>CM060831.1:17150000-18350000 GCA_030762175.1 Metallyticus violacea | reverse complement strand
ACGCTTCCATAAGCATGAAAACAGAATTAAAAACGAAACATGTAAAAATCACTTAAAAATTAATGGAAAATTTTATGGAAAATTGAAAATTCCCCTTTTTTTCTTGAGCTGTTTTGGCTTTGAACATGACATCCCGGAGTTGCACACTTGTCTTCCGGTGTATTTGAAAATTTGAAAATGTTTCCTTTATCACATTTTCTTGGAGAGGAGACTTATAAGTCTCCATCGTTACATAAGTTCAGGACACGGCCATATAATTTTCTTTCCTCTGAATTCCACGATAACAGAATCTCCAACACAGTACGTGACATTGATGGACTTCATTAGAATAATTTCTGTAGGGACGATAACCTAACTTCCCCTTATAATTCCGCACATGACAGTAGTGCTGTAAAACAAACGATGGGTGATTTTTAGTGCATTTACAATCAAAAACCAAGATGGGCAAAGTTATCTTGTTTTTATATTGAAACTCAAGGTGGCTTTGCCCACCTGTCATTTTCAGTTTAAGTTACATATAAAATTTAAAACAAAAACAAGTCGTTAATGCTCATTATATACCTAACAATTGATATAGCCAATTTCACTTACCTTTTAATATTAATGCTGCACAATCAAATTTTCACGGCGCTCAAATTTACTTGATTGATAATCTTATAACATTATAACCTATTTTGACTGATCAATACATGGCGCGCCAAACAATCAGCGATACCAAGGTTACAGCTGAAAAGACTGAACCTATTGAGCGCCTCAAGTGATTCTTGAATTATTTTTTGAAAAAAGTGGGCCTAGTCACCCCGGGGGGCAAATACACCCCGGTAACAATAATAGAAAAATTAATGAGTCATAAATTTCAATGTTTCATTTTAAATGTGCATTTTTATTAAATTCGGTAGAAGCATCTATTTTCAGTGCAGAATAGTTTAAAAGTGTGGCGATGAACATGTTACATGCACCAGTCTCCTGAAACACATCTGTTTTAAATTTGTATGAAAAATATTTCATGGTTTAAACCCAAAGAAATTCATTTTATGAACTTGTTGAACTATAAGTGAGGAAATGATTTTGTTTTCCTCAGGTCCGGCCGTAGACAGCGCGGCGAGCAGCAAAAGGACTCGACTCTGAGGCGGGTGTCACGAGCCGCCACTGCGAGGAAGGAACGTGTTTGGGACTATGGCGTGATACCTTACGAGATAGACGGCAACTTCAGCGGAGCTCACAAGGCTCTGTTTAAACAGGCCATGAGGCACTGGGAGAACTTCACGTGCGTCAAGTTTGTGGAACGAAATCCAGCAGAGCATCCTAACTACATCCTCTTCACGGAGCGGCCCTGTGGGTGAGACAGTCTTAACACGTTAGTGAAGTCTAAATAGAAGAGTGTTATGTCTACTGCCTATTGTGACGAGCGTTGTTTCATAGCAACTAGTTCATGTGGCGCGCCATAAGATGCAGCTGTGCACAAAATGGATGTTGTGTTCTAGTTGTTTGATACAGCGATAACATAGCAGCAGAGATCAGTTCAGATCTAAAAGCACATTTTTCACGTTGTTATTTACTTAACCTTTCACAATGAATTCAGCGAGACAGTTACCAGTATGAGGGCTGTTCAATAAAGAAGTGTCATAATTTTTATACGTGTAATTTCTCGCGCTAAAATTAAGCTTTACATATTATTTTTTAACCTGATGCGTACATTGTTGTCACTTCCGGTTTCCACCTGTAAGAGATTTAAAAATTGAGATGTTTAGTTCCGCCTACAGTAAAATGGAGGCGATACGCGACTAACAATGTGCTGCTCTGAAATTGCGCTTTAGTTTAAGAAATCTGGACCTGAGGCCAGTGTAACATTACAGGAGGCCTGTGGAGAGTTTGTCTTCCCTGTAGCACGGCTCGGAGATGATTTAAAAGAGGGGAGCACTCAGTTTCAAAGGAAGTTGGACCCAAGCTCCAGTTTGTGCTCTAACGGAAGAAAACATTAACACCGCTGCTGCCATTGTGAGAGAGGGTCATCGAATAACATTACCAACACATTTAGAAATACCGAAAATTTCACTGGATGCTATCCACGCTTTGGTAACTGAAAAGTTGCATATGAGAGTGTTTGTTCATGGTGGGTTCCAAGACTGTCGATTCCGGAACAAAAGAACGTTCTTGTGCATATTTGCATTCAGTTGCAAATGGGAGGGGGAAGTGGTTACTTCTGACGGGAAAGCTATGGTCATCTCATTTTCCGATATTCAAGAACGCTTTACGAGAATGTCGTACCTGTATACGCAACTGTAACTGGGCTATACTATAAGGATTTTCTGAAAGGCTATAACACATGTAAAAGCCACGTTTCCACGCAAAAAGAACAAAAAACAAAACTGGATGCTGTGCAACAATAATGCACAGCTGTACTGCAAATGTTATTCACGAATATCTCGCAAAAATCAATGTATATCGTGTCTCTTACCTTCCCTATAGCCCAGGTTTAGTAGCCCCGTGTGAATTTTCACTTTTCTCCAAATTGAAGAAAAACACCTTTGTGAGAACATTTTCCATCACCAGAAGCAGTGGGGAAGGCTGCGGAGGCGATTTTGAAGGATCTGTCAAAAGAGAAGTGGATTGCATCCAATAGAAACTACTTTGAGAAAGAGCATCAAAATTATGAAGATGAGTAGAGATATGTTGTTAAAAAGTATTATGATCATTCTTTATTGAATTAGCCCTGATATCAAGAGAGGTTTTATAATAGAGTAAAAACATATGGTAGGAGTAGAGAGAGGAAAAATATGCAATTTTAGAGCATTAATTACAGGGTACTGAGAAGCAAAACTATCGTGTTTAACATGTGTAGAATCCAATAGGAGAAAATTAATTGTCCATTTTTCTTATTTCCAAGGTTTTGTTTAACATTCTTCAAGAAATTTTCAGCATTTGTGAAAATCCAAATTGTATAAGTTCTTTCGGTTCCGACTCGTTTATTGTATGTTTCATATTCATTTACTGTCATTGCTAGCACTTAGGTGCAGAGAGGTTCCGACACTTCATTCTTTGATGCTACTGCAATCTGTCGATGAATTTTGCAAACAGTAATGACCCTGTGCACCATCCTCGATCAATGTTTGAAGCCGGTCAAATCGGCATTTGAACGCGTTCAATGCGATTTTTCGGTGCATCAACAATGATCAAATTTAAAAAGGTAGTTGATTATGGTCATTGAACGCGGATATGGTCAAGTTACACAAAATGACTGCACGTTTCGATTTTTTTGAAGGTATTGGTTCGCATGGATTACTTAAATCGGGACCAGCGTCAAAACCGGATCAATGTGGAAAGAGGTGACCCCTTTTAGAGTATGGAGACAGAAAATTTGAAGAAAGATTCCGGCTATCAAAGGATACAATGTGGTGACTAATAAATATAATGAATGAGAGGTTACGGTTACCTACAACCGCAATCACCCTGTTTCACCCATGAATAGAATTTCACACTTCATGACTTGCCTGTTTTAACAAATAGCGATTTATTTATTTATTTAGTACGTAGAACTCTCCTGGTCTGTCTTGGTGGTCCAGTTTTAACCACATTTGCCTCGTAGTAAACTCGTGGGTTCAATCCCGGCTAGGACCTATGGATTTTTCGGACGTAAAAATTCCAAGTATGGCTTCCTTCGGAAAGGAAGTAAAGCCATGGGTCCCGTGTCGTAGATTTGCGGTACATGAAAGAACCTCAGGCCTGAAAGAAGAGGTCTCTGAGCAAAATTTACCAGTAATTTTATGTCCTGAAATGAATGGGACGCTGATGACAGGAGATGTTAAAGAGCGTCCGTAAATAAACCAAATCAACAGATGTTGAAATGCGTAGCTAAATTATTTTATGCCTCCTTCTTTTCCTTTAAAGAACATGAATTAGCCTTTTTATTTTCCAGTTTAATGGACTATGAAATAGTTCATTCCAACAGAATGTCCATCTCTTTCTGAGTAAAATTTAGAGAACCCCCCTTCCCATTTTCGTTTACCTACATATGGTAATCAAACACAAAACAAAATTAAGGCGATATAGACAAGGAAATGGTAATTGCATTACGCCCTCTTTGGCTATTGAATTAGATGCTTTTCCTTGAGTAATTATCGTAGAATCGTGATCGTTCAGCAACCTAGCGCCCGCTCAGCTGATGGTGGTTTATTGAACGAGAATTAACTATGATGCACCGCAATTACAATTTCATCGCGGTCAAAGTTTGATCACGTTTCAGTAACCTTCGATCAGCGCGGATGTGATAGAGAATGGTGCACATGGCCGTAAGTCTAGCTTAGATTTTTTTAAGGATATGTAATGGCATTTTGATTGGATTTTCTGAAACGTCCTTCTGCATTGTTTAAAAAATAGTGGAAAAGATCTAATTTCGTTTCCTATAGCTGTGGAAAGAATTTAGTTTCGCCTAGGAAGACATTTTAACAAATAAAATCACAGACACTCTCACACATAAATCACTAGCAATACTACAACAATGCCTTGGTGCCTTCTGGTAATTGGTAAATCAGTAATACTAGAGTCAGTTAAGGAACAGACGACAATTTCGCATCTTGCTTTCTGCATTTTTTTTAAACTCGGTTGATCTTAATTACAATGTGAAAAGAAAGTGTAAGAGATAAGTGCTCAAGTTTGCAGTAAAATTAATTAATTATTATGTGTACGACAGTGAAAGTCGTTGTAATGGAAAATTAAACATATCTTTAATTTGCAAGTGTTTTTCTGTTCCATAGAAGCACATAGCCACAACATGTATCATTTTTCAAATTACCAATAAACGTAATTTTAAAATGCCTAAATAATAAAAAGTACTTTGTTTGTAATGCGCTTCTTTAACAAACGCGACAATGAAATCACGTGACACATAAGAATGACATCACCGAGCTGTTAATGCTTGGAACTCGCATTCGGAAGGTCCCGGGTTCAATTTCCTTGGAATTGGCCAACATTACCTTGGGTTTTTCGTGGTTTCCCCTGGTCACTTCGGCATATGCTGGGATAGATCTTTACTTTCCACAACTTTTCCGCTCTCCCATTTCATCTCATGCCATTCCGTTGATTCTCTCACAGGGTCGAAAGTGCCAGGGCGCAGTGGCCTGGTGTAGTACGGTGACATAGGTACGATTTGTAAAGCTTCTGCTCCTGTGCCTGTGGAAATGTTTTGAGGATCTCCTTAGGAGGGGGAGGGGCTTTATCGGTGTTGATGACCTTGTCTACCGAGCAGTTATTTACACACATGGATCCTCCCCGAAGTGATTCCATTAGGGGAGACTAGGCATAAACGGACAGCCGTAAGCAAGACTGAAGTACCGGAAAACCCTCCTTCGCCCCAAACGTTAATTCAATCCAAAAATGACATAGCATTATTAAAATTCTTGAATGCCGCGTCTTAGCAGTAAAACTGGTCACTGCTGGCGTTTCATACAGACCGAGCTGTATTTTGCCGAAACTCTGGTGCTAAATGGAGGTCCACTTGCTGTGCCGGACGTGAGCAATAATCAGTTTTACTACTAAGACGCGGCAGCACCCGGAAGCCAAGAAAATTTACCTATGGACACGAGCCGCGGAAGTTTACGCCTTAACATGTGACATAGGATGTTTGAAATTCGTTACTTACGGAATAAATGAAACTCTAATGACTAGTGCCCTGTTTTACGAAGCTCGTTTTTTTTAATGGTGTTTAACGCCCGTTTTTACTACTGAGGCACCACAGGCGGTGAACACTGATGATACATGAAATGAAATGATACATTGGGAAAGGAATTGTTAAGGAAGGAAACGTTCCAGGCCTAAGTTTAGAGTACCTCCCCGGCATTTGCCATTCATGAGAACTGAGGAAAACCTGGAAAAAACCTCAGTCAGGGAGGACGGTCCGGTCGGGATTCGAACCCCAGACCTCCCGCTTACGAGTCCGCGTCTTAACGAACCTGGGCCACCTGTGGCGGTACGAAGCTCGTGATCTAATAAAACTAGTTTCCATTCTAGCTTAATTTGTTTATTTTACAAGTGTGTGTTCCTAGCACTTATGAGCGTAAACTACTAGTTACTAGTGTGGCAGACTGATATTACCAGCGTGCGATTTTATTTTATCAGTTTTCTGTTTCACGAAACATTTGGTTTTGTAATATTACATATTGTTAACCATGGAATTATACCCACGAATCTCGAATGGTGAATTTACATACTAGTGTATATATATTTTAGGTTAGGTATTGATTCTATCAATTAAGCTGGACAAATATTAGTTATAAAGCTCACATATGCAATATGGGCTCTCATAACCACCATACTCCCGTACTTTTTGAATTATCTATTTTCACCTGAAAAAATATCAGAGAAACTGAGCTATTTACACCATTATTTGCAGATAATAATAAGAATGGCGAATATGAATGTAAAATAAAAACACTTACATTGTAGCTTTCTTGATGTTTGCCCAAAATGTGTCCCTCACATATGGGTAATTTTTTCTCCGATGTAATTAACCCCAACGCTTTCACAGTTTACGTTATGTTTCGGCTTTTGTCTTTCTTTGTAATTTTGTCGGAGATTCTTTTCGATGTGGTAGATATAATGCTATTTCTTGGCTTCTATATATAATTTTGTTTACATGCCGCATAAACAAAATCGCATCAACAAACAGTTCACGGAATAATTAATATTCCCAAAACAGCCTTCTTGACTGCCGAATACAGTCGCCACACTAGTAATTTTTACAAGTGACTAAATGACAAAATTTTACGATTCTATAAATGTTGGTGCAACTTGTTTTATTAGAACTGGTAGAATTACGGCTAGTAACTAGTAGACTAGTTTCTTCAAAAAGGGTCCAGAAGGTAAGGCAAAAATTTATTCCAGCGAACTACTAAATGTAACATAATATAAGTTCGCTCCTGTTATATCATGTGATATGCAGCGCAGTTTTTCATTGTATGAAAGCACTCTCGTTGTGGGTTCAATATCTTACTAGAAAACATAGAGCATACGCTTGTAGTTTACTGTCAAAATGGTGTACTGTATGATTTTAATTAATGTATAAAAATTAAATTGTAATGTTCCTTCTTCAACATGAATACATTAATATTTTTTCTCACTTTTGAGAGTTGATTTCATATTTCATTCCATTTTTCCTCATGTTTTTCTTCTCTGATGTGCAAAAGTTTTCCCTTCCCTTCATACGGAAGAAACTGTTATTTATTGAAACAAAACCCACCGAAGATCAAGCACATATGAAAATATATGAGAAGACCCATACAGAGAGCATCGACTGCGAGTTTAAGACTCCTACAGTTAATAATAAGAACATGTGTTTCTTTAGATAGAATTTAACCTAATTTTAAATTAAACTGAATAAGCTAGACATGCAGGCATATTATTGGTGGTTCTGAGATTTTGCACACATTTTATTTCTTCCACTTGTGCATCAGCATTTTTAGAAAAACCTTGAAACATTACTCACCAGTTATCGAAACCGAGTTTATTCAAAAACTCAATTTTCATGTAGATTCCAAGGCAAGAAAGTTGTATGCGATTATCAGAACTTTAAGAGGCATAACAGCTTCCTCATACACAGATACCCCCCAAGAGAAAAATGTTGAGGCCCAAGGACGCCAAGAGCGCAGTTAAGTCTTGAGGTATTTTAAGAGAGGAACTGCATTCCTGGAGTATTTGTATAAGGAAATGATTCATATCTGGGTAAGAATCATGTCGGAACAGTCCTGCGAGCGAAAACATTGCGCGCTTCATTTTGCTCTGATGGTAGGCAAATAAAAAGCCGTGTGTGTGCACACAAAAGGTCAACCCTTGACCTTTGGCGTATTTTCTGTGTTCGCGAACTACATAGTTCTTCTTTAACAGGGCCAAGGGAAAGGAAGCCAATTTAAACGTTTCATTTTTTTAGTTCATAACCTAGATAGACCACGAACAAAAGAGTACCGATTGATTCACTACCCAGGTTACTCTGGATAACTAAAGATGGAGATAATCGTTGCTGGATTAATTATGTTGGAACTGTTAAACACTTCTTCATTCCTTGACCTGCCTTTTTCTGGAGCTATACCTTTCCTCTTATGTTTCTTTTTTGCTTATCGACCACACGAAATGTATCTTTTACTTCTTGATTTTTTTCTGTTCATCTTCAGGGTTTTTTTCCCCCCTTTCCTATTTTCTTCTTCTGCTCTTTTTCCTTTCCTTCTTTATTGACTTTTATCCGTGGCGTAGCAATTATCTCCGCACCCCTTTAGTGTTCAACTGCCACAAGCTAACGAGATCGCCAATTCTAGTCCTCTCCTTTCAACCTCGAAAATACATTCCATTTATACTAAGAGAGACAAACTATAGGTTCATACTGTTTTTTCGTTGTGATAAAATTTTTTACTTCAGACGAATAGCATACAAAAATGAATCAGTAATATATTCTCATTCATTATCTATGACTCTCTCCCAAAGCGGGATACCGCCACGGGTGGCCGAGGTCGTTAAATCGCGGACTCGTGAGCGGGAGGTCTGAGGTTCGAATCCCGCCAGGACCGTCCTCCCTGACTGAGGTTTTTTACAGGTTTTCCTCAGTCCTCATAAATGGCAAATGCCGGGGAAGTACCCTTAACTTAGGCTTGGAACGTTTCCTTCCTTAAAAATAAACCCTTTCCCAATATATCATTTCATTTCATGTATCATTATAGTGTCCATCGCCTATGGTGTCTCTGTAGCAAAAACGGGCGTTAAACACTATTCATTCATTCATTCATTCATTCATTCCAAAGCGGAGTACCTAATATCTTGAGTCCATGTTTAGAGTTGAAGCAAGTCAAGCCAAGTTTGTAAAGTATCTTCGCTATCAAACGTTGTTGGATAGAGAACGGAAAAGATGTAAGTTGAGAGCACAAGATCGGAAGAATGCGGGGGACGTATTGTCATCAGGGAATGTTTCTTCCAATACTCTCATGTAAATAAACATTTGTAGAATACAGTACTTAGGCCTGTTATTATTCATAGTTTTCTAAATACATGTGCAGTTTCAACAGTCGTTTAACTGAAAATGATGACGTTCCCACGAAGCTCGCGATTCCCCGCCATCATCTTGGGACATCGCAGCTGAACTACCTAACTAACGCGAATGCGCGAGGGAAACTCTCAATCTGCTCACTTTGTATAAATATACCTTTAATTCCACGTTATTACAGCATAAACCCTTAGATACTTAACATTTTACCCAAAGCTCCAAGCAAGTTTCAAATGCTCCAAGTCCGCTCAATGTTCTATACATACCTGATTCTTCAATTTCATTTCTGGAGCGGACAAGGTTGTTCAGGAAATGCAAATATTTTTTGAGAAATAGTCAACATTACGTATGACAAGTATACATTTATAGAATGTGTGTTATTAATTATTAAGTTAAAATTCTCTAGCATTAGTCTTTTTGGTTTATGTCCTTTGAAACATTTGATTTTCACAAATATACGATAACTTTATCGCATTAAATAAACTGACGGGCTTAAAAGTAAAGGAACTAGCATGAATGTATAAATTGCGATAAAATAACAACGCTGTACATGAAAGATAAGAAAATGAATTATTTTTATGGTAGCATTACTATTCCTTCCATTCTATGCACTAATTTCATTATTACCTGTTTATTTTATTTCTGATATTCTCCTTTTGCATATTATTTAAAATGTTGCAGGATATGAGATACACCTAGATGCATCCTTTATACTACGTCAGTCCTGGTGGTGTAGTAGTAATCATACTTGCCTTCTAAACTCAAGATCGCGGGTTCAAACCTGGTCAGAATCGATGAATTTTTTCGGGCGTAAAAATCCTAAGTATGGCTTCCTTCGGAAGGAAAATAAAACCGTGGGTACCGTGTCGTACATTTTTGGCACGAAAAAGAACCTCAAGTCTGAAAGAAGAGGACTGAGCAAAATTTGTCAGTCGGTTCACGCCCTGATTGGGACGCTGATGACCCGAGATACCAAAGAGCGTCCATAAATAAAACAAATCAACAAGCAAATCCTTTATACTACAACAGTCACTTCAGAAGTTCTCGGTATGACCCACAAATTGCAGCAGCAGTTCTGAAGCAGTTTTTTTTTTTTTTTATAAAAATCCACTAGCTTCCATGGAAACATTTATGCAACGATACGTGGATTTATTGTAGTAGCTGTAACTGTTTATTGCAGTGCAGATACATTTACGGAAAAGATGGCAAATATCGAACATCGTGCGGTTATTAAATATTTTGCAAAAAAAGTTACGAATAAAACAGAAATTAATACAGATATAACAGACACTCTAGGGGACTTTGTACAATCATTTTCAACCGTTTTCAAATGGACCATGGAGGTTAAATGCGGCCGTGAAAGCTTGGAAGAAGATCCACGCAGCGGATAACCGAAATCCGTGCAGAAATTATCGATAAGGTGCACGACGTGATTCTGAAGGATCGTCGATAAAGGTATCCGAAACTCCTGAAATCCTGGGCATCTGGAGAACACGTATTTCACATTTTGAGGGAGGAATTGTTCATGAAACAATTACCGCCAAGATGGGTGCCACGACTGCTGACTCGAATAAAACATTAATCAAAGTACAAATCTCTCAGCACAGTTTGGCTCGTTTTCAGAGAGATTCCGTCGACTTTATGCGTCAATTTGTGATTACTGATAAAACAGGGGTGCACTACTACACACTTGAAACAAAACAGCAATCTAAACAATGAAGGCATCACGAGTCTCCAACGCCAAAGAAGATCAAGTATGTGAAATAGGCCGGGAAGATGATGGCGTCGGTTTATTTAGTTTTTTTGAGGGGGGGGGCAGGGTGATACCAAGGATCTACTGCTTATTGAGTATCTTCCTACTGGAACATCTATCACTGGAGCGCATTACGCTAACATTTTGAACCTATTGAAGATAAAAACACACGAGAAAAGGCCGGGTTTATCAAAGAAGAAAGTCATCTTGCATCAAGATATGCTCGCCCTCTTACATGTTGTTGCAATGAACTGGGGGATTGTTGTCACACCCCCCTTATTCCCCTAACTTGGTTCCATCGGACTTTCATTTGTTCCTTAAACTGAGAAAATTCCTAGGTGGAAAGACATGTTCGTCCCATGAAGAGCTTATATCATCAGTTGAAGTGTATTTTTCAGGCCTGGAAGGATCTGACTTTCGTAATGGGATAAAAGTTTGGAGCATCGCTTGATAAGTGTATTAGTGTTAAGGGAGAATACGTTGAAAAATAAGAATAATTTCCAAAATCTATGCCGCCATTTTGCTCTTCGTTCTGAGAATTTTTCAAATTATCTTCGTACAAACCAAATCTGTCATCTGAACACTTTAAATTATATTATCTAATAGGTTCCAAGTTTCTAAAACATTGACAGTAGAATTCACAGAGAACCAAGAAATAAATGTGTTTTATATGACGCTAGTCAAGATGGCTATGGAATCCCGAAGGAATGACGACTTGTTTTAACAAGGTAGACGGAGTAAAGGAAGCAAGAGATGTGTGTTAAGAGAGTGGTGACACTCTCGGGTCGACGGCCCCCACCTGGCGCGGGGCACCACCGCGTTTTAAAATAGAAAGGTCCCCACGCGCTCCGAGTCCACATTAATTAACTGTAGACCTTCGGCTCGTAAATACACGCTCTTCACAATGCTGCCAACAAAAATACTATGCCCTGTTTTCGTGACTGACATACTCTCAAAATCAGACGGCACTCCTTTCTGCCTCCAGCACTTCCTTAGGATTAAGACGTTCTTTGTGCTAGCAGTTGTGATGTTCACCCTGGAGATTTATTGCTGCCTATAGGAACTTAAAATTAACCTAAGCTGGCTCGTTGCCTAAATCTTATCTAACCACTTATTCATTTGTTGTAAAAATCGGCGATTACACTTAAACCTGACTAATGAAAAGTACCCACAATTATATTACATTAACATAATATTTAATTGCGTTCCTGGGTTTCTGTACCGAAGTACTTTGAATATATAACTGTAAAGTTTTGCGTTACAAAGTGTAAGTTGTTTAAAATTATAACATGCACGGTGCATTAATTGCACACTTATGTTCTATAGGTCATGTTGAAGTAGTTGAAATATTCATCATATTATAATGTAAAAAACACATTATAAATTATTCTGCAAACGCAAAGAATCGCGGCCTTTCTTGCACGGGACGTAATGCAGCAGAAACTGAATGCAGTCTACGAAAGAGCGTTTAGGTAATGCTATTTTCTATAATAAATTTTTATTTTTAATAAAGTACATTACATCAAGTTCAAATAAGTGTGTTAAAAACGCTGTTCGCGCTTAATGGATGCCACATTAAATCACATGCGCAAGCTTGTGTGCCAATACAACAGTGTCAATGATCACTTAATGATTACAACTCTTATGCCTTGGGGATAGTCAAGGTAGTCGTTCGTTTAAAAGTACAGTGCCTTCTCTATTTTTGAGTAATTGATAAGTTTCAACATCTTACACATAGTTTTCATTCATTTGCAGCAATTTAATTTTTCATTCAAAGAGTAGCTGTCGGGCAATGATAGTATTACAAACAAACCACTAATGGAATTTCAATTTTCCAGTGTGCATGCATCATACGGCATACAAGAAACGTATAAGTACGGACCACCATACTTTACCATTGTTATTTACTCATTCACAGGCACATGTTAGTTATACTATTAAAATGCCTATATGCAGTACCTATTATAGTTCATAAGTTATAAGGAACAAAAATATTATTATTCATTTATAAATTTTCCTAAAAAGTATCAGGTCTTGTTATATAAGGTTATATTTAAGGCAGATTTGTATTTTAGTTTATCATCCATCCCCTGTTTTACTAGTCTCCATTCGTACTACTTATTTATTTTACAAGTGTGTCTTCTGGAACTTATGAGCGTAAACTGCTAGTTACTAGCGTGGCAAACTGATATTATCAGCGTGCGATTTTATTTAATCAGTGTTCTGTTTCACGAAACATTTGGTAGTGTAATATTACATATTGTTATTATATTATATTGTGAATTCTACCTGTGAAACTCGAATGGTGAATTTAGAACTAGTTTACATATTTTAAGTTAAGTATTGATTCTATCAACTAAGCTCGACAAAGTTTAATTATAAAGCTCATTAAGTGTTATGTATGCAATATATGGTCTCAAATCCACCAACTATTCCCGTACCTCTTGGAATGATCTATTTTCTCCTGAAAAAATACAGTAGAACCTGAGCTACCTACACCATTATTGGTAGATAATACGTAATATATAGCGAATATGAATGTAAAATAAAATCACTTACCATTGTGCCCCTGATATGCGTAATCTTTCTCCGATGTAATTAACCCCAGCGCTTTCACCGTTTACGTTATTATTTTCCACGTTTCGACTTTATCTTTCTTCGTAATTTTGTCGGAGAATTGCCCAAATAGTACTTCTTTATGAGCATTAATTAAATGTATGACTGTTACCTTGTTTTGAATACTAGAGATTCTTTTCGATGTGGTAGACATAATGCTATTTCTTGCTTTGTATATATAATTTTGTTTACATACCGCGTAAACAAAATCGCATCAACAAACAGTCCACGGAGTAATAAACATCTCCGAAACAGCATTCTACGCTCGGATACAGTCGTTACACTAGTAATTTTGATAAGTGATTAATGAGAAATTCTTACGATTCTACCATTGCGGAATAAATGGTAATGAAACAGGTTTTATTAGAACTAGTGCAATAGCAGCTATTAACCAGTAAATTAGTAGACTATTTGTTTCTTGAAACAGGGCCTTTATAATAATTATTAGAAATTGTTTGGAAGAGATATAATATTCTTATAGAACCTCTTTTGATAACAAGGTACCTTTATGAACAATTGGTCTATCTAAAAAATTTTTTTTGTTTAATATTGATATTTAAAAAAAAAAAACTGGCGAATATCCTCGCAGAGAAGCCTGAAAAACTGGGGCAAAATGCCTAAGTGCTTCAAGGGTATGATAGTTATTTTACTAGATTAAAAGTTTTGCCCCCTCTGATATGGAAAGGTCATTTCCTTTTCATAAGTTTATTTTTACCGACAGGAGAAATAAGTTGGACTATGAAAACATGGGAAAAAGTATGTCACAAAGTTTCATATACTCAGTCACTAGGAATAACTAAGGAAACTGTTGTTTATTTTAAATCTAATAATTGTAATATTTCCTTTATAATGCTAGTGGGCTTTCGTAATCTTTGAATATGCAATACTTTATTCCAGAGATTTGATTACTCATGATGCACTGAAATGAGAGATTGTGGGATTGAAACTGCTGGAGTCAAGCGAGAGAGCATGTTCGTGTAGCAGAAAATGGAAAACAGGCAAGAAATGTTACGAAACTCCAGTAAGGAAGTAAAGGAATATGTTCTTTGTGTATGCCACTGTGCATTATTCTGTCCAATTGTGTCTGAATAAAAGGGCGAAGCATTATTCTGTTTCACGATGTGTGTGGAAGATATTAAATGCAAGGCACATACGCGCTGTTATATTTGTGCACATTTTGCGGCAAATTGTGTTCTTTGTGCTTTTAAATGCACGTAATTCTGTAATTTCGTCAATTAGGAGAAACACTTGCTTTCAGCCATGGAAATTGCAAGAGGTCCCCCAGCATGGAGGGAAAGAATCGTTCTGCAAATTATGGGAAGACTTGAAACTAAGGCATATTGTAATGGCTTGCAGAAAGGAAGATATATCATCAAAAATAAGACTTGCCAGTTGAAATGCCAATTATCCATCACTCTGCATGAACTGACGAATACCTGTGGCGTTGCAAAATGTGCAGCCCTTTAAGAAATCCCACAAGAGCACCTTTACCTTTTCACAGCAATCGCGGCAGAAAAGACTCCTTTAGAAGCCACCAAATATATCACGGAAGTACTAGTCCATTACGCAGTGTACTCAACTTCAGTGCTTGTGTTTTGTGATTTTTGTTACGTTTCTGTGATAAAAATTAAGAAAACACGTGCTTCCGTTACGTCACTTCCGCTAAAAATATTAAAGAAAACACCTGTTTTGATTCCCATAATCTCTCATTTTAAATCCAGTGCATAACAGGTAATCTAACCACTGGAACAAAGTTTCATATATTCAAAGTTTACCGGATTTTCTTCCTTGTGGGATCTGATGCTAAGATTTCGGAGACTCTCAGGTTTCTAAAACACGTGAAGTGCATATTTTAGGTTTTTAAGTTTATATACAACTCAACATTAATCCTAATAGAAAGTATATACTCGCACAGAAATGTCCAGGGTACGAAATAGTAAAAATATTGGTGGCGGAGTGTTCTAATTTATTTCTGAATTACTGATTTGAAAAACGAGTATTTGTCAAAACACCCATAGTCGCTCACTGACGTGGAAAAATGAACGAAAGTTTACAATACTTACATAAAATGGTAGCAGAAGTCAACAGGAGATGCGAGCTAGTAGGAGGCTATTAGCCTACCCCCAAAAAGCGATTTAATATATAGCAAGATTTGGCAGCAGGAAGAAATAATGGCGTGTGAGTGGTGAGGATGGTGGTGACGTCACTGTTGTAACACCAAGAAATGCACTAGATTAGCGCGAAGTTAAAATAGTGCGAAAAGAGACTGGCTGGCTGTGTCAGGTAACTCACATGTATAGAATTAAGGCAGTTTTGCTATAGCAAACTTCGAAAACCTAACCTAACCTCGTAAGCAAATACTTCCATTATAGGAATCCCCGTTAAACTTAACCTTCCGGCAGGCGAGCTTAATTCTGTCAACGAGCAGGCGCGCGTCAAAAAAGTTTACAACATGGATGTTTTTAAGTGATAACAAGACATTTCTGAGGAAGTTACATAATATATTGAAAGAAACAGTTTAAATGCATTGTTGTAAGATGCTATAACAACAAATTTAGTTATTTGAGTTCTTGATGTCACCAGTTTGTCCCATTATTCTAAGAAGTGTTCACTTTCATCCCCCTTTTCATAGCTACTTGCCTTTTAGTGTGCTTTTTGCATCTATTACATTTAACTGAAGTGGATAAACTTCTTTGATGTCTAAATAAGATGCACGTCTCTCGTCTCTTCGGAGGCCCACGGATCTGATCTTCAGAAGCTGATGATTCAACACACAACAGTGTAAGAAATACTGAGATTGACTGGCAAGGATTTAAGAACTGTTCTTTCATAAGACCTTCTGCTAGCTGCTTGAGATAAACGCGTCTTCTTGAAGCTGCCTCTGGTTTCATAAAGGAAAATAATATTTGTGAATTGATGACTGCAATGTTCGAAAACAAATAGAGTCAGTGAAACTAAAGTGTTATCCTTATGAAATCCAAACAACGATTTTCCAATTTATTTTTTCTTGCTAGGCAGAAATTCTGGAGGAAATACCTCGTCTATTCTTCCTCATTGTTCCAACACCTGCTTTTCTTCTGCAGCAAATATTCAGAAAGGAAGTAGCCTGTGTACCAACTGCCAGTTGTTAGATTTCTGTTACAGTTTTCTACTGGCACTACAAATCTCTTGACTATGTCTTCAAGAGCATTATATTCGTATTGTTCTTCTGGTTGCATATCACAATAAACTTGCAGGTTACTGCAGTAAAACATTTTTGCATCACATAATGTAAACATTTTAGCCTATAATCGGCCGGTTACTGGACATGTACTGTCTCCATCCACAGCGGCTTCTGAAAAAGGGAAGCACTTAATCTATTGTGGTAAATTCGCTCATCGTGTAAGAGTTCGTACAATTAGGCAACAAAAGCCTCAAACACGGTATGAATTGCAGCCAACTTATTAATTTTTTTCCCTGACATTCCTTGTTTCTATATAATCAAATTGCATGCAACGTAGAATGAACAGAAACCTTTTATAACTCATTACAGCCCAAAGTTCCATTATATTTGGCATGATATCCCTTTCTAGTTCCAATCAAAAACAGAATCCCCAGCGCTGTCATTATTTTATATATCGATGTCACTTTATTATCCCTTTCACGCGCGAAATGGTGTGTCTCGCTGTCTATTTATATGCATATTCGTATAGTTTTTAATTTCATCAATTATGTCAACATCAATTATTTTAAGAAAATCACCAGCTTAATCAGCGATATTCATTACACTTCTCTTGGGACCTAGAAGATTTTTCTCGACATGTTTTCTCTTCTTTTGTGATGTTTTAGCACACTCACTTTTACACTATTGTGTAACTTTCTCTCTTCCAATAAAGAACTCTTGCACTTCTTTTAGCTCATCGAAATTATCGCCATCTCTTCCTGTTCAGGTTCACTAGTATGGTTTTCTTATTCAATGTTTTCGTAACTCAAATTTGCATCACCTTCCTCCAGTTCAGTAAAAGCCGCATATGTATTATCACTTTTTTCAAGAAGTTTGCGAATCTCCTCATCCGATAAATCCTTTGAATTGAAAATAAACAATAAATAAATACACTTGTCCATATAGCAGATTTGCAATCTGAAAGTGGAATTTGGAGAACGAATAATTAAGTGCATTTTAATAGTTATTACGCTTCCCTTTGCATGACACGCTGACTCCTATAACGAAGCACAAGAGCAGGCGCGCGTTGTACTATTTACAACATTCTACACCTCGTTACTTAAGAATGCGCTGCGCCAACTGAGAACGTAAAGCAAAGAATCAGTAACCTTCAACATATTATCGAGTAAGCATCAGCAATGAAATAAATTGCAGAGGTGACGCAATGGCTCAAGGTTAAAACAACGGTAAAGCATAAATACTGCTTATGTTGTACTTATTACAACAGCGCGCCTGCTGGAAGGTTACACTTAACCTTCGGGTTAAAATTTAAGACTGTTGGGTTTGAACTCACACAAATACATGTGCGAACCAACAACAATCTTAAAAGATAATCCCTGCGTTAGATATAAGTTAATGGGTTTCCGCAAGTTTCATTTGCTGGCCTCGCTTGAATAGATTGGCGCGAAAAAATATTCTTGTTCTTCTTATAGTAATTTATGTAACAAACAGTTGGCGACTCTGATAAATGGTGGAATAACCAATGGCATTTATATGAGCAACCTGAAGTTTATATATCTCTTTAGGATGATCGTAAGAAAACGATGTACCCTGGTGGGGAATACATAGGTTCACAAAATGGGACAAAAAAAATGAATTTTAAATTAGCAGAGGCGAAATAATCATTTGCAAGTAGAAAATTAACTGAGGGATGTAAGATGAATGTAGTAGCAGTTAATAAGAGAAATGCACGGTGAACTTAACGGAAATTTAATGTAAAGTACATAGAGTATAATGAAGTGGTAATAACTACGCTTACCTTAAAGAAAAATTCTGAGGTGGTATTTCTCATCACTGGGTTCCTTTACTGCGTAGCATTTATCTGGCAAATGATGTCCAAGTGACTCGTTTATCAGCAACGTTAACCGTATTCCACAAATTCAAAGGAAGTTCGTAAAGTCTGTCATCAAAGACTGTAAATTATTCATTAACGAGCGATTTCTTTTGGCATTTCGATGCTATGAGTAACACTGAAACCACGTGCAGTTGACAGGCAATGAAGAAAATTTTCGTATTAATACTTTAAGAATATTTGTAGTTTTGAAGCTTAATTTGTGCACTCTCCATAACCAAATAACTCAGTACATTTTATACATTAAAATTACTTTACAAACAATTCATATCACTTCTTTTTTCTCTTTCAAACACTGACAACCACTTCGTAAAGATTGAGAATAGACAGTTGTATTAATTTGTTTTTGTTTACCAGAACTACCAACAGAGGCGCGTGAGTTGCAGGAGGATAAGCAGGAGTAAAACCAACGTATAGTCGAATCACAGTTGGTGTTCGTGTAAAGGGAATACATAGAGTTCCGTAAAATGATCAATCTGTGCCGTCGTACGTACACGCTATAAATTTGATTTAGGAAACCTTCTTTCCACTTCATCTATTTAACCTGAATTATTTTGTGCTCTTGCCAGTGCCGTCATCTTTGATGGTCCAGAATTATCTTCTTTCCAGCTTTCATTGTAAGATGAACATTCCGCCACCGTATATAACCGAGGCTTTTTAGATATTTCCCGCATTTCATTTTCACTCACTGATTCATTATGTATATTCGGTACCCGTGCTGACTCTTTATTAGCACAATCGCTTTTTAAAAAAAGTTATGGCCTCTCCACATAAGTTTAGATCGGATGTCAATAAAAGCACTTGGCGAAGATAATTTTGATTGATAACCAACCTCTTTACTCCCAAATTAGTTGCAATATAGTACCTCTTATTAAATGAATATATCGGTTATCTGTAGGCTTTTCTTTTTCTGTTTTTATTTATAGTGCGAAGAAAATATTTTACAATATAATGAAAGAATTTGCTTCATTTCCGCTAAGAACGAAAAAATGTATATGAAAGAGACGCAACCCACCTGTTCAACAATGAAATCTTGAAAATAACGGCCCAAGTACATTTGATTTCCAATCAAAAAGGCTACTATTGTAGAGCAAATAATTTACATTTTAATTATAACGAGTTTACTGACGTTTCTGAGTGGTGGTAAATTCGAGAGCTAATAGCAACAAAGGGGTGGGGCTAAAGTGCAGAGGCGGAATAATATTTTACTATAAAGTTACCATGACAAATTATAGCAATTAAAACCATAGGTATTCTCGACCGTTCCCGAATATTACTGAAACCGCATTCTAGTATACCATCACTTTCTAAAACATTCGTGCCAATCACGTTGCAAGATTCATACGACAATTGATCTTATAGTCTGTAACTCATGCTTTTATCATTCATGCTCATCTGCTCTTTTAATCTTAACCGTAGCATACGTATGCTGAGAGTTAGCACTGCTTTTGTTATGGGTGCTTTGTTATAATTGTTGTGTAACTTCCAACAATGATTCGCCTACAGTAGTGACCGTGCCAGATTGCAATTAATGTTTCCCTCCAGTTGCCATATTATACATGATGTAACATAACATAACAATGTATTTAGGCATAATAATGTAATTGTTTAAATGAACATATACACAGTTCGCAATATTATTTGTAACGACATTTGTTTTGTTGTTTATCTGAGTCGTTTTAACAAAAGTGCTGCTCATTACGGGAAATATTTTAATGCCAGGATTGTTTTGGGATATATTCGTCAGTAGGGGGTGAGAGGCCCCGCAATTTCGCAACCTAGAATTGTAAAAATATTTTTTTTTTTTTTTTGAATAGGTTAGTCGCCTTGATAGTCTAGACTCTAGAGGTAGCGTATTCCCTTCTGGACCCCAAGATTGGCAAGTTCAAACTCGGCCGAGGTCCATAGGTTTTTTTTTTTTTGGGACATAAAAATCCTGAGCGCCAGTTCTCCGGGAAGGACTTAAAGTCGTGGGTCACGTTTCGTAGATTTATAACATATCTGAAAAAAAAGATATCTCTACAAAATACCAGTCATTTTACCTACAAGTAATATATGATCACTAGAGACACTTGAAGCATTGGGCTTATTATGACATCTGTAGGTGCTAAAACTAAATTCAAAATTATTTATATGTACAGTCAGGAACAGGAATAGGTTAAGGCCTGAGCTTTGATGGTGATAATGAAATAGATTCGTACAAAGTTCTGTTAGCATCATAAACTATACTAATTGCTGTCTATTGTAGTATAAAAGTTAGCTTGCTTTCAATGGAATATTCCAAAATATAATTCATATTTCATAATTGAATGACATTGGACATAAAAACTATCATTAGAGTATATTTAGAGCTGAAATGAAATGGTCATCTGAGGGTATATATATAACAGATCTTATTTTTCGGAATAATATTTTCAACGTATATTTTCCAATTTAGGTATTTATCAACTTGGAGGTTTTGAAGCCGCTGTCTGCCTCTGGATCATGCAATTTAAGTAATATGCGGCTAACATTTTGCTTCTGTTTCTAGGAGAAATAAATATAAGCTAAGTAAAAATGTTTCCGAATTTTAAAAATCAGTACTCTCTGATTATCGACTTATTCATAGTGCATTTAATACGGAAACATGAACATTTCGAAATTTACATTTATTTTGTTCTTGGTGAACTTGATTTGATTTATTGACTATAAGAGCGTATTGTGAAAATGGTAGAGATGGCATTTTGTGTGCTGGAATTTAATGCGATTAAGTTCATAATCAAAGTTCAATATCGCTTTCGGGCAGAATACGGAACAGATAAATCTATGCATGCATGATATGTGCAATTTAAAGATTCCAGTTCTCAAGAGGAAATCTGCAGTCAATGTGCAGCGTTCAAGACTACTAAAAATTTACGAAGGTCTTCGCAAATGATTTACAACAATAGTTTTTTGTACCTTATTTATTATGCAGTCTGGTTCAATGCACATGGGATCTCTTAATATACTTCTCACCATCTTCCTGGTAACTTCGTTATGGGTCGCGAAATCATTCATGCAGCTGTCCATGTCGTGGACATGAATTTCCTGGTTGCCGAATTTTTTACGTGGCAGCTAGTTCTTCGTGTTGTCCAATAAGGGATAATCAGACGACCCGAGATCCAGTGAATATGGTGGGTGCGGCATAATGAACCCCAGCGATGCCAACTTTGCGGTTGTAGTGTTTGTTGCTTTGCTGGTGTGAGGCCACGCATTGTCATGCTAGAGGAACACTCTTGTTGACCATTTCTTCTTTCGCAGTTACTGCATCCTACGTCTAAGCTGTGTAAGGGTTTTGCAGTACACCTCGTTGTTGCTCGTTGTGCCTTGAAGAAGCCATTTGCGTATGTCTGAAGTGTCCCAAAAGATCATCTAATTGCCTGCAGTTGGAGCAACACGAAATTTCTTGGTGGTAATGATACATTCGTCGCCAATTCTCCAAAAATTCGCATCTTCATTATGTATTTCCAGTAGCCGATTATAAGACTTCGACCCTTTTGTCCCTCTGTGTCTATGTTAAGTACCATGGAAATCTAACGTGCGCTCAAATTTTTCATATGCAAATCGTCATTTTTTTTAAATAATGTTTAACGCCCGTTTTTACTACTGAGGCACCACAGGCGGTGTACACTGATGATACATGAAACGAAATGATATATTGGGAAAGGATTTTTTTTTTTTAAGGAAGGAAGCATTCCAGGCCTAAGTTTAGGGTATCTCTCCGGCATTTGCCAGTTATGAGGACTGAGGAAAACCTGGAAAAAACCTCAGTCAGGGAGGACGGTCCTGACGGGATTCGAACTCCAGACGTACCGCTCACGAGTCCGCGCCTTAATGACCTCGGCCACTCGCGGCGGTCACAAATCGTCATGAATAATGAATGGTGTGCAGGGCTGTGCTGCGAGACCTGTCTGACATTCCATTTCATCAAAGGCTATGCGCCTATCAGTTACAATCAATTCAGACACGACTTCAATGTTCCTGGGAGGTAGCGGTATTGATAGACAAGTACTTATATTCTTATGTATAGATTTTCTGTAGCACGAGCTTCTTGACCATATGCCTCAGTTAAACGTATGTGAACTTCTACAGGTTTGACGTCTCCCTTCCACAAAAATCATGCAGACCATCCTATTCATGATTTTTTCTACCTGGCAACAAACGAACACTGTCCTTTTACTACACACGCTGCTTACAAACGCCATCTAGTGTCTGCATGGCGTACTAGTATCAGTCCATTGCCTTACGAATGGACATGCCCATCGATTGCGCGGTTTTCGTAAACACCGATTAAATCACTTCCGAGCGCCCTTCGTACATCGAACATCTTTGAAAGTATTAAAAACTGTTACAGTTGCTGAGTCTATTGATCTTGATCATGATAGATTTTTATTATGTAATTACACTGTAAAATCGCAGAGATCTGTTTGATTAACTCTGTGTCCCTGTCTATTAACAATGCAAAAGGCCAAGAGAATTTAACAGAGCAAAAATAACTGAACCAACACAAAACATTAAACCTCTGAACAATGCAAACATTAAGGAAAACAACTGCAAGCAGTAATGAATCTTTTGATCACATTAATTTGCACAAGATGTTGTACTTAAAAACATTTCACTTGGTCAGTAGCTTTTATCTCCTGTTTTTACTGCATGTAAATTTGTATATGTCACATTAGAATTGTGGTCTGTATTTCTCTATGGAGTTCAGTATATATGTTTAGGTTGGGTACTATAATACCAACACTCACCGACCAGTTTAGACAAATGTTATTTCTGACAGGTGCTGTTCTTTCGTGGGTAAGAGAGGGAACGGCCCGCAGGCGATTTCTATTGGCAAGAACTGCGACAAGTTCGGCATCGTGGTGCATGAACTGGGTCACGTGGTCGGTTTCTGGCACGAGCACACCCGTCCCGACCGCGACGACCACGTGCAGATCGTCCGGGAAAACATTATGACAGGTGAGAGAAAAGTTCCGGGTTCAAGCTTGCTCTTGCTGCAAAATATACAATTTTGTTTGATCAGTGAGTAGAATTTATAATCAGGGCGCGAAGCCATTAAAAAAATATGAGAAAGGTCGAAATTGACTGAAATTTGTTTTAGTTTATTTTATTTTCAAAGTTCACTTTCGAACATTGACATTGTCAACTTTATGTAATTGTTGAGTGCAGTTGCTTTATAAAATAATAAAAAACAAATTAATCTATAATTAATGAATTGCAAATATTCTCTGACATCTATTTTTAAAATTTTGTAACTACTGGATAATGATTTTAGAATGTTAGAAACATCATTACGTATTGAAATACACAAATAATAAACTGTTTTTGATAGCAATGCACAGCTCAAGTATGTTTAAATAGATTTAATTTTAGACTTGTACTTAAACAGGAAGTTAAAAGAAACAGCATAACTTCAGAATAAATTATGAGTTTGAAAATGCTCGGTCAATATTTTTAAAAAGAATTTGCCTTCTCATGGCAGACATGCTACTGAGGTAAACACGCTTCATGCATTAGAGTGGTCCCGTACATTGCAATACACATACCTGAATCAAAACCTTTCTGCTCGGCATATAGAGCAATTTGGCTTCCATACTTACCTGATTTAAAACAAATGGATTTTTTACATTTAGGGCTATCTAAACTCATTATGTATATTTGTCTCTGGGGGGTGATATGGAAATTACGCAATCAAATTATGACCCATTGTCAGATAATATCAACTTGTGAGGAATTGGGGCCATCTTTGCTTAGCAGTGCGATGCGAAATGCTGGTATTTAAATTTACATTTACTATAAGTTGATTTGTTTTATTTATGGACGCTCTTTAATATCTCAGTTATCAGCATCCCATTCAATTCAGGGCGTGAAACGGCCGATAAAATTTACTCGGGTGCCTCTTCTTTCAGGCCTGAGGTTCTTTTCGGTGCCGTAAACTATAACATGGGATCCACGGCTTTACTTCTCTTCCGAAGGAAGCCCATACTCAGAATTTTTACGCCCGAAAAAATCCATTGACTCTGGCCGGGATTGAACGCGCGATCTTGGGTCTACGAGTTTACTATAAGAAAATGTATCATTGATAGAGCCTAAAAAATCAGAAACCAAGTATTTTCAGATTCTTGTTGATGTAAACTGTTTTAATTCTCTATATACGATGAGCTTATTCCTGAAGTTATGCCTGTATTTTTTAAACGTTTTATGTTATGAGTATCCTAATATTACATAGGTTTCACTGTATAGTTTATATAAAATATGTCAGAACAGAAAGTATGTACTCAAAATGAGTCAATATCTGCAATTTATTCTTAACATGTACATAACTTACAATAGGAAGGTACTCTTACTTTGAACTGAATTATTCTGAGTTGTGTAAAAAACAGAGTAATGTATAGAAGTTATGAAATTAATTTGGGATTTACATTTAAAGAGGTGATTATTTGTAGGCCGAGGAAAGTTAATGACTAATGTGCTATTATGACTTGTATAAGGGCAACCCTATGAACCGACTTGCGGTGTTTTTTCTCTGAACCTCTGTACATGTGTGCCTATGTACATGTGTTTTGTTGAACGAGATCACGCCAGTCAGTATGACTGTCAATATGGATCCGATAGAGGTTGATTCAGTTCCATTATTATGAGTGGAATGTTTTGTTCAGGCCGTACAGCAATTCATAATCTTTGTAACAAATATCGGGCTAAGGGTAGTGAACAGTCTAAAAAACCAAACAGACAGTGAGGGTTCTCACTGAAAAAATATTAGATGGTATCGGTCATTATTTGGAGAATTCTCCCCTAAAAATTACTTAGATTTTTCCACAACAGGCATTTCTTGTGACTCTGTGCAAAGAGCTACTAAATTGTTAAGGTTAAAACATATCAAATAACTATAGCATATGCTCTTCAATCAGGCTATACTGTGCGTAGGCGCACATTTTGCCTGTAGTTTCTAAACAGTGTATAAAACGGAGAAATAGGCTCATATTTAATATTTTTTTTTCCGAACGAGGTCTGGTCATACCTTCATGATTATATCTATACAAAAAATAATAATTCTTGGAGCGTTGAGAATCCCAACTCGTTATGAAGTGCCCCTCCATGATGATTTTTTATACAGAATCCACCCACAGGGAGAGTGATTATTGTGCATTTTTTCAACAACACTCTGCCACAGTTTATGAGAGAATGTTTCGGCTAAAAAAATTAAAAGTGTTTAAGAATGACACAGTTGTTAGTAAGGATTTATAGTTTTTCAGTCCTCTCACCTAACGCCTTGCGACTTCTGGGATATATTAAAAATTACCGTACATAATATAAAACCAAATTCTCTAGAAGAATTGAAACAAAATATTCGCCAGAAAATAGTCAGCATTACTCAATACGAACTATAGGGTGATGGATAGTCTTTAAACAGATATAAAAAATATATAAATAACAATGGTGACCACTATCAGCATCTCGTTTCATAAAGTAGGTAAATGTAATTTTTGAAAATATGAGGATTTTTCAATAGGGATATATTAAAAATTACCGTACATAATATAAAACCAAATTCTCTAGAAGAATTGAAACAAAATATTCGCCAGAAAATAGCCAGCATTACTCAACACGAACTATAGGGTGATGGATAGTCTTTAAACAGATATAAAAAATATATAAATAACAATGGTGACCACTATCAGCATCTCGTTTCATAAAGTAGGTAAATGTAATTTTTGAAAATATGAGGATTTTTCAATAAAGAATGATCATAATAATTTTAAAGGCCTGATTTCCTACCCTAAAATTTAACTTTGCAATATTTTGTTATCTTAATGTGATTGTACATGTGATACTAGTTTAATTGTTGTCACTTACTTCTCGCTTGGAAGAAGTGTGAATTTTGAGACAAGTTCAGTTCCGCCTACAACAAAATGGAGATGACAAGCGACGACAATATGCTGCTTTGAAATTCTGCTTTCATGTCAGCAAATCTTCACTTGAAGCCTATGCAGGAGGCCTATGAAAAGTTTATTCTTCCCTACAACATAGATCAAAGGTGGTTTAAAATGTTTAGAGAGGGGAGACAATCAATTTCAAAGGAAAATGAACCCAGTGCTTCAGTTTGTACTCTAATGGAAGAAAACATTAACACATTGTGATACAGGATCATCGAATAACACTAAGAACACTTTCAGAAATTCTAAAAATTAAACTGAGTGCCAACCACAGGTTGTTAAATGAAATTTTGCACATGAGACATGTTTATGCACGGTGGGTTCCAAGACTGCTGATTCCTGAACAAAAGGATGTTCACGTGCAGTGTATGCAGTTGAGATGATGTTAACAGGAAGAAGCGGAGTTTCTTTCAAAGGTAATTGCTGATGTATAAAAGCAAATGTGACTGATTCTGCTGGAAAAGTTATATCATCTCATTTTTTGATCCTCAAGGAATAGTATACCAGTATGTAACTGTACATGCAAATTTAACTGAACAATAGTACAGAGATGTCCTTAAGATTCTGCAAGACCATATTACACATTTGCAAAAGAAACATTTCCATGCAACAAGCTGGATACTGCACCATGATAATCCACAGTTGCACATCACAAATATTGTTGTTGAATACCTCACAAAAAGCAATGTGAAATGTGTCCCTCACCCTCTCTATAGTTCAGTTTTTGCCCTGTGTGACTTTTTCCTTTTCCACAAATTGAACAAATACTGGTGTTTCAGCATCAGAAGTCATAGTGAAGGCTGCAAAGGCGATTCTGAAAGTCCTGTCAAAAAATTGTTTCCAGTTTGTCTTTAAAGACTGACAGAAATTCTAGGACAAGTGCATTGCATCCAACAGAGACTATTTTGAGAAATATCATAGTAATTTTGAGATTGGGTAAAGGTATATTGTCAAAAAATTGGACATTTCCTTAATGAAGACCCCTTGTACTTAAGGAAAATGTTGTGTGGTTGTGTCAGGCCCATTCTATGATATCCATAGATGGCTGGCCTATAGGCAAAGTATCAAAAATTGTTCATTAGGTTGCTTTGTAGCTGTACTTTTATTTGTAGTAGATAACCCATAAGTGTTCCTAAAAAATTCTGATATACACAGCAAGGTGTTTACTACAACTGTATAGTATTATTTAATTCAGTTCCATCATTTATAAAGGAACTGCATTCTTATAAATATAAGCTCAGGTTAGCATTAAAATGATGCTTTATCACTTACATCTTCTATACAGAGAAGGATTTCATACAATCAAAAAAAAATAAGTGTACTAATTTTTCTCCACTGAGTTAATTCAGTTTTGTAAATATGTCAACAGTTTAAATTGCCATTTTGTAAATATGATAAATATTAATAATTTAAGTTACCATTAATATGCTTTTTTTTCTAAGATGACATTTTAATATAAATAAAAAATAACCTCTCTGGCAAACTCTACATCAGAATTAAAATTTTATAAATATGAAGAGCAAGACAATTTCATCAAATGTACATGATGTGTGTAATTTATGATCCTAGAGTTAAGACAAATTCTTTAGAGTTATCTAAACTCTAAACTCATTATAGGATCCACAGATTGAAGTAGTAGTCATAGTAGTATGTTCTGATATTGCTGTTATTTGGAAGCCAGATACAGGGAATTTTAGTACTATTTTTTATCATTCCTGGTAAATGTTTTATATTTAATTTAGAAATCTAACCATATTGTCATGAAATATCACAATATCACATTTTCTTGGTATTCTATTACAATTTCCTTAATCAGTAGTTATTTAAATGACTTTTTGTCTTAAGAAAAGACAAGACTTGAATTTGTAGGTAATTTTATATTTTTAATATTGGTTTCTGGAAGGCCAGGAGTACAACTTTAATAAGCTGACAGAAGAGGAAGTAAACTCATTAGGGCTACCATATGATTATGACTCCATCATGCACTACGCTCGCAACACATTCTCTAAGGTATGTCCGCTTGCTACTTATTTTAATTAGCCTATGTGCTCTCAGAGTTTGTCCACATGCACTCTCTGGCAGTCTCATGGTTAACAAGCTATTGTGATTAATAGTTATTTCATCAATTTAATTTATAAATATAAATAACATTATAAATATTGTACTTACGAAGCTGTTGACAATGGAGTGGCAATATAACTTCAACTTATGTATTCACTTACCCAAAAGTAAGACGCGTTTCGGGAGAATCTCTCCCATCTTCAGTTGCTTACTGAACCGCCGTTACTCGAAAATATGGCTGGACAAACGGATGTTCCTGTGGTGGCCTCTGTTGGTTGAAGTAGGAAGTTGCTGAGCTCGTCCATGGGAGGTTACTCGAAATTCATAAGTTTTTTTCTATTTTTTAATATGAAAAATTTTTCCCAAGTGGATAACTCCAATGAGCTGTGAGGAGTTTCAGCAGTTTTATTCCTGGTTTTATTTCATGGTTTTTGGACCAAAATTTTTTCATATTAAAAAATAGAAAAAAAAACTTATGAATTTCGACGTTTCCTCCCATGGACGAGCTCAGCAATTTCCTACTTCAATCAACAGAGGCTACCACAGGAACATCCGTTTGTCCAGCCATATTTTCGAGTAACGGCAGTTTAGTTAGCAACTGAAGATGGGAGAGATTCTCCCGAAACGCATCTTACTTTTGGGTATGTGAATGGAATAAAGTGTAAAAAAGTGAATACATAAGTTGAAGTTATGAATAACATTAGTTACAACATTGTAGTTGCTTTTTGCCAACAGGGTACATATCTGGACACCATTTTACCCTTGGAACGCTTCACGAATAAAAGAAGACCTGAGATCGGGCAAAGAATTCGACTAAGTGAGGGTGATATTGCTCAAACAAATTTGTTATACAAGTGCTACCGTAAGTGAACTTCATTCTAATAATGTTAATTCCATTCCACAATGCCGATACGAGGGCTGTTCGATAAGTTGATGCAAAACTAGATACGATAACTGTTTGAAAAAAAATATTTATTTCTGAATAAAATCTCCTTTCAAATCTGTACACATAGTCCAGTAATTTTATCCCAACTAAAAAATCGATTTCTTCATCTCTGAAAAACATAATTTTTTCCAGCGACAACTTCATTTGGTGCGAATTTCTTTCCTGTTAGCCATAAAAAGTCCAAGATTTCATCTCCTAAGTCCAATAATTTTGCAGGCTAGTGAGCTGGCGCCTTACCGTTGGAACAGGATCCTTTTCTTCGCCAAATGAGAAAGATTCTTCTTGGCATCGTCGTTTAATTGCTCCATACCACAGAGTAATATTCATTGGTTGTCGTTTTGTCCTTTTCTAACAAGGAAATTGAAACGACGCCGTGGCAATCCCAAAACACGGTCGCCACTTTTCCCGCCGAGGGGATTGTTTTTGCCTTCTTCGGGACGCTTTCTCCGATTGTAACCCACTGTTTCTATTACTCCTCGTTCTCTTTTCTATCAATTGTTAACAAACACGATTCCCACCTCGTTGATAGATTTTTCATTCACAAATTATTGTGCAAAACATTGTGCATTCGATCTCCAGAAATGCCCACAGATTCTGAACCTTCAGTCTCACATAGCTCAGCGCTATGTCGTGAATTTTTTCAATCATTTTATTACCTTGACAAGACGTTCGGAACGGTCTGCATCGCTTGTGCTCGTTCGGTCACATCTAAATTCACCAAATCACTTATACACCATTTAAAGGCGTGATATTATTTATTGACTAAATATACAAAGAATGTGGGTAGAAACTACGGTAAAATTCCTGTTTTTCAGTAGGCAAGAGAAAGAAAATCCCAGCATTCAAGTAAATTGCAAATTAAAATAAGGAAACATATGTTTAAAAATAATTTAGAATGCTTTCTAAAATCTAGAAACATCATGATTGGATGACATATGATTAATTAATAAATAGATAGTATTTTTATCTCTTGTAATTTGTTTCAAGAAATATCTCATATTATTAGCATGTTCACACTTGATTAAAACTTTAAAAGTTCTATATCTGTTAAAAATGACTTTCAGAAGACTATGGTCAAAGAATGTATTTTATGCAGGCTGTGGACGAACATATCAGGATAATGCAGCCACATTTTCCTCACCAACATATCCCAACTCCAGTCCACCAGCAGAAGGTGAACGCTGTGAGTGGAGAATCACAGCAACTCATGGGGAACGTATTGTGCTCAACATAACCGAATTAGATATCTATTATTCTGAAGGATGTCGAACAGATTATTTGGAAGTTAGGGATGGTTACTGGCACAAATCACCTGCACTAGGTATATAATATTTTGTAATATTAAATATAAGAAATGCTTTGGGAACACTCATTTGTTCAAGAATTTTAAACTAAAAGATGTTTTAGATAGCAATTCCTACAAAAATAGCATCTTAAAGTTACTGTTGATATTTAATGGATATTTGCAGGAAGGTTCTGTGGCAGTAAACGTTTTCTTGATCCTGTGATTTCAACTGGAAGTCGCATGCTTGTAACCTACATCACATCCACACGGCAGAATGGACATCGTGGATTTACAGCAAGTTATGAAGGTATAGTCAAATACTTTTTAAAGACAGCTGTTGATATGTAGAGACATTTGTCCCTCACTTCTATATAATAAAGAAAGAAAATGAGTGTATCAGTCTCATATGCAAAAGACTGAAAAAAAAGGGACAGAAATAAGCTATGATTTATTTATTATCTGAACTTAAAAAGAAAATATTGTTTCGTTCAAAATCAATATAAGAAAATGAAATTATATATTTTTGAAAATAAAAGTTCCAGTCAGGAGGAAACAGATATATTAAGTTCACATTAAACAATAGTAAACTTTATAATAGTAATAGATATTCTTATTCTTTGACTGCTTATCTTAGTGGTAACTCTGTATATACTTCATGTGTAGGAATCATTATTACAAACAAAAAATTAAAAGAATTAATGTAACATACTTATCTCAATAATTTATAAATAAAGTTAATAGATTTAATACTAATTCTGTTGGAACTAATGTAGTGAAACAACTAATATATTCTTTCAATATTAATTCAATTTGGAATCTGAAACATGCATTAATAATCTCTTCTAAGTCAAAATATTAAGAACACTCTTTAGGTTTCACTTATTGGAGATTTATTCAGGACATGTTCCATGGATCCTTGTCCACATCCTCAGCTGTTAAATAACAGTTGGATCATTCATAGAGGTTGTGTTAGTAGGTATCTCGTGGTTTGTTATAAACTTGAATAAAGAGCTGTCTGCTTCTGGGATGTCAAAATTCATTAAATTTCAAAATTTATAAAAACATGAGCAAAAATTAATGAATTTTAACATCCCGAAGCAGACAGCTCTTTATTCAAGTTTATCGCAAAACCACCAGAGTCAACCCAGATACCTACCAGCATAACTTCTACGAACGATCCAAAGTCGTTTAACAGCTGAGGATATGGATGAGTAAATCTCAGCCATGAAACAGAAATATATCCTGAGTATATCTCAAATAAATGAAACCATAAAGAGTATTCTTAATATTTTGACTCAGAAGAGATTAATATATTTTTAATTAGCTGGTGAGTGATTTAATACTCTTATGCTCCACTTATCATTGAATTATACAGAGCATGTTTCATAGACTATTGCCCATAGCTGTGCACCACCATGGGTGGCCGAGGTCGTTAAGGCACAGACTCATGAGCAGGAGGTCTGGGTTCCAATACCGCCAAGACCGTCCTCCCTGACTGAGGTTTTTTTCCAGGTTTTTCTCAATCCTCATAAATGGCAAATGCTGGGGAGATACCCTAAACTTAGGCCTGGAACGACTCCTTCCTTAAAAAATATCCTTTCCCAATATATCATTTCATCTCATGTATCATCCATGTCCATCGCCATGATGCCTCTGTAGTAAAAACGGGCGTTAAACACTATTCATTCATTTGCCCATAGCTGTGAGTCGACTCTGAAACATGTTTTGTATAATTCAATTCAATGTAATTGGAGCATGGTATTAAATTGACTCATCAGCTAATTTAGAATAAAGATAATTTAATTGATTGATTCACCATACTGAATCTATTTATAATGTTCTATTCTTACTTCTTTCTTATTGGTGAAAATGTTGCTCACATTGGCTTAAACTACTGTAAAAATGTTTCAATTGTAAATTCAAATACAGCCCATTCACCATTATGTGTGTGAACTATTAATTATAATACTGAGGACTCACAACAAGTTACAGGGACCATTTTTTTTGTTTAAGGTAACTGGATGTAGATTAGCTTTATTCAGTGTATCATAGGTGTGGTATTGGTTAGTACTATCAGCATGCTTATTGCTATTTACATTATTTACATGATCCACTTATCAAAGTAGTGTCATTTTGTACAACAAACTCCCAAAGACTCTAAAATTGAAAAAAGGGGGGAAATTTAAGAGAGATCTAAATGTATTCTTGACTGAGAAATGCCTATACAGGATGGATGAATTGTAGATAAAATATGTAGTGACTTACATACATTATGATAGCATTGCTATGTGACAGGTAAATCAACAATGAACAAATGAAGCCAAGGTTATCGCATACTGTTCTGTAACCAGATATGACTCACATTATGTTATGCTAGAGTTGCTACAACAAACTGTGGCCAAGATTATCGTTTGAACAGCTAAAATAAATTTTGAAGTGGTATGGAAAACAATGTTGTTGAAGTTCAAAGGCAATGGAGACATGTGTACAGAACAGAACTGCCAATGCCAGAAACAATTGCATGCATTCCAGACAAATTTGAGACTCATGGTATGCAATGTTCACAAGGGCAGATCTGGGAGACGTCACACAGCAACAAGCCCTCCCGGCCTTGGCTATGGTTTTCGAATGTTTTGAGCACTCACTGCAGAAATCTACAAAGCAATGTGCAAGTAAGACTGGGATTAGAAGAAACAACGTATGTTGTATTATTAAAACAGCAAATTTGAAAGTTTTCATCTCAAGACTTTTGCATGCATTAAATGAAGATGACCTTGAAATGGCAGGTGCTGTAATCACCAAGGACACTTTTCAAATGTTGTTCATTCAGTAGTTCAACATACTCAGAAGTGTACCAATGCCGATGGTGGACATTTTGAGCAATTTTGTAACTGTAAAAGTCTGAGATGATTAGTGCTCATCATTTTCTGTTTGTGTGAATTCAGTTTTGTTATGTTAACACAGTTTTTTCTTTGTTTGAAGTGTATATACATTTTTTTTCAACCCTCTGTATGTGAACTAAAATGATTTTAAGTTATAGTATATCTACTAATTCTATTAAACTTTGCTATTCTCATGCTATACTTTACAATTGTATGAATTATTTAAACTAATATTTTACACTTATTAAATTGTTAATTTTAGATTTTGATAATGCCCCATACTTGTGTACATCAGTGTATTGACTATTGTCGACAATAAATTATTATTATTATTATTATTATTATTATTATTATTGTTGTTGTTGTTATAATGGAATAATCTTCAAGGTCTCCAGGATATATAGACTCAGATGGAGGAAGATTTGCTTATCAATCGACTTGCTCTTTGAATCTCTTTGGTCGCACTTAACCACAATGGTAGACCATATTGATGAGACATAAGGCACATTAAAACAACTGCATTTGTGAGCAATAGATTGTGAAATTTTGTGTGTCTTAGTGGATCAATGCTTTCATTCTAGTTGTCATTTATACTCACTAAAAATAACTGCTGCAAGCATAAATCCCATGTCTTAACATTTCTGAAGGATGCCTTTGAAAACCAACTCTTGGCTTGACTATGCTTTTAACATAGTGCTCACATTTATTGATAGTTAAGATTCTGGGAAACAGAATGTAAAATCAGAGATTAAGATGGAATTAGGATTATTCTCAATTAATTACAAAATTTAAATTATATGGAAAGTAATGAGTGAAACAGTTTTAAATATTGCCAGATAATAGGCTTCCAAAAATTGCATCTGTTTATAAAAATTAAAGTAGTGTCAATTAAAAATGGCATGAAACCATAACAAAGTTCACAGATATGCCTGAATAGCAATTGATGGTGGCAGCAGCGGTGCTGGCAATGGTTGTTTTTACTGCTGAAGCATCATAGGCAGTGCACACTAGAGATGCATGAGATACAATTATTAATTGGGAAAGGAATTATTTTAATTAATGGAAGGAAGAGTTCTAGTCCTATGTTTAGGATATATCCTACACATTTGTTATTAATGAGGAATGAGGAAAATCTGGAAAAAATCTTAATGAGGGAGGGCAGTCCTGGTAAGAATCAACTCCAGATTTCCTGCTCACAGGTCCATGTCTTCAAAACCTCAGCTACTCTGTCAGTGGTGGCAGTGGAAATAGTGGAATGGTGGTGAATTACTGTTTATACCAAAAAAATAGAAGAAAATGAGCAAGCTAAAAAAATGCATATGAGCTTCAATTGGCAATGAGAAAAATGGTTCAACATTTCTAAGGCTTTTACTGTCAGCATTCATATTGTGAAAATTTAAAACTTATGGGAATTTTTAAATTTGCTTCAGAACCTAAGACCATGGCACAATAGCCCTACATTTTAAATTTTGATAAAATGGTTTTACATAATGAAAACGTTTAATGAGGTTCCCAACTCATCTTTTATGAGTCTAATGGTTTTCTATTTTATAGCTGTATGTGGAGGACATCTTGAAATGGGATCCGGTCATCTTGAATCACCAAATTACCCAGAGGATTATCAGGCAAATAAAGAATGTATTTGGAAGATAAGTGTTCCTCATGAATATCAAGTGGCATTGAAGTTTGAATCATTTGAGGTAAATTTATAACGATGCATTTTTGACACCCAAGTAAAAAGATTCAGTTTTTCTTATGTAATAAATAAAAATACATAAAATGTTAATTAGCTGAATATATACCTTATTATGAATATTATATTAAAAGTGTTAACTGTATAAAATGTTGATAAAATATTGTTGTGTTTTAAATTACTTTTCTGGACAATGGTAAATTATAGTTCTTTATTATTTTAGCTGACACATTCAAGTCTTAATATACCAAATTTATAGATAAAACATGTTTAGTAATCCTAGTGGGGTCTCAGCTGCTAGTTGACTGTGGGTCTCTATGATATTGCAACCTTCATTTTCCACAAAATATATATATATATATATATATATATATATATATATTTGTATATATATATTTGTATATATATATATATATACTTTAATACAACCACTTTAAATTAATCTTAAACTTCTTTAGTCTCTACTTGTGTTGTACTAAACAAGTATACTTGTGAACAGGTAGAGAATCATGACAACTGTGTATATGACTATTTGGAGATACGTGATGGCCTATCACCCGACAGCACACTTATTGGTGTTTATTGTGGCTACAAGACCCCTCCTCCAATTAGATCTACTGGAAATCATCTCTTTGTCAAGTTTGTATCTGATGGATCTGTGCAGAAGGCAGGATTTTCTGCTAAGTTCATGAAAGGTTAGTAATCATTTTAGATAAATTTCAATGTTTGCCTAATGATATGTTATTTTAATGACATATTCATTTTTGGTTCTTGGTCCTATGGTTATTGAGGTTATAAGTATGTGACTCTTATCTCATAGTGAAAACTAAATATTAGTACTCACAAAATAAATTTTCTGAAATTTTACTTAAAAATTACTTTCAAAACTCAGTTTTTCAAAAGCTTTCTTATTTTCACCACCAGCCATTTAAGAGGTCCTAAGCTAATTATTTAAAAATCTAAGAGGGATAAGCTATATGTCATGGCAACTATTTCTTTTCTTGCAAAAAGGGACTAAATGAAACATCTAAGAAATATGGTTGATAGTGTATCCAAGTGCTGCCACTAACAGAAGGCTAGAAGTAGGTGGCAAAAGCAAAGCACAGGCTACCATACAACATTGGTTTATTATGGCATGGTATTTAGCAGCCTTTGAAGTAGTCTCCAAGTATATTGATGGTTTGTTTCCAAGGCCTCTCTCCACCTTGGCACTGCTTGATAAGAAAAAGCATGGGACCCAGTACTTCCCATATTTCTTTGTGACACTCTTGTGCATTCCTACTGTGGAGAAATATTATTTTCACATATGCATGTAATTTTCATTCCTGATCACTGTCACTCACCAATTGAACTCTAGGGCATACTGAAATATGCAGCTCTGCTCACATACACCATCTGGTGACTTATTCAAAAGTATATTCTCTATACTTTCAATCTTATATCTTAGATTTTTCATATAGTTCCTTGTTCATGAGAAGAAATAGTTGTCATCCCTCATGTACCTATTTATGAGTGTGTTTTTAATCACCTTTTATTGATAGCATGTTCCATTATTACTGTGTAATTAATACTACTTGCATATATATTACATAAATAGTTATGAATTATCTTACAGTACTAACATTTATAACATTAATATACAGCACATTTATTGCCAATTATTTGTATAGATTCAAAGTCTATGTTATTCACATAAGATTGAAATAGTTTTAGGTGCTTGTCCATGAGTTTGTATTTGTTTCTTTCAGAATTTAGTAACTCACACTCCCATAGGAGGCATTCTACTGTTTGACTTTTCCTCTTGCACATGCATTTGGGACCATCTATTAACTTAACTTAAATCTGCAGAAATATTCACCAAATTAATGATCTGTATTTACAACTGCGAAATTATGGGTTAGAGTTAGTTTCACATTAAGTCTTTTCTGTACAATAGGAAAATAAGTCTTCATAATTAGTCCAGTCTTTATTGTTTTCCACTTGTTTTACACCAAAGGTGGCCGAGGTTGTTAAGGCATGGATTTGTGAGCGGGAGGCCTAGGGTTCAAATCCCATCAGGGTCATTCTCCCTGATTGAGGTTTTTTCCAGGTTTTCCTCAGTCCTCATAAATGGCAAATGCTGGGGAGGTGCCCTAAACTTAGGCCTGGAACATTTCCTTTCTTAAAAAAAAATCCTTTCCCAATATATCATTTCATCTCATGTATCATCAGTGTCCACCACCTGTGGTGCCTCTGTAGTAAAAACAGGCATTAAACACTAATTTAAAAAAAATTAAAAAAAAAACTTTTTTTTTCCATTGTTGCAAACTTTCTTCTCTCAATTCACTTTTTATTGCACTAATGGGTGTTAGTTTAGAAACATTTGCCATGCCTCAATTGTTTGCTGCTGCTTTAGCTAATTTGTCTGCAAGCTTATTTCCTTGGATTCCTACATGGGCTTTAACCAATGTGAAATGTATTCTTTTGACTGCAGGTGGTTTAATTAGAGTTTTATTGCTTTATCAGCGAGTAACAGTTTTTGTTATTCCATAGAAGGTCTAGCATTATCTTGTTATTGATGTGCACTACTGCAGATTTATTTTGCAGTTTCAGTGGTGTTTAGGATTTGAAGAGCCTTCGGTACCACTACATGTTCTACCTGATTATTTGAGCACCTCTTTTGTGTGTGTGTGTGTGTAGATGAGGTGCCTCTGGACATAACTGCCAAAACTGATGTTATGTTGGATAAGGTGTACATTATTTTTATTCATATTTCATTGTGATTATATATGAAAGTCACTCCGTAAATCATAACGACTATTTAATTTATTTTAAAAATGCATTATTACAGGAAATCCAGTGTAAAGGGTTGGAAGACTATACTATACAGTTCTGAATGAAACCATTAAATGCCACTATTGTGTCAGTGTCCTAGGTAAACTCACAAACATTTAGTTTGTTGCTTACATTGTTCTAAGTTGGAAGTTAGTAAATTGTGCTCTAATGTTGCCATAGTCCTTGTACTGAAAATCAGTGGAAAACATTATACTGAATGTACATCTGATGATAACTAGAAGTATGTATATAAGAAAGGCTTTCATATATACACAAAAAGTCTGTAATGAAGGAACTGTGTAAAATAAGCAAATTCCTCACCACTTGAATAAATTTAATAAAAATGAATATAAAATCCAAATTAAACCTTGTTAATTAATGAAATGAAATAAGTTATGGCATTATTGTGTGGTATTAGGAAAACAAAATTAGAATTCTTGCAATCTATAAATCTATAAGTATCACATAAAAGAAACCATATTTTTAGAATTATTATTATTATTATTATTATTATTATTATTATTGTTGTTGTTGTTGTTGTTGTTGTTGTTGTTGACATTAAATCACAAAAATTAATGCCATATTATTTATTAAAGAAATATATGACCACTGATAGAAAAAGCTATGCATTTAAATATTTGTAAATGCAACCATGTTAATGAATTTACCCACTGATATCTTCACATTCACTTAAGTAGCAAAAAAATACAAAAGTTTCAAGTTACATTCTGTATTTAAGAAGATGATGTTCATATGTTTCAATAAAACAAAAATATGTTAATATTAAAAACAATTTTATATACTAAACAAATATACAGAATCAGCAAAGACTGAGAGTTTCATTGATTTTCAATGACTTTGAAATTTAATTTAAATGCTATTGTATTAGAAATGCAATGTTTTCTGAAGGTTATTACAGAGCACTCTTAATAAAGATGTAACTCTCAAACACATAGTAGATTAATATTTCACAGCTACTATCTTCATAACAATACTGTTATTAAATATAAAACATTTGCAACATTATAAATATAATACCAAATATATATATAAATACCAAAAGATACACTTATGCTAATGTTAAAGAAATGGTTAAAATCCATAGATCTACAGACACAAGAAATTGAAGACTTGATAAAACTTACGAACATTTGCATTGAACAAAATTACTTCATTTTCAATAAAAAATATTACCAACAAGTCTCGGGACTAGCTATGGGAAACCCGTTATCTCCATTTCTAGCAGATTTTTTTATGAGTTCATTTGAAATGCATATCACCAAAGCCTTCCCTCTAATCTTCAAAACATGGTATAGGTATGTGGATGACATATTTGCAATAATTCTGAAAAAACATACAATGGATGCACTAAAACTTCTGAATTTGCAGCACAAATCTATAAATTTCACCATAGAGGAAGAAAGAAGGGGATATCTCCCCTTCCTAGATGTAAAAATCATAAGAAATGAAAACTATCTTACATTTGGAATTCATAGAAAGGATACTCACACAGAAAATTACATAAAAAATGACAGTTTTAACCCCATTCCACATAAATATGCAGGGTTTTATAGTTTAGCACACAGATTAGTTAACATTCCACTCACAGAAACAGAGTACAAATTGGAATACCAACATATCATAAAGATAGGAGAAACTAATGGATACAACAAAGACACAGTAATAAAAATCATCAATAAAACCAAAAAACAAAAGGCAATAAGAGATGTTTCCACTCTTAAAAGTGCCAAAGAAAGGTACAAATTCAAAAGTTTCACATACCACCCAATTTATCACAATAAGTTCAAAAAGATATTCAAAGAACAAGGAATTATGTTAGCCCCAAAGAACAATTTTAATATAAAGAACTTATTAGGTTGCAGAGTAAAGGACTACATGCCAACAGAACAAAAGTCAGGTATTTATGAAATAGAATGTGCAGAGTGCGACAAAAAATACATTGGAAAAACGAAGAGGAATTTGGGAATCCGGAAAAAAGAACACTTCAGAAATATTCGCTTAAAACAAATTGATAAATCAGCAATAGCAGCGCACTTTTGGAATAAAAATCATGAAATTAAATCAGAGATAAAACTACTTAAACAACTTCATAATGCAATAGAACTTTCCACTTGGGAAAACATTTTCATTACAAAAAATAAGGATAATTTGATGAATTTCGATATCCCTTCATTGGATGAACTCAGCAAATTCCTAATAATACCAACAGATGCCGCCACAAGAACAGCAAGAGACCCAACCGCCACGTTTAACGACAGTTTGTCAACAGGCTGAAGATGGGAGGGATCGCTCCCGAAACATATGTTCCAAATTTATGTAAGTGAATGGAGTTAGTGTGAAAAAAAATGTATACATTGTTTATATTATAAATATATTTTATATGCTGAATTAATTTGTTCTTTTATTTTAAAACAATATAAAGAAAATTAATCGAAAGAGAACTTTGTAAATTTAATATACCTTTACTCCCTATAGTCCAATTTCTCTAATTTTCAGAAACTATTTTTTTAATTTACTTAAATGGTACATACCTAATGTTATTGTGAAGAAACAAATATTGGTATTGCTAGAGTGTTTTTTAAAATGTGGGTAACTTCCCCTCCTAATGGCCAATTTCTCTTATTTTCAGAAACAATTTTTTTTTATTCTATTTAAATGGCATATACAGGGGTTTTGTTGCGAAAAAACAAATATTAATGCTCTTTCAGTGATTTTTAAATTGTGGGTAACTCTCCTGCTAATAGTCCAATTTCATTGATTTTCAGAAACTATTTTTCTTATTTTATTTCAATGGCATATATTGAGTTTCTTTTGAAAAAATTATAATTGCAGCCATTAGAAAGATTTTTAAATTTGTGTTTAACCCCCATAAGTTTTTCAGGTACACTCACACTCCCAATAGTCTGATAATTTTCAAAAAACTTTTTTCTTATTTGATTTAAATAGTATATGCCAAAATTTGTTCTGAAAAAACAATTATTGGTGCTGGTAGAAGATTTTTAAACTTTGGGTTTCAGGTAACCCCCTGATTTTCAGGAACTATTTTTCTTATTCTATTTCAATGGCATATACAGAGTTTTGTTGCAAAATAACATAATAATGCCACTAGGGCAACTTTTAAATTTTGCAGCGCTGGCACCTCCCCACTGGCTAATAGTCCAATTTTACTGATTATAAGGATTTGTTTTTCTTGTTTGATTTAAATTGTAATGCAGATTTTTGTTGTGAAAAAACAATTATTTGGTTTTTAAATTTTGGGCTTCAGGTAACTCTCTCTTCCAGTGGTCCAATTTGCGTGATTTTCAGAAAATATTTTTCTTATTCTATTTAAATGGTATATATAGAGTTTCATTGTGAAAGCACATAATTAATGCCACTAGAGTGATTTTTAAATATTTTTCAGGTAAACTCCCTTCCTAATAGTCCAATTTCACTGATATTCAAAAATTAGTTTTCCTACTTTATTTCAATGGCACATGAGTTTCCTTTAAAAACATTAAAAATTGTAGCCTCAAGAGTGATTTTTAAATTTCGCTTTTATCCTTAAAAGTTTTTCATGTACACTCCCACTCTGAGTGATCTGATTGCCATGATTTTTGAAAACGGCTTTTGTAAATTTATTTTAAAAACTTTTAATGATTTTCGTTGAGATAAAGCAAAAATTGTGGCATTTTTCTCCATAATTGAAAAAGAATAAAACACTTAGAAAGCCACATATTTAGTATCACAATATTTGGAATAGCTCATGTTCTTCAAAGGCAAGAAGACAAGTGAACATAGTAAAACTAAATATTGAATATCAAAGGTGGCATAATGCATGGAAACAGATTAAACAATATATATAGACCAAAAAATTACACATTTTTTTAACTTGTTGTCTTTTTCGGAGCCTAATGGGTATGCTCGATACAGATTTGAATAGATTAGTAAAATATCTTTCCATTAGTATAAATACAATAAACATTTTAAAAAAATTGAGTTGAAATTGTAATATACACACCACTAAAATTCAATAAAATGGAAGACTAGTTTCGGGAGCCATTGCTCCTATCATCAGTTCCTGGTCGACTGCCGGTCTCGTTGTTTGTGGTAGGTCAATTCATCTCTGGTGGAGGTTTAATGAACTTTTGTATTAGTACATCACTTGGCGGGATTTTGAAATTAAACTTTCTCTTTATATTTCCAAATATAGATGTTTTCCCAGACTGTAAGTTCAGTTTTTCCTTTAATATTTTTAAGTAATTTGGGGTTTTTATTAATGTTATGTTGTTCTTTCCAAAAGTGCCAATCTACTGCCGATTTTTCTTCTTGTTTTTGGTTTATATTCCTAATGTGTTCTTTAGCTCTTATTTTTATGTTTCTTTTGGTCTTTCCAACATAAATTTTTTCACAATAATTACAGTTCATCTGATACATTCCAGATTTATCTTCTTCTTGTAGGTTATCATCTTTTTGTCTTGAGTTAAGGATATTTTTAATGGAATAATTATTTTTTGGAGCCAAAACAATGTTGTATCTTTTAAAAATCTTTTGAAATTTATGAAAGGCTGATGGGCGGTATGTGAATTTTTTGTATGTTCTGTTTTTCTCTTTGATGGGAGTAAGTGTAGTGGTGTCTCTAATTTTCTTTTTATTCTTTGCTCTGTCTATTTTCTTGTGACAACTTCTTGTTTGAAGCCATTTTCTATAGCTATATCCATTATATTATTCATTTCCAGTTCATATTCCTCTTTGTTCATTGGAACATTAACCAGTCTGTATGCAAGACTATTTAAAACTGCATGTTTGTAGGGAACTGGATTAAAACTGTTATATTTAATGTAATTATCCGTGTACTAGGTTTTCTGTATATGCCAAAGTCTAGGTGAACTGATGATAGGAGCGATGGCTCCCGAAACTAGTCTTCCATTTTATTGAATTTTAGTGGTGTGTATGTTACAATTTCGACTCAAATTTTTTAAAATGTTAATATTTGACACCACTGTTACAAAAGTTCACTATATTTTATATAAATACAATAGTTTACATTTCTTCAAAATTCACTAAAAAAATTAATTATCTAAAAAAATGATGCTTTACTGGTAATGCTCTAATAGCTTCATTCCTTTAGAATTCGCTAATACATACACTAAGTGAAATGACTCAATTATTAAAAATATGAACTGTTGTAAAGTATTGGTGACAGTTTTATTTCTTCTAAACATCTGGTAAACATTTCGAGAAATTTTCTGTGGCTTATTTTATATAGGACAAATGTTGTGAGTTTACCTAGGACACAGTTTGCCTTGTCACTAATTCCGCTATTGCTTCATCATCATCTCACACTATCATCACTTTTTTTGAAATTTTTTCTGTAATAATAGCTTGCTAATTTTCAGGCATTCCATATTACATTTTTTTTATGTGTAAAATAAGAATATGTAATATTGTCATTGTTTTAAGTCATAGTTTCATAATTATTATACAATTTAAAAATAAAAAAACCACATATTTAATATTCTCTTTCAAAATAAGGAAACACACTTTTGGATAACACTTGCCATAGTGATAAGTTTTTATTAAAATATTTAACCACTGTTGAAAATTAAAATATGTCCATATAAAAATATTGCTGCACAGTTTTTTTTAAAACAGTTATGCAGAAATAATGAAATGGTAAATTATGCAAACTCACTCATATTATTTTAAAGAATAATGAGTAAAGGCAACAAATAATGATCAAGTTTATTGGATCTCTATTTTGTTAGGCCATGTACTTTTCAAATCACCTCTTGTATTTAATACTGCAGGTATCAGTTTCACCAATATGTAGTGTTTTGAAGTGTCTAGTCTAAAATTTTTCAGAAAAATGATGGCTATGTAACAAACATTTTTTAAATTTATTATAAGTGACCATAAATTTAGTGTGGTTGTTTAGAGGTTATAAAGGACCAGAAATTTATCTTCTGATGGAACTATATTATCCCATAGAATGGGTGAAAATATACATTAATGTTTCAGAATTTGATGAATGTGCACTGCAGACCCATGGTTGTGAGCATCGTTGTATCAATACACTTGGAGGTTATGAATGTGCTTGCAGAATTGGTTATGAATTGCACTCAGATGGTAAACATTGTGAAGGTAATGAAAATGATAATTGTCTTAATGTTTCATTTACACTAGAATTATGGATTTAAAACTGAAATATAACCATGAATAATTTACAGTCTCAGTTATTATGTTTTGCAAAGAATAAATACAATTTATTATGCACCTATATATTCACCTTGACAAATTAGCAAATTTCATGCCATTTTTCACTAATACTTGTATACAACTGTATGAAGCAACTCCAGATTCACATTGATGCTGTTAAAAGAATGCACATGTGCTCTACAAATAGCTACAGTAGATGAATGACCAAGTTCATTTATAATTACTGGGGCAGCTCTCCGTTCTCTTACCTCCAATGGTGGTCGTGATTGTTAAGGCATGGACTTGTGAGTGGGAGGTCTGGGATTCGAATCCCACTATGGCCGTCCTCCCTGAATGAGGTTTTATTCAGGATTTCCTCAATCCTTATAAATGGCAAATGCTAGAGCAGTACCCTAAAATTAGGTCTGGAATGTTTCCTTCCTCAAAATATTCTTTTCCAATATTTCATTTCACGTATCATCAGTGTCCACCACCTGTGGTGTCTCAGTAGTAAAAACAGGTGTTAAACACCATTAAAAAATTCTATTCTCTCTGTTTTGTATTTACTGTTCACAGTATTATTATAAAATAAATCTTGACAATGCCAATGCTTGATTTCAAGCTTAACAGGTGCAATCACAAATTAATAAATAAATTTAAAAAATAAGAAATATACTTATTAATGATTGAATTAATAGGTTAAATATTTTTAATGCATAAAACAATTTTCATATAAATGTGAAGTACTAAATTGAATGCAATTTTAAAAAATGATGCTGCTATAGTACTGTTAAAATTCTCACTTATACTGAGCAACCCCTAAATTGGAAGCATACTCAAAGCACTGGAAGTAACCTTTATCATAGGCATTAGTGTGGGCATAACGTCTACATTGCTGTTACTGATTGCAACAGAGGGATATAAATAAAGCAAGAAAATTACTTATACTTATTAATTCAAATTTTACACCTTTAATAGCAATAGCAACAGGCTGATGAGGCAAATGATTATCTGTAAAACATGTACTAAATTTAAACAAGTAAGTGGAGCCAATAAGAGTGTGTAGTTTGACTGAATCATACATTTATCTTAATTATAGCAATAGGCTTTGTAGTTACCACTGTTTATAACCAGATGAATTAATGTGCAATTTTGTTTCTTTCATTAAGAATGATGTCTGAAGGTTCATTTAGTGAATGTGTTGTAGAAATTCTTTTGATATAGTCTTTGGGTTTACATGAGCTCAATAAAAAATGTGACCTTCTTTTGAGAGGAAGGCCAAACCTGAATGAAAATTTTTAAAATTAAAATCACATCGAGGGTTTGAAAGACATTTTAACGCATTTGGTACACTGATTTTTCAAGGCTGTGTGGTTGTGCAGGATTATCCAGACTCTATTGTCGGCCATGTCTGCTTTTTTCAAGTGATGAAAATAATGCATGGACAGCGGGTGAAACCAACACTAAGGGTACTGTATTTCATTTGTTGTTTCTCTCATGAAATTTGGCAAAACAAGAATTGAAACTTTCTTAAGTAAGACTTTTAAACAATCTGTGGAGAAGTACAATTTAGGCATAAAAGGAACAGATATATAATGAGTCATTTAATAAATGCTGTATGCTACTTGGCACAGCACAAGAGCTCTCATTTAGAGGCAGTAATGAATCTGACGGTTCCTCCAATAGAAACATTTATTTAATGTTTTTTTTTTTATGTTGAGCTTGCATAAAGAGATGATAAATTAGACCATCATCTTCAGACTGCTACTGTGTTTTCCAGAGCTTCAAATGATATCCAAAATGACATTATTGAGTGCATTTTTCATATACTAATCAATGAAATAAAGAACTAAGTTAATAAAGCAAGTTTTATAAGTTATCATGGATGAAAATACCAACATGTTCAATAAAGTTCAACTGTCAACAGTTTTTCATTGGGTCACACTACTGCGAAATGTTCAGGAAAGATGTGCTGGATTTTGATATAAATAGTAACTACGCAGTACTTAATCTGTCGGTGCATTTTTCAATCTTGTGGAGGAATTCAAATGTGATGATAAACTTATGGCTCAAACACATGATGGGATGCTGTAAAGTGTGGGGAACACAATAGTCTGCAGTCTATAGTCAGAAAAAAATATTCTTTTTTTACATTGTTATGCTCATAGACATAATTTAGTTCTGTAACAATCAATCAACCAAATTAAGAAATGTAAAATATTTTTTCCACATAATATCTTTAATAATATGACAAATTATTACAAAATCACTCAAATGTCACTAATTTTATTCCACTTGGACATGTTTCAAAGGCATTTGCCTCCATCTTCAGCGTGGTCCCACTGGCCGCTTCAAGTGAAATTTCAGTGATTTCATAATAATAATTTGTCATATTATACTCTAATTCACTGTGAAAATTCCCAATATAAAAAAAGTCTTTAATATCTGTACTTTTTTCAAAGTTGCCAAAACAAGCTGAAGCAACAGACACAGAGGTAAAGAGTACATTCCATCAGCATCTACTACTATGAGTTGAAGCTATAGAAGCAGGATGATTGATGTTATTTTTTTTATTTACTCTCCTTTTGATCATGTTACATGTTATAGGACATGTGCAAAAGTTATAATTTCTTAACATAATGTTATTTGGAATTAAGTATAAACAGATATTTAATATAAGTTACAGTTCATATTTACAGATATTGACAAAATGAATTTCAATTTTACAAAATTATTACTGCCTAATATTTCTTAAACTATAAAAGTGATACTCAACTTCTATAATACACTAGCAGTGGCATTATAAGAGTATAATAATAACTGAAAATCTATTAAGAATTACAAACTGATTAATAACAATAACAGAAAATCTAGGCTTTTCAATAAACTTTTAGGTTTAATTGTCAATGATGAGCTTTCCCAGTGAGATCATATTGCTCTTACTCATTCTAATCTTAATAGAATATTGATTTTATTACATTACATTAGCTGGTTAATATTGTACACTTATGAAAGCTGTCTACAATTCTTTTATTTATTTTTTTTTTTTTTGATCCAGTTGATTGCTTTAGTACATGGTAATACAATCTATGTTGGATATGTCTTGATAAAATAATAAAATACTTATTATTTTTTTTATTTGATTCAGTTGAACACTTTAGTACATAGTACTATAATCTATGTTGGGCATGTCTTAATAAAATAATAAAATGTTATTTCCAACATGAAGAAAACTGAACTTGTCACACTGTTTAACTTAATGGCAAAAGATGAGCATGAATGGGGTGGTGATATAAGATCTTGTGCCGAGAGCTACTATCAGATCATGTTAAGCTTTGACTTCAAATATTTGCTTCAAGCATTTTCTTTATATAATATTTTATAGAAAGAAATGTTTGGTATTGGTTTCTGCAAACAAAAGATCAATTACCCCAAAAGCAAAAAACACCAATGCATTCAAAGAGACCAAAGCTTGAAAAATAGGAAAACTGTAAAAAAAAAATGTTATTGGCATTTATTTTATGACATCAATATGATAATAATATGCAACAGATTCTCCAATATAACAGACACAAATGTCTATCATTGCTTGACAGTGTATGATGTGCTGAGTATAAAAAACTTTTAAAAACCTGTATTCAACGCATTCCTTAAAATTATGGAAAGTTGTTGCATTTGAGAAACAAACTTTATATGTATTCTTCCCCAGACTTTAACAAGAAACAACCTATGAAGTCCATCAAAAGTTCATATCATGGGACTTATAGAAGCTTTACCAGAAATAAAGCAATTTAGTGAACTAATGTTGATGATACTGACTCTGGAGAATATACACTTATCTAAGGAACCCTTAAACTTAAAATAGATGTCTTCCCTTTCCTTGTTATCAGTGGAAAAAGCATTGCTGAAAAAACTTCAGAACTTCAGCATTTTAAGATTCTGTCATTGACATCTTCATTGAGAAGAAAATTCAACTACAGTTCAAGTAGATGTAACAGGTAAATTGGGGAGTTTTAATGAGCATTTTTAATAATATTTTCCTTTTTTAATTATTTACATAGTGTTATTCATTTGTTATCCTTTATACAACTGATTTTTTAATTATGGTTGTATGCTTCTTCCGAGCACTTATTCCTTACTGGTTTGTTTTGAACTTATGATGTGGCAAACAGCAACACCTTTGAACATCACACACCATGCCCCTAGGCATTAGTGATTTAGTTGATAAAATTTTGACTGATTAATATTACTTTGTAAATGTAATTTGATTTCTTTGCTGCAATTTGACTTTGTTTTATCAGATGCTTGTGGAGGTATATTTGAAGCATCTAATGGCACCATCACAAGCCCCAGCTTTCCAGAGCTTTACCCAGGGAACAAGAACTGCATTTGGGAGATCAAAGCACCTCCTCAATATCGCATCACCCTAAATTTTACACATTTTGACTTGGAAGGAAACAATGTGAGTAGAACTGCAAATATTATAAATTGCTTTTAAATCAAACTGTATGCAATCATAAACTTTTTACTGTAATTTTGACGCTTTTCTATTAATTAAGAACATATGGGTGCTTATTATATTAAGCTTAAATAATAACTTTTTTTAACCCTGGTAATTGTAAATGTTTGAATCAAGGAAAGTAAGACTTTGTTAAACAACTTGCAGGCTGGAGGTTGAAATTTGCTTTTTAAAATGAGAAAAAAACTAGCATTCAATACTCATCTATGCAACTTATTGCAACATGTGAATGGAAAGCATTTCGGTTAAGAGCTACAGACAATACATGCCACAATTACCATTAGGGCAAGTAAATGAAATGTTACAAAATTTACAATATTTTATTGCAAGTATATTTTGCAAAGCTGTAAAAATTGTTTTATTGTATGAGGTTTTTCCATTACTTGCAGATGTACTACAATCAATTTCTTACACCTTCTGATATCTGCAAATTACCTATACCTCAACTTGGTTCATCCATATCTTAACCACCTGGTTATATGTATGGTAAATAAACCCTCTCTTTACAATTCCCAGCTTCCTCCCTCCTGTGTGTCTTTGAACTCCTACTCTATACATCTCCTCCATTTCTCCCTTACCTTCCCTAAAAATTCCCCAATCTCATTAATTTTCTCTATCCTCTCCTCTGTCAGTATTTTAATCACTATTATATCATAATTTATCCCATTTATCTTCCAAATACTATTCCTCCATTTTTTCACCATTTCACATTCTAATAAACAATGAAATGTACCATTTTTTCCCTACACATTAGGCATCCTACCTTATAACTTTTTCTTACTTCTTTAAGGAATAATACCCCTATACACATCCTTGCCAGACCTATTGTTCTGAGCTAGCCACAATTATCTATATACTTCTCTCTTCCCCAATTTTTCTTTATCTTCCTATATAATTTTAAGGAACTTTTATCCTCCAAACTAGCCCAAATCTCCTGCTTCTCAATATCTTCCACCTTCTGTTCACTTCTCTCCAAAAACCTCTCTTATTACTTTCATCCAATCTCCAAACATCCCCCATTCCAATTTCTCATAATATTTTCCCCACTTCTCCAAATCAACTCTCTCTTCCCAAAACATTTCTTTGATACATAAGACAAACTTTTAGATAGATGTACTAAAAGAACTTCAATTAGAATTAAAAACTGAAAATGTAATTCCATCTGCAAGTCAAGGTACCATTAATTTCAAAAGAGTGTAGTACTTATTTTTATTTCTTTAATTGAAAAACAATTTCAGGCATTTGAGATAAGCAAATGTTGATTTATTTATGGACGCTCTTTAACATCGCAGGTCATCAGCATGATATAAGCAAAAAAATATACCTACACACTTGATACTAAAAATTATCCCTTTAAATCTAGAACCACCAGAAACTATTATGCTGATGCAGTCATTTAGGCCTCTAATGTTAACTTAAATATAGTTAAAACATAGTTATTACTAACTCTGTACTAATTGAAACAATGTATCATTTTAACAGATAGGTATGCGAAGAAATAAATCTAAGATTGGAAGATATTGAAACGCAGGAAATATCTGATAGTATGAGAGAAAAGAGATCATTGAGACTTTATAGGGAAATAAAAATAGGTAGGGAAAAATATTAAGACCATTGTAACAAGGCAGCTCAGGAAGGGTTTGCATGGGCTAGAACTGGAGTTATGAATTTAAAAGGGTTAATATATAATAAAGATGTAGAAAAATGTCCAATGTATGCAGAAACAAATACAGATTTTCATTGTTTATTATACTGCAAGCAAACAAAGTTATGGAGAAAATAGGCTTGGCAACAGAAATGGAAGAATTTAGATGTTAGAAAGATTTTAACTGCAAAAAGAGAGAAGAAAATAAAAATGATAGGAACTATTTGGGCAAAGTTAGAAAGAAATGGATAAGAATGACTAAGAAGAAAATACAGGAAAATGTAACCTTAGAAGTACAGTAAGTCAGATAAATAAAAACAAGGATAGGATAATAGAGTAATAAAGTAATCATTATCAGTAATAAAGTCATCAATACAGTAATAACCCAGAGTTGTGCGTATTGGACTAAGACTGTTAACAACCAGCTCTAGAATATCTAGAGGAGATAAATAAGATTAGTATTATTTTATTTAATGTTAGATCATATTTTTTAATGGATTGTTAATGTATGTATATTTGAATATAATATATTCTGTAGTTTGTTGAGATATATTTATAAAAAATTTCAATTTCAATAGAATAATTGAACACAAGTCTTCCAGATATCCCAGTTGGAAACTGCTGCTGAGCCAAAGACAAAGGTTCAGTAATCAGTTAATTGAACAAAATTAAATGACAATGTATTGAAATTGTATTTTGTTAATGGAAGTAAATTATGAAATTATAAAACTAGCTATACGGTTAAAAAGGAAAAACTTAAATTAATTATAATGTTATTCACTGAAATAAAATTCATTCATGTATCATTTTACAACATATTTAATAATGAATGCATAGGAAAAACACATAGAAATTTTCATAAAAATGAGAGTTATAACCCCATTCCACATAAATATGCAGTGCTTCACAGTTTGGCACACAGATTGATGAATATTCCACTCACAGAAGCACAATACAAAATAGAATACAAACAAATAATAAAAACAGCTATAATGAATGGTTTCAACAAAGACACAGTGATAAAAATCATCAATAAATCTAAAAGACAAAAAGAGATAAGGGAAGTTTCCACACTGAAAAACACAAAAGAAGGATACAAATTCAAAAGTTTCACCTACCACCTAATTTACCACAAGTTCAAGAAAATTTTCAAAGAACATGGGTTAATGTTAGCCCCAAAGAACAGATATAATATCAAGAATTTAATAGGTTGTACAGTAAAAGACTCCATACCAATAGACAGAAATCAGGAATTTATGTAATAAAATGTGCAGATTGTGAGCAGGGCTACATAGGCAAAACAAAGAGAAATTTTGAAATTTGGAGGAAAGAACACTTTCAGAATATTCAGCTTAAGCTGGTGAATAAATCAGCAGTGGCAGCTCACTTTTGGACCAAAATCATGAAATAAAGCCAGAAATTAAACTGCTGAAACATCTTTACAACCCAATGGAGTTGTCCACTTGGGAAAAAAACATTTTCACATTAAAAAATAAAGAAAACCTAACGAACTTTGAGTTTCCTCCTATGGATGAACTCAGAAATTTCCTACTTCAGTCAACAGATGCCAACACAGGAACATCCAGGTGTCTAGACATCATTTCAAGTAACGGCAGTTCAATGAGCAACTGAAGATAGGAGAGATTCTCCCATAATGTGTCTTATTTTATGTAAGTAAATGGAGTTTAGTGTAAAAAAGGAATACCTAAGTTAAGGATATATTACCACTCCATTGTCAACAGCTTTGTAAGTACAATATTTATAAGGATACAGTAGTTCAGCTGGTAAAGTGTTAGCTCAAGATTCATGGTTCAAATCTGGACCATGACTCCAATTTTTCAAGTCTGATTTTTCATTTCCATTATCTAAATTTTTAGGATAATTGATATATAGATTTCTTAAGATTTGTAATATCAATGAGTAGTTTTCCAATATTTGAGTCATTTCATAACATCTAATTACAATAATAACAATATAAATGAAAATGATTATGGTTATGATGATGATGATGATGATGATGATGATGATAACAGCAACAACAATGTCTTAAGATAAATTGCTATGATTCATAAAAGCTGAGTCACAACAAAACAATTATTATTAGAAAAACACAGCAGTCAATATGACTGCCTGGGGATTTTATAAGTGAAGAGCTAATTCTATGTGAATAAAAATTACAGTGCCTAAATGATCTATTTAAAAACTTAGAGAAAGTCATAAATTCTTAACAAAATAAAATTAATGGCAGCAATAGCAATTAAAATTTTAAATGCAGTCAAAATGAGTACTCTCAGTATTTTTAGTGTTAACACAAGGTACTGAAACTAGAAACTGCATTTTGTAACACTCTGTGCTATAAAAAATGTATAACAGTCAAAATGTTACCATCTTTGGTTTAATTTGGAATGGGATGATTAGTGATCTATTTAAGAAGATAAACATTATAGTTATATGTTGAACTTAAAGACAAAGTAAATTAAGATATATTACAATGATTTGATGACTCCAACAGGTTTCTCCAAAATTTTACTATTATTTCAGTAAGGGATAAAATATATTCAAAGTATAGGAAATATGCTGAAACCAATACCATTTATAGTTGCAACCACATTTATCATTATGGTATGAGATGCCTGTTTCCTCTACTACATCCCTGATAGATTAATCACTTACTATATAAGTATTAATTATATATGGAAATTGTTCTCTCATACATATAAAATAACCCTAGAAAGTAGGTGGTTGAACTACAACCTTGGGCTATTTATACCATTAAAAATCAACTCTTAAGGAATACATCTCTCATTGTAAACTGTAGGGAGGTCTCTAGGGTATATAGAATAACATATGTTTCCTTACTTTGAAAAGGACACAGAAGCTGTGACATTGGGATTTTCATATTGTAACTTAAAGGATTTAATTCTCTTAAATTTCAAATGAAATTAGGAAATCATATAAACTTAGCAGTAAACTGCAATTATATTCTTAAATAACTAGTGAGTTGAGCTAATACTCTTATGCTCCACTTACCATTGAATTAGATATTTTATGAACTTTTGGATTAATTTGTCTTCTGTTGGGATCTCGAAGTTCATAAACTTATCTTCATATATATAAACAATGTATACAGTTTTTTTCACACTAACTCCATTCACTTACATAAATTTGGAACATATGTTTCGGGAGCGATCCCTCCCATCTTCAGCCTGTTGACAAACTGTTGTTAAACGTGGCGGTTGGGTCTCTTGATGTTCTTGTGGCGGCATCTGTTGGTTCTATTAGGAATTTGCTGAGTTCATCCAATGGATGAATTTCGATATCCCTCCATTGGATGAACTCAGCAAATTCCTAATAGAACCAACAGATGCCGCCACAAGAACATCAAGAGACCCAACCGCCACATTTAACAACAGTTTGTCAACAGGCTGAAGATGGGAGGGATCACTCCCGAAACATATGTTCCAAATTTATGTAAGTGAATGGAGTTAGTGTGAAAAAAACTGTATACATTGTTTATATATATACCACTCCATTGTCAACAGCTTCGTAAGTACACTTATTTGAGTTATCTTCATATATTTTATAAAATGTTTTCCCATATTTCCAGCTCCAAAGGTCTATCTACGAATTTTGGTAATTTGACTTCCATTTCTACATCATGTTTATCTCTGCAAAAGTGATATGCAACAACTGATTTATCTATCTAATTGTACCTAATGTTTCTCTGGTGTTCCTTTAGCCTAATTCTAATGCTTCTTTTTATTTTGCCAATATATACCTGGTTGCATTCTGGATAGTTGGTTTAATAGATTCCTGGCTTCTTCTCATCAGATATCTATGCTAGCCATCTTGCTAGTTTCATAAGACCTGTGAAACATGTTTTGTATAATTCAATGGTAAGTGGAGCATAGAAGTATTAAATTGACTCACAAGCTATTTAAGAATATATTAGTTGCTTCACTGTATTAGTTTCAACATGAAGTTAGTTTTAAATTTAATTCAAATATATAACTTATTAAAAATCAAGTTTTTTAAATGCATTAGGTAACATTATGAACTTAGCAGATAAACTGCAAATATATTATTTTCTTAAAAATCAACTTTTGTAACAGACATAACTTTATTCCTTTTTGAGTTACTCAGTATTTGACCAAAAAAAATGCACCATGCTTTATCATGGTTATAGTAGCTGTCAGAAAATAATATGAATGATTGAAATTATTAAATGATTTGTTATAAGTTCTGTGCTTATGAATCAGAAATTGAAATCAATAGCATCAAACCATCCATGGTGACTATATAGGTTATAGCGCCATGAGTCAAAATTCTGTAACAAACCTGTTACTCCCATCCATCGATTATTCAGCCAAAGTCTTAGAAGATAGATTCAGCAAATGAGAAGAGATATGGCCAGGATTCTATATCACAGATAATAGATAGAACATTGACCCAACCAATTAAGAATAATTTAGCATAATAATATAACTAGCCCTTTATGGTTACCACTGCAAACAGCAGGATTATTGTCTACCACAACTCAAACAGTAATTGTATGGAAATATGAAAAACAACATTTTACATTACGCACTAAGATGACAGAGCCAATGCTTGTGCACATTTTCTTTCATTCAAAATGATTAAATGATGATAAAATTTTGATTAAACAACAAATACCTTGTAATCTTAAAAGAAGTTAGGAACAGTGAAGTTGTTACATATACAACTGAGTCAGTATTAGGTGACACTAAAACTTCTCTAACTGATTAATTCTTCAGAACATGTTTCAAGAGCATTCGCTCTCATCTTCAGCTGGGGACTGGCTAACTCTAGCAGGTGACATAGTGACATCTGGTGGTTCCATTAGAGAACGGAACAGGAAGTCCATTGGTGGAATGTCAAAATTCATCACTCTATGTTTATTTTTTAAAATGTAAATCTTTTCCCATAATGCCAAATCCTTGGGATTGGTGGTAACTTTTAACAGTTTGGCTTCTCCTGCAATGTTATGATCGTAAGTCCAAAAGTGATCTGCAACTGCCAATTTATCCACTTGTTTATATCTTAAATTTCTGAAGTGTTCTTTGGTCCTTGTCTCCAAATTTTGTATTGTTTTGCCTATATATATCTGATCACACTCCAACCAGTCTATCTGATATACTCCTGACTTCTTGCTGGGTGGAATAACGTCCTTTTTGTTGCTGTTCAGAAGCTTTCCAATACTAAATTTATTTTGTGCAGCCAAACATATATCATAATTTTTAAAGATTTTCATGAATGCCCTGTTTGCCCACAGATGATATGTGAATCTTTTAAAAACCACATCCTTTTTTATCATGGAGAGAGTGGTGGTGTTTTTAATATACTTCTGTCTTTTGAAATGTTTGATCTTCTTATCAACTAAAGAGCTGCTGAATCCATTGTTGAGGGCTGTTTTGATGATATAACAGTATTCTGCTGAATATTCTTCTTTGTTGAGTGGGATGTTTACCAATCTATGGACAAGGCTGTTTATAATGGCATATTGGTGTGGTTTAGGGTTGAAACTGTTATTCTTTATTTAGTTATCTGTATGTGTAGGTTTCCTATATATGCTGAATGAAATTATGTCATTTCTCCTGTATATTTTTAGGTCCAAAAACGGTAAAAGACCATTTCCTCCAATTCCAATTTAATAATGAGCGGATTTCACCAAATGACACCTTGGTCTCGTTTGATGTTGCATCTTTGTTTACTAGTATTCCTACAAAAAAACTGCTCCTAAATCTACAGAACTGGCTAAAAAGTATAAACTTGACAGCAGAAGAAATTGAGGATTATACCTATCTCATTAAATTGTATATAAACCAAAACTTTTTTACATTCAATGAGAAAATTTACCAACAAATTTCTGGCTTAGCTATGGGTAATCCCCTTTCTCCATTTCTGGCAAATTTATTCATGAGTGCTGTAGAAACACACATTACTAAGACATTCCCTTTAACCTTCAAAGCATGGCTTTGTTATTTGGATGACATTCTGGCAATAGTCCCAAAAAAAACAAACAGAAGATGCCCTAAAATTACTAAATTTGCAGGACCAAAATATTAAATTCACTATGGAATTGGAGGGAAATGGTCTTTTATCGTTTTTGGACCTAAAAATACACAGGAGAAATGACATAATTTCATTCAGCATATATAGGAAACCTACACATACAGATAACTAAATAAAGAATAACAGTTTCAACCCTAAACCATACCAACATGCCATTATAAACAGCCTTGTCCATAGATTGGTAAACATCCCACTCAACAAAGAAGAATATTTAGCAGAATACTGTTATATCATCAAAACAGCCCTCAACAATGGATTCAGCAGCTCTTTAGTTTATAAGAAGATCAAACATTTCAAAAGACAGAAGTATATTAAAAACACCACAACTCTCTCCACGATAAAAAAAGACATGGTTTTTAAAAGATTCACATATCATCCATGGGAAAACAGGGCATTCATGAAAATCTTTAAAAATTATGATATATGTTTGGCTGCACAAAATAAATTTAGTATTGGAAAGCTTCTGAACAGCAACAAAAAGGATGTTATTCCACCCAGCAAGAAGTCAGGAGTATATCAGATAGACTGGTTGGAGTGTGATCAGATATATATAGGCAAAACAATACAAAATTTGGAGACAAGGACCAAAGAATACTTCAGAAATTTAAGATATAAACAAGTGGATAAATCGGCGGTTGCAAATCACTTTTGGACTTACAACCATAACATTGCTGGAGAAGTCAAACTGTTAAAAGCTACCACCAATCCCAAGGATTTGGCAATATGGGAAAAGATTTACATTTTAAAAAATAAACATAGAGTGATGAATTTTGACATTCCACCAATGGACTTCCTGTTCCTTTATCTAATGGAATCACCATATGCCACTACGTCACCTGCTAGAGTTAGTCAGTCCCCAGCTGAAGATGAGAGCGAATGCTCTTGAAACATGTTCTGAAGAATTAATCAGTTAGTGAAGTTTTAGTGTCACCTAATACTGACTCAGTTGTATAACAAATACCTTTCTCAGCATAGTTATGCAAGAGAGTTCCAAGCAAAAAATTCACAATGGATTATAATCTTTTGATATTTAATTTCTTCACCATTTTCAGCTCAATTTCCTAATAATAATAATTATTTATTTCAAATAATGCTTCTAGAACAATACTATCATAAAGTAACACGAGGTTTTTTATATTTCACTGAAATGGAAAATAGTAAATAAATGCAGTTTGCAGGTCTTATTGCTCAAAAATTTTGAGCTAATGGTAGCAATAGCAAATTTATTTGATTACTATAAATATTTTCATGGATACTGCTTTACTGGGCAAATTTTCAGTTAACATAACATTTAATACACTAGATGTTATGGAAATATATGCATACTTGGAATGTGTTAGCTAATGCATTCATAAAGAGTCATACATTTCATACATATTCAATTTGCAGTACTTACTCTGTTTTCTCTTTATTTTCAGGTATTTCAGGTAAGAGTTTGCATTTTTAAGGCTATTATTTCTATTGCAATAGCACAATTGCACATTCAGAAAGCAAACTGTTATATTTTTTTCAAAATTTATTAATTACTTTTATGTGAAATTGTTTCAGCAAGCTTGAAGCTAACTTTCATTTGCTTTAATGCTCTGCAATACTGTTGCATGCAACTGAGAGGGAAGCATGTGCAAAGTTGCAAAAATGCAAAACTTCTAGGTCATGATAATAAGCTTTTAGAAGCAAATTACACTACAAGAAAGTAAGATGACATGCCATACACTATTTTTATGAAGCATATTTAATAGAAAAATAATGTTCAATTGTCCAAAATAATGTTTATCCTTCAATGTCACTTTTCTCTTATAAGAATTTCTGATTCATTGTTTCCTTTTGAAAAACATAAGACTTTAACAGTGCTTGGCACACTGAAGATGCTCATTATGACTGCTTCTTGGTACATAAGGGCTTAACTTCAACATACAGCTAGAGACAGAGAATACACAACAATAAGAATAAGAATAAGATAGGTCGAAAGTTCATAATATTTTAAATGTGTGCTTCAGTACATATCAGCAATAATCATTCAACTCATTCTTTGCTTATTAACCTAGTGGATTCCAATTTGAATTCTGGCTATATCATGCTAAATGGAAAGAATATTTCTGTTTTTTTTTCTTCCTCTTAAAAGTATGGCTGGCATGACTCTTAAGTTTTGGAGATTTTAGTTTATCACATCAAAGTAATTACCATGTTTACTGGGAGATAAAGCACACAGAGTTTACTATAAAAAATTATTTACAAACCCCAAAAATGAAACATGACTGCTAATTTTTACTGTCCACATCCCTGTTATTTTTAGCATACATAAGAACACTGAATAAAAGAGGCCTAAAAAGTCTCATTGAAGATAAAGGCCTCCTAAACAAGGTAGGAATAGTGCTATACTGCATAACAAACCTCCTGCATATGACCTTCAAAGACTGAACAGCTTAGGCATGTAGTGATGCTTAGTCAGAAGTAGTTTCTATATGCTACTAAACATAGTTTATTGCAAGCTTCAATAGCTCCTCAGAGGTAATGAAAATGAATTTGTAATAATGTATGAAAAAGAATCATAATTTTAGTTTGAAACATTCCCTTTTTATAAGCAGTTTTGTTATAAATGTGTTTGAAAAGTCTGCCTAAGAAAAAGAATACAACAGCTATTATATGGCTTTGTTATCACTCTCTGTGTCACATTTGGTCTGGAAAAAGAACAAATCACTTTTATTTCTTGAATTTACTATAAATGAATGTCTCACAATGTACTTGGTATTACATGAAGACAATATGCTGCACTCATCACACTATCTCTTTCTTGAATGATCCAATGGACGATATGGTTATGTTGCAGTATGTTGCTATTGGCTTTCACCATATGCAGGAGATTTGATGTAGATAATAGAAATACTCACTTAGTAAGCCAACCAGAGGAGAAATTATGTGCAGAATTAAAAGCTAAATATGTGCACATGAACACATACACATACACAGAGTCTTTGCAGCTGAGCGAAACTTTTAAGTTAATTATTATTAAGTCTGTTTTTGGGGACCTTTCCCTGAAACTGATTTTGGACTTCTACTGCCTGCCTGCAATGGAACTGAAGTCATTTAACCAATAACTTCTAGACCTGTTCCTGCATCTTTTTTTGAAGTATGAACCCCTCATGACCATCTGCCTTACACCACTGCCCCATTTCTATTTTGTGCAATGAATCTAGTTCAGCAGACATTTTAGATTAGTCCTTAACTTTGGTTCATCGTTGGAAATTCTGTCATGTTGTGAGATGCCCAAATTCTCCTATTTCCCCTTGCCATAATTAAATCACATATACTGGGTGATCTAATGGAATATGACAGTTCTCAGAGCCTTCTTGTGGGACACTCATACAGAATGAAATTTAAGTACTTTTTCAAGGAACAAGTAGTGCAGTGCAATTTATTAATTTCAATTTATTTTTTAAAAGTAATATTTTCTAATTGGGTTCCATGACAATACATTCGTGTAATTGGCTTGGGAAGTTTACCATAATTTGCTGAAATAAAACATGATCAATGTTCCTAATTTTACAAGTTATGTTTTCTTTTAACTGCAAAATGGTCTGTTGCCTGTCACAGTATACTTTACTTTTCAAGTATCCCAATTGATAATAGTCTGCAGCTGTCAGATTGGGCTGGCCAGGCAACATCAGTAAATTGAGGAATTATGCGTACAGGAAACAAGATCTGAAAATTTATTGTTTCATGAACAGTGTGAGCTGTGGTACTGTTTTTTAGTAAATGGATAGAATAAATTGCATAGTTACATAGTAACCGAAATCATAACTGTAATGCAAATTTGCTAGAAATGGCAGCATTCTGAAAACCATCATATTCCATTAGGTCACCTGTGATTTTTAAAAAATAAGTTCAGGTTAATAAATTGTATTGTGCCACTTGTTTCTTGAAAAAGTATTTTTATTTAATTTTATATGAGTGTCCCATAAGAAGGTTTTGAAAATGGTCATATTTCATTCAGTCACCCTGTATATGAGGGCCTTTTTAAAATTAGGCGTATTGTGCATGCATGATCAATATGATAACATAATATAAACATTTTCATTTCACATCAGTTCTTAGACTTGAGAATGTTGTGCATATATACAATCAAGAGGCAAAGTTGTCCCTCCTACAAAGAGATCATTGGAATGGAACAAGAAAATGGCTCAGAATAGATCTTGTAGAATAATTACTGATCATTGTCAGAAAAAAAGTGTAGGGAAAATACCTGAATGAAGTTAGTAATGCTGTACATAAAGTTTGCATCTTGCATTTCTACAATGAGTTGCTGACAAAATTAAAAGAACCATTCCTCATTACACTCAGTTTTGAATGCTGTAATCCTATATCATAACCAAAACTATGATTTATAAGTAAATACATACTTAAAATCATTGTATGACTCAGTTGAACTAAACACTCTTGTTGTCCCACTTACTTGTCTATAAATGTAGAGTCGGTCCTGGTGGTGTAGTGGTTACCATACTTGCCTCCTACACCCAAAACGCGGGTTCGAACCCGGCCAGGACCGATGGATTTTTTCGGGCGTAAAAATCCTAAGTATGGCTTCCTTCGGAAGGGAAGTAAAGCCGTGGGTCCCGTGTCGTACATTTGCGGCACGAAAAAGAACCTCAAGCCTGAAAGAGAGGCCTCTGAGCAAAATTTGTCGGCCGTTTCACGCCCCGAGTTGAATGGGACGCTGATGACCTTCGATGTTAAAGAGCGTCCATAAATAAATCAATCAAAAAAAAAAAAAAAAAAATATAAATGTAGAACCAGTTTCAGGTATCCTCATTTGCATCATCAGCTAGAAAGCTGACTATGGAATTTTTATTTATTATTTATTTATTTATCCAGTAGTGGACTTCACAAACAAGAGTTTGTGAAACCAGTTCTACATTTATAGACAGGTAAGTGGAGCAATAAGAGTGTTTAGTTTGACTCAATCATACAATGACTTCAATTATATGATTGGCTTCACTGCACAAGTTCCAATTAACATTTCTAGCAAATACATACTTATTTTTCATAATCTGACCACATGGGAAAGAAAACCTATATATTTTTCTTGACTGCTTAAACAGCATTCACCATAACATAACATTTACTATGGAAACAGAAAATTTCATTACATTTCCATTACTAGATGCTCTGGTTTGATCCATGACATCTGACATTCTAGAACATGAGGTTTACAGAAAATCTACACATACTGATAGATATCTCAATGCATGATCCAACTGTCACCCAGCTCAAAAAAAAGAAATCTAATTAAAACACTGATACAGCAAAGGAAGCATGATTTATTATATAGTGATGAATTTGTTGAAGTAAAAACAGACCCATTGAACAAATGCATTAAATCCATGAAAGAAGTTTTGGAAAATAGTACCCTGATTCCAAAAACATATTGTTACAAAATTAAGGTCCACAACCCATCTTTAGCCAGGATATATGGCCTTCTGAATATTCACAAACCTGGGAGAAGTATGAGATCAATTAAAAACAATGATGAGGTCCAAGAAGTATTTTAAACTTAAGTTATCAGATTTTGGTAGTGAATGGAACTGCAATTTTTTCTAAGAAAATGGTTACAATCAACTAACCTAATAGAAGAGCACATTAAAGAATACATCGAATTCACTAAGTTGTGCATAAATCAAGCATTATTTATATTTGAGGACAATAACTTTTAAACCTACAAGAGCCTTCAATTAAATTCACTGTCAAAACAGGAAGAGATAATATGTTGCCATTTTTAGATCTGAAGATAATAAAATGTAATAATAAATTGAATTTGGCATTTACAGAAAAGACACACATACAGACAATAATATCAAAGCCCATGGTTTCAATCCAAGATCACGTAAGAAAGCAGCATTCAACAGCATGATATACAGACTAAAAATATACCACTCAGTAAAGAAGAATACAAAAACGAATATCTACATATAATAAAAGCAGCTAAATACAATGGGTTGAACAAACAGACGATTAACCAAGAAAGTAAAAGATTCCAGAAACAAACAAAAAATTAAGTAAATAAGAACTTTGAGTGATTTATCAGGGGAAAAAACAATTAAAAAGTTCATTTGTCACCTATTAGCCAAAAAGAAATTTCAAAAAATTTTCAAGCAGTACAAAATCATCTTAGCTGATTATCAAAACAGATACAGTGAAAAACATTTATTGAAATTAAACAAAACAGATTTCAAAAAGAAAACATCTGGTATTTACCAGATTAATTATAAGGATTGTGAAAAAATCTATGAAGACAAAGAGAAATTATAGGCATTAGGTTGCAGGAACATTGGAAAAACATCCATTACAAACGAATAGATGAATCAGCTATGGCAGCATATTTTTAGAATAAAAACCATGAAATTGAAAAAGGCATCAAGTTATTAAAAACGTTCAACAACCAAAAGAACTAAACATATGGGAAAGGATTTATATAAAAAGCATGAGCATAACCTTATGAATTTTGACATCCTGGAAGCAGTTTATCACTAAACCACCAGAGTCAACCCAGATACCCAGCTTCTACAAATGATTCAACAGATTCTCATGTAAGTGAAACCATTAAGAGTGTTCCAAATGTCCTACTCAGAACAGATTATTAACATAAAAACTACTTTCATAAGCATGACAAAAATAGGTCAAAAAGTGTATTCCATGAAAGACCCAGGGTTCCTCTCAGCTCCACAGTAATGTATAAAATTCCATGTGAATGTGGAAAAGTATACATTGTGAGATTGGAAGATCATTAAAACTGGGTTCATAGAACATAAGCAACATTTCTACTTTAATCAGCCAGAAAAATCTGTGAACAGAACAGACCATAAAATTGCCATAAAGTAAATTTTGAAAAAACAGAATGAATTGCAACAAAACAATATATTTTAATCTGGCTATAAGAGAGGCCTTAGAAATAGAACAACATCCAGATAATATAAACAAAGACAGACGTTTTCAAATAAGCAACACATGGAATCTGTTACTAGTCAACAAACTGTCTGTATCACAGCTCTCTCAACACTCCTACCAGCTCCCACTTCTAAAAACTCTATACCTCTGTCTCTCAAGACACTTTCAGTCCACTGATGATGCCATTCATACTGTCAATGAAAGCTTTGGTTTTTAAATTAATTCAGGGCAAAATGCTCAGTAATGATCAATTTCAATAATAACATTGCCAGCCCTGAAAGGTTAAAGACCTTTTGTAATTTTGTAATCATATTTAGCACATATTCTAATATTTTCTAATATCTGTTTTTGGTTCAGTATTTTTAATCCCAAATATTTTCTCTAAGCAAACAGTCATTTTTGTTTTAGTTCCTTCTCACTTATAAGGGCATTACTGATCCTACATTTAGATGTATTGTTGTAATCTTATGCTCTTAATTGCTAAGCACCCTGTTTGGCACACATTCTAATATTTCTAATTTCTGTTTTTGGTTCAGTGTTTTTCATCCCAAAAATTTTCTCTAAGCAAACTGTCATTTCTTTGTTTTAGTTCCTTCTCACTTATAAGGGCATTACTGATCCTGCATTTAGATCTATTCACTTTTCATTGGGTGGTGATAAAATGTAGAATATCTCATTACATTTTTCAGAAAAAAATAAGGCAATTTCATTCCTGCCATATTCATATTTTTAGTACTTGAGTACTATGTTAAATCTCCATTCAAAATAAAATGCTTCTGTTCCCTATCCTTGGAAAAAGTTGTTCATAATACCATTACTCATTATACAACTGAAAAACATTCTTAAAAATTTAAGGAAATTATAGTTTCAGTCCTTTTCAATATATATTTTCCCCTAAATTAATGAAATGCAATCATGCAGATACAGAATGGCCAAATATTTTGCATGTGCACAGATGGTAGATTTCTGGCATGTTACTTCAGTGGTGGTGTCTAGTTTAGACCAGCACGTGAAGAATAAGTGCATTTAAATTATTTCTTAGATTTTTGTATGAAAGAACCCTTCCACTTAAATTAATGAAAATTCTCTTTATTTCTCCTTAGAACATGGAGTCAACAATGTTGCATATAAGATGTATAGATCCTTTGCACGTAAGCTTGGCCACTTGTGGCACTGTGTTATGGATGGCTGAGGCACCTGTTGTCTCTTACTTCTTCTGACCTTGTTTTTCTTGGAACAAGGAAAGACATATTCTTGTTGTGTTTAAACGTATATATTCAAAATGTACTATGTTATGCTATTAGTACTTTCATAATGCTACAGCAAAGGTACACATATATAGCAAGAAAGAATTTTTAATACGATATATGTTATTACCAATTTGTGGAGATTAAAATGCAGTTTTCAATAAAATCACTAGTGTACCTCAGAGAAGCTGTATGGTTACTTGTAAAAAAAATTTAGACAAATTAACTAATTCTTGATAAGAGGCAATGTAGAACTGAGGCAAAACTAGACAAAATTGAAGAAAGCTTAGATTATAGTTCTTAAAAGAATTTATCTAATGCAGAAACAAATATTACAAACCACAGCTTGAAAAACTATTAACTATTTAAATTTAAACCAAATAGAGTTACTTTTGTCCAGCAATTGTAGTCACAGAATGAAGAGTGCTGGTTAAATTTCCGTAATTATTTCATTTTGTGGAGTGTTAAGACTAGTGCACTTGATCCATACTTCATATTAATCATAAGAAATGACAGCTGACAATTTAAGGTCCTTTGGTCAATACAGTACAGTTAAGAAGACTTACAATTTTTTTTGTTCTTACAAATCTTAATGAGTTAGGAGGTTGAATACAAATATCAGCACAGAATGAGATGGTATAGGCAGCATAGCTAAGGAGATGGATTGAAGGACAGTGCCTGCACACTAGATGTGGAAAAACCCATACTATTGAGGAGAGGGTGAAAGCTGTTGGTACAGTTACAAACAAACAAAAGCTGTTTTACTATAACTGTCTTTGAATAACTGTAAGCCAGTTGCAATTACATTACTGTATGATCACTACTAAATTTCTTCAAAATACCTATTAAAATAGCATGAATTAGAATTCAGAAATAAGTACTAATTTTTAAATAAATAAAAACCTGCTTTGTAACTATCTAAATAAAAGGTTCCAAAATTGAATTGTATAGGAATTTTCAACCTTGTTTTCAATAGTAGTTTCTAGGAGAATTAACTTGTGTTCGAATCATCAATATTCAAATTAAAAAGAATCCATTGTATTTAAGTGATATTTTTCACACAAGGTGTGTTTCAGATTAGGATGTGTAATTAGTAAGGTAAGGAACCTGTAGATTGAGCTCTGACTTTGACCTTAAATTTGTCCTAATCTGAATGTGATTCTAAACTGCTTTAAAACTTCATATGAGACCAGTTTTAGAAAATGGTTATAATCTATTAGGAAAGATGGATCTATCTACACAATTCAGACAACAAAGATAATAGGTATCTGCCACTGAGGAATCTGTATAATTTAGACAAAATAAGTTTGATCAGGCTATCTTGTGTGTGGTGCATTATGAAGACATTGTGCACTTCACATTGTTTCATATAATTTTGCCATTAATGATGAATTCTATATTGAAAAAAATTAGGTGTGCAAGTGCTACTTCATCCATGACAAATCCCACTCATAGCAGCTGGGGTCAAACCCAAGCTGTTTCAGTGAGAGACAAACAATCTATTGCCTCCTATCCATTAATATCAAAACTATTTAAAATTCCCATTTTATTTCTTTCTCCCATTTTCTCATTTTCAAAATTTCTTAATAAAAATCCCCATAGTTATCTGTACTAAAGACATTTCTGCACTGCAGTTTTTACATTTTATTCCTCCTCTATTTTCTTCTTTCTTCATTTCCTTCATTTTCTAACTTTCATTTTCAGCAAAGTTAGAACTGTTGAGTAAATTTAGTAACAAATAGCATCCATCTACTGTTTACAAACCTTAAAAGGGAGAGTAGCATGTAAGTCATTGTAAAATCTTGTTATAGTGGCATAATTTCTCTATTGTTCATTTATATATTAGCTATATCTACATATTACACCAACATAAGCTTTGGTAGAATTGACTGCAAAGGCTGTTAGTTTTTATATAGTTAAGCATTTTTGGGCATCTTTCCCACATAAAATAAAAAATAAGCATTTGCACAAAAATGTTATAAATTAAGTTAAAGTCCTTAACAAACTAAAATATATGTTAAAATATTATATAACAAATTATTATTGAAGAAATCACTCAAATTTCATTAATTTTATTCCACTTACTTGGACATGTTTCAAAGGCTGTTGCCTTCATCCTCAGCATGGTTCCACTGTCTGCCTCCCAGCGTGGTATTAAGATGTTGCTCTGTGAATTTCATGAACTTAGTGATGAAGTTACTATTGTTACTTAATTCATAAAATCCACAGAGTAACATCTTAATACCAAGCTGGGAGGCAGACAGTGGAACCATTCTGAGGATGAAGGCAACAGCCTTTGAAATATGTTCAAGTAAGTAGAAAAATTAGTGAAATTTGAGTGATTTCCTTAATAATAATTTGTTATATTATATTATATTTCACTGTAAAATTCCCACTATTTAAAACTATATATATATATATATATATATATATATATATATATTAACTTATATTATTAGCTATTATGAAGAGTGAACAAACTTTTGAAACAATAGCAGCATGTATTGCATGGCTTTTCAGTGTTTAGAATAAGCCTAGATAAGAAGAAATAGAGCAGTTGTTGATGTGGGATGTTACAGCAAGAATGTGAATATGACAGCGTGGAAGTACACAGCAAAATGGCAGAGGATGACATGAGAAGGCATGGTGTGTTTTGTGGATCACGCCTACCACCTCTGATAACATCTGAAGGAAACAGTCTGCGAGTAGAGTTCAATTCAGACAACTCAGTTCAGAAGTCTGGATTTGCAGCAGTCTTCTTCACTGGTATGTTTCCTGTCCGTCTAGATAGCACTTCAATTAAACTTCCTTAAATTTTAATTAATCCTGTCAGAATTCTTTAAAGCATGCAGTAAAATTTTCTATTAAAAGTAAGTGTCAAAAACTATGAGAAAGAGAAACAAAGTTATTGTTCTAAGTGGTAACCTCCAGAAGCACGAAAGAGACATTGGCACATATAAGATTCTCATATCTAGCAAAGATTTCAGGCATAGAGTCTGGGTTTAATGGTCACAAGGGATCAACTGTTATATAATAATTTTAGCAATTTCTATGAAAGTGGTACACTTTGATTTCAGTTTCCTTTTATTGTATTTTTGTTTAGGTATTTCAGTATATTCCTATAACTGCATATTGTAGTTTATTTGAATCATTGACAACCAAACCGCCACGGGTGGCCGAGGTCGTTAAGGCATGGACTCATGATTGGGAGGTCTGGGTTTGAATACCACCAGGATTGTCCTCCCTGACTCAGGTTTTTTCCAGGTTTTCCTCAGCCCTCATAACTGGCAAATGCTGGGGAGGTACCCTAACCATAGGCCTGGAATGATTCCTTCCTTAAAAATACATCCTTTCCCAATATATCATTTCATCTGATGTATCATCAGTGTCAATAGCCTGTGGTGCCTCTGTAGCAAAAATGGGCGTTAAACACTATTCATTCAATTATTGACAACCAAAAGCACATGCTTTGCATTGTGAACGGTTTTGAGTTATTGTTAACTATGAATTATTGCTATAGAAAAAAATTAGTATTGAAATGGAAACAAGATAGCTTATCGCTTCTTTGTAACATGAGTTTAATAATATATATCTGTTTTATAAAAAAATACATTTGCAGAGGTGGACCAAATTAAACTCCTTTATTGATGCACATCACTAAAAACATCATCCATGGTTTAGTATCATTTCAAATGAAACTTAATAGAAGTCATGGGTATGCATACCCTTTGAATATTTATGGAAGTTTAAAATCATAGACTCTTGAATTCCTTATCCTAAATAACTTATCTAAGACCCCCTATATATAGAGCAAAAATATTTTGGTGTTGTTCATTAATGAAATATATAATTTTCAGGCTTAAGGCTCCAAAGTTTCAAAATAATATTTGATAAGATATCTAGTTTTAAAATAATGTACCGTAGCTGGTATTAAATTCTGCAGTTTGTTTTTGCTAAGGTTAATTTACAAACATTATTTTTACAGATATGGATGAATGTGCTACAAATAATGGTGGCTGCCAACATGAGTGCCGAAATACTATTGGCTCCTATGCCTGCTCCTGTCACAATGGCTTTATGCTACACGAGAATGGCCATGACTGTAAGGAAGGTGGCTGTAAATATGAAATCACTGCCCCATCTGGGACAATTTCTTCACCAAATTATCCTGATTATTACCCAAGTAGAAAGGACTGTGTTTGGCATTTTACAACCACCCCAGGACATAGAATAAAATTAGTAAGTGAACAGTGTCAGAGGGTCACTCTGAAAGTTTTGAGAATGGACAACTAGGAGTTTTGATAAGCATGTGCAACTCTAAGCATTGTGTGGTGTCAGCACTTCTGTGTGTGTTGATGCACTAGATGCATCTCAAGTCAGAGCATTTCTGTGCTATGCTTTACTACAGCTTTTAAGTCAGTTTAGAGAAGAGAGAATGCCTTGAAAGGTTGCATTTGCATTTGGGAATCTTTCCTTTTGCAATCCACTATTTATGACAGGAAGGGACTCCCTCAAAGATGAAAACTGCACAGGAATGGCCAGCTATAGAAACAATGAAAATGTGACGAAAGCAGAGCATATGTTATCAGAAAATCATTGCTGTACATATTAGGTTCAAGAAGTCCTAAATAATGGATCAACTGCAGTGAGAACAATCCTCAAAGAAAAACTTCATCTCAGGAAGCTCTGTAGTTTTGGGTTCCCTGCTACCTCACTGATAGGTAGAAAAAAGCATAAGGAAATTGGTGCTAGAAAACATTGGGAAATTTTGTTGGAGGAAGACCAAAAGACCTATTTAACATCATAATTGGTGATGAAAAATGAATATACAGTATGATCTAGAAACTAAGCAACAGTCATCAATATGGGTCTTCCCAGGAGACAAAAAAAAGCAAGCAAGAAGTGTTGTCAAGAAGGTGATCTGTTTTTTCTTCTCAGCTAGTGGCCATATTATGACAGTTCCACTTGAGGGACAAAACACTATTACTGCCAAATGATACACTAAAAATGCATGCCCCAAGTCTTCAATGTACTGAGAAGGATGCATCCTAAGATTGGCTGCGTGAATTCTGTTGCACAGCAACAATGCCTTTGCCCACACTGTACTGGAAACATTTTGATTTCTGCAAGTCAGGATTTAAATGGTTGCCCAATTTTTACTACAGTCCAGATCTGGCTCCAAAACATTTTGCTATTCTTCGGAAATAAAAGAAAAAAATTATGGTCAACAATTTGAATCTTCTGAAGCTGTAGTGATTGCATATGAGGAATGTATTTACACTGTATCCAAAAAAGCATGGAATTCAGTATTTATAAAATGGTTTGAATGGATGAGACATTGTATAGAACATTATAGAGGATACTTTGAAAAGATTCAACAATCAGATTGCATCTTAAAACATTTTATTGCTATCATTCTCAAATTTTTCAGGGTGACTCTCATATATGTTTAGTTTTATGGTAAGGTCAGTGATAAATGTACTATATAAATATCATTCTAATAATAATAATAATAATAATAATAATAATAATAATAATAATAATAATGCACTGGGCATATAATACTATAAAATTAAACAAAAATTTTGTGTTTAAAAAACTCAAAGAAAGGTTATGATTAACAGAATATAGGTATAATTAAGATCATTGTATGATTCAGTCAAACTGCATACTCTTATTGACTCCACTGGTTTAAATTTTAAATGAATTACATTTTTCAAGGATCTTCATCTGCATCCTCAGCTTCCAGTCGACTGCTGGATAATTTGTTAAGCTTTGGGAATGTATATTCTGTTCTGGTGGAGGTGTGATGAACCTAAAGTTTATATTTTCCCTCCTGAAAGTGTCAAAATTCATTAATCTCTCTCTGTATTTGTAAATGTAGACTGTCTCCTATGTTGCTAACTCTTCTTGTATTGATTTTAATAATTTTACTTTATTCATTATGTCATGGTTTTCTGTCCAAAATAAGATAATACTCTATTTGTTTATATTTTAAAAGAACCCTTCAAGAACATTAAATGGCCGAGGTCGTTAAGGCACGGACTCGTGAGCGGGAGGTCTGCGGTTCGAATCCCGCCAGGACCGTCCTCCCTGACTGGGGTTTTTTCCAGGTTTTCCTCAGTCTTCATAACTGGCAAATGCCGGGGAGGTACCTAAACTTAGGCCTGGAATGCTTCCTTCCTTAAAAAAAAAAATATCCTTTCCCAATTTATCATTTCATTTCATGTATCACCAGTGTCCACCGCCTGTGGTGCCTCAGTAGTAAAAACGGGCGTTAAACACTACTCAAAAAAAAAAAAAAAAAAAGAACATTAAATACAAACAAATAGAGAAATCAGCAGTAGTATCTCATTTCTGGACAGAAAACCACAACATAGTGAATAAAGCAAAATTTATAAACAATGTATACAGTTTTTTTCACACTAACTCCATTCACTTACATAAATTTGGAACATATGTTTCGGGAGCGATCCCTCCCATCTTCAGCCTGTTGACAAACTGTTGTTAAACGTGGCGGTTGGGTCTCTTGATGTTCTTGTGGCGGCATCTGTTGGTTCTATTAGGAATTTGCTGAGTTCATCCAATGGAGGGATATCGAAATTCATCAAATCCCTCCCTCCATTGGATGAACTCAGCAAATTCCTAATAGAACCAACAGATGCCGCCACAAGAACATCAAGAGACCCAACCACCACGTTTAACAACAGTTTGTCAACAGGCTGAAGATGGGAGGGATCGCTCCCGAAACATATGTTCCAAATTTATGTAAGTGAATGGAGTTAGTGTGAAAAAAACTGTATACATTGTTTATATATATACCACTCCATTGTCAACAGCTTCGTAAGTACACTTATTTAAAGCAAAATTATTAAAATCAGTACAAGGTCCTACAGAGTTAGCAACATGGGAGAAAGAATTGTGTTATAAATTTTGACATCCTACTATTGGACTTCCTGTTTTGCTGTATATTGCAACAACCAAAAGTCACATGATCACCTGCCAACATTAGCCAGTTTCTAGCTGCAGATGAGAGCAAAAGCTCTTGAAATATGTTTTGACAAATTAATCAGTTAGTGAAGTATAGTGTCACCTAATACAGACTTCTTTATGTGTACAAGTTAATGTCTATACAAGATTCTGTAATCCCTCAAACTTGTGAGAGACTGGGACAGTATTAAGTTTAAATTTTGACTTAAACATGCACAACAATTGCTTTAGGATATTTTTCTAAGATCTTGGTACTCAGATCATTTGTATCATTAGTTATGATGACACCATTACCTAATGTTTAAGAAAATGGATTTATTATTGAAATCATGCTCAGAAAGTATATTTTTGACATGTTTCAATAAACTATTGGCAGATATATCTTTGCTTATATAAATCTATCTGTGAATTTAACATGTTTAAGAGTTATTGAAAACTGTGATAAATATATAACATCTGAGGTTTCATCCAATAGGAGTCAAATAAATGAACATAACTGATTTTTATGTATTGTTTTTCAGAATTTCAATGTATTTGAGCTTGAGCCACACCAGGAATGTGCCTATGATCATATTGTAATATATGATGGGGAGTCACCAGATGCACAGATACTTGGAAGATTCTGTGGTTCTAAAGTGCCACATCCCATTCTTGCCACTGGCAATCAGATGTTTCTTGTGTTCAAGTCCGATGCCTCAGTGCAGCGCAAGGGATTCTTTGCTACCCATACCACAGGTGAGACCCATTGCTGGAAATGGATACCTTAATCATTCTAATTGCTTGATTCAAAGGTAAGCAACACCAAATTTTATTAGTACAGTGAAATTCCTTGTATCTGGCACCCAAATAACCAGCAAGACCAAAACAATGGCACTTTTCAATAAAAAAAAAAAAGAGAAAAAGTACATGCAGTCATTTTTTAAATTGTTATTGTCTTCTAATTGTATCATATATGCACCATATGGATGCAGCATGACTTCATAGTAGCAAGCATGGTAATGCCAACATGGCATGGATTCACACTTCAAAGTATCATAGTAGCAAGTATGATAATATAAGTCATGTAGCACTGCAACTGTGGACAGCAGCTCAAGTGAATTAATATGCTGCTGCATGATGAAATTCTGTGAAGTGCAAGCAAAATGTTCTTGCACTTGAACAGAAGTTGGAGCTGTTTGATAAAATAGAAAAGGTATTATTAAAACATAGTTAATAGAAGAATCATTGCTTGCTATAGCTTTGTCTTTCATAGTTATAATATTAGGTACTTTGATCTCAATGACATTTGGCCACCAATTAACTTTGTCATCAGGTATGGCAATCTTAGTATATTTTTTTCTAATGAATTAATTCATGATGCACATTGTTAAGTACCAAAAATAAAGTTTGTATTTGAAAATTTCATTTTTAAAAATTCACATATAAAATGCCCAATTTCTTCATGGAAAAAATTATTGTATAAAATGTTCTTATACAATCTATAAAGAATTCTCCAGTTACCCGGCAAAGTCGGTTATCTGGCACTGGTTTTGTTCCATAGTTCCCAGATATGAGAGATTTTACTGTATTAGGTGAGCAAACATTCTCCAATTATATGGGGAGGATTTAGAAATATATTTTCAAGAATCCATATTAAACCATTGCATTATCTAATAGTTTCCTTTCCTGTTTCATTTCATACCAAGAAGGAAGTAAGTCGAAAGCAGTATAATTTTGCTCTATGAATAAGCTATACCATAAAATGGATAGTTGAACATACGGCCAAAGAACACAGAGCTATAGAAGAGATCATAAATGACAAGATATGAGGTTAAACTATTAAATAAGTTACAAATGGATAAAGAACTTAAGCAAATAAGAGCAATAGTTTGAAAAATACTTTTGTTTCTCAACATAATCTCCCTATAACCTCAACTTAGGTATTCATTTTTTACACTAAACTCCATTCACTTACACAGAAGTAAGACGCGTTTCGGGAGAATCTCTCCCACTTCAGTTTCAGTACAATATTTATAATCTCCCTATATTTTGAGACACCTACCCCATCATTCAACATGCCCCTTAAATCCAGTAGTAGTCCTCACATTACCAACAAGACAAAATTAGATATTGCAATCAAGTAGAAAGTCCTGGAGCATTCTCCATATAGCTCTGTACATGCTCCAAGCTACTTCCATTTATTTGGTCCTTTTAAACATCAACTTGAGGATGAAGCTGTAGAAAGAAAAGTCACTACCTGATTCCAACAGCAGCCCAAAGAATTTTTGCATTATCATGCAAGAGCAATACACATTTGGTGAGGAGTCATGGTCATTTCTGTTATTTGGCCTTATGAAGTTTCCTGAGAATGTTACAGTAGGATTGGCATAAGACTGTGAGCATCACTTTCCCAGCAGATGGTGTCAGTTTAAACTTTTTTTTTTTTTGCAGATGATGCAGTATGTTTCCATTGCATTAATGCATGCTTTGTCTTGGGTTGGTAATGATGAACCCAAGATTCATTACCTGTGACAATGTGGGATAGAATATTGGAATATTGTGCCCTTCATCATGATATTACAGAATTTGTATTTTATTTATTTATTCATCCTTTTGATCATTTTACATGATATAGGACATGTCCTAGAGCTACAGTTGCTATTTACGTGAGTTGGGCTTCGTCCAGAGTATAATTTAAACAATATACAGGTTTAGTAATTATACTAGATTTACAATATGCCTTATTTAAAGTTCATATATTCACTTACTGAATAAAAGGTATGTTGTAGTAGAAAGGCTTTGACTTCTTTATTAAATTGTTTTATATTGGTTATTTCTTTAATATTTATTGGTAGTTTGTTATACATTTTAATGCCTATATTTGTGAGATTATTTTTTAAAATATTTGTCCTGCATATCTGAACATGAAGATCATTTTTCCTTCTTGTATTGTGAGAATGAATATCTATATTTGTACATAATTCTCCCTGATATCTCTTAATATGGTTTATGACCTCTATTATAAAGAGGCAGGCTAATGGTAGTATATTATGTTTTCTAAAATAGGGTCTACAGGATGTCATACTATCTACTCCACTTATGATTCTTATTGCTCTCTTCTGGATTTTAAAATACTCTCACATTTTTCTCCCCAAAATTTTATTCCATATTTTAATCGACTATGAAAATGAGCAAAATATACATTTTTCAATCCTAATAAATTCAGTGGCCTTTTTAGATTTTTAAGCATATAACAAACAGAACTAAGTTTAGTTGCTAAATGATGAGTATGAGTATCCCATTTAAGGTTTTCATTCACATGTATACCTAAGAATTTTGTTTCTCCCTTGTACTCAATAATGTTTCCATCATATATAATTTGAGGTTTAATACTGTTTTTACATTGCCATCTATGAAATGTCATTGCAATAGTTTTTTCATTGTTTATGATTAATTCATTTTTTTTAATCCAGTTACTGAGGCTATTCATGGTCGTGTCTACTTTATTTTGCAATGCAGTTTGTATCATCAGCAAAAAGAACCATATCGGCATTTTGAATATTATTAGGCAAGTCATTTATATACATTAAAAACAACAGAGGCCCTAGTACTGAACCTTGAGGAACACCTCTCATAATTTCTTTTGTATTTGATCGATAATTACTTATTCTCAGTTGTTTTTCATATTGTAGATCCACAACTTGCTTCTTATTGGTGAGATAGGATTCAATCCACCTATTCATGTTTCCTCTAATCCCATATTTGTACAACTTAGATATTAGGATTTTGTGATCTAATACATCATATGCTTTAGTAAGGTCTAAAAAAAGTCCTATTGTTGGTATATTTTTGTCCACTGCATGCTGAATTTGATTCAGTAATTTGGCTATGGCTGTTTCTATAGACCTGTTTTTTCTGAAACCAAATTGAACATCGGAAATGATGTTATATTTTTCCAAAAGAATTATTAATCTATTGTACACTAATTTTTCAAAAATTTTTGAAAACACTGACAGTACATTTATTGGTCTATAGTTTTTCTCCTTTCTTGTGTATCGGAATAATTTTTGCGATTTTAAGCTTATCAGGGAAGATTCCCGAGTCAAGCGAAGAGTTATATATGTTAACCAAAGGGACTTTCACCTGTTCTATACATTGTTTAATCACATAGTCTGGTATTTCATCTATTCCAGATGAATATTTGCCTTTCATTTCATTGACTACTTTTTGTATTTCACTTTCTGTAATTGTATTTATAAAAATAGAATTATTTTTATTTTTTATCTCTGTTATAGTTTTTACAGTGAGAATGTTGGGAGTGATTTGAACTAGAAGTTTGTCTGCTATTTCTGAGAAATATGTATTGAAAGACTCTGCTATATGCTGAGGACTTCTGATTCTGTTATCATCATTAATTAGTTCTGTTACACACTGTTTAGAGTTATTCTTCCCAGTTTCCTGGTTTATTATTTTCCACAGTGCCTTTGTTTTATTATTTGCATTTAATATGATTCTTTCATTTTCTTGTCTTTATGCTTCCAGAATTACTTTGCGATAGGTACTTTTATATTTTTGTACATAACTCTTAAAATCATTATTTATATAACCCTGTTTCTTTAATCTACACAGTAACTTCAGCTTATTACTTGAGATTTTTATTCCTTTTGTTATCCACCCATTTTGGGTTTGACTATTTATATATACCATTTTTGTGGGAAGGCAATGTTAAACCAGTAGAGAAATATGTTTAGGAAGGTGTTAAATTTTACATTTATATTGCTTTCCTGAAGGATTGTCTCCCATGTTTCCTGTTTGAATAAGAAGTTAAATAAATTTATGCTTTCTGGATTGAACTTCCTTTTCAAACATGTTCCTGTTTTCCCTGTTTGTTTGGGTACTAATACATTGACTTCTAATATTTGTCCACAATGATCAGACAGGGCCACATCCTTAACTAATGATTGTTTTTGAACTTTAGATTTGTTGGTGATCATTACATCCAATAATGATTTTTTTGTATCTGTTATTCTTGTTGGTACCATTACCGTATTAACTAAATTGTATACAGAGAGCAAATCTTTTATTTTGTTTACCTTATTATCCTCCTCTAAAAAATCTACGTTCCAATCTCCACAAATTATAATATTCTTATATTTTCTAGTTACGTGGAATAGAACTGCATCTAATTTAGTTAAAAATTCATCGAGTTTAGTATTTGGTGCCCTATAAGTGCACATGATAACTCATTCTGATCACTAATCTCTATCGACGATAACTCAAAGTTCCTATCTTCCTTGAGATCCTTAAACAGGTCTATATCTAGTGTTTATATCTGATCTAACATATATACATGACCCCATGTTTATAGGCTTTCCTACAAAAGGAATCTACTAGCCTAAGCTGTTTCAGGTTAGTGACTATTAACTGCTCTAACTTTAACCAATGTTCAGTTATGCATAGAACATCTACATGTAACAAATCTACATTTAATAATACATCTAGTTGGCTTATTTTATTTGTTATACTCTGTACATTTTGATGTAGTATGCATAATTTGTTAACTCTTGTTTCCTTTCCACTATTATATACTTTGATTCTATATTTTGTTGTTCATTGTCTTCTCCATCCACCTTGACTGTAGCTATTTCCCTTTAACTGTGATTGAATAACTTCACACAGCAATCTGCCAAATTTGTGTGATCCTCTGCGGTTGAGATGCACACCATCCCTTCCAAAATCGTTATTGTGCAGCCAAAAGTTTCCATTCATCATCACCCACTTTTTCACATTACAGAGCCAGTTTAATTCACTGTTTATTCTTGCAATCTTTCTCTCACTCACATCATACATACTTAGCACACCACTTATAACAATTTTCACATCCGGTACTGTCTTTGTAATAGTGTCTGCCAGGTCCATTGTGTCCCCCATGATTTCTTCAGCCATTATTCCTCAACTTATATCATTCGTTCCTGCATGGATCACCACCACTTTTGGCTTATATTGCTTAATGTTTATTTTCTCTAACCTGTTTTTAAGTTTGTTTAATTTTATTCCCGGCATGCAGTGCACATCATAACCTCTCTCTTGGCACAGATTTCCGGAGAACTTGAGCATGGAATCCACAATCACCATTACTTTTTTGTGTCTTCCTGAGGTACCAGAATTTTCGTAATTAAACGTGTTTTCATTTACCTTACCGTGCAATACCTCAAATCTGTTATGTATTGGAATGACCAAATTTACATCTTGTTCACCTCGCATGGATGTTCTATGTTTTCTTCTCTCAGATTTTCCTTTCCCTGCATTGGCAAAACATGCATTTGTGCTCTTAATTTGGTCTTTAAATCTTCGTTTTCTGTCTTTAATGGTTGAATTTCTGTTTGAGCACTTTTTAAATCTTTGTTTAATATCCTGATTATCATCTGAAGGGATGCTATCACTTCCGCCTCATACGTCCTACCAGCTACCGATCGCGTTTCTCTCCTTTCTTCCATTTCTGTATTTATTTCAAGACTACCTTCCTCAATGACAATCTTCATTGACTGGCTGATGTAGTATTCATCTACAATACATATCCACCCTTCAGAGAACTTCTGCACCCAATTGTAAAGTTTGACATGAAAGGCATTTCTCACCATAGATGGGAAGCATTTATTAATGAATATACTTTGATTCCATACCTTTTGCCCACAAAAATCACACAATTGCTGCTCGAGGGTTGTACACTCACTCAGAGGCTCCACCATCTTGCAAATGCTGTTTTTCTATTGTAAACAGCAATTGTCTTGAATTGAATGTCACCAATTGCCCCCAGATTAATGCTACTACCGAGTGGTAATAGCCTCATTCAAACATGTAGTTTCCCACATCAATTTATAACTTATTTAATGACTTACCCTCATATTATCATCATAGAGTTGAACTTATGATAGATTACTAATGTGTGTTTTGCTATGTTAGATTAAAAATTTCATTAATATTGGATTACTGATAGTTTTTTGTTTCCCTTATAAGCTTGTGGTGGGCATCTGCAAGCAACAGAGCGAGTTAAACATCTTTACTCACATTCAAAATATGGGGATCATAACTATGACAACAGAGCTGACTGTGATTGGACCATAGAGGCTGAACCAGGACGGAATGTTCACTTAACTTTCCTTACTTTTGAAGTGGAAGATGAACAAGACTGTGGATATGATTTTGTGGAGGTGTACTCTGGCCTTGATGCTAGTGGTCCATCTTATGGTCGATTTTGTGGCAATTCTGTAAGTAGAGGAAAAAGAAAATTAGTTTGTTGCTACTGCAAAAGACAATCAACACTCAAAATACAAAAATAGAAACGTAGGTCTGGAAACAGAGAGGATTTATGCAGTATCTTAACAAAAGAAAACCCTAGACTTACATGAAAGTAAACTTTCAATCAATTTACTAATAAACAGGTTTTTAGTTTTCCTATTAAAAGTTTATTACTGGACTTCTCCCCTTTCATAAATAGGTTAGGTTTGCCCCTGAACAGGCTTGGCATTCTTTGGGATGAGCAATGATAAAAGTATAACACACTTAGCCCAAAGCATGGGATACAGTAGGCAAGGACTGTGCATGGTTGCCTCTAATCCCCGGATTAGGTTTATGTAACAGAAATCTACAAGATACTCATTTTAATTGCAGGCAGAATGTATTTGGAAGAGTGGAAACATGACAAAGTAAAGAAAAATTACTCCATTGCCACCAGAGGTTGAACCTAACCTGTCCAATCTGTAGTTTAGCAAATAGTAATTCATTTAACATATCTGAATATTAGATTGTTGAATTAAACTATTGGAGCACTATTCAAGAGTGCATATTTTTTAATATTACATTTTGTTAATTTTGCAGAACCCAACAGACATAATTTCCATGAATGAGGCTTTGCTAGTTAGATTTCGTTCTGATGACACCATTGTAAATAAAGGATTCTCAGCAGCATATGTGGCAATTGAACCAATGGGAAGTGAGGAGCTTATGGACAAAATGGCTGAAGAAGAGCAAAAAGAAAATCAAGATGGATAAGTACAGTATGAGTCATAAAGGTGGAAAAATGACTGAAAGCCAGAATAGGAAAGTGACCATTTTTGGCATGTGTGATGCTTAGGTTGAACTGAAGAGCCACTGCTTTGTGTTCAGAAGAGGTACCAGCAACTTGGTAATATGTGCTGCAACCAGGCTCAATATTCCATATTTGATGTATACCCAACAACTCATCTGCTCATTCTCATGCCAATTTCTACATTTAGTACTAAAGGTTTAGTCCTGTAAAATTACAACTTGTTCTCATAAGTCTAGATTGTGTTAAGGTTAGTGAAATAATTTCACTATTTAAAATCATTCTTTATAATTTGGTTAGATATGATTTCATAAACCTATTTAATTGCTTACATTTTTATGTATGCTGCTGGAATAATGTATTTAATCATGTTGGTCAATGATTAATTTTTTACATATATAGATTCTTGTGAGAGAATATACAACCAACATTTAAATAAGTTTGGCATATGGGAAATATTAAACATGCCTAGCTCTGCAGACTACACTGTAGCTTGAATTTTGAAGTATGTTTGTAACATCTTATATTTGAAGACTGGAGAGTATTATTTCATTCCATTTTCATGTGAAAATAGGAATATGCTGTAAATGTTAATACTATGATGTTAAATTGCTATTAAATTCACTTTTTTATTATCTATGTATATTACCAATTTTACAGCTGATTGTTTTTCATCTATATACTTTCCTAACCACAGTTCAGCCTACTTGCTAAATATCCTAAACTTCTCTAGCATCTCATTGGTTGTGATGCAAAGAACTTATAAGTCTAATCTATCAATATTTCTAACCATTGTTTCAGAGGACATAAGGGATCAGACATAATGTAAGCACATATTCTTGAGTAAGATAAGCTGATATTTATTATTTCTATATATTTCACATTATAATTACAAACTTACATTTGGCTTGGCAATGGCCTCCTGGAGGGACTGTGGTGATCAAGTCCTAGCTCACCCTCTGACTCTTCTTACTGGATTTGGCACTAAGGAGAAAATTTTAGTTATCTTTGGTTTATCCTGCACAGCTTTCTTTTTGATTTTTGGAGTTGCTAAAATGTTCTCATGATCAATAGGCTTGTTAGATATTCCTTTATCTTTACTTTTTTCATGCACTAGTGTTCTAGTTACATTTCTGATACTTCTTTCAGTAATTAGAGAACAATGGTTTCTTGATACTGTATTCTGTTGTACAGTTTTCCTAAGTGAAGGAGTGGACTTGGTTCATGAAATGCAGTTTATTAGGCAAGAGATGCAAGCCCTGGCATTAGAGGCCTATATTCAAATGCTGAAATAACAGTGAATGCAACTGGGGAACATGTTATGTGAAAATATTTCTTTTATGATGTACAATAGCATCATAGTTTTTGGACTCAAATAAGGAGAACTGTACTGGCTTTGCCAGATGTCCTGCTGGCAGAACTTAGGGAATGAAAACAAAAAGTGCACTTTTTTTTTTCTAACTAACTTCTGCTCTGGGTGATATTGCTTTCTAAGATGCCATTGTATTGATATTTTCTTTATCCAAATATTTATCCAAACGGTTTATAAGATTTTTTCCAGTATCTTCCCTTAAGAGACTGCAAAGATTGACTAGGGATCCAGGGACTATATGCTTCCTTTCCATTTTTTCCAGAACTCTTACATTCCCTGCTCCCAGATACCTTCTGTTAAGACCAATACACTTCAAAATAGCTTTCTCTTCCTCTGAAAGGTATCTGTTTCCAATGAAAGGACTCTGATCATTATCTTCTGTAGCAGAATTTGTCTATTTTTCTTTCCTTTTTGTATTTTTTATATTTTACTATCATTTTATGTAACAGAGTTAGCACTACCATTAAGAAATCAACTTCTGTTGGATTTTCCTCTTAACTGTCCCCCTCCATCTTTGCATTTTATCATTTTCTTCAATAATTTCCAATTCTTCATTATTGGAAGAGCCTGAAAGTTTCCTTCACTTATTTGGTGTTTTAGGTAATAGTTTTGTCCTTTCTGAAGTCCCTTCATCTTATACCCTAAAATTTCAGCATCTCTCCATATGATGCACCTTGAAGGACATTCATAGGGCAACAAATTCTGAACTATATTTTGAGGTAGAATTTACTAAGTAGTTTCTTAAGTGGAGTAATTTCCAAGAAGAACAACTTTCTGAAATATAATTTATAGAATAAACTTCTCCAGATTTATGAGTTTTGGGATTTGCTAGCCAAATTGTGTATACACAAATGTCATCAATCACTTCACCAAACCTGACATTTATTAGCTCCTTCATCCTTTCTCCTTCAGCACAAACTCAAATGTAAAATTCAAATGGTTACTCTTCTTCATTAACGAAAAAAAGTTAAAATATATTCACTTCTTGCATATTCTACTGTTATGACTCATTCTTTGAAAGCCTTGATCTAATTGTTCATATACTTCACAGTAATGACACATTTTTCATCTTTAAGTGTGTATATATGAGTGATAAAAACAATTTTAACATTCATTTAAGAACTTTTGAAAAATAAGACATTTTAAAAAAATTCTGTTGGAACTCACACAGGGAAGCTTGTTAAATGTAAATTATAATTAATCTGTCATCTAACACACTCTTATGCTTCACTTACTTTTAAATACAGTGGGACTGGTTTTGAAGAGACTTCCTCTCCATCTTCATCCAACTTGACAACTGGTATGAGAAACTAACATTTATGAGGACCTGTGGCTCTGTCCTGGTGGTGTTTTTTCTTTATAAACTCGAAATTGGTATTACATTCTCCTATAATGTCAAAATTCATAAACATAGGGATCATCTTATGAATTTTGACATTATAGGAGAATGTAATACCAATTTCCAGTTTATAAAGAAAAAACACCACCAGGAACAGAGCCAGAGGTCCTCATAAATGTTAGTTTCTGGTTAGTTACCAGTTGTCAAGTTGGTTGAAGATGGAGAGGATGTCTCTTTGAAACCGGTCCCACCATATTTAAAAGTAAGTGAAGCATAAGAGTGCGTTAGACGTGAGATTAATTATAATTTACATTTAACATTGTTTATAAAGAAACAAGTAATGTATAACAAAATTGCTCCATTTGGTAGTCCTCAACATAACACAGTTACCAGTTCAGGTTGCAGTGACAGTGTTAGAGTGGGCTGCATTAAATGCATATTTCTAAATAATATTGAACTCCCTCGTTCCCAAAGTAATCTTGTATATGTAATTTTTTTTCCCTTTAGGTTCATATTATTTGTAATTTAATTATTTAGGATTTTTTCCCTTCTCTTTTCAATGATGTGGCAATTGATTAAGGCTAACTGGGGCAAATATGGAGCATGGTGGTAGTGACAATGCATTATTATAGCATATGGCATATTGTTTAGCTACAGATAGCTGGTTAGGGAACACTGCTTGAAATGTTATAGGACATTGTTAATGCATTATTACAGCAAATTGCTAATGCATTATTATGGCATATTTTTAAGCTACAGGTAGTTGGTTAAGGAACACAGCTTGTCTGATAAACATGAGTAAGGGAAGGGAGGGAAGAAGAGAGGAAGAGTATAGGCAGTAGTTGAGAATGACTGTTAGTAAGACAGCTTGGCATCAGTAATGAGAGAGCAGAGGGAGAGCTAGGATGTGATCGCCACAGCCATAGCCATAGCCATAGTCAAGCCAAATGTAAGTTTGTAATTATAATGTGAAATATATAGAAATAATAATAAATTGTCAGCATATCTTACTCATGAATAACGTGTTTGCTCTATGTTTGATCACTTATGGCCTCTGAATGAACAGTGTTAGAAATACTTATAGATTATACTTAGAAAATTTATTCCCACTGCAAAATTAAAACTTAGGAAGTTCAAGATATTTAGTGAGTAGGCTCAACTATGATTATGACAGTATGGAACTCTTTAACTTCAGATTTTGTACAGTGCTACTAGTTTGAGAACATAAAATGGCATGCTGTTGCATCAGGTGTCTTCACAAAATATTTTATGGCACATAATTATCAGTAAAATGTGGATACATAAATTTTGTAAAGTTCACAGAAGTAAATTGGAAACATGTCTATAAAGACTTCTAGTCCATAAGTTTACAGCAGAACCTGAATTGTTTAGAAACTTGATTGGAAAATGACAACATGACAATATGATGTGATTGTATTTTCTTAGTAATCCAAAGTAAAAAAAAAGTTAGCTTTAAAACTGGAACTAAAGTAAGCTATTGTTATTATTTTGGGAACAAAAGATCAATATATAAATAAATTTGTAACGTTGGAATATTTTTGTTACCAAGGGGTTTCTGAGACCTGTATCTGGGGCATCCCAGTTTCAATCCCTGATGCTAGCCTTTCTTAACACAAGCTGGTATTTTTACATCTAAAGATAAAAGGACAAACAAAGTAGATGGTATAGAGAGATGACTTCAACTAAGGTCATCTCTCCAGCAGAGAGAATAGGTACCTATTGAATATCATCACAAATTTCACATAACCCATAATTAACTTTTATAGAAATAATATAGAACATAAACAAAATATGAATTAAACAAGCATCATAATTAGGTCAATAGTTTGAAAATAAAAAAATATTTATGTTACTGAATTTCATTTTGCATTCAGAGTAATGAACTTTTTATGGATAAAAATATAAAACTTTTCACACATCAACTCTCAGTGAAAATTACAGAAAGTGTTAAGTTCTTTATTTATATGAATTGGTCAATATTGAAAGGGTGTCAGTTCAGCATACCAACTTTTAGGAAAAGCACAAAAAAGAACCTTGTACTTTTTAGATAAAATTAAGCAAAAAAGTGTCACATATTGCGTCTTATATCCTACATTTTGTTAAATGGAAATAACTAAAATTGTTTTAATTGCCCCCAAAACATCTTTCCTTTTTAGAATGGTGGTTCTCTTTGCATAAGATAGACATTAAATTCTAGTTTCATTAATTAATATTGCCTAAAAAATATCATAATAGATTCCTTTGTCTTCCAACTTCCACACTCCAGTTATAATTTTTAAACCTTGTCCAACTCCATTCCACCACTTTTCATTGTGCCCACCACTCCATCAAGTAAACTCTTCCTTTGTTTTCCTCTTTTCATACTCTCTGTGCATCTCCAATTCATTATACTCTTCATTCTTCCATATTTGGACATGCCATGCCATATCAATAGCTCCTTTTCTACCAGTTTTATTTTTATTGCTTGTTTTATTTTTTAATTTCTAATTCTGTCTAATTTTGAAATTCCATCTGATCTCTGCAAGAAGTTCATTTCTTTGACTCATATCTTGTAGTAGTTGCAATACTTCATAACTATAAATCAAAATCCTTTTAATTATTGAATTGTATATACATATATAATGTGGAACATGAAGTTTAATTTTTTTATTTGTCATATTTTTGCTCCAGAGAACAGAATCCATGGCTTCCATTTTTTTTACTAATACTCTCAGTTTAATTTCTGCTCTGTTAGTAGGTATTTTCTTTACTTACTACAGTTTCCAAATATTGCAAACTTATAAGGTTTAGGGCTAACTCTGGGTCTTAATAAATCAAATAAATCATTAAAATTTAGGTGTGCTTGATCAAAAAACTTGGTGGTCAGACTGTTACCATGGATACCATCTAATATGATGCTAAGGTATTACTTGGTGTTAAACGGCTATCAATTTTGTTTGGGGACCTCTTTTTTTCAGATATGGGGTTCCTTACATGCCATAAATCTATGATAGAATCCTTGACTTAAAGAACAACACAAGTTTTGTGTTTGTTAGTATTTTTAAGTATTTAATACCTGTTTTTATTGCTAAGGCATCACGGACAGTGGACACTGGTGATAAATGAGATAAATAATAAATTGGGAAAGGTTTGTTTATATTAAGGAAGAAAGCATTCTAGGCTTAAGATTAGAGACCCTGTGCAACATTTGCAATTTATGAAGACTGAGGAAAAAATGAAGAAACCTCAATTAGGGAGGATGGCACTGGTGAAAATCATTAATCCATGCTTTACCGACCTTGGTCCCCTTTGTCAGTTAGAGATTTGAGGTATTTATATCCAGAAAAATCTATCAACCCATAAATCTTGGGTCTAGAGGAGAGTTTATTACCCTTCAGGCCAACAGTTTCTAAATATTCGCATTATAATTTTATTTTATAGCAATCTTTCATTTTCAGATCGTGTCTATTTACCTGTTTACTTCCATAACTGTTTGCAAGCTGCATTTCATGTATCCTTTTTTAAAAATAATTTTGTATAACTGAGCCAAACCTAAACATTCTTGTGACTTCATTTACTTGATTATATGTAATATTATTATATGATTTGCTTCAATGAACTAGTTCCAAATTACATTTCAAAAGATTTTCTTTTAAGTTTTCTAACCATTATTTTTATCCTGAGCTATGACCTCTTGACCATTAGCAAAAGTAGTGTTGTAGCATTCATTGGAAGTACCATTTCTTGGCATTTCTTCCTCCATAATTCCAAAAATTTAATACATTTTTTAAAATAAAGTGGGCAAGAGTCTTAAACCCTGTCTCAGTTCTTTATTTGCTTATAAATGTATGTTATCATGTTTTCAAGCTTTATTTAGCAATTCAATTATTATATATTTTATTAACTTAAATTCATATGGCATTTATTAAAATATTTTAACTACCTCAATTATATTTAATGTTCATTTACTGCTCCTGCTCACTAAACTACTGTCAAACTGGGCTGTACTTTATATTCATATAAAATTATGAGAACTCTCAAATAGACAGATGGTAGTGTATCTTTGAAACCCAAGCTCATGCCTCTTTATAAATCTTTTTATTCATTGACTGGCTTTGAAAATGTTCTCATTAATTTAAAAATTTCAAGTTATATGGTTGAAATTTTTTTCTTATATGAATACAACAAATAGTACTATGATTTCAGTAGTTCCTTTGTAATCCTTTTCTTAATCTTGTATGTTATTTTGTTTCCTGTTGCAAGCAAACAAGGCATTGCATTGAGATCACCCTAGACAGACATTAGTTTCTCCAACACTGAACAGTATATTCTTTATTATCTAGTGAATTGATTTGATAATCTTATGCTCCACCTACTGTTGAATTATGCAAAAGTCTGCAAAACTAGTTTTACATAATTTAACAGTAAATAGAGCATAAGATTATCAAATCGACTTGCTAGATAATTAAGAATATATTAGTTGCTTCACTGTATTGATTCCAACATGAAATTAAATTTTATATTTAACTGAACAGCATGTTCATTTCCATGTGTTTCTGTGAGCAAGAAAACTTTTCTTGCATCTAATGACATTCATTTGGTTACTTTCATGATACTGCTTAACTTATGTGTTTAGTTCTAGCTTCTTACTGATCTAACACATGTTTCTTCAATCGACAGTATATAACAAAAATAAATGAAACATTTACCATTATTGGTCTTGATCATGATTTTCAACAATGCATGCTGGGTGCAGACAGTGTAATAATGATTGATGACTATGCACACAGAGTACAGAAAATAAAATTTTTTATAAAATTTTTTATATCTTCAATTTTTGGAAGTACCATAAATGAAATTGTTCTTTTTTCTCCTTTTTGCATTTTAATTTTGGACTGCATCTCATATTCAAATATCCCCTAGATTTGGAAATATATGATAGTATTGCTTTATAAATAATAATAACAATAATGGTAATAGTTTACTGGTAGGTTCATCTTGTTATTCGAAATGAAAAACCTTAGCTACGTAAATTGGCATAGTTTTGCTACAGTACAGTCCCTCAAACTTGACTTAATATGGACTAAGAGGGATAATAAATTATCAAAAATGACAAGTTTTATGGACTCCAGGATGGACAATTCATTACATGGAATACTGAATTGTTCTGCAAACTAATGTATTATAAGATTGAATACATTCAGAACTTAAACAATTATCTAAAATGAAGTAGTTTCTATTAATAATATAACAACTTACTTGTAGATAAAATGGCTAGTCTTTCCTGTGGAAAAATCTTATGATGCTGGAATGTCTTTCACTTTCATTCCTTTTCATGCTGCTTTGTCATGTGAATAACAAAGAAACAGAATGACCATAGCAGCCTCTTATCATCTGTCTGACACCTAAATTCATCACAATTTTATTTATATTCTTTCCTTTATTTAGTGTACCTAATTTTACCTTCAGTCACATTGTTCTTTTTTTTTTTTTTTTTTTTTTTGCCACACTTGCAACACATGCTTCTATAAAAATTTCTGGCATCATTGCACTTTCCATTTATGCAAACCAAATTTCAATACAAAACTGAGAAAAATAGAGTCTGGAATGCCATTTGAATTTTATAATCTTCTTCTATTGCTGAAGGGTTGGCTCACAAAATAGAAAAAGGTAGGGTAGGAGAATAATAGCTGCTGCTTGACCTTCAACAATATTAGTGTAAATCAAAAAAACAGTCTCAAACAATATCACTTGTTATGCATACACTTCTTTCTCAAGCATTGCCTGTTACCTGTACAGTCAGAAATGGAATATGTTGTTAACTTTACTGTGGATTTAACTCCTAATGCAAAATGTAATAAAAATAAAAGTAGAATATCACTGGTGTGATAAATTATATGGAATAAAAAGTTAGTAAGTGATGGAGTTACTAGACTCCAATGTACTTTGTTAAAGCTCATCTTCCATTTATGTGTATTATGTTAGCTTTTTTCCTGCCATGCAAATTTTCTTCTGTTCTGATGGGTTGCTCGTTTTCATTTATTTCACATTATTATTTTTCTACCTGTGTGACATCTGCTTCACAATATTACATTTTTTATATTTCTCTTTCAATAGCTTGTTAATATCAACATTAACAATTAGTAGTTTATTACTAATAATGCCTTGTATTCTTTGCAGTTATTAAAAACATAATTAATTGATGCAGTTTATTATAACCGACATACTTTCTGTACAGGTTTTAAAAACTATACCCTCAATTTTCTTGTCTTAAAATTAAAGGACTGAAGTGTTATTTGATTGAATTGCTGTATCTATCCATTTATGCATATCTACATTTTGATGAATTTTGGATTAAAGCTCTTTCTGCATTGACCAACTCACATTTAGTGCATATGCTTTATAGTGAAACAGGGCTCTAAATAATAAAAGTGTTTTAATTGTACTATATGATATGATATGTTTATTAAGCACTAAGAGAATTATATATGCAAAATACATAAGGGCCTCTACCTATCTGACCCAGATTAATTGTACTTAAAGGACTAAGTTTCAAATTGATATATATCTCACATAAAATCAATGTACATGTCCTTGAGCTATTTGAAGCATTTATATATTGAGCTTATGGTAAAGTTTTACATAATTTTGCTGGGATCCGGAAGTAACAACTTTGAACTAGGATCTTATATCACTTTTAACAGCATAACTTTTTGTAACAATTCAGCAAAATGATAGGTAACCAAAAATGTAATGTTGGCTTTGATTAGATATTTCAGAGTTTCATATATTCATGAAAATAACATCAATAGCATTAAGTATAGCAACCATCATGCTAAGCACTTTATGCAAATGTGATGGCCTGATTTAAAGTTCAATTTGATTTAACTTCTTAGGATAGAAAGGAAATTACCCATCCATATTATCTTAGGTTTAGAACCATTCAATGAAAGTAACAGATGACAGTCTATGGTGCACAATATTCAGAATATGATTGTCACCAATCCATCCAAGTGGTTAATGGCCTTATGAGTCAGCTTAGTGGTTTAGAACTATTGTGCCAAACAGCAGTGTCTTTGCAATTTCATTAGAGTGACATTAACTGTCTGGTCACTTGAACCAAACACAAAGCATAACCTTCTTTGGGTGCTGAGAGAATGTGCTATTCTAGATCAGGTTCATTAGGTAGTATCTAAGAGGATCATACAGGATTACTTTCCATCAAACATTAGGGAACTATCAGTGTCAGCTCATACCACCTTCTGATCTAACATAAACTAGTGAGGGACCCAATGAATAATTTTTTATTTATTTTATAAAGATAATAGATGGAAGCTGTTGGCTTCCTCACAAATTTTGTCACTCGTGCTTCAGCAGCCATTAACAGAACTTTGTCAGCCATGAACTGCAGTGCATCCTTGAGACACTTGTTGTCTTCCTTGTACTTCATGCAACACCTTTGAATTCTCTAATTTGCAACATTACTGGTGACTTGGCATGTATTCTGTGCCAGTACAGTCGCATTATTCCCCAATTTAAATTCATATAGCATGCATGCCTGTAAAACACTCTGGGATGGCCATGTTTGACTGTGTTTCTCTGAGTAGACATAGAATGAAACTTACTGGCATAACATTCAAATTCCTAGCAAAGGTTTTCTTTATTTGTTGCATATTTAGCTATTACAGTTGAATATACTGAAGAACCAACAGAACTTTTTGATTACCTTTGGGATTCTAGTTTTATAACCTTAGAGTGTTTAATTAAAATTTACTCAAAATTTTCTATGTGGGACTTTTGTAGTCTAAACTGAGGTCTTATACTACTTTTATAAACTTTTGTATCTATTTTATTTTAATATTAAGATCAGTTTGTAAGTTAATAATAAATCTTAAGTTGTATATAGTTGATTTTGAAGAGCAGTTGCAAGCTGTTTCAATTGTTCTTGTAACACACATACCAATATTTATCTTTTAAGAGTGCCAAGCATCTGAGAAGAGAGAATCTACATAGTGTTTTAGTGTGCAGAACTGGCTGTGAAAGTGGCAATGTTTGAAATTACAGTGTTGCATTAGGATAATGACACAATGTTCTGCCATATGCTCAATCACCATTACCAGACAGCTAAATGAGAAATGAAATAGGTCAGATTTCATGTGAATGACTTCAGTGCAAGAACCTGTCTACTGAATATAAACTCCTTAAGGAAGTACTAATGAGTGAAGTAGTCACTTCTACAAGTGCAGGATCTTCTGTGAATCAGAAACTGCTTTATGTAATAATATGAATGTGTACATTATGTACCATTCATACAATGCCAAAGTAAATACTTTATGTTATGAATTTAAATTATTTCCAAATAATTGTTATGTCTGTGCTATAATAGAAAAATATAAACTTGGAAAACAGAACCTTAAAATGTAGTTCATTTTATTTATCCTTATCCTTGTTCATTCTGAGGTAAGATTCTGCAAGAGTCATGTACGCACTATGACAAAATATTGGTCCATATCTTGAAGTGAGCATTTTTCTAATTCACTTTGGCACAGTACCTGTTCACACATAAAAATAAGTTCAACCCCTTATGTCCAATAAGCTAGAGTTGAGTTACATGCTTTCAGCAGAAAACATTTTGCATGCATAAAGTTATATAGGCAGTATTGTGCAGAGCAGCAGTGCAAGAGGCCAAGGATTTAAAAATGCCAAACTCTCTTTGTTGACTGCTATGCTAGTTAGCTGTAGTATGATATAGATACTAATGTGTTTGTTACATGCAAAAGCATTCAATGGAAATGTAGGCTATTGAAAACAAATTCATTCTACTTTGAATCCAGCATTACTGAGCGCTGATATTACCCTAAGTTGGACTTAAACTTTGGAAGCCACCACCATTTTGGCCTAGAATGGTATAGAAAGTACCTTACAAATATTAACCCCTAGTGCTTTCAATTCTTATGCAATAAATGCACTGCATTCTGTACATCATTTGTTCCATTCATTGTCAATAATGCTTCTGAAAATATTGTTACCCCAACAGTTTATAAAATGGTATTATGAAAGCCTTCCATGCATCATGACAACTATTTTATTTCTCCCAAAAAACATCAATATAGTGTATTACTATATACTTCTAAATGTTACCACCAGATAATGAATGATGTTTGTTTAATGCCCGTTTTTACTACTGAGGTACCACAGGCACTGGTACCACTGGTGATATGTGAAATGAAATGATAAATTGGGAAAGGATTTTTTAAGGAGGGAAACGTTCCAGGCCTAAGTTTAGGGTACCTCCCCGGCATTTGCCAGATATGAGGGCTGAGGAAAACCTGGAAAAAACCTGTCAGGGAGGACAGTCCTGGCAGGATTCGAACCCTAGACCTCCCACTCACAAGTCTGCACCTTAAAGACCTCGGTCACCCGTGGCAGTCCTACCACCAGATAGCAGTATATATATTAATGTGTCTTAGGCAAACTCATATACATTTAGTGTATTGCTGATACCAGTCAAACATGGAAATGGCTGAGATTGAGTGACATATAAAAATGGTGTTCCAACATATGAAAGAAAAGAAAATTCATATAGCACTGGGTAATCATGCTGTGCCATGTTATATAATTACAAGATGGGCTGAAGTCTTCAAATATATATTTATATTTATCTAAATAGCATTAAGTTCACAAATATTATAATATGGCCTTGTTCTAACCCAAGTTGCCAATATTTTAAGTCACTCTAATGCAGAAATTTTAATAATCATACTAATTTTCACAATTCAACTAACTACATTTAACAGTATTTGCTAAATCCCAGTCCTTGGTTCATCATCCAGAGGACTTTGGCAGAATTCCTTCAACTAAGCAAAGAACCACTATAATAACATAAACTAAAACTTTTTATATAATTCAATAATCACCCAAAATTAGCAATTAATCCATTTTCACTTATAAAACTCCTGCTCTTTACTAGCTTATATCCATATACATTTTAATTTTTAATATATATATATATATATATATAAAATCAAAAACCACAAACAGTCAATTATACAAGGCAAAAACAATCAAACTCACAGAGAACTTTTATCCAATGCTCTTAACTCCATTGGTCTTTCTCTATCCTTACATCGTGCATTTTCTCTCCACTTAATTATGGCACCCTATACCAAACTTCTCAAATTCTTGCATTCTTTATCAAACCATTCATTATAGATTTTAGTTTTATTCCTACTCCTTTTAATCATACTATTACCAGCCCATTTAAGTACCAATTCTAATAAAAATAATGCCTCTCCATACTTATCTAATTCGATATAGACACTATTCTTAGCATTGCAGAATTCAAGATAAAATAAAAATATCCAGCCTGGGCCTTATTACACTAATTCTTGCCCAATTCTCTTTTATTTGACTGTAAATTCTTTTTACCATTAATGTCAGGCAACGAAAAAAGTGAAAGATATCTTTCAGCAGACACATTATACTCAATGGAGAGTTAAAAAATGCAAGCAAATACTTTTCATTGAAGTTAGGGAATATATAAACAAATTCTATGTTTTAACATAGATTTAAATAGCTGGGATTTTCACAGTGAAATATTGTATAATATAACAAATTATTTATGAGGAAATCATTCAAATTTCATTATTTTTGTTCCACTTACTTGGGCATGTTTCGAAGGCTGTTGCCTTCACATCAGCAAGGTTCCACTGTCAGCTTCCCAGCATGTTATTAAAATGTGGATTTTATGAACTTAGTGATGAGGTTACTGTTGTTTGGCAGATCAAAATTTTCCTTATAGATTTGAAGTAATTGGGATTTTCACAGTGAAATATAGTATCATATAACAAATTATGAAATCACTTAAATTTCACTAGTTTTATTCCACTTGAACATGTTTCAAAGGCAAATTTCCTTCATTGTCAGCATGGTTCCACTGCCAGCTTTCCAGTGTGAAATTTGAGTGATTTCCTCATAAATAATTTGTTAAATAAATTTTTCTTCTTTTCTTTATGAATATATTTTCCACGCTGATAATTCTATGAGTTTTTCAGAGTTTTTGACGTTTTAGGTTCATTTTGTAATTATAATTTTTTTTTTTTGCCAGAAATAGCGTGCTACTGCAACAGCCTTCGAAACATGTTCTAGTAAGTGGAACAAAACTAGTGAAATTTCAGTGATTTCCTCATAAATAATTTGTTGTAAAATCTATCTTGTTGACCTTTTCTTGTTTATAAACTGGCCAAGACAGTATTGATCTCATTATTGAAACTTTATGCTCATTGATGATTACTGAGAGCTGAACTTGAGTTTAGGGAGTTGCAAATCAAATGTACTCATAACTTGTGAGCCCACCTATGTAAGAAGAAGCTATAAGCCCATACTTTGTGTAACAGTGCTGAGAATGCATGTAAGCTGTAGGTTGAAAAGAAACTTTAACTTCTCTTGAAACATTTCCATCACTTGGTTCATGAAATAGCCCCTTATATATAGTATTTTGGCTACCAATTTGAAAATTATAAAGATTCTTTATCTCAACCACTTTTACTATAAATTGACAGCTTTTGCAGCATGAACAATCAATCAGCTAATACAATAATGTACCCACTATTAAATTACAAGAAATAAAAACGTTGAAATGAATGATAGGAAAGAAAAAAATATATTTTGTAGCAGCAAGAATGTACATCATTGAAATCAAGAAATTTATTATTAGAAAAGATAGGTGCAACCATATAGTACATATTCTCTTCCTAAAAGGAATATCTGAAGCATCCACCACCTAAAATACTTTTTTTATACTCGTACGAATGAATTTATTTCAACAAGCTCAAACAGCAGTATAATTAAAACTTGCATATTTCCATACTTCTCAAATAACCAAATATTATAATTAATTTTCAATTTGTTATTAAGTTACAATTTTTCTTTTTAATCAATATTGCCTCAGACTATAGTAATCCATGGTTCATCAATAGTTGCCTACTGGAATATCCAGGGGAGCAGGCTCTGATGCTAACCAAAACTATACATACTCTTAGAATGAAATAAACATAATTAAATTCATGCAAAATAATTTTTTCTCCCTTTGAGTTGCATTAACTAAGTTAACTTGGTCCCAGTGTATCTTAAACACTCTGTTTATTGATATACTATAATTTCGAAGATCCTAGCTTTATTATTTCTAAGTTACACCATCTGCTTTCAATTTCCTCATTCAAATAATTTTCCTAATTAATTGACTATTTTTATAATTTTATTCTCATTTTTTTACCTTCAATGAAATGAATGAATAGTGTTTAATGCCTGTTTTTGCTACAGAGGTACCAGATGATGGACACTGTTGATACATGAGATGAAATGATATATTAGGAAAGAATTTTTAAGGAAGGAATCATTCCAGACCCAAGTTTAGGGTACCTCCCTGGCATTTGCCATTTATGAGGACTGAGGAAAACCTGGAAAAAACCTCAGTCAGAGAGGACGGTCCTGGCGAGATTCGAACCCCAGACCTCCCGCTCACCAGTCTGCACCTGAACGACCTATGCCACCCGTAACGGTTTTTTACCTTCAGAATTTGCCACTGTATCCAACATTCATTGATCCTGTTTACTATGCCAAACTATCCATTACCTAATATTAATACCTATACAATAATCAAGTGTTGTCTACTACTACATCTCACCAAGGTTCACAGGATTTAGCATTAAATTACTAAAAGCTGAGTCCAATGTTTCTTAACATTTAGAAAAATAGTAGTGATTAGTTTTGATGAAAGGAAAGCTAAAGATCAATTATGTTATGGTTGCATGGAAGAACACAATTCAAGACCCACTCTATTATACAGTTGATGGCTATAGGAAAAAAAAAAAAATTAATGTGGTTACAACCCTTAGATCCACTAAATTTTATGTAAAGGCATAAATTTTCATACATTATTTTTTGTACATAATTTTCTGAAAGTTGTTGATGGTAGACATAGATATTTAATAATATTTAATAATATAGCCTAATACTTATTTATGGAGTCTGTATTAGGAGTCAAGAGATTTGCAATTTTTGGTGGTGAAAGTCTTAATGAAACACTTTGGATTATTATGGCAATATTATAACAGAGAGACTATTGTTCTATACATGAGTGAATTTTTAGAGGAGTTGATGCATGTTTGTACGCATGAAACTTTGAGATATTCTCCTCAGGCGACTGAAAATATTGTATTTTGAATATATTTTGATAAGTATTACAGAACTATTAATGAGATTTTTAAATTCTGGGATATTTACCAAAAGATGTTGCTAGCATCTATTGGAAGGTGAAATGAATATTTGGGAATTAATATAATTTCTCTTTTATGGGGGCTGTAATGTTGTTGTTTTGTTATTATTACATTAATATAAGGACACTCTTTAACATCTTTATTTATTAGCGCCTCATTCTATTCAGGGCAGAGAATGGCCGATAAGTTTTGCCCGTGGATCTCTTCTTTCAGACTTGAGATTCTTTTACATGCCATAAATCTACAACATGGGACCAGCCGCTTTACTTGTCTTACAAATGAAGCCATGCTCTCTTTGAATTTTTTGGCCTTAAAAATTCGACCTTGTTCGGGTTTGAACCCACGACCTTGGGTCTACGAAGCAGGTATGGTTACTATAGTGGAAAAGATAAATCTACAGATTCGGCATTTTTCAATGTGAAAACTCTCGATAACGCCCTTTGGACTTTATGATCAGTTTTGGATACATTGTATACATTGCATCGTTGTATACCTGTGTGAATTTTTCGGGCAATCGATGTATATTTGTAGGCGTGGAAGAATTTAGAAATTAAGGTCTTTCTTTCTATCATCTGAAATACTCTCTGCTTCGTTGCTCTAGTTTTACACTGAATGTAGGGAATATTTGAATACTGAACAGTTTCCAACGAGCAAGGCTTAAATATTATTTTTGCAAAACATATTCAATGTCTTTATGACAAAAATAAAATACAAAAAATCATCAGTTTTGGTTATATACCCTATACGGATCTATCAGTTTGCGTCCCTAATAACACTGCTCAAAAACACTGAAGTTTCATTAAAAATAAATCCAGGACATAAATATAATGAAGGGCAAATAATAAGTATGCCATTAACATTAGTGTATGAACTGTAGCACAAAAAGTACTGAATGCATAAATTTTGTATCAATATTGTAAATTTATTACGTACAAATTTTACAAATTCTCGTATTTTAGAAGAGGGTATTCGCATCTGCACCTTCAATCCTTCAGCGTCAAAGGAAACGTACTTTGGAAATTACTAATATGTTACGAAGTCACAGAGACAAATTTTTCTGCATCTTCCATGAAAAAAATATAATAAATGTCATGAATACGACATATTAACTTTAAAAATGACAATTTATAGGATTTATGTGAAATTGTTTGGCGTGTTACTTGCCGAGAGCAGAAAAGCCGCTCGACGGTCATGCACGTAATAACTTTCTTGCACTTGATATCTGGGATCATGTATGTATTCATGTTATAATAAACATTAATAAAGAAATGTCCAGCATATTTACCGTGTAACCCTTGAGCGTGAAGAAATAGCTACATTAGAATTTCAATGCTGGCCCGCTGTACGTCTCTAAGGAATATAAAAGGGCGGGTGCTCATTTGGGAATCACGAGAACATTACACGCTTCTGGTTTTGCACTAGTTTAATTAAGTGAAGTGCTTCTGATGACACCGCCCTTCTGGTAAATACTCATTGTCGATGCAGATCTTAAAAGGGAATGCATTTGTTATTGACTAAGTTTTAGATGTGCTATCACCATTCTTCAAATGCACAGCTCATACTGGCACAAGTACCATGAATTCACTGGATCATAACACAGGTTTGTAAACTAGCAAATAATAGATTCATAAAAACCAGGTATGCCAGGTAATACTGCCCAATTTAAAAGCTAATTGTACAAGGGCTAGATAATAAAGACTGAGAATGAAGTACACAAGAAAGAGTCAAGTTTGGTGTGATCTTTTTCGAAGTAGTCTCCAATTGAGTTGTATACACTTGGCCTAACGTTTCTGTCAGTCATAAGAAACGTTTTTGACATCTTCAGAACCGCCTTCGCCTTCTCCACGACAGCCGTTGATGAATCAGTAAGCTGACTTCGCAGCTATTTCTTGAAACGAGGGACCAGAAAAAAAGATCCACGGAGCTGTGTCCACATTGTATGAAGGGTGAGGCGCGCCTTCGAAGTTTTTTTTTTTTTTTTTGGCCAAATGTTGAGCAAAAATGTTGCAAAGTGAGGACATGCATTGTCATGGTGAAGGCGCCAACCAGATGGATGCAGCTCAGGAGGTTTTCATTGGATGTGTTCGACCATGACGCTTAAAACAGTCTTGTAATACTCCCCCATTAACCGTTGTTTACGGGGAGGTTTCATGTTGATAAACTATTCTACAACAGTCGAAGAATGAAATCACCATAACCTTTCCTGCTGACCGAACGACTTTGGCCTTCTTTGGAGCCGAAGAACCAAGTGATTTCCAGACTGAGCTCGCCTGTTTGCTTTTAGGATCTTAATTGTGAAGTTAAATCTGTCACCTGTAATGATGGAACTCAGATATGCCTTGCTATACTTCAGTACCAAACGATGAAGATTCCGACACATGTCCACTACACTATCTTCTATTAAGGCGTCAGCAATCTCGGCACCCAACTAACACAGATACGTCTCATGTGTAAGAGATCATGCAGAATGGTGAACGCAGTACCATGAAAAATCTGTAACAAGTCTGTTATTCTGTTATTCATCGATCTTCCCGAACAATGGCGGCAGCTGTGTTAATCATGGTCTCGTTCACTGCAGTGGCTGGAGCACCGCCCTGCTTTGTTGTTGAAATATGGCACTCATTAAATTCTTTGAACCTCCAAAGTGCAGTTGATTATGGCAGAACTTAATTTGCTATATGCTTACTGTATATTGCATACACTTCCATAATGTAATCTGGCAGACGGAAGCAAGATTTCAGAGCAGTGCACTGCTTGTTACAAAGCAACTCCATTTTATGCAGTAACTGGCAAACACTGGCTCTTTGCTGGCATTCTTTACTAAAAGGCATGCACGTACATGCTTCCAATTTTTTTCACCCTTCAAGTGAGATCTGTTCCTCATGAAAAATTATTTCCTCTCCATATTTCCACCGTGTGATGATAAAAAAATCATTCTCAGCCTTTAATGACTAGCCCTCTTAATATATAATAATTATCGTGATGGAATGATGAGCTAGTGATATTGTGGAACCAAAGTGTTTTTTGAATGCTTCCAGATTAGTTAAATAACATCCATTTTTAATCAGCAAATGTATGAAGGGTGTGAGTATATCAGATGACCAGAGATAACAATAGACACCCTGAAAGTTTTCAGAATGAATTGCAATTGAGTATCATGCACCACTGTACAAGTTTTTATCTTTAAACTGAATTATTGATAGCAATGTCTGCTAATCAGCAGTTATGTTGTACTGCATATAGATGTTATTATGTCATAACTCAGAGCACTTCCTTATCATTATTTCCTACCAAATTAAAGTGAATTAGGAGAAAGAGAGCAGCATTCCTTTGGAAAACTCTGTCCTTTAAAGTAATCATTTATCAACAATATACAGAATTTAAGAGAGGAAGAGACTATCTTGGAGATTAAAGATCACTAGGGTTACTCTCTATAATAACAGTGGAGTGACAATGAGGAAAAAGTCGCACTGCACATTCTTTAAATTCTGAAAAACTTGATTATATGATAGGGAGCAGTAAAACAATTCTGAATGAAAAGCTCCATGTGAAGAAGCTCTGCAGTTGCTATATTCTCCCAAACAAATAGAAAAATACAGTTGTTACTAGAAAAAGTTATTAGATTTTATTTATTTATGGACGCTCAAAAAAAGTTATTAATAAAAGTTGTTTAAAATACTTAATGTTATAATAAGTGATGAATTCTGGATATTATATTATGATCCATAAACAAAGTGACAGTCATCATTCTGGTTCTTCATATTAGAAGCTCCTTCAACAAGAGAAAAGATGTCAAAAGCATTGGCAAAAAAAGATCGGCTCTTTTTTCTTTTAGTGACCATATTATGACATTCGATTTTGAAGACAAAATAGTTACTGCCAGAAAATGCAAGACATGTTACAGGCCAAATTTCTTCAGTCAAATTTTGTCCAAACAAGGACTGGAACCCTGTTCCAACAAGTAAAGTAAAAGAAATTACTTTAAACTGCAATGGTAACATATGAACAATATGTTTGCAATATGCTTAAAAAGCGTGGCATCGAACATTCACCACCACTGGTGGCCTTAAGGAATGGACTTATGAGCAGTAGGTCTGAAGTTCAATCTCACCAGGATCGTACTACCGTACTGAGGTGATTTTTTCTAGGTTTTCCTTAATCCTCATAAATGATGAACGTTGGGGAGGTATCCTTAACTGGAATGCTGCCTTCCTTAAAAAAAAATTCCTTTCCCAGTTTATCATTTCATCCCATGTATCATCAGCATCTATTATCTGTAATACCTCAGTAGCTAAAACAGGTGTCAAATGCTACTAAAAAAATCCAACATTCATAAAACGGTATAAGTGGTCAAACATTGCATAGATTGAGAGGAGAGTAATTGGTATAGCATTCTTATGCCTGAAATTTCAAAATATTTTTCAGAAATGAAATTATTTATGTCAATAAATACTAATTACTGTTATTTTTAATATAAGAGCAATACCACCACCTTAATGTTTACTCCCACCATAACTATTGGCTAGTTTACAATTATCTAGTTTAAGGAGTAAAATTTGGTCCTGATTTAGATGTGTTCAGTAACAATTACCACATGTGGTATCACTTCACTTAATATCATACTAAACTCAACCTTATTAGTGCTATGTGATTCTTATTGTGTTATTGCTAACAAACATTTTGTTTGTCATTTATAGATTCAGATCATTCCTAACCACTACCAAATCATCATTAAATTTAAGAATTGAATAGCAACTAAATGCTTTTTCATTATGTATAGTATTCACTTTACTGTTTATTAGTAAGCATTACCTTTTTATTATACATTTGCCAACAGCCAAGGAAGGAACTATCATTGTTTAGAACTGAATGCAACTGACAATACTAAGCATGGGCATTCACAGAACTGAGATGACATCAAGCTAGCAACAAGCAAGGAATAAGGAAGGGCTTTATGTGCTTTACCTGAGCCAGTACTGGCAATAGTTTTATTTTGTTTATGTCCAATAACAATGCAGTCTATCAATCAACAACATTTGAAAAGGCAAAAGGAGGGAAATAGCCTTGGTTCACAATTTTTCATCCTGTTATGGATGAAATACTGAAAACCTGCAAATGATGGACAAGAAGAACCAAAATAGGGAAATGGAACATAAAAGCAATTCAGACACAATCCTGATCTGTGCAAATGACATGATCTGTGCAGAATCTGAGGAGAAACCTGAAGAATCAATAGTAGAATGGACTGCAGAACTGAAAAGGAAAGGAAAGAATGGTAGGAAAGAGTAAGGCAATGAGAGTAAGTAAGAGACAGCACGGGAATATGAGATTAATATCATATGCAAAGGAAAGGCACTAAAACAAGTCAGCCCTTATGTATACTTTGGAACAATCTTTACAGCTGATGGAAGGATAGATGAAGAAATTTGAACAGGATTAAGAAGAAAATTTAAACTTGAAATGCTAGTAGGAACTTGCACGTGAGGCTAATCATATAATTAAAATCATTGTATTAATGAGTTGAACTGCACACTCTTATTGGTTCCACTTGTTTAAATTTAGTACATGTTTCACAGACCGTTGGCCTCATCATCAGAAAATACAGTTTACTACTATCTTTCTAACACTATTCTGGAAAGAAAGAAAAAGAAAAAAAAAAGATGTATATTCAAAACTGTATATGCACTGATCACATAGTGGATGTGAAAGTTGACAAATGTCACTAGAAATGATAAATCAGGAATGAGAAAATAGGGAAGAAATAGGAGCAGAACCACTTCAAAGATATACATGCAAGAAACAGCTAATGTGTTTTGGAAATTGGGAAAGAATGAAAAGGAAAATGAAGCAAACTCAGAAGGAAAGAGAAACAAAGGAAGACCTAGTTACACATATTTATAAAACTTCAAACAAATTGGAAGGAAATTAGGCAAAATAATAAGAGAGGTAAAGAGATTAGCAATGGGCTAATGCTAGAACTCAAACATGCAATGGCATAATGGGAAGATAAAGAAGAAGATATTTTAATTGAAAAGATTCTGAATCTTCTGTGTTGAGATGAATTACAGATCATTGATTAAAAAAAGTGTTCTGTAATGTAGTTTTTTTTTCCAAATTGGAATGTACTGTAATTATTTAGTTTTCGTCAGGTAAAGAGGGAGTACATTAATATGCTATCTGGATGAAAGAGAAATAAATGTGAAGCATGTCTATTTCTTAGTTGCAATATTAGTAAATGATACAGAAGGGGGTTCCTCTCTCATGTATTTTGACCACATTAGAAGTTTGAAAATATGCATGCTTCTTTTCCATAATTGTTACGCTTTTTACTTGCCTGCATTATTTCTGATCTATAGAAAATGATGATGAATATCACTCTACTGGAATGCTTACTAGCAACCATGGTGACCAAAAGTCATCCAGAAGAGGCTATAAGCCAAAGGTTGGTATACAAATTCAGTGCTATAATTTATTCTAGAATAATTAAAAATATCCTTTTCTGCACTTTGTAGATGAAAATTTGTACTTAAGAGAACATCCATATAAATTGAAATGTTTGTCCTTTTAAACATGCCACATTAAGCCTGCTAGTATTGCAATCATTAAAATAAAAATGTAATTACAGTGCATAATAAGATTCTAATGGATAGTATATAAATTATTAGTTACAGAGACAGCCCAGTATTGGAAAGGAAGAGCCAGCAAATCATATCAAATCAAATATTAGAACCCAGCTGACCATTGATGAGAAAAAATTTCTTCTTGCAGTGGAACGAAGTGATATTCCAGCAACAAACAGGTAGGCAGAACTTAGAACAGTACTTTCTCCTTTATCCTCAGGATGTTCTTTTGAAAAATAAATGTATATTTTATTTTCTGTCAATATTACTAAAAATTTGTAGTAATTTTTATCAATACTTTTTTTAATAAAAATGTTCTGGTACTAGCTACAAACTGCATATTATCATGATAAATAATTAGTAACAAAATTAAATGCAATTATATTATCAAAACAATTATAAGAGCTCTATATTTTTACTTTTATAAAAAAAAATAACAAACATGCATTACTGCCATACATTTTACTTAATTTTTTAAATAAACTCCATATTTGATCATGTATTGGCACTCATTCTCAGTTTTTCCATTCCTACTACTTGCTGTTGGTGTCTATGGTAGAATGATATTCATCCAGCAACTATAATGTAACATATTTGTTTGGGTCAAACTTGAAGAGAGAAGGTCCAACAATTTTCATAAACATTAAGCCAGTTGTTAGGGTTACCTGGGAACATCTTAAAAATGATGATCAATAATAGCTATCAAAATTGAATATAGGAAAGATTGCAACCCAATTATAATTCAATTTTTAATAAATTCCTCATTCTTGCCTTTTTTTTTATCTTTGTCATCTTCATTGACATCATCATTCTGTGAGCAGAAAAACTGCAAGGAAATCTCCTCCAATAAACTTGCTCCATTACAAATCAAACATGAATTTTCTGTATAACAGTTGGCAATGTTAGACTGAATTACAGGTTTTAACAATGTTCTCCACAATTGTGTAAAAAATTCCATGGAAAAAAAAATAATTAGAAGTGTTTTTCTGCTAACTCAAAGTATATACTTAAATAAGAATTTAATTTATAAAGAAAAAATATACTGTTCAGCACATTAGATGTGTAATTTTGTATCTCAAGTTAAAAAATCATATGTCCATTTGAACGTATAAGTAGCAACAGAGCCTCATGATTTGGTGGTAAAGGGAAATTATTAAGTTGTAGCTATTTTATTTGTATGTTCATAATATTTCAGGATGCTTATTACATCCCACATTAATAAAGATTGTATGGATGCAGCAGGAAGAACAGCTATTGTGATTGCTATAGGAAATGAAGACTTGTCAATGATATCATTACTGCTACAGTCAGGGGTGCATCCCCGTGATGCTTTGCTACATGCAATAGAGAAGGAGTTTGTGGAAGCAGTTGAACTTCTTCTTGACTATGAAGACAAAATTGTGACAGAAGGAAAGCCACATGTGTGTAAATTAATGTAACTTATCAACCAAAGGCATTTAAATAAAAATATAAATAGCAGGTTGTTCAGCAAATATATGTCCAGTTTATCATGAATTTCTCAAAAAATTCTGTAAATAGATACAGGCTATGCAAGCATGTCTACCTGTTGAGGATGACCCATGTGCTAGCCAGTATTCCAATAAGTGCAGTTAAACATGATTTTACACGCTGACTCAAAAAAGTTTGCTAATAAGTAAGCATCTTTACTCACCATCTGAAAAAGAAAATAAAGAATTATATCTTCAAAAGTTATGATTAATGATTAATGATTAATCCACAGGGAATGCAGAATAATAACATTCTAAATCATAGTTGAGAATTCTCATGCATTGTTTAGATTATTTCAACAGATTAAACAATAAGTGAGATTGGTTGTAATATTTTTAAATTATTCAAAAAACATAATATTATACTGGTCTGGCAATATTTAATGAACAGCCCTTGTAATTGTTGTAAAGGGAAAATAGAATTGTCCAATGGATAGTTCAAAACTAGAGCACTATTAGTGCTTATAGGTCTTTTAGATTTAAGAGTTAAACTGTGCATTCTGCACTGTGATTACTTAAAAGAAGTAGATGAAGGAGAATAACTAACTTACAAAATTATGTAGGGATGTTGTGACAGATGACTGCATTTAATTTATTTGAGTTTGTCTTCTTATTTCTAACTAGGCTTTAGATTTTATTCCACTAATTCTATAAAATGTTTGTTTTTCCTTTATAGAGGCTTATTTAATTTCAGTTAAACATTCCAATTAGGGTATGGCCAGCTATAATCAGAAATAGTTTGCAGAGAACTCACAGAATATGCAATGTGGATTTGAGGATATCTGGTGTGGAGAAGTGTACAATGTATCAGCCAAGTGTTGAACCTATGACCTTGAACAGAGACTCCTAAGCTCATGTTCGACTGAGACAAGCTTGTTTCACTATATCAGTTTGCAGTCATTGTTTTTGACCTTCAAGTACAACTTGTCCCAGGTTATCTTATAATGAAGAAAACTGCAATCATTTTCTTCCTTATGTGTCTTAATTTTCTCACAGTTACTAGTACAGTCTTGCTTTCACATATCCAGGCATGTTTGTGCTTAGGATCAGCATTTTCTATTTGCTATATTGTTCACTAATGAAGTTGTTTTTTCAGGGATGGAGTGCCTATTTTCACAGCATGCATTAATGGACAGATCAAACTCTTTATGCAACCTTGGAAGGAAGGCACCATTAACAATTTAGCATTAATTCCTAACCAGAAATAGGTAGATGGTGACACATTGACTATGTCATTTATTTTGCCTGGAAGATTGACAGGAAACCAATTATGTTGTACATGCATAATGAGGCACCAACACAATTTTTTTCCCCTCTCTACCAGAAACACTACACTTAATATTAGAGATTTCAAAATGAATGGATAAGTCTGGCCTACTTATTCCCATAACCTCAATCTATTGAATTTGTACTTATGGAAATATTTAAAGACTCTTGTGTATTCATGACTCATGACTCATAATCTACAAAGACAATGAGGCATTTACAAGTTCAAGAAGGCCATTTTCAGCACACTGTCAGAAGGAAAACATAACATTCATAAAACATATATTCAGTGAATCTCTAAAGTAAATTAAATACACCATATGTTTATAAGGACTTCATTTTTTATTTTTTGTTTGTTTGCCTGCTTTACTTTATTTAACTGGCAGAGTTAAGGTCATAGGAATTTTTCTTCTCTCAACCAACCTTATAAAAATATATTTAATGTACAATGTAGCTACAATATTACTTAGATTATTAATGTTTATATTACTAGACTGCTCATTATAAAATAAAAGTTAAGTATAACTAATATAAACTTAAGAAATGTAAATAAACTATCTGACATGGTCAAAGTATTCATGTAATCATCAAGTACTTACAGTTACATTAAATATGTGAATACAGCATAAAATAATAAAAGTAATATTAATATATATATATATATATATAATGAATATGAAGCATTTTGTTGCTTTATATACAAAGTAATTTAAGAAGAGATCATTATAAAACAGAAAGATTCAACACTCAAAATTATATATGATACATGAATGAAATACCATAGAGTAGAAAACAAAATACCACAAACATTTTAAGGGAGTACAATTTATTGTTTCATTTACAGTTAATTCTTTTTGATTATTTACTAAGTGGATTTTCAAACCTATAAAGCTAATATTAATGTCAGAAAAGGAGGTAATTCATAAAATAATTTATGATAAAATATAATTTTTTCAAAATTGATCACCTTAATGCTTTTTAAAGGACTTAGGTCCTAGATATTTAAAGCAAGGCAGTTAATTTATTGTGCATTAAGATATTAAGTTGGAAATGCTAAGTAGATCCTTGGTAAATCTATGGCTATCTATATATAAATTGTTGGACATTCTAGTAGAATGAGTATGATATTCAGAGTTCTTACACAGTTATTCTCATTTCTGTGTATGAAATTCAAAGCCTCAAGATTAAGATTAATATCAATTTATATTCCATAAAGCTCTTATACAATATATGTACTGCAGAATATGGAATAAGTCAAGACATAAGCATGAAACTAACAATATAGTATGTTCAAAAACATTGGTTTACTTTACGCCCCTTTTCACTACTGAGGCACCACAGGTGGTGGACACTGATGATACATAAGATGAAATGATAAATTGGGAAAGGATTTTTTTTTTAAGGAAGGAAGCGTTCCAGGCCTAAGTTTAGGTACCTCCCTGGCATTTGCCTGTTATGAAGACTGAGGAAAACCTGGAAAAAACCCCAGTCAGGGAGGACGGTCCTGGCGGGATTCGAACCGCAGACCTCCCGCTCACAAGTCCGTGCCTTAACGACCTTGGCCACCCATGGCGGTGGTTTACTTGGTGTTCCAATAGAAACTTGCATAATAAATTTTAACACTCTCTTTTAAATTTTAAATATTTATATTGTTTTGGGGAAAGAACCCTTAAAGGGAATACTATAAGTAAACAGAATATAGAATTATTTCCCTTATAGCTGACATGTTCCCTTTGACTTCCACATTGAAATATATTTCAGCCAGAACCACATGGTAACTAGTGCAATTTGGGTGAATTCTTCATAAATAATTTATATTATATTTCTAAATGTTTCAAATTAATAATGAAAGGTGCTCAAAACTTAATCTGGATAACTCAGTGCTGGGATATATCTTTATTTCAACAGGAAAGGTTTGTGTATGCATGTATATATGAATAACAATGATAGTAGATGGACTAGGCTACTATTATAATACATGTATTGCAATTTATAATTTCATTTATGCAATTAATAATATGTAAAATTTTAATATTCTGTACTTCTACTATCATTAAAATTATCTCTCTGATATATAACATAGACTGAAAGTTAAAATTGCAGAGTTGGGAGAGCTTGCCAGCAAATAAGAGCATGTTCAGCTCTGACATAACTCCACTCATTCTTGCTGCCCATCATGACCACTATGAGATAATCAGACTTCTGTTGAATAGAGGAGCTAAGCTACCCATGCCTCATGATATCAGGTATTGCTTTCATTTTAATAAAACCATGGCCTCTCCTCCTTCTCCTCCTCCTCCTCCTCCTCCTCCTCCTCCTCCTCCTCCTCCTCCTCCTCCTCCTCCTTCTTCTTCTTCTTCTTCTTCTTCTTCTTCTTCTTCTCCTCCTCCTCCTTCTTCCCATAAAGGTTGGGTTATTCCTAACTCAACATAACTCATAACCCAATATAACTGGTAAATTCATTAAATATATAATGTTCTACTTTCTAATCTGTTTTCTCTTAATCTTCCCAAATCTTTCCCATTCATTTTTATGTTATTTTATTATTTTAAATTGAATAGTTTTTTCCATAATAGCTCATCTCAATGGTTTTTCTATTTCCTGATCATATTTTTTGTTTCCACTTCTTGGTTTCTTCACAATATTATTAATGTAATCAAATGTAAAATTTGTTATATGATCACATAAAAAGAATTATCCAAAAACAAATTAAAAATTGCATAATTGTAATTTCTATGACAATGTTGGAAAATCTTGAGTTTTTAAGATGCTAATCAATGACAAAGATGAATTTTTTGCTAAGCAAAAGTGTAAATTTTTTAAAAAAAATTCTGAAAAAAATAGTGTTTTATTAATTAGAATTTGTTTACATCAAGGTCTAAATATAGTACTTGTTTCTATATACTGTGAACAATTTATTTTTTCATTCTTAAAAATATAGAAATGTCAGTATGTTTGGAAACTTTTGGCCTATAGTGTTTGTACATCCTATTCCCATTAAATGAGCAAGATAAAAATCATAACAAATAAAATTTTATACAATTTATGGTATCTAATGTAGTAATTAAGAACATACTTTTTGATTATTGAACATAACTTAAAATATTTTCAAAATGTAAAACTTATATCCTTATCTGGCATATCACAAGGGTTGCCAACTTTCAACACTGAAAATAAGAGAAAAAGCAATGGGGGAAACATTGACATTTATGATAACATGATTCATATGATCCATACTGTTGCTGATATGTACTTTTATTACATCTACACAAATATCATATAACTACAGTTTTTAATTAAAAATAATTATAATGGAATACATTTACAATATAAAATTTCACTTGCATCATCATTGTTTAACACTGGTACTTCAATTATATATTGCTTATACTTATCGACAGACTTTGCCTTATGCTGTGTATATTTGTTGGTTTTCACATATTTGAAAAATTTGCTACAAGAATAAATTAATTTAACAGCAATCAGTAACTTTTGCTTTTAGAACCAGGAACTACTAGATCCAGGATTTTAACCAAATTATGGTTAAAAAAGAGGTAGTTGGTAACCCTACTTATCTACTTTTCTTATAAAATGATCATTGTTTATTGAAACTTAATGAGCATAATATTATAAAATTTATAATTCTGAAGAACTGCCTGTGAAACTCAAACTGAAACAGTTCAATTTATTTTGGTAACAGAACTTTATATTAGTTTTCCAATGTAATATTTAATTGAACTGTACTCATTTTCTCCTGCAATTATAATTTTTCTTATTATGAAAGGTGTAGCTGTACTGAATGTACAACATCAAGAATAAAAGATTCTGTACATCACTTAAGATCAAGACTGAATGCCTATTGTGCATTGGCAAGCCCTTCTCTCATATCTCTTACATCAAAAGATCCTATTCTATCATCATTTCAACTTTCTTGGGAGCTCAGAAGATTGAGTTTTGAGGAACAAGAAGTAAAGAGTGAATACAAGGTATTTGGAGTTATATTTCAATGATGCAATAAGAATGTTATTCTTGTATTAAAAGTTACTTATAATGGGTTGTATAGTATTTATTGTCTCTAACATATAAAATAAAGTTCTTTTTCAGCATACTGACCATGACTTGAAGACACTTATACCACCTATATTCTAGCACACAATCTTTCTTAAAAAATGTAAGGATTCTTTAATTGCTGCAATAACAGCTCATTATTTTCAAATTCTGTTCCTTGAAAATTGCCCTTCAGCTTTGGATATAAACACAAATCACTTGGAGCTATGCTGGATAAGTCTGATGGATGTGTCATCAGTTTGAAATCAGCATCATGAATTTCATGAATTTCATTCATGATGTTGGGAAATGGGATTCTTGCATGTTGGAGCATTATACTGAAGAAAGGGAATTCCATGCCTCAGTTTTTCCAATCTTTCCTCTTCAATGCAATGACAAAATTTGGTAATTAATGATGCACAATACTGGTTCTTGATTTTGCAATCACATTCCAAATAATCATAATTTCTTTAGTATCCAAAAAAACTTTCAACTGTAAAAATAAGAGAACAAGCAATGGGGAGACATTTATGATAACATGATTTATAGGATCCATACTTTTGCTATGATATGCATTTTCCACATCTATACAAATATCAGATAACTATAGATTTTAATTAATTATAATTTTAATGGAATACATTTAAAATTTTAGAACATTTGCATCATCATTGTTTAACATTCATACTTTAATTATTTATTGTATGTACTTGTCACAACTAAACTAATAAAGATATAAGCATGAACTTTTTACAGCTGATCTACATTATTACATTCTTTGCTGAACTCTAGATTCAGGTCATTTGTATAAAAACTTTTTTGTACATGAATATTAATGTAATTTTAGCTTTATGAAAAGGGAGTCTGTTACAAAAAAGTAATACTTTAGTATTTTTATAAAGTACATTCTCTAAACAAGAGCTCAGGACTTATTATGTAATGAAAAATAAGCAGTGAAAGTTTCACTAAGGTATCTGTAATACTTCTGAGAAAAAAGTTAATAATAATGAATCATTTTGCATCAATAATATAGGGCCTCTGATCTCACCTTAAGCACAGTAAATAATATTCATACTATGTACCTGCTGTAACATGCTCAGCAGATATGATTAACTGATTAGGATATATCATTGTCATATATTATTAATGATAAGTAAGATTTTAATAATATGGATATTTGAGAAGATATGAGGTGATGAAGTGATAACACTACATAAAATATAAAACATGCAAATTAAAATCCATAAACAGCTTACTAAAGTTATTGGCATTCAGCTATGGGCACCTGCTGTAAACAAATTTTCATTTTACTATTTAAAGTTTTATGCCACATTTGCAATCACTGCAACCACTGCAAAAATTCAGTTTTAAACAAACAATCTAAACCAACATTCAGTTAAAGTCATTACCTACTATGATAGTGATATTTGTTTTTCTGTAAAATACTGCAGTTGATCAGTAAAGGTTTCTGAAGACAAATGTTACTTTAAAAATTTAAGAGCAGATCTGCACAAAAATTATTATGTACATTGGCAGAAGGTGAATGGAGGATGAGCAAACAGAGCCTCTAGTGATAAATATGCCATTTTACAGAAAAAAAAACATATATAAACATTGTATTCAGAGGTTAGCAAATGGCTATAACTAAATTTGTGTGTGTTTTTTTTTTTTTTTTTTTTTTTTCAAATCCAAAAATGTATGTCAGGCTTTATTGGTTTTGGTATTACTGTGTGGCTGTCTAACTGTTCTTACAATAACTCATTAAATTTGGGCCCTGTAATGTCAAACCTACTTGGAAAACACAATTAGGTTATTTGAGTTATGTGCTGCCTAAGCATGGCTGTTTATTGGGGGAAGTGCAGTTGCTGCAACTGGAAAAAGGAAGATGAGTTGCTGTGCATAAAGTTTGTGTTTTTGTTTAAGTATTTATATTTTGACTGAAACCATAAAATACTACTACTTATATTTAAAACTGATGATAATAAGCAGTAATCTGTTATAAGCGATGTCGAAAATGATGCCCTTCAGGGTAATATACTGCTCGTATCTGCATAGGAAATGTTTGCATTTCATCTAACTTTTCTTCCTATCTCTTGTAACTTTTAAATAGTTGGCAAAGTGTTTCTCTAGCTAAAACACAATTTTTTACAAGTTGCCATAGCAATTCTCTGATTGAATCCATTTTTACATATATATCATACATAAAAAACCTGTTTTCTTCAGGACTACATTTATGTAGCATCATTATTAATAAAGAACAATTAGAACTCACTAATACACAGTAAAAGCCCCAAATAACACCAATCCCTTAGGAATGCACAACCATTCACTGTCAAAGTCACCTTCAACTAAGTGCAAGCTGCTACCTACACATGCCTTATATGGCCTTGACAACAGATTTCCCCCAATATGTAGCTGCGCTCTGCTGGCTCATAACTAAAATTATCTGACTTTAGATGCTTAAAAGAGTGTAAGTGGTGCTAATAGTAGCTCATATTATACAAATATCTAAAATAATTAATACATTTGCAAGAAAGTTCAACTAAATGGAAGAAATCTTCCATGTTAATTTATTTATAATTTATGTTTTTCACCGTATGACTGTCTTTCACAATAATTCCAATACTTGAAAAAGAAAATGTCTCTTTACAGGAACTCAAAAAGAAGTGCCAGCTATTTGCCACCGCTTTATTGGACCACACTAGAAGCTCTTATGAACTGGAAATACTTTTGAATTATGATGCAAATGAACCTATATTTCATGAAGAAGGGCGGATGCATCTAAATCGGCTCAAGCTTGCCATAAAACTACATCAAAAGGAGGTTAAAGCATTTATTTTGATGTCTAACAAATTCATTGGCTATAATCAAAAGATTTTATAAACTAATTAGAAAATTGATGCTTTATTGTTTTTCAGAATTCTATCGTATTTTGCATTTAAACACTATTATTTTAATAGTAGTATATCTATAGAATCCTAATTTCCAGGAACACAGATAACATTATAGAAGCAACTTATTCACATTATTTTTTTTTTTTTTTTTGATTATAAAGGCAACATCTTTATTTCAGTTTGTGTCCCATCCAAATGTGCAGCAGCTGCTAGCATGCATTTGGTATGAAGGTCTCCCTGGTTTTCGTCGCAAGAATGCCTTCTTCCAAATGACTGATATAATCCGTATTGCTATATCATTTCCTTTTCTGTCCATCTTATACATTCTGGCTCCAAATAGCAAACTTGGGCAGCTGCTATGTAAACCATTTATTCAATTTATTTGTCACTCTGCATCATATATCACTTTTCTAGGTAAGTTTTAAACACATGAAGTCATTAAAGAAATACTAAGTTTGTGAAGTTTGTCCAGAAATTGTGCAACAATTTTGAATACCTTGACAGCCAATGCTATGGCTTTGATGTAACTTCGCTGCAGGTCTGAAGGGACCTTAGTGTGCATGTATAATTTTCTTGTAAAGTTACTAAATTGGTAGATTCATCTTGATGATTTAATGGTAACTATACATGCCTCATAGACCCAAGTTTATGCCAGGTTTGATGGATTCTTTTAGGCATAAAAATACTAAATAAGCTTTCTTCAGAAGGGAAGTAAAGCCATTGGTTTATCTCATAGATTTGTGACATGCAAAAAAGCCTCATGTCTGAAAGATGAGGCCTCCAAGCAATACTTATTGGCATTATAACACCCTGAATTGAATGGGATGCTAAAAATGAATCCAAAAATCAATTGGCATTGATATATTGTTAAATGAACTTGAATACTATGTGGTTGTACATTTGTTCATTGTAATGCCCATCTTTTAATGCCAGAACATATAGGGATAATTTTTTTTATAAATAAAACCCAGAAATACTTATATAAAAATTAAATTCTTATTAAGACTGCAAAATGAGGTTTTTAAATGTAATCTTTTTATTTCAAGATTTTTATTTATTTATTTTTTAGTTTATGAAAGTATGCTTTTGAGTATGTGTAAAATAAATTTAATAAAATATCTAGTAATACACATTTCTTCTTCAACTTATCAGTTTCTAAAATGTAGGTAAATTGTAACCAGGCAATTCACTTTTATGATAGATAAACGCTTTCATGCATTTTTAATTGTTTTCAGTGCTCCTTATTCTTGCCTCACAAAAAAAAGGAGATCATGATGCCAGAAAGGACGAAGATCCAAATATTCCAGAGTGGTTTATTATGGCTTGGCTATGTGGTAAAGTTTAACATGCTCATTATTCTTCAAATTCTGAGGACCTGTTTATCTCAGCTCATGTTGATACTCTGTCTTCTACTTAAGTAATTATTCCATGTAATGTTCTCATTATTAATCCTCTGTATTATGCACAGGTATGATCAAGTATGAGATCAAGAGAATGCAAGGTGAAAATATAAAGGAATATGTGAAAGATATATGGAAGGTTATGGACTTAGGAACATGTCTACTTTACATAATAGTTGTCATCTTAAGACTTTTGGCATATTTTAAGGTAAGGTGATTTCTAAATTAGACAAGGAAAATATTTTAAGAAGGGTTAAGCTTTGAAATAAAAGATTCAGAAAATTATAAGCAATTTCATTTTATTCATTAACCAATAAATATCCATCATATTAATTATTTATAATTATCATCTTTGGTCTTTACACATGATTTTATTACTGTTAGGCTAGCATACTATTGCAGCATGGATGACATTCCTTGCTGCCTTTACAAGATTTTGCTTGAGATGGTCCAAAGTGATGCAAGGTTTAGTGCAAACTTTGCTCTACAAATCTCACAACCTGTAGTTCAATAGGTTTAGATTTTGGGCTACCAGAGCAATCTATCATAGTAATGAATTACGATATGTTATTACTGAGCAATGCTTGGGTTATCTTGCTTTGTACATCAAAGCTCAGTCTCGATGAAAAACCTTGTAACTTCCATCAAAAAGTTGTGGTTAAAGGAGTAGAGGTAATCCATAGAGAGGGCTCCTGCTCATGGCACAGCTGGCACTCAACTCGCTTGCTATCTGCAGGTGCAGCATAGCACAGGTATCCAAGTTGCTTTGGTGCTGCTTCTAGCACCAATACCATGCGGCAAAGGAATGCAGAGCAGGTGTTAGTTGTGGAACCTAAGGCTGTCACATGGTCATTATTGAAAGACATTACTGATATGGTCCTGGATTCACCAAAGAGAGAAGTAATGCAAACAGCCTAAAAGAAATGGAAAAATGGGTTAGAGAAAACTACTTTACAGTTAACTTGGAGCAGACAATCCAACTGGCATCTAGAAAAGGTATATTTTAGAATAACTCTGAAACCACAACAAAATCACTTAGATGCCACATTCAAGATAGAACCGCAGCAGCCATGAAAGTTATTTTCACCATAAAGAATCTGCCAGTCCTGTCCTTAATCACAGTAATGATGCTTTTCAATATCACCATCTTTCCCATAGTAACTTAAGGATTAGAACTAATCTGGAACAAACTAACTCTCTAAACTTGCTTTATCAAATGTGCACTGAGAGTAGAGGAAATGACACCAGTAAGAATGATCTACCAATTGGTCAAAGTGACTTTCTACATAAAATATTTACAAATCCAATTGCTACTGCCAACTATGGAACAATATATCAAATACCTGGAGAAATGAAAAGGAAAGAGGAGAGGGATAGACTCATACTTCTATATTATAATGCCATGCTGGAGAAAAATTGGACAAAGAAAAACCCAGAGAAAAGGCACATTATAACACGATAGGTTTGCTGTTCACAGTTTTCATCACAGAATATGCACAGACAAATCATACCATAAGCCCAATGACAGAGAGATTGTAAGTTAAATATGCAGCCAGATTTGTGGCAAATATCATTAAACATCTGCCATAAGATCAATGATGCTAACCGAATGCAGTAAAATCCTTAATACCCATTCTTTATTATTATTTTTGAGAGTCTCATAGCACCTTCCAATATACCTTCTTCATTAAGCCTGGCTCCAGATTTTTTCCTTTGATAGAAATAGAGGGTTGTCACCTCCTGGTGTGATATTTCCCCAAATCATCACTGATGTGGGATGCCCTCTTTGAACCTAAAGAACTCTTTTTAGCTTTTTGCATACTTTATCATTTGTTTATTGTATATTTTTTTGACTATCAAGCAAAGTTTCTCATCAAAAAACAGTATATTTTTGTGGCCATTTTGAGAAAGTCACTGAATGAGCCTTTGTACTCTTTCATGCCTGATTTTTTTTAGGGTAGGTGATAACAATAGCTCACAATTTCATTTGATGATTTTTTTAATGGTATGAAGCATTAATCTGAGAGAAATATTTAATGTCAGCAAATCCACTCATAGACTGCTTCGACTACCTATGAAATATCTGTGGTGCATGGGCTGTCAGATCTTGAATGGTCTTGAATATGAATGTCCCTCAAGTTCTTTATAATATAGTAAACAAACGCCAATGAAATTTACTTATTTCAGTAACTTGAACTTCTCTTGGATTTCTTCCACATTTGTAAAGGGCAGTTATTGCAACATCCTGGTGAAAATAAGACAAACTTTGTTGGAGAGATAAAAGCCATCTATACTGCAATACAACAAATGATTTACAGATCATAACCATTTAACAAGGCAGTAATCTTCTCAGGTTCTACAACAGCACTGGAGGCATTAGCATACAATAAATGAATGCCCCCTCTCCTTAATAATCAATGAAACATGACAAATAATCAAAACAGTCAACAAACTGAATAAAATTATCCATTTTCAATGAGTGCACTCATAAGTCGGTAGCACTGAGAAAAGAATAAGGTTAGGGTTTCTATTGCACTATCATGTACATTAAATTAAGCAATGACTTCTCAATGTTTACTATTTTCTTTGATTTAGGTTTTACATTTTCTATACCCTAAAAATTATTATTTTCATTTTATTATCATTTGGAATTCCAATTTCAGGAAGATTTATTCCAAACCATCTTCAACTTCACATGCTAACTTTGTTATCACATAATAAACTGTATAATGCTTTGCTGAATGAAGTATACCCTGCATTTCACAAAACTAGTGCACCAGCCAAGTCTTAGTCACCAGAGGGTGCACATTCAGCTTACCAGCTATGACTTTTAAATGAATAGCATGACTGTCCAAGGCCTTCATCAAGAGTACCAGAGCCATGTGGCATTGGACTACTTATTGTGTACTTACAAATATATCTATGTATGATGAGGTTTCACAGATTCCTTATAATTGAAAGGACTGGTTAACAATTAATATTTATTCACAAGGAAAAATGTCCAGAGGTGATTATTTCCTGGGCGTAGGGTAGTGGTGGTGGTAGTAACAACAACAACAACAACAATAATAACAATAATAATAATAATAATAATAATAATAATAATAATAATAGCTTTCAACTTTACTGTAGACTACAATGTATGAATTTCAGTCATTGTCAACATAGACCATTAGCCAAGGACAACTGGCATTGTGACTGTTCTAATTATATCATTATTTGCTTTTTAATATACAGATATGGCCAACAAACTACTATGAAATTAATACTGATTTGAGCTGTTCATGCAAGGAATTACCAATAGACGCAATGATACTCTCTGAATGTCTTCTCTCAGCAGCAAATATATTCAGGCAAGTTGATTAGCAATAAAGGGCTGCAATGAATCTTTTGAGGCATGTAAACTTTTATAAACATGATATATGTTAATTAATATCATTGTATGATTGAGTCCAACTACACACTCTTATTGGTTCTACTTACTTGTTTAAATTTAATACATATTTCATGGGCCTTTGTCTGTATCCTCAGCTAACTGTTGACTACTGAATAATTCATTATGCTTTGGGATGTATATTCTCCTCTGATAGTGGAATGATGAACTTAAATTTTATAATTTCATCCCCAGAAGTGCCAAAGTTCATTAATCTGTCTCTGTATTTATAAATGTAGATTTTCTCCCATGTTACTAACTCTGAAGGTCCCTGTACCGATTTTAATAATTTTGGTTTATTTACTATGTCATGGTTTTCTGTCCAGAAATGAGATATTACAGGTGGTTTTGCCATTTGTTTGTATTTTATGTTCCTGAAATATTCTTTTAACCATGTGCCTATGTTTCTTTTTTCGATATATACTTTTTTGCATTCTGCACAAATTATTTGAGTAAATACCTGCTTGTTTCTCCAGTGGAATACTGTTATTAATATGTCATTAAGGAGATGTTTAACATTAAATCTGTTTGTAGGTGCCAATCTGATATTAAAATATTTTAGAATATTTTGAAATTTTTACTTAGCCCATGGATGATATGTGAATTTTTTAAAAATTATCTAATCTTTTCTGCTACAAGTGTTGTGGTTTCTTTAATAAGTTTCTGCCTTTTGAATTTCTGTACTTTATTGTGAACTAGCTCTTTACTAAATCCATTTTTAATCACTGTTCTTTCTATCTGTTTGTATTCTTGTTAATTTGTAGGTTAACTACCCTGTGTGTTAAGCTGTTGATCATTTCGTCTTTGTGTGTTTTGGGGTTAAATCCATCAGCTTTGATGTGATTGTCTGCATGTGTGTTCTTTCTGTATATTCCAAATTCCAGGTTTCCTTGATGTTTCATTACCTACAGAGAGTTAGCAATGTGGGAGAAAATATATATTTATAAAATAAAGAGACAGATTAATAAACTTTGACACTTTTGGGAATGAAAACATAAACTTTAAGTTCACCACACCTCCACCAGAGCAGAATATATATCTTCAAAGCACAACGAATTATCCAGTAAATGACAGCTGAGAATTCAAATAAAGGCTTGTGAAACATGTACTGAATTTAAACAAATAAGAGTGTGCAGTTCAACTAAATCACCCATGATTCAAATAATGATATACATGTTATTCTTCAAAATAGACTGTTTTCGAATGTTGACATGAACTTATAAGTTTTAAAGTTAGCATGCTTCAGGAACCTTAGTTCCCATCCTCACTTGTTTACTAACTGCTTAGTAAGATTACGGCTCTCTGGTATGGTTGTGGCTGGATCTGATGCACTTCTATGTCAACTTTATTGACTGGAATAGGAATTTACTGAATTCATCTAAAGGTGGAATGTGAAAATTTATTTACTTATCTCAGTTTTTTAAAATGAAAAAATGTTCCCTTGAGGATAATTCTACCGGAGTATATATTAACAAAATAACTTCTTGTTTAATTTTGTGGTTGAGTTCTCAAAAATGTGCTGCTATTGCTAATTTTCCTATTTGTTTTAACCAGATATTTCTAAAATGTTCTTTCTTCCTAGTTTATAAATTTCTCTCAGTTTTTCCTATGTATTATAAATTAGTCTGAGTATTCTTTGTATTCAGAGAGTTTCTTTCTTATAATTTCCTAATCTAGTTTTACTAGGATTATGTTAGATGTTGACAATGAACTAAGCAAGCAAGTCATTCTGTAAATGGCTAGCTTTATTTTAGAAGACTATTGCAAAAGGCAGTTATCTGGATCTGGAATGATTCATTTAAAACAAATGACTGCAGTAACTCTTGCAAATTAAGAGATTTATATATAGAATATAATATCTGCCAAAAATCTTTCAAGAGTTGCTCTCTCTTATTCACTGAATTTAGCAAACTTAAGGTTTTAGCATGCTCAGAACTTTGGAGTGATCAAGTAATAAAACTGATCTGGCCTTCTACATTAATGTATTCAACCAGTTCACACTAACTCCATTTCGGAAGCTAACTTCTTTAATTACCAGCTGTTGACTCGTTAGCTTCCTAAACATGACCTAGTGTTATGTAAGTAAATGGAGTTAATGTAAACAGGTTGAATATATTAATGTAAGATATATTTCCACTCCATTGTCTACAGCTTCATAAGTACAATTTACTCAATGATCTAGCATTGTTCAGTAAATTCAGTCATGTACATATGTGTGTATGTGTACATAATTCAATTTACTAAACAATGCCACATAATATCTATGAGTCATACACTCCTTTACAGCTGTAACTATGAAGAATATGACTAAAAACTTATTAAAATCTTCCTGCAAAAATCCTGTATCTTCTGACAGAAAGTTAGGTGTCTATCAGATCAATTTCAAACAATAAGATTGATTATTCATTGGAAAAACAAAAAGAAATTTTGAAACCTGTACCAAATAACATTTCACAAACAGACAGAGAAGTTGGCAGTGGCACAGCTCACTTTGGGCCAAACCACAACATTGATGCAAAAACAAAATTATTAAAAAAAAACCTTGGAATTATGGGAAAAATGAGTTATCAAAAATAAACTCATGAACACCAACGTTGGATGATTTCAATAAATTTTTCAGACCACATGCTTCTGCCAGTTAAGTCATCTGCTGATGGGAGCAAATGTACCAGAATCATATCCAATTAAAAACTAAGTAAGTGAAGTATAAGCATTACCAAGCCAACTATATATCAACATTTTATATGACCAGACTTATAGATGCTCATTTTCACAATTACATGAAATAAGAACATTTTCCTTCCATTTCAAAATTGCAAATTGACTTCAAAGCCTTTTCCTTTCATTTCACAAATGAAACAACAGTAAGTGGAGAAGAAATGTCAGAGCAAGTGGAACTAATAATGGGTTCACAAAGAGATATTCTTGTTTAAGTTTCAAACAGAAGACAATTTCCAGATTCCCAAGACTTGTGTAATCACAAGAAATATAAGTTTTACTTCATAACATTCTGAATGGAAGCCATGTTAACTAATTTAACACTTTCATATTCCAAATACTGTAAGAAAACTTGTTCTTAGATTTATAGAAATTTAAATGATATATGAGAATTGTTTTTTTATCAATACTCTGTAAATTCAGAGATGTTTTACATGCAGATAATCACAATTTTTTTTACAGCTATCCAGTATTAGGAAACAACAAGATACTGCCACAGCCTATGCAGACTGTGATTCTTTGGAAGTTCTAAGGGAGGTTTTTAATGACAGAATAATTTCTAGTGGGCTATGGTCCTAAATATTCCCCAGATCTTACTGTGTGCAACTTTTATATGCAAGGAACCATAAAATATTAAGTCTTTAGAAATAACTCTCATATTATAGAGAAATTGAAAAAAAAAAAATTGGGATGAATTTCACAAACATAACTTATGTGTGTAAATAATACTTTTATAACTTGATGTTAGGAATGCCTAAATGCAGATGGATACCCCTCTGAATATCTGCTGTAACACAGATGCATAATCATTTAATGATTAACGTTTAATAAATGGAGATTACAATTAATAAGCTGGAATCAAATTGACCAGCTGGTCACCATAGCCCGTGCATGTTGCTAGCAGATAGCAAACTTGGACAGTAATGAACTAATCTTCTTCCTATATTATTTATTTGTTATCTTCACTTTCTCTTAGCTTTACTGAACTGAAATTTAGGAAAACATGGATTAAACCGGACAATGTGCAGGATATGAAGTATTTTCATGTTGTTCCAATTAAGTAATGCACATGACTTCAAACATTACTGATTTGGCCTAGAATATTATTGTTTAAGTATACTTTTGAGAAGATTTTAAAGTAATTTTCACTCAAATGTTATAAAAAGTAGAACAGAACTACACTCCATCTAGAAGTTAGTCATTAAAATATTTTCAAATTTGTGATCCTTTTAATTTATATAAGCAATGATAGCATTTAGGTCATAGTACATTCATCCTAATTGAACATATACCTTCATGGCTAGGTGAATTTTTTCAATCTTTTTGTTTTTTTAATGGATTAATAATTGGTTTCTAAAAATTTAATAATTTTACAAAATATTAAAAAGCAATATGCCATTATATTTGACTTTACATCTAATGTATATAGGAAATTAAGAACCATAATGAAATTAAATTGCTTTCAATAAAATGATGTGGCTCAACCTCTGTGTCCATAAGTGGAATCAGTTATGAACAGAATGACATCTGGGCATGTTTCTAGATACTTCAGTTTCCTCTGCAAATTGCTCACCTTATATTTTTATACTTTTTTATGATGCAGTTTCCACTGGTAGGTCGTAGAGGTAGTAGATGGCTAATATAGTTTAATAAATTATTAGGCATATACTCATTTGCTTTAAAATGGTTTAAACCTTTTTGCACTAAATTTTGTAATATTGTTGTTGCAGCTGTTTAAGGATGGTCTACATTTTTTCTGTAAGCCCTTATCTGGGACCAATGCAAGTTTCACTAAGCAAAATGGTTACTGCCATGATCAGATTTTTTCTACTATTTATTCTTGTACATTTTGCATTTACTTGTGGTAAGCCATAATTTAACTTCTTTTATTTATTGCATTAAGTGATTTGTACTGAAGGAATATATTGCTTTTCATTAATAACTATTGCTATATGTAATAAAATGAAGATAGTGGGCTTGTTGGTCAATGTCTATCCAATGAAACTGCCACCAGTGGCCGAGGTCGTTAAATCGCGGACTCGTGAGCAGAAGGTCTGGGGTTCGAATCCCGCCAGGACCGTCCTCCCTGACTGAGGTTTTATCCAGGTTTTTCTCAGTCCTGATAAATGGCAAATGCCAGGGCAGGCCTCTAAATTTAGGCCTTGAACGTTTCCTTCCTTAAAAATAAACCTTTCCCAATATATCATTTCATTTCATGTATCACCAGTGTCCATCACCTGTGGTGCTTCTGTAGCAAAAACGGGACATTAAACACATTCATTATCCAAGAAAATATCTCACCAAATGTTTCACCCACTGTTTTGCTGATCTGTTCCTCATCCATCCAGCAAGAGCATCTGAGGCCACCAACATCTCTTATATATTGTAGTGCCCTTCCCTGTGGAGAGTTGTCACTCATTGGTATTCATAATATATAAGATGGATGATTGTAGTCTCATATGCTTTCATTGGATTGGTGAGGAGCATCCTGTGATGATGCCCGAAAGAGCTGAGGATGTAGACAACAGTCTGTGAAACATGTTTTAGATATAAACAAGAAAGTGAAGCCTCAAGAGTGCATAGAACAATTTAATTACTTTGTTGTAAGTTTAGATACACCCACAAAATATTACCCTGCTAAAAATTGGAGTCCTTTAAGATAAAAATGTTCATTACCGTTTTAATATGTATTTTTATATGTATTTGATAGATATTTGAATTATTAAAAATGTTGAAAAAATTCATTGAATATCTGAAATATAAATGCATGAAATAAAACTTGCATGATTTACAAAGCCTTAATGAATGCTCAAAATGACCAAAACAGTACTTCCAATGTTACAACAATTAAGAGTAAGATCTATCTAGATCTATCTAGAAATGTATTAAAAATCTTTAAAAAGAAGGCTGACAAGTAACACATATCTAATTTTTCTTCATTCAGGCTTAAATCAACTGCTGCAATATTATGCTGCAATTGACAGGAAAGTATGGACAGAAAAATACTGCCCCAGCTATGAAAATAATGCAAGTAATAAAGTACTAGAAGACAAAGAATGTCCCCCTGGATTTGATAACTATTTGAAGTTTGCAAAGTAAGCCAGTTTCTGAATATTTTAACAACATCCTTAGCTGTCACTTTCTTTACCTGCAAATATGTTCTTTATTATTCAGCTTGCTTAATTTATTTTTCACATTTAAAATTTTGTATTGATAAATTATAGGTCAAAAAGTCTTATTTATTTATTCATTCATTCATCAATTTACAAGGAAAAAGGAATTAGTATTTTTTATAAACAAGGTTCCATTATTATTATTCATTATAATAATTCACCATTTCATTAATACTCTTCAATGTTATTAAACATTTTCAGTAGCGAGTCATTCTAAAATAATTTATTAGTGATTAAACAATAAACTTGGAAATTATGAAATACTTTCATTTGAAATAGATATTTTGACATATATTCTTTGGCTTTGCAATCTCTGCTGTGACATTTGGATTTGTGGGAAACTAAAGTTGAAAATACAATCATTGTTGCCCATGTATGAATGCAATGAAATTTACATTTAGATAAGTTTTATTCTGAGCACTGGTTAATTAGATGTAGATGTCACTATGTGCAAATTAAATAATAATAATAATTATTATTACATTCTTAAATGAAAAAAAAATAGTGGTTTATAAATTCAGTTAATCTTATATATCACTTAATGTTTACTTCAATACATTGATGTTTTCCAATTTTTTGGCTTCTAGTTTGTAAAAATGGTAATTAAGTTAGAAAGTAGCATAAAGTTTATTCATTCCTTACAGAAATTTGCAGAATGGTAAGGTTATCTTGTTCTTTAATTCTTTTTAAAGAACATATTTGCATATCAGCAAAAAGAATCAATTTCACTTTGGAGACATATTTTAAGTATAAAAGTTGAATATTAATGAACAGCTAAGAAATTAGGTGAACAAATGTTTAGCTCAAAGCCTCCAAAGAAATATAGAAAAGTTATTTCCAGGATTTAATGCTATATGAAATGATTTGTATCTTGATCCCTTTAACAGATTGATCCATGTGGGGATCATTGCAAAGATCATTGCCAATATAAGTACATATTGGTGCCATTCTGCCAGAAGTCACTAAGTCCCAATATTTTTTTTCCAGATATTAATACTATTGCATTAATGAAAGGGAGCTTTATAGTCTGGTAGAGCCTATACAGTGATATTCCTATATGTTTCTATGTAACAGATACCTATATTCTCATTAAATCCTGATTTTATATCTTTTAGGCAAACAGTAATCACATATTAACATTTTAAAAAATTGAGTCGAAATTGTAACATACACACCACTAAAATTCAATAAAATGGAAGACTAGTTTCGGGAGCCATCGCTCCTATCATCAGTTCCTAAGTCGACCAGGAACTGATGATAGGAGTGATGGCTCCCGAAACTAGTCTTCCATTTTATTGAATTTTAGTGGTGTGTATTTCGACTCAATTTTTTAAAATGTTAATATTTGACACCACTGTTACAAAAGTTCGCTATATTTTATACAGTAATCACATAATCATTATATCTCAAAAGCATAATTTTGAACTTAGTGATTTCTACCAAAATAATGAAATTATGAATTCTGCAAACCAATTATTTATAGTCTTTGCTGATAATTTTTTATATCTAAAAGCATTTTTAAGTCATTAGATGCATTTTTTTGGCATCAATATTTAAATATTATTTTAAGAAAATCATAGCTCAAAAGTCTTGTCAATCTAAATTCATTAATTTGATATGATGTTAACTTCACAAATGTCCAAGCTACACTTGAAAATATTTTTTGCATTCGTAAAAAACTGTCTTGGAAAATAATTACATGCTATATCAAACAAAAGACAATTTAATTTCAATATTAATTAAATTTGGAATCTAATGCAGTGAAGCATGCATTAACAATCTAGCTTATATTTATTAGTTTTTTAGTTTTACAATAAAAATAACAGGGGAGCACCTGAGATAATGTCATTGTCATTATTTTACTTTTCAGATCTTTTCATACTACCACTTATTTTTTTATATATTAAGATTACTGAATTTTTTGAAAAACTTTGTTTCATGTTACAGCTTATTTGAGACAACACAAACCTTATTCTGGACAGTGTTTGGAGTCATCGATATGAATCAGTTCAAACTTGCTAACATGGAAACTTTCACAAAATATTGGGGAAAGTTAATTCTGGGAATCTACACTGTAATATGCAACATCATTTTGTTAAATCTTCTTATTGCAATGCTCAACCACTCTTATCAATTGATATCAGTAAGTGTGTGCTTAATAGAGTATACAAATTTTGCTATGTACAGTACATCAATCAAATCTTTGCTTTCTCCATTTTGCTGCAAATGGTAGATCAAGCAGCATAAAATTGTATTTAGATATACACATTTTTTTGGTACAAGTTTCCTTCATAGTTTTATCAGCCATACATTTATCTACACCAAATATGAAAGAGAGCAGATTCTAATAACGTTTCTAATTACATTGGTGTACAAAATCATATTTTTTCCTTGATACAAAAATGCAATTGAGGTGAACTTGAAATATATATTTTATATAGAATTAGAATATATTTTTACATATGCTTCCATCGCATAAGGTTTTGTTGTAATACATGTTTGAAATTTTACAAAAATAATTAGCATTAATTTATAAGTATGCAGCAGATTTTAACATGCCTAAAACTTTTAAATGATACATTTTATCTATGAAATATATATTTTAATTATTCAGCAATAGTCCTCCAAAATATTGGAACTCCATTTGCTTCCATTGTAGAAGAACTCTGCTAATGATAAAATTCACCTTCAACTTATATATTCACTTTATTACACTTTACTCCATTCACTTACCCAAAAGTAAGACGCGTTTCTCTCCCAAAACGCGTCTTACTTTTGGGTAAGTGAATGGAGTAAAGTGTAAAAAAGTGAATATATAAGTTGAAGTTATATTGCCACTCCATTGTCAACAGCTTCGTAAGTACAAGATTTATAAAAAATTCACCTTATTCATTCATAGACAGCCCCAGGTGGGAGTTCCAAAAGTGAATATTTAAAAACATGTGACAACCCATATCCTTGTATGATTTCAGAAGACTGCTCATTTTATTTTAATAGTTTTCTGATTTTTGATTTCCAAGGAAATCATAACATATTTTTTAAGGAGTTATCTGTGGCCATATAATATTCCTTCTTTCAACCTAACAGCATTAATTTTGTATGAAGTTTACATTCAAGAGCATATCTGCAGAACCACTGCTTTCACAAAATGTATAATAAGTTCTAGTTTGATGCATAATGGAAATAAATGTACTTTTTTAGGATTACTCAAGGAGCAATTTTTTTATCCCCAGAAATAAGAGATTCATATTTGGGTTGCTCGTTTCTACTGCATTTAGCTTTTTTGGTCATGCTGTACCATTTGCACAAGAAAGAACAACATTTTGTTTAACCTGCTTGTAAGTCAAGTAGTAAAGTTGTTGCTTTCAAATTTCTATAAATTTTCTGATTGCATGAGGGTAATCTGAAAAGTTCTTGGCCTGACAATGAAGGAATATGTTTTTAACTTTAACATATTTTTATTTTCCAATATAATCTCCTTTAAGCTCAAAGTATACAGGGTGAATTATGTAAAACTTGCACTGCAAATATTTCTGAAATGGCAGGTGCTATTGATGCTTTCACAGAAGTAAAGTTTATGCAAGGGCTCATAATTGCAGCCCATACATAGATGTGAATAATTATTAAAATATGTATTTCTTGAAAAAAATTACATTTTTTCAAACAGAACAATGCCTATTGACATCAAGAAAATAAAAATAGAGAAAATTAGAATGACATTGGGTTTTTTGCAGGATTATAATGCAAGTAGTTTAGAAGTTATCGCAATATGAAAATTTTAAATATCTATAGTTGTCTGTTCCATTTAACTGCTTACTAAGCTACAATGTTCATGTTTACTTTTCTTATTTAGTGTGTGTATTTTTTTTCCCCCTGCATTTCCTTCACATGTTACATTTTGTACTTGTGTGTTTTTACTCTACCATATATCAGCACTCTCTTAAGAAATAGAAAAGTGACCTTCACAGGTTGTATTCAAAATGATCACCAGCTACAATAAAAGTTTCCAATATAACATGTAAAGATTGCTGCACATGTTGTAGCATTTCAGCAGAAATTTCAAAACATGCAGTGGTAATACATCATTTCATATCTTCTGGTGTAGTTGTAGACAGTGTCTTTTAGCTTTCCTCACAGAGAAATGTCTAAGGGGGTAAAATCTGGGGAACAGGCAAGACAACATACAGGTCCGTTCAACTAATACATCAATTTTGAAACAATTGGTGAAGGCAATCTGTAGTATGTCTATTGGATATCTTTCAACTTATGCATTACAAAAATGAACAGCATTCTTCCTACATTCTCCATACACGAGTAGGTTGACTTTTTTAGTATTAGTAAATAGCATCTTCAAACATGTTCTATTTTAAGAACTACCATAAAGAACTGGCAAGGAAGTCCCAATGTAATCAATATAATCAAAACAAAATGTAAACATACAAACATCATAGCTAGTAACTAAGCAATTAAATGGAGCAAACCACTGTAGGTATTAAAATTCTTCATATTACAATAGCTTGTAAATTACTTGCACTAGAGTTGTGCAAAAAAAACATCATAGACATTCTAATCTCTTCAAGTTTTATTTTCTTGATGTCAAAAGGCATTGTTTCATTTTAAAAAATGTAACTATTATCAAGAAATACACATTCTAATAATTATTAATATTTGTGTATGGGCTGCAATAATGAGCCCCTGCCTAAACTTCATTTCTGTGGAAATAGCACATCAATAGCACCTCCCATTTCAGAAATATTTGCAGTGCACGTTTTAGATGATTCATCCTGTATATTTCAGTGATACTCTAATGCCATTATCCCATCTCTGAAAAAGTTTTCTAGAGAGCCTGCAAAATACTACTCTACAGCTGCCATTCATTCTTGAATTCATAAAAAATGCTCTTTGGCAGGGAAGAGTTTAAGCTTCATGAACAGATGGAAGTCACAGGGAGTCAAATCTGGGGAATAGAACAGATATTTCAACAACTTTTACTTCAAATCTCTCAATTTTCTCATTGTTAAAACACTTTTGTTAGTAGGTACATTGTCTTGATGAAAATTGTTTACTTCTGCAACAGAATCTTTTATCACAAATTTTTCATCTGATTGCTTAAAAATATTAAAATTTACCCTTCTAAAAATAATAAATTTGTAAAAATTGATGCTGTAACCTTTCTTGCAGATGGAACCAACTTTTCTTTCTCTGGCACTGAATAACTGGCTTCTATCCTATATTTTAACAGCTGTTTCAAATCTGGTGTTTATTTCTTTCTTTGAATGCTAAGAAAATACAAACTATAAGGATCTATCTGGCCCATTTTTACAATAATTAATGATATATTAATGCTTTAATCTAAATTCCAAATAAACAGAATACCAATTATTACCACTTCTATTGTATCAGACCCCAGTTCCCGATTCATCAGCACAATGTACTGGAATTCCAGGGAACCTGGCTCTGACCCATGTACCAAAATATCTGCCTTACTCTGTCTATACCATTATTTGTGTGAATTTTCTTTTTCTCTCTTCACTGTCCATTTCCACTTTTGTTTAACTTTAAATAAATACTGACCCACACTCCTGCACTCTTTTATGAATGTTTTCTTTTTTATTCTATTATCCCTTTTAAATTTTACCTTAATGAGTTCATTTCTCCAGTTTTCAGTTTCCTTACAATCAAACACTATTATGTTCTAAGTCTTCTTTCCCTCCACAAAATGGGCATTCCCTTTGTGTAAAACCTCCTCTTTCACCTTTTAACTTCCACATGCCGGCTCTTGCCCATGCTATACCCTCTCCTCCTTATTTATTTTATCTATGTAAATTTCCCTTTCCCATGCCCATTTCATCTTAACATAAAATTCCAGTGATGTCTTCCCAGTTAAACTACTAAATAGTTTTTGTATCTCTATATCTTCAAAATGTCTTCTCACCTCTTTCCTAAAGGCTTTAACAATTGTATCTCTTTTCCTCCATATATACCCCAATCCATTGCTCTCTAAAATATTTTTAAACTACTCAACTGCGCCTTAGTTAAAAATGATTCTTGATATATAAAACATTGCTTTACTGGTTTACTAGGTCATTTAGGTTTAGAATCCTATTTCAATATTTTAAAACTCTCTCCATAATTAAATCTTTTCTTGTAGCTCTTCCAATTTCTATTTGGGCAACTTCTTTTACAGCCACAATTGGTAGGCCACAATTCTGGATGTGATGGTGAGATCCAAATCTCATCCACAGTATTAGTCAAGGAGCCAAACCGATTTCATTGTTGTTAAAATGCTGCAAACACTGTTGCAGTATTTTCATATGCAATTCTTCATGTAAAATGTAATCTGTAACCTACATGTTCCTTTAAAGTGTCTATAGCCTCAGCAGTTTCATAACTTAACTGACCATTATCTCATGTTTGTAATTGTTCTAGAATTCAGCGGCTGTTGCACTTTTTTGATATCTGATCTGCTTCACTTGGGTTGGACCATTTAAATTCATCAAACCATTTTTAATTGAAAATGAAGGAGAAGATTTTCCATAAACTTTTATAAATTTAATATGAATTTACTTTGGCATTAAACCATTTTTACAAAGAATTTACCGCCTGTGGTGCCTCAGGAGTAAAAATGGGCGTTAAACACTATTAAAAAAAATAAAAAAAGGAAAACAAAAATACACAAAGAACTTCATCCTTGCACAATACTCAATTTTATACATTTTATTTAATACCCACAATAAAACTGATTTAGAATGCTGTATTAAATAAACTATTTGAAACAATGACTTGATATTTCACATAAATGCTTAAAGAGTTATTTACCAACACAAAAATTAATATCTTGCCAATTGCATGGCCATCTAAGGTTAAGACTTAGAACTTTTCAGCCAGTATTCATATTTTTCATCCTAGAATTTCTCTTATAGTAAACTTTGTATTTTAAATTGTCTCTTTCACTCCAACAGCATGGGCTACAGGTACTGATGATAGTTTCTTTCAATTGTGCAGATGAAGAGTCTTCAAGCTAACTTTTGATCAGTATATGAAGTATGAACACTAACATTCATGCAGCTGGTGTTGACATTCACTCCATGTTGTTACCATCAGAATATTATCTTTGAAGAAAGGGTCAATAAATCCACTATGATGTCTATGACAACTGCATATCATTTCAGCTTGGAACTTAAAAATTCAGATTGTTTGCACAAGTTTAAATCAGATATAAGATCATTAAGGTCTTCTTCACTTATTAAATAAGGTTCTAATGACTGATTTTCTACAAAAGTTGGATCACTAATCAAATTATGTGTGTCTTGTTCTACATCAGTCTGATTTATCCTCACTTAAGGTCACATAATCTGATACTTTTACAGAAAGCACCTCACTATCTGAAGGCAGATCTCACTGCTAATGGTAAATTAGGGCATTTCACTCTATGACATGTATGCTGGCTATGTCCAATAAGATCCAGAAATTTTAATTTCAGCTACTTTATATTTTGTTTCTTACTAATAATTTTACCTCAATTATGAATTCCAAAATTGTATACATATATGTACTTCATTTATTTTATTTTATTTTTTATGAATTTAGGACAAAGAAGATACTGAATGGAAGTTTGCTCGCAGCAAATTATGGATCAGTTATTTTGAAGATAAATGTGTTCTACCACCACCTTTTAACATTATACCAACTTTAAAATGCTTAAAATGCATTAAATGCATTTCCAAATATTCTAGATGCTGCTCCTGTGATGAGTTGCCAATTACCAAAAATGAACCAGAGAAGAAGCGGCAGGTAAGCAAGATTTATGAGAACTTAATTTACAAATTGCAATATGTTTCTTCATTTTATTGGACAATACAGCTTGGAATCAGGTCTTAGACTGCTGAATATGACTATCCAATTCCTTACTCCTAGTAGTATTCTTAATTCCTATTCCACATGTTAATCCACATTTTATTATGTTTATCTATTTTTCCCCCTCTAATTTTGGATAGCAGTACATTTCATGAGCTGTATACAGTGGTCTGGCATTGAATTAGAAAATCTGAACAAGTTTACTAAGCTTTGAATTAGCTATGAATTGAAGATATTGAAGTGAACAAAATATTTTCTGGCTTTAATAATAAAAAATGTCCTAAGTTTATCTAGATGTGTGAAAAATACTTGGGGCAGAGAAAATATTTCAAATGCTGTAATAAGGATGATAGACAATTTGCATGAGTCATAACAGGAGTTGTCAAGTAGAAAGGAGTAGAAAGAAGGCTCAATACATAAATATGTTTGTTCTGTTCAGAGAAGGATAATATTTGGCATAGTTTATCAGAAATGCAAAGCAACTAGGTTGAGAGAGAAATTGCTTTCGTAGAAATGGAGATCTTCCAGCAGTTGAGAATAATATAAAATAATGAATTTAAGTTCATAGAAAGGAATAGGAAGTTATTTGGGGAAAGTGAGGAAGAAATGGTTGAGGGGAATTGATAAACAAGTTAAAGAAATGAAATGTACAGAAAATTATTAAAGATGACAATTTTAATTCAGTGGATGAATCCAATATCCTGATAATCATAGTGTTATGGATAATGGATCAATAAGAAAATTAGAAACTAAGTTGAGATAAAATATTTGTAGAAAGTTGGTCTTCTGCTGATGATGCAAGTGAAGGTTCCCGAAACATATCCAATTAAAAATCAATTAAGTGAAGCATAAGGCTGCCAAACCAGCTCTATATCACCAGACAGTATGATTCTATATAAGGTATTTTACTTTGTATGTATTATATTGAATATTGAATAAATTCATTCATTCATACCATGCTCTGAAGATATTAAATATATAATATAAAAAATGTTATGAAAATTTAATATGCACCATTGGCTTTTATAAGTGATTTTTCAAAAGTCAGTCTTTTATGTCATCCCCATAACTATACCTAATTTATCATCTCAAGGGATGTGTTTTTATTTTAATAAACCATTCCATTGTTTCATTGTCTTCCACATACACTGAATAAAGTTTAAATCAGTGTTTCATCCAGCCAATTAAACAAATATCTTCATTTCTTAAATAAAACTTTACAACATTAGTTGAATCCTGCATAAAGAGCAGATATTATGAACAAAACATTTATATATGACTTTCAGGTATTGCACTTTCTGCATTGCCTTTTACGTAATATAAACATCCTACATCTTTAGCTGAAATCACACTCCACATCTTATTTGTATTGGATGTTTTTACAGTTTCCAGTACAGTTTTTACAGTTTAACTCAAGAGTTAAATTTCTTTCCACACTTGTGCTTAGGGTCACCAGATTACTGTTTTACCAAAACTATTCTGTTTTTTCTTGCTTTGTTCCATGTATTGTTTTAATCAATAACAGCATGCTAAATACAATAGCTAATTGGACAAGATACCCAATTTCAAAATATTCCACCATTTGACAATTATCTATAGCATTGTTAGAAATCACCTTTATCTAAATATTATATTCTTTGCTATGCATGATGCAATTGTTGTTAGTCGCTTCAGTAGCAAATGGAAGCAAAAGGAAAAAGGAGGTAGGAAATTAATTCAGTGTTTATATCAGATAGATGAGTGCATGTTATAGATTTGTTAGCTGCAACAAAATTAAACCTCAAAGATTAGTCTGATTACATTCATTTTAGCATTTTTCTCTCCCATGCCTTTATGAATAGAACTTTTTTTTTTGTAATGGGCATAATATGAGAGATGAAAAAGATCAAATGGTTTGGTGAAGCATGAATTATTTATATATTTAAATTATACTGAACCTTGTAGCGATTTTTATGTGAAAGTATTTGCAGAAAAAAATATGCTCAGAAATGGTTTTTAAATGAAAAATATTTGTAAATTGTTATATAATTTTTATTTGTATTCATTATTTGTATTAGAGCTTATGTTCTCTTTTTTAAATGGTTGGTGGTTGGTTACTAGTGGCCATTAGGGATGCTGATATTAATAATTTTTCCCTGGGTTTCCAATAAAGAGCTTCCAAATTATTTCTTTTCTTAAATATGTGCCAGTCTTATTCCTATGTACATAACCTTTATTAACTTGTTCAAATACACAACATTTCTGACATGTGCTCAATTTTTCCTTTCCTGAAATCTGGCAACCCTACTGTGCTGGACAAATCAGCCTCTGTTTTCCATGATTTCCATTGCGAACTCATTAGAAAAAAGCAGATTTTGACAATTTGTAATAAGAGAAATCTGTCAAATAACTGTTTGAATCCAAATAAACTACTCTAATTAAATGTCTTTTATACATTTAAGTTTTAGGTAAAAATAATGAAATCACTTTTGCTTAGTCAATCTCAAACAATGATTTAGGGTTTTTATGCCCAGTTTAGGTATTTCAGTCCTTCAGTTAGCTTAAGTTTCTTTGTAGGGAAACAAGCACTGAATTCTGCCTGTTTGAGTCATCTGTATAGGGTTCTGGAGCTTATTTGACATTCAATATTGTTTAAGTTCTTTGTAGTAGTTTGCAGATGTTTTAAACTACTTTCTGTATATTACAAATTTGTTCAGATGCAGTTATGCAAACCCTTACACTTGTAATATTTTACTAGAAATAATGAGATACCATTTTTTATTTTTTATTCTATTCACAACATGAGATGATATTTGCAATTTCTTGTGCTTTTAAATGAGTACTTTTTAGTGCAATCTATATTTCTCTCTTCTTTCAGAACCCAGGTGTTTGGTTTACACATTGTAAATTTATATATGCTTATTGCTTCATGTAGTACTGCAGAAGGACTTAGTTCCCAAATTACTTTACATATTGCTAATGCCCCTACTCCCACCATATATTTTCTCCCTAAAATTCATAAAAAGAACTGTCCAGACTGTCTGATAATAACCAGTTTCAATTCCATCGCTGAATGCGTTTCCTATAATTTTTTAAGTATTCTTAGGAAAGTTGACCTTTCCGCACATCCTAATATACTTCTGGTCACTACTGATGCCAAGTCACTTTATACAAACATTTCCCACCATGGAGGAATAGTAGTTGTTAAGACATATCTTGAACTCTCGAGTTCCTTCTCATACCCCATATACAGATTTCATTTTTTCATTTAGCTTATATGGTTCTCATTAACAATTGATATTATCTACAAATTAAACACATTGCAATGGTCACCATAATAGCACCTTCTTATGCCAGCCAATCTTTTTATGGCTCGCTTAGAAGAGGAATTTGTTAAGTCAGAACATCCAGCACCATTATTATGGTTGAAATATATTGATATATTCATGCTTTGGACCCATGGCTCAGAATCTCTCTATCAGTTTCTTACCAATCTTCATTTCAAATGTTCATTTAATTAACTTCTTCCGTCTCTCCGAATGCTACTACATTCCTAGATATTGACAGGCCTGTGCATACTTTTACCCACAAAGCAGAAGTCCACTTTTTGTTATGTATAATTTTAGTTTTGTAAGGCAACTTATATCCTTTGATTTAAATGTTTAATTCAAAAAATAACTTCATTTCTTAAATATATTCTTTGATTTATTTCATCATGCTTGTTTCCATATTTATGTATTTTTGGACCTACTATTTCTATAATATTTTCATCAATGTTCATTTTTTATTAACTTAATATTTGTATGAACTAAATAACTAACATCTTGTTCTCTTTATTTTGCAGGAACAAATAAAAGAACAAGAAACACATTATGAAGTATGTATTTTTACATTCTCTTTAAATGCACTGTTTGAGAAATAATATGCAGTTACATTAGTGACCCATATATCAAAACAATTCAAAAATAGAAATGAAAAGAGATGCCAATGAAAAGGTACAGGGAGAGTAGAACTAATGTTTTGTAGTAAACAAAATTGTTTTAAATTATGAAATTTTTATATATACCACATGGAAAAGAAAAGCAAGTATACATAATTTATATTCATATGTTTCATGCTAGTTTATACACATAATTTAATGATATTTACATTCTACACCTAAGGTTGAGGAGGAACTGATCCTAAGCACTATGAAATTTGGGATCTTTTGTACCAACACTAATTTGGGATGAGATGAGGAAACTCTGCAGTGTCATGCTATCCTGAAAGGGCCACCCTTTTTCCACCTTTTCCCTCTGGCCTATAATGTCATTTCTAAGTGACCCAGAGTCCAGCCAATTATTCCACTTTGTTCAACCAAACCTTCTGCAACCCAATGAATCAATGCCAATGCCAATTCCTAATAGGCTTGAGGTTCCATTTCTGGTAAGTGCAGAGCATATCCATCCTCTCCAGACCTAAGAATCCAGATCTGGGTAAGTTTCATCAATATCTCAAAGATCAGGTGAGGAAGGCAGGAGCATGCAGTCCTGCCAGTTACAGGAATGCACTATGGCCACTGACCAGAACCTTTGGAATGAAATTATACAGTGATTTACATAGAAATAAAACACTTCTTTCTTTATTTATTTCACAGCTAATGATGCTAGCCATGACTTATTATACCTTAAATGTAATCTTCGGGTGATTATTAACCTGTATAGAAAATGTCCTCCCTCCTGCATAAGGCATAACTCAACACGTCATTCCATGATACTGGCAGCTCATTATAGGATTTGTTGTCCATACAATTAATTTCCTCTGTAATGTTGTGCTACAGGTCATCCCATATCTGTGGGCATGAGGAATAAAGTCTTGTCTTTTAAGTAACCCCATTGAAAGAAGTCCAGTGTTGCCAAATCAGGAGATCTTGGTGGCAACAGGTTATTGGAGATTATTCGGTCATCAAAGAAACTTTTAATTAGCACCATGGACTGGTTTGATGTATGCCAAGTAGTGCCAACTTGTTGAAAATATCCATGACTAAGCTCTACATTGTCCAGTTGCTCAGCAAACTCCATGGAAATAAGGTGGTACTCTGCAGTGCCTACAGCAAAAAAAAATTAGTCCCACTATTCTCTGTGTGGATATTCCACACTAAATCTTGATTTTAACTAGGTGCATAGCTGCTTAATGAATGATGTATGGATTTTGGACAGCCGAATGTGAGTTCTGTGAGTTTGCACAGCCGCATAAATGAAACCATGATTCATCTGTGAATCATATGATAGACAATATGCCAAGGATTTGGAAATAAACACCATATTATGTTATGCTTTATGTATTTTCAATATTTTCTATAGAGGTTCATGGAAGTTGTTCACATACAATCAGAAAGTCACTTAAACCCTTAATCCAATAAGGAATCTAGAAGGATCTTATAAAATTATACCTACCAATAGAAGCCCATATATTGGGAAAGCTATTAAAGATGTTTCTGGGTGCTTAGGTTTAAACGGGGAGATAGCATGGGCCGACCAAAGGAGCACATAGTTTATTTAAGCTTGTGATTTTGCGGTCCAGCACCAGTGCTCTTGGAGAGATCAGTATTAGTATCAGTTCTAAGGCAGTTCAGTTCAGCGCAGTTCTCAGGGAGAGTAGTATTCAATTCAGCTCAGTTTTCTGCATGAGAATTTAGTGTTAGTTTATAGCTCAGTATCAATTTTTAGTGTCAGTTAGCTAGATCGATTATCAGGCATTCCATGCCAGTAATTCAAGCTTAAGTCTGTGAAGTTTAAAACTGTAAAGGAGTTATTTTGAACAAAGTTTTATAAAAGATTGTGCTTAGACTGAAGTCAGGGGATTTAGCTGCTGAGTTAATGAGTCAAAGTGTCAGTATGGGGGAACTATAGAAAGTGTTGTTAATAGATGGTTACAGTGATGCAAAACGCTTATTAATAATTATGCTCTCAACATTGTCAGTTTGAGTCATGGACTTTTGCATTGACAGTGCATCAGAAAAAGTGCAGCAACCAAAACATCGCTGGTGATGTCATAAGGGAACTGTAATAATGGTTATGATGTCATAAGGGAACTGTAATGGTTGTGCGAAAGTGGCATACACAGCATCTGAAATCCTCAAGGCAGTAACCGGGTCTTCTCCCAACACAATAGACAGTGAACAATAAAGTGCAATTCATCATGCAATACAACAAATCTATTCATTCCATTGCCAACATCCTGGTAATATCCCTTTCCCTATTATCTACAGATAACTAGAATTCCAGCCAGAGGGTCTAGCTGAAGCAACTGTATGACAGTGGGAAACTATCACCGAGGAAGAAGAAAACATCATCCCTGAGATAAGAATCGCCAATCAAGCAATCAATCACAAATATTTAATCATTCAGAATATTATCTTCCTAATAAATAATTAATTAGTAATTCAAATAATTAATCATGAGTTCTCACTGCATGGCTTTCACTGATTTTCATCCTTCTGTGAAAGTTTCATGCCACTCATACTTTTGTGTTAGACAGCGGCTTATTCCCAAATGGTGCCCTTAATCTTTGCAAACTTTGGGCTAGTTTTACACCCTTCCATGCCAAAAGCTTAGTAGCAAGTAGCAGTAGCAGTAGAAATTTTATTATTTTATTGTTGTTGTTGTGCAACTGATCAGTGTGCCTCTTGTTTGGACATGATATACTGACAAATGAAAAGACTGTGCAAGGCTTGCCCCTACTTCTGAGCATTTATGTTCAATTAAATAACTGCTTTTGTAAATTGCTTAGGAGTGTTATAAAAGCAGCAAAAAGTCTTATTATCAAAAAACTTATTAAAAAGTCTGATAAAAATAACCACCTGGCATTGAAAAAATTATAAAAAATCTAGAAGGTTCATAAGTACAAGCAGCTCCTATTTATACTATATAAATATGGTATTTGTTTAAATACACCATTGTCTTCAGTTACTCTCATACAATTGTGGATTTTGCAAATGTTTGAGTTTTATTATACTTAATTTCTAACATGCTGAACTGTTTAATCTTAGGATGTAATGAGGCTTTTGGTGCGACGTTACATACTAGCATCAGAACAAAAAACAGAGAGTAGTGGGGTTACAGAAGATGACATAAAAGAAGTAAAACAAGATATTTCTGACTTACGATGTGAACTATTGGATATACTAAAACAGAAAGGCTTCACAGCATCTGCCTATTGTAATGCAGGTTGGTCATCCAATTTACTGCTTTTTTATCTCAATTATATTATTAACATATATGATTATTGACATCCTACTGAAAATAAGCAAATATTGAAGGGCTTATTTTGGTGTTTATTAAACCATGCATTTGGATAAATAACACATACAATTCAGTAGAGGAGCAGAAAAATATAACTGTTCAAAATTATTATTATTAGCCTGCATGCAGTAGTGTTCTCACTTTTTTTAGAGATGCATAAATGAATAACATTGAATTAACCATCTCATCAAAGTGTTAAGTTTGCTCATATAGGTGCTTTTCATCATAAATCATTACAGATGTTTATTAAATCTACTAAACATTAATAACAAACTCTTAACATGTTTAAGTTTAATTTTAAAAAATCATTAATTTGATATCAATTGTTCCACTTGCCCTTAGCCCCTGATTTACTGGATAATTCAAACAGAATTTTATTCTCCTTGTAATATTCATTGGAATTTTTTACCTTTTATTTGGGAAATTCAAAGATAGGATTTTATTTATTCAAAAAGGAGTAATTTTCTTGAATTCCTATTTATGCTGTGTTAAAAATTTTTAGCAGTGATCAGAAAGCAAATAAAATAATGCAATTTCAACTGGTTTACATTATTCAAAAGATAGTTGTAGGGAAATAGCTTTTATTTGCTTGTAATGTACCTGCATCTTTCACTCTCTCCTCAATATTGTGAATTTTCTATCTCTTTTGTGTACAGGTGCCATCAACCCAATAGCTAAGTTACGTTCATGATCTCCTCAATAACATGAATTTTCTACCTCTTTAGTGCCCAGGTGTTTGTCCATCAAACTACCTCGCCCATTAAGATTTGTAAGAGTATAAAATGTTTGAAAACTGTGCTAAAGTTAGTGACCAAAGAACCTTAAGATTTCAGCTATGATATCTATATCCATATACAGTAAGTTGTTTGCATCGTCGAAGTGTGGCACATATTATAACTTAAAATTACAGAGAAAAGTTGGACTAAAAGAACTGAAAAAAATCACTAAAAATGATGCAATGCTACTGAATGCATTGTGTTTTTGCTTATTCGAGTGTTGGATAATTAAATTTTCTTTCATATTCCCCTTGAGTTTGAATTAAAAAAGAGTCCACTGTATAAGAAAATAAATAAATGTACAGATGAAATAGATTTAATTTATAATTTCCAATTAAGATGAAAGAGTATAGGACTTAAGATGTAAGGAAAACTAAAGGATTTGCCTGAGTCAGAAGACGTAAATGTAGAATGCGGAAAAACTACATGAAATAATTACAGGAGCTGCAGATGAAATGATCAAAAAGCAAAGGAAATATACCATGGAAAGAATGATGGGATGATCAATGTAGGAAGGCAGTCCAGAAGAAGAGGCATATAAAATCTGTGGACAGAAGAAGAAAAGGCATTTAATAATGACCTTAATGAAATTTAAGATAATTATGAAAAAAATGAGACAAGAAAATGGTTTAAGGGAGCAAAAATGTTAAACATCAAGTTTAACCTCATGATAACAAACAACACTGAACAAATTTTAATTCAACCACTGCAAGTTCTTAAAAGATGAAAAGAATACTTTGTGGAGTTCTTTAAAGCCACTGACCATTCCAATATTTTTAATCGTTATGTTAACTTTAGATCAAAAGTTAATAAGGCATTAGGGTCTGAAAGCATCCCCCAGAATTCATAAAATATGGTGGAAGAACTTAAAAAAGAAGTTATACAAAATAATAATAAAATATGGAATGAAGAAAAGGTATTGCAACAATCGAAAGAAGGAATAAGTAGCCAACTATTGTTAAATTGAGCAAATTGTGAACCTCTTCAGCGTGATAATTGATCTTATATTGAAGCAATTAGATATGTCAGGGAACATTTTAACAAAAGTGAAGCTGCTGATATAAATACAATGCAAGTACAAAGCAAGCCTTAAAAGAAGCATTTATAACATGATAAAAAGAAATCATTAAAATTTGGTCTTAATTAATGACAAGAAAATTAAATATTTAAAAAGTGTTAAAAAAAAAACAATGACCTGCTTCCTTTGAAAACAGAGAATATAGGTATAGAACTGGTTTCTAATTTTAAATACTTAGGAACTATGATAAATGGAGATAACTCAATATAAGAGAAAGTTAACAAAAGGATAATCCTTGGCAATAAAGCTTACCATATTAATCAATTACTGTTTAAAGGTAAATTGATCTGAAAACAAGCTAAATTTAGAGTATGTCACATGCATATCTGAAAAAATGGACACTTAAAGAAGCAATAAAACAAAATCTTGTAATATTTGAAAGCAAAATCTACAGACATAATAAAGATAAAGGTGGTTGTTGGAGAATAAAAACAAACAGTAAGCTAAGTAAGTTAATACACATAACAAAAAAGTAGAATTCATTTTATTAGAGCTCAGAGAGAGGGTTCATTTGGTCACATAGAGTGGGTGACAGGAAATTGGTTTAAAACATATATAATGGAAATTTGGTTAAGAAAATATATAAGTGGAAACAAACTGGAATAAAACATTGGGCAGACCAAAAAGAAAGCAGGAAGATAATACAGTGAAAACTGAATCCATCATTTCTAAAACCATTATTTTCTTGGATTCATAATTTGATTTATGTAATCCCAGACATTATTTCATTATAAGCAAAAGTAATAAAATTCACATTGATCATTCCTTGAAAGATCATTTTCTTACATCGATTGAACATATTTTTTTGTTTTATATAATTTTTATCCTCGAGTGATCATTCTTTTAACAATAAATCATAAATACAACATAATGTTTTTAAGCATACCGTAGCAAGGCACATACCATCATGGAGCATGCAAAGACAAAAGATGAATCATAGTAACATATGTTTGTAGTGAAGGGGAACCATGAATAGAAACAAAGCTGCACAAGACAAACGAAACCAAGAATGAACTGTCTCAGCAATAAATCTCATTTTAATTGTCCATTTTAAGCTTTTGTAGTACATATGCAGCTAAACTACGGTTTAATTGCTATTAAAGTCATGGAGTGCCCCATGAAGATCACAGAAGACACTTGATGAAAGATCTAAAGGTTATTTTAGACCATGAGCATCTCTGACGAGGAGGACACAAAAAAAGAGGTATTAAGATTTCAATCTGTTAAAAGTTTGTACAGTGATAGCTCCTGCTAAAACTGGAAGAGAAGGAAGAAGAAGAAGGGCTTTCCTCAAAATTTTGATATTTTAAAATGAATATTCCTGCTTTCTTTCATTTTAGTCTATAGTTCCACTAGTTTTAACATGCTAGAGATGTCAACGTTTTAGACCCCTTCTGCCATCCATAATTTTGCACATTAATTTTGCATTCTTTCGCTTACCCCTCAGGAAATGATGGATCAGGTTTACTTTATTATAGAAGCTTTGAAAAAGATGAAAATAAGAAATTACATAAAGGACATCTACAATAGAAGAATTTGGTAAAGAATCATTGAGTAGTCCAAAACATTTGATTTTGAAGTTATAGCACCTGAAAAAGGAGTAAAATGGTTACATAAAAAGTTTCAAGGGTATTATTCCTAAAATAGGACTTGCCAAATGATAAGAAAAAATTAATACATCATGCTACCTATAATTTACTTCTAATTCTAAAAAATACGTTAGGTACCTCAAATGCCATGTCCAATATTTCTCTTAATATTTAACTGCTTTAATCACTCACAGTCTTTGGACTCAGATATCAAAATTGTAATTTGCATTCTGGACATATTTATGCTGACTTAGAATGTTAACTGTTGATATTATTCTTACAGGTCTAGGAGGAAAGAAAACAAGGCGGAGAGAACGTAGCCTCCTGAATGATCTAGATGTGGAAACTTCACGTGACTGTCATGTGGGGCTCTGGCCTACACAACCATATCCTTATCAGCAGATATTCGCCTCAGCTGTTCTTCCTGTGCTTTCACAAGGACAAAAATCCACTTCTGCAAAGATTAGTGCCTTTGCTCTTACTGCATTAAATAAAAAGAGAAAGAAGTTGCTTGCAATAAAGCATAGATCACTCACAGAAAAGAAGATGCCAAGAACTGAATATGTTTCAACTCGGGCATCCAAATCCTTGGATCAGCCTTTGCACCGAGCCCAGTCAATTTATGAACTTGCGGAGCGAAAGAGCTTTCTTACTCCAGCTACAACAAGTGAGAGTCTAAATATGCAGTCCCCTGAGGCAAGTTCTACAGACCCTGAATCTCATAGTACAATGTTACCTCCACTGATTTCTAGCAATGATCTTTAATATGCTTAGAATTGCATCCCAACTTTCATATTATATTGTTCTCTTACTGTATTGGTTAACAAAAATTAAATATACTGAAAGGAAAGTGATAAAAACATGCAATAATACTCTATGAATCCATAGTACACAACATTCATCCTCAGACAAAATTATTAGTCAACCTTATATTTAGTAGAAGTTATGTAATAATGGGTGAAACCGCATCTTGCCACATTGTCATCTTGAATCCTTTGTGGTACAGACTCCAAAAGTTGTGAAGATAAGCAACATCAATTTTCAGTAACTCATGCATTAGAGTGCCTTGAAGTTCTGGTAGATTGTGTGCATGTCTATTCCAGTGTTTCACCCACTATTCCAAATATTCCCATAGATTTTTATTGGATCAAATTAGGAGGCATAGAAGGCCAGTTAAGATGATAAGAGAGTTGCAAAATGCTTATCATACTACATAGACACAGTGGAAGCTCAGGGTATGCATGAACCGTCATCCAGGAAGGCTGAAACATTTGAAATAGATCTACAGACTATACTGTAAGATACACTGATATATGGCAAGTAGAGAAAAGCAAAACTGTACAGAAGTATGAAAAAACAGTTTTGAAAAACAAAGGTGTAAGTTTAAAGCATTAGTTGGTGTAAAAGGTTAGTTGTGCAAGATACCTCTCTAGGGCAAATTTGTATTTTGACTTTGAATTTATAATCAATTATAACTTTACATAAACAAATTTACAACTTCTTTGATTTTTATCTTACTAAATCTCATCTACAACTCATCAGCAGTTTCCCACAAGGTAAATTTCTTAAACCAACAATTAATGATGAATTTAGGAACCCACACAATGAAATGATCACAAAATTAGGTAGATTAAAAGCAAAACTACTTAAAAATCATGTCAACACATTAAAAACACTCTTGATGTTCCACTCTTAAAACTTTTAAAATTTGGGACATGTTTTGTGAGACATTGCTCACATTGTGAACCATAGAACGACTGACGGTTCAAACTATGTTGGAGGTATAAGTGACTGTGGGTGCTCTGGTGGTCTGTTAATGAACTTAAACAAAATGTCTGCCTCTGGGATATCAAAATTCATGAGTCTATGCTCAAAATTTTTTTTCCATATATTGAATTCCTTTGTGTGTTGAACTGCTTTTAACAATGTGATGTCCTTCTCTATTTCATGGTGTTTGTTCCAAAAATGTGCTGCCACTGCTGATTTTTCTATCTGTTTGTGTTTAATATTTCTCCAGTGTTCTTTGACTCTGATACCCAAATTTCTTTTTGTCTTGCCTATGTACACTCATTACAGTTTCTACAATTAATCTTATATATGCCAGAATTTTCTTCTCTAGATCTGGGGTCTGTTTTAGTTTCAATAATTTGCCAACACTGTATCTATTCCTAGGTGCTAAGATGATGTATTGTTTAAAAATTTTTTGAAATTTATTATTGAGTTATTGGTGGTAAGTGAACTTATGTTAAGTTATATGAATTATGGTAAGTTTTTTCTTTAGATAAAGTGCTAAGTGTAGTAATTTGTTTAATTTTCTTTTTTCCTATGAATCTTTATTTTTTGATCAATCATTTTTTTATTAAATCCATTGAATTTGGCTGTTATTATTATGTATAAGTATTCTTTTTTATATTCCTCTTTATTGAGAGGTACATTGACCAATCTATAAACCAGGCTGCTTTTTATGATGTCTAAGGCCGAAATAGTGAGTTTTTATATAATAATCAGTGTGTGTGTCTACTGTAAATCCCAAATTCCAGCTTGTTAATGCTTTTTATAATCTTAAAATCCAAAAAAGGTAAAGTGTTGTTGATTTCAGTTTCTATAGTGAATTTGATCCTGTAAATTTAATAGTTTGAGTACATCATCTATATATCTGTTTTGTACAATGGCAAAAATCACATATCTGTCACATCTTAAATATGTAGGGAAAGGCTTTTGTGACAAGCATCTCAGAGAAGCTCATAAATAAATTTGCCAGGAATGGAGAGAGGGGGCAACCCATTACTTAACCAGATTTTTGTTTAAAGAACCTTCCTTCAAAGGTAAAGAAGGCCTGATCTAAACATAATTTCGTTAAGTTTTATATATTCTTTGATGTGTGTTTCTATAAGATGAGTGGATATCAACCATTTTCTTAAAAGAGTCAAGGTTTTCTTTTTTAGAATGCTGGGGAAAAAAGCTTTTACATCCCAGAGGAAGACAACATTTTGTTTAAGTCATTAACAGATCACCAGAGCACCCACAGGTCACTTATACATCCAACATTGTTTGAACCATCAGTCGTTCTATAGTTGACAATATGAGCAAGGTCTCATGAAAGTTTGTTAAATTTGTATAAACAATTAGACAAACTTATTGTTTGCCTGTTTATTAAAAACGTGGTTTCCCCAGTTATTTAAGAAATTTGACCTGCCCATTGAAATATCGGAGGGTCCCAGTAATTTGACTGTGCGAAGTCATTGGTCTTTTAATTGAAGGCTTGTATGAATGGTTGGATGAGGCAATATCTGTTTTATATGAATTTAATTTGAAGTTTAGTATTAAGTAAAAAATCTTAAATATGATTAAGGGATGAGAAGACCCTATAGAGTTTAATAAGCTTTGATTTGATTTTATTTTTGTTGTTTAATGAGTTTATTATTATAATAAATTTTTATTTGGTTGAGGTGATTGGAAAATAGATTTAACTTTTCTTTTTTGTTAATAATAATAATAATAATAATAATAATAATAATAATAATAATAATAATAATAATAATATTGATCCCTTTGTTTTAATGATTATAAGATTAAGTTACCTTAGGGATAACAGCATAATTATTTTTGAGAGCTCTTATCAAGAGAAAAGATTGTGACCTTGATGTTGGATTCAGGTGAATTTTAAATGCAGGGTATTTAATTATTAGGTCTGTTTCACCTTTAAAATCTTACATGATCTGAGTTTAAACTGATGCGAGCCAGGTTGGTTTTATCTTTAATAAATTAAAGAATTTTAGTACGAGAGGACCAGATTACTTAAAATAATTTTATTAACTGTTGTTAATTATAATATTATTTGGCAGAGGTTAGTGCAGCAAATTTAGTTTTTGTGTATATGATATTATCTTAAATAGCAGTATAATGATTTGTGAATATATCTTATTACTAATAAGCTTAGCTTGGATTATTTTTGTTATAGTGGGAGTGGCTTTTTTACTTTGATAGAACAAAGAGTGTTAGGATATATTCATCTTCGTAAAGGCCCTAATAAAGTTGGTTATATAGGTTTATTACAACCTTTTGAGGCTGATGTGAAATTGTTTTGTAAGGAGCATAGAATTCCTTTAGTTTCTAATTATTTGTTGCATTATATTTGTTCTATTTTTTCTTTGTTTTTTTCTTTGCTTTTATGATTATTGATACCTTATTTAACAAGTATATTAGTTTTTAATTTACATTTTTTTTTTAACTTGTATTGAAATAGGCATTTATACAATTATTGGTTGGTCTTCTAATTCTAAATATGCTTTATTAGGGGGATTGTAGGCTGTTGCTCAAACAATTTCTAATGAACTAAGATTGGCTTTAATTTTACTGTCTTTTATATTTTTACTTGGTAGTTATAAGTCTGACTCCGACCGTGAAAGCTTCCGATTACTCTTGGTAGTTATTCATTACTGGATTTTTATTATTATCAAATGGGTATTTGGTTCTTTTTCTTTGTATTCCTTTGTGTAATATTTGATTTTGCAACGGTGAGTCTGAGTTGGTTTCAGAATTTAATGTTGAATATGGAGGAGGTGAATTTGCTTTAATTTTTTTAAGAGAATATTCAAGAATTTTATTTATAAGATTATTAATGAGAATTGTTTTTATTTTAGTCCGAATTTTAATTTTAAAAGTTTTAAGAGTGGAAAATCAAGGGTGTTTTCAATGTGTTACATGCTTTTAAGAGTTTTATTTTTAATCTACCTAATTTCTTATATCAATCTTAATCTAACTTAACCTAACAAACTACTCACTATTACAAGGATCTTTGTCTAACTTAAACCTAATATGGAAGTTAAATTTTAGGATTGTTGGGATCACATGCCTGTTATACACAGCAATCTTAAAATGCATCCCCAGGATAGGTTTAAGTTCACAAGTTGTACTGTCAGGTTATACAACACAATTCAAGCTTATCTTTAAAAGCAGCAATGTGTAAAATGCATCAGGAAGCATAGGTAAGTACACAAGGGCACATCTGCACAATTATCACAAATCATGTTGGTTTTCTTGCATATTCCCTCTTTTTGACATATACACTTCTGAAATGGAAGCAATCATTTGGCTGTGGATGGGATCCTTTTAGAGAAGTTTTTCCTGTTAATCTAAAGTTGCAGGTTTGATGGATTTCTACCTCTGCCCATGAATACAGGCCTTTGAATATTCTAGACGGCAATAAAGCTGAAATATATTGATAATTGGAAATTCAAGTATATCACTGGCTTTTGGGGTTTACAGCTTTCCAAATAACGATATCCAACACATGAAAAAATTATTATATATTGTATATAATGATATCCAACACATGAAAAAATAATTTCTTGTACCATTTTATGGTTTTTCATACCGAGTGATGTGCATACAAATATCCATGCCACTAAATTGACACCGCTCATATGATATTATATTCTTGTATATCACACTTGAAAATGGTCATATTAGTGCGAACATTTATTTTCTCTGTATCAACCATTAGAATTTTAACTATAATTTGGTTATGCTGTGATTACCCTTCTACCTTGCCAATCTATATAATATAGGAATGGCTGGAGATGACACACCTCCATTTCCCCTCTCTTTATTGCATGTATTTACATCCTTTAGCAAACAAATTTGATTTGAATTACTGTCCCAATATCATTCGTCATTATATAATGTAAAGTAAAGTAAATGAATAGCTCTGGTGATCATTTACAGTTATATAAACACACAGTTCTATCCTGATAAAGAAACATTATGAAGCAGCCAGGCACCCAAATAAAACGCACACTGATGTCTATAGAATGCATTTTATTTAAAAATCAAATAATTTCAAACTTCACACATTTAAACTTTCTACTTTTTCTTGTGAAATATTCTATTCTTGTACCTCCAATAAAATAAAGTAGTTCATCACACTTGACTAACAAACAAAAGATTTACATATTAATTCAATTTGGAATCGAGCACAGTGAAACATGCATTAATAATCTCTTCTGAGTTAATGTTTAGTTTCACTTATATGAGATTTACTCAGGACATGTTTCCTGGAATAATTGTTAACATCTTCAGTTGTTCAACACTGTTGTTTTGTTCCATGAAACATATTCTGAGTAAATTTCACGTAAGTGAAACCATAAAGTATGTTCTAAATATTTCAACTCAGAAGAGGTTATTAAAAGTTAATAAAGAATGTCTGTGTTCACATATTATCACCAACAGCTGCTATGTCTCATTCTACAACTTCCCATGGTTTTTCTGGTCGATGTTTATGCCAGTGTTCATAGCGCAGAAATCTTGGAGGCTCTGAAAGTACTATTCCTCCTTCCTCCAGAGTAGATAAAAATGCAGCTGCCTAATGGGGTGAAAAAAATTGTTTTTAAAAAGGTTTATCTACTGCAACTATCCTCTTATTACACTCAAGATTGCAAGTTAAACTTTTGAACTTAACAATAAAGATATGATATGGTAATAATTAATGGGGAAATTTCAAAAAGAAACATTAATTGGACAGTATTTTATGAAATGATAATTCTAGAGATTTGAATTCTTTTGTAAGGTAGATATATTCTTAGAGAAGATGTTACTGCTGATGGTGCCTCAGCAGTAAAAATGGCCATTCAAGAGAGAGAGAGAAGAGATAATCCTGTGCAATACATGGCATGAAATAATTTAATTGCAAATACACACATACAAACATGTAGTCTGTTGCTCTTGAGCAACGTTAGAGAGAAAGTAATAGACGAAGTATTACAGGCAGAGAATATATCAGAGAGTTTGGAAATGATTTATAATAGAGGGATTTTATGTATGTTGCGCAATCTATGGGCACATTCATTTGTAGAGCAATGAATTGATACTAGTACACACCAGCTATAGTGCAACTAGCAGGAAGTGAGCGTTTGATCCCCCCCAGAGACTAATTTGTTTTAATCTTTATAATTTGTCTACACTATTCTAATATAATCAATTTTACTTTTTATGTTAAAAATTATAGTGTTAAAATATGTTGCAAAACTTACAGTGCTAAAAGCCTATGCCTTTTCCTCCTTTGATTATTATTTACTTTACATGTTACATTGGATTCCCCCCAGGGGTTCATCTTCATAATTTGCCTACACTGTCCTGATATAAAGAAGTTGCTGTTAGTTAGTTTATGTTAAAACTTATAGTGTTAAAAAATGCATAGCTTGAAAATTTAGATTACATTATGTAAAGTTTAAAAAAAATATATCCAAAACTTAAGTGCTAAAAGGGTATGCCTTTTCCCCTATGATTAATACTTACTTTATGGTTACATTGTTACATTGCAGTTTCTTGTTTCATTTCACTGTATACTGAATGTGATTAACTCTTAATATGCATCCTAAAAAGTTAATTCTGCATACAATTGCTTGTTTCCATGCATTACAACTGTTCCATTTGTCTGCATTTGTTGCACATACCACTCGGTTTTCTCTGTTGCTGTTCATGAAAGGAGGCATAACTATTGCACTACATCCATCTGTTTGTAAGGATAAGTGGTTTTTGTAGAAGGAAGACAACAAAATTTTAAAATTCATAGGTGTTTAACTGCAGTATGTGGTCAAAAGCTCCTGCTATTAGAAGACAGTTTACAACTGACTCAATATATTTGCCAGCAGCAGGGAATCTGCACACAAGAATGTGAGTACTACTCATTAGTTATCATCACAGTCTCCCAGGAACAATGAGGTTGTATCTGATTTGATTATGGCTGATTGGCACATAACCTTTGATGAACTGGAATGTCACATAGTCCTTGGCTGCCCAACCCTGCACACTATTATTCAACAATGAATTGAATATGAAAATGGTGTGTACATACTGGGTTTCATGGGATTTTGACATAGGCACAGGAAAAAAAGGTTGAAGTTTATCATTCATCGGATACTGGAAATGCATAATGAAGATCTGGATTTTTTGGAGAAGCTGGCGACTGGTGAAAAGTCATGGTGTCATTACCACATACAAGAGAAGAAAGTCCAATCCATGTATGGAAACATCCAGGGAGTCCTCAGGCCAAGAATGTGCTGCTCCATCTGCAAGCAAGCAGATGTCCATCTTTTGGGACACTTGAGGCATACTGTTCCTCAAGGAATGACTGTCAACAGCAAGGTGTACTGTGAGACCCTTACATGTATGAGATGTAATATTCAGCAATGGTGAAAGCCAAAGTGGTCAACAATAATGTAACTCGAACATGACAATGAGCAGGAACACAACAACAAAATTGCTATTGCTGAGGTTTATTGTGTCATACCCACCATATTCACCAGATCTTGCTCTGTTTGATTATGCATTATTCAACAACATGAAGGGATCACTGCGAGGTAAAAAATTTGGCTACAATAAGATAATTCAGGCAGCTGTCCATGAGGGTGGTGTAGTACTCTCAAAAAATGGTTTTGCAGTGATATAATGAAGTTACCAGGAAGAGGGCAATGGGTCATTCACATTGGTGGGCAGTATATTGAGAGATTTCATGTTGCATAATAAATAAGGTACAAAAAATACTAATCTAAATCATTTCCAAAGTCCCTCATAAAATATATATTAGGCTATCATAGTATTAAATGAGAATATATATAATAAATTAATTAGAAAGTATAATTGCGCTTTTGTACTATTTATAAAGTTAAAATAAATATTATATAAATAAGAAAATATAATTTTAATTTATATTATTTCCACCTATAAAATTTTGATTTAGCATTTTTTTGTTTTGGGTTATAGATATAGTACAAAAGTGTAATTATATTTTCTTATTTATATATATTTACATTTAATAATACTTAATATCCAAATATATGTTTTATATTCTCTGCCTATAACAACATTTTCCATCCTTCTCTCTAACTGTTCCTGTTATTCCGAAACAACAAACTGCAAGCAAGAGCAAACCTACTCCATCCTCTCCTAACTTTTGTTTTTCCATTTACTATTGCAATTATGACATGTCATGTTGGATGTACTTTTTCCTTCATATTTTAAAATGCATCTTCTAATCTTACACTGAACATTCCTTTATGTGTCGGTCCTGGTGGTGTAGTGGTTACCATACTTGCCTCCTATACCCAAAAACGCGGGTTCAAACCCGGCCAGGGCCGATGGATTTTTTCGGGCGTAAAAATCCTAAGTATGGCTTCCTTCGGAAAGGAAGTAAAGCCGTGGGTCCCGTGTCGTACATTTACGGCACGAAAAAGAACCTCAAGCCTGAAAGAGAGGCCTCTGAGCAAAATTTATCGGCCGTTTCACGCCCTGAGTTGAATGGGACGCTGATGACCTGAGCTGTTAAAGAGCGTCCTTAAATAAATCAATTAAAAAAAAAAAAAAATTCCTTTATGTTTTCACCATTTTCTGTCAACATACATAAAATCTAGTTCACATATTACTTTTACCTACTGTTTTCTCTTTCAATTAGTACTTATTTTGTTCATTATTTGTTAATATGTTATTGAGATCAACTGTACACTATAAGCAGCCATAGTCTAATGCTTACTAAAGTTTAATCCTTAAGGACTCAGAGCAGAAAAGGATGAAAGTTAAGATGAAGTATCAAAGAAGAAATGTATTTATGGCTGCAAGCACAACCAACAATGCAAGCAAATGTTTTTCTGTTGGAATTAAAAAGTTGGTGGAACAGTGTTGAGAAGTACATTAGAAAGAAGGACAAAAATATGGAAAAATCACTTATCATTAATATATCTAACAGAATTATACATATAAATATGATTTGCTGTTACTTTTTGAAATGTCCTGATCAATGATTTGATTATTTATACAATGTGTTAATGAATTAAACCAAAATAATTTCAGAGAGTGTAGAGAAGTCGTATATAAGCAATTTGAGATATGCAATATATGGTCCATAACTAAACATAATGCAGTTTTATGCTATTAAACATTTTGGCATCAGGTTCTGATTAGTGGGTGTTAAAGCCACGCCGGGTGAAAAATTGCTTTAGAATGAGCATACATTGATTTTTCCAGGTTATCAGCATTTTCAAGATTTAGTGCCATAAAAATTACTCAAATTTAAAACTAATCATTTGAAAGCGTAATGCTAAACATCTATTAACTGCCTACTTCTTGCAATGCAGCCTACTCTACTATTACTCTTTAACTGCTTCTGTGGTATGATGCAAAAGCTAATTTTTCACAAGTTCAATTTTTGACATGTAGTTAATTTTTTTTTATTTATCATGAAGTGCTGTGATATGCATACTAAAGAAATATGAAAGAAATTTTCTTAATACTTTCAAGTTTTATTCTCTTTTTCAATAATGAATCTTACCAACATATAATGATTAATAACATTATTACTAACAAGATGCCTAAAACTTAATTTATCTAACACATGCTCAGGACATGATTCTGATTGTTAAATACAATAAAGAATACAAGGGTTTTAATTAAATGAATTGATATATTAAGATTTAAGTGCATAAATTGAAACATCAACTTAAAACATATGTGAAAAGCTGAATTACTGGTCCTAGTCAGAAAAAAAAAATTACATAAATTAAAATAAAAAATTAATAAATAAAACATGTGATGAACGAGACTCAAACTGGAAAACAAATGCCATCACTTACTTAAAAACTAATGCGTAACCATTGCACCAGAGTGATACATTCTGAAATCTCCCTTCGTTATAGCTTGTTATGCTTTCGAGGGGCAGCTTCATTAGCCAGTGGCATAGTGGAACTTTAGAAACCTATTACCATAGCTTCAAAATTAGAACAGATAGGCCATATACTTTCTATCTGAAATTACCTGCCTAAGACACCTCCACACTCTCTTAAATTATATTGGTATAGTTCAATAACACCCTGTATATTTAGCTTTGTATAAAGAAGCATTATTTTAATAAAAATTACATTTTAATGTTTTATATTTTATAAAATGTTCTACAGCTAAATTGGCTAAAAATGAAGTGATATATACAAGCTGGCCAAGAGCAGAATGACACATTTATGAAGGCTCTTATTATAAAAGCAAATGTTTATGAACTTTTTAACAATAAAAACAAAAGGCACATTATATCAATTAAAATTAGTTAATCTGTTTACTAAAATGGAGAATTTTGCAACATATAAGTATCTAATTTTGAAAATTGTGGTACAATGCAGGGCAACCTTAGTAACCTCATCCCTTCCCATCCAGTTCTGAGTGTCTGATGTTTGTTTTTGTCTAAATAGTAACACACTGACACAAGATAGCAGGTAATTTTTCAATATTGCCACTGGTACTTTTGTGAGCAGAAACTATGAATATTTCTTGTTTATCATTATATTAAGAATATCAGAAGGTGTCTTAAAATTATTTATGTACTAACAATTTAACACTCAATTCTGTTAACACTAAAGATGCACTGAAAGAGATTGCAGGGTTATGACAAGTTTATTTTACTGGACAAATTCAGATACACCACATTCCTTAGGTGTATTACATTAATATTAATAAGCAGCTGCATAGATGTAATCTTATTTCCAAGAAAAAGGTCATTAGGCTTGTCCCATTTTATAGATGGTAAGAGGAATTATTTCAACATACTTTACTAATTGCCTACAGTTGTTTCATTCAGCACGATAAACAACATATAAATATATATTTTCTAATGCAATATAACTGTTATATAGTATATTGTTAAATGCTAATAACTCATATATGTACATCTTATTTATGTAATACTATTTTGAACACACTCTCTTTATAGCATTGTGATGGGACTATACTAAGTTTAATTCTGCTGCTTATTTCACATCCTGCAATCACATATGTTTCTTGTCAATAACTACACTAGTGATACAACACTTAGCAATAGTATTAACTGAAAATGATGATAATATATGATGCTCCTGAAACTTTTTGCAATAAAATTATTAGATGGTGTAGTAATGAAACAACGATATCTTTAAAATTGAATACATTCAAATGTTGACACACAATTTCACATTCAAATTAAATGAAATACATATTCTGGTAGAGCAACCTGCATGGGAAAATATTTTAATTTTAAAAAATCAGAATAATTTAATTGATTTTAACAATTAATTTTGAGCTTGTTTCTGCAGTTTCCTTGGCATCCATTAGAAAAACCACGAATTGTGGTTTATTTATTTTTTTGTGAATTAAAGAGTTTGAGCCTTCAGAGCCTTCATGAAACCAGGCATGCTATTCCCAAAGCAGTTTATTTATTATTTATTGCCTGTTATTTTCTATTTTATTTTCATCTTGGCATTATTGTCCACAATCCACTCATGATAGGACCACCATGCTTTCATTTGTCTCAATACTTCTCCCACCCACCCTTTTATTTTTATTTTTTTTTTCTATTGACCATACCCATTTTTTTTTTACTTTAAACAAAAATTCACCTAATTTCCTAATCTAGTCATCCTCCAAAATGTTAATATTACTACTGCTTTTCTTATTCCAAGTCATTTTTCTTTAATAAGCTTCTTTCTCCATTTGTAGTTCCTGAACATTCAAACAATATATGAATTGCTAATTTAGTTCTCTTACAGATGAGGCATATGCCCTGTTCATAATTATTTCTGAATCCTCTCAATTTCCAACATCCTAATCGAAGCCAAGCAATTCCCTCTCTTTTCTCTTTGTTCCACTTCTCAAAATATCTTTCCTTTCGAAAATTTATCTTCTTTTTCTTATAGAATAATCTGCATAATCTGCCTATCCATTTCTTCATATGTTAATCAGATTTTCTTCAAAAATCCCATCCTTAGGCACTCACTCACTCTTTCTCTCTCTCCATTCACACATCAACCATCCCATTCTTTTCCAGTTGAATACAAACAAATAGAAGAAACAGTAGTTAAAAATGGTTTTAAAAAAGAACTAGTACATAAAAAGGTACAGAAATTCAAGAGACAAAAACATATAAAAGAAACCACAACACTTTCAGCAAGAAAAGATAAACTAATTTTTAAAAAATTCACATATCATACATGGGCCACAAAAAATTTTCAGAATATTCTTAAAGATTTTAATATCAGGTTGGCACCGATTAATAGATTTAATGTTAAAAATTTACTGATAGATAATGTTAATGACAGTATTCCATAAGAAGAAAAATCAGGTATTTACAAAATAAACTGTGCAGAATGTGAAAAAATCTACATTGGAAAAACAAAGAGAAACATAGGCACACGGTTAAAGGAACATTTCAGGAACATAAAGTACAAGCAAATAGAGAAATCAGCAGTAGCATATCATTTTTGGACACAAAATCACGACATAATAAATAAAGCAAAATTATTAAAATCAGTACAAGGACCTACGGAATTAGCAACCTGGGAGAAAATCTACATCTACAAATACAAAGACAGCATAATGAACTTCGACATTGCTGGGGATGAAAACATAAACTATAAGTTAATCACACTGCCACCAGGGCAGAATGTGCATTCCCACAGCTCAATGAATGATCTGACAGTTGTTCTGGCTGAAGATGGGAACTAAATGTTCTTGCAACCGGTTCCATACTTTTATGAAAAGTAAGTGAAGCTTTAAGAGTGTGTAGTTCAACTGAATCATACAATGATATCAATTAAAATGTATTGCGTTAATATCATGCTTTCAGTAACTTAATTATCTCTTTACTAAAACCTATCTTTTGGCATTTTATACCAAAGTGCTCTCACATGTTCAAGGATATTGATAAGGATTTGATATGCAAGTTTCACTCTATTTTGAACAGCTACTTTTTATGTATCTGTTTATTTTCCTGTTGTTACTTCAAGAGTTATTATAAGATATAATGTTCAAGTCTGCTCTAGGCCATCCTGCGTAATACTATAATAAAGCAAGAAGTATTACCTACAGTATAGTTAATTATCCACTTACTTTTCCTTCTGGAACAGATGTAATATTGCAATGCACTTCTATGATACCAGACTCTATACATCGTTGTGCAAACACCCTTGCCAGATTTATATGTGCTGAGATATCACTTGTACTTTAAAAGAAAATAAATGACATTATGTAAGCTGGTATAATGATCTTTGATACATGTTTACATTATTACAGGTTCAACTAGGTATTATCAGTTAAAAACCTCTCCTGAATGTTTTACTAAAATGATGTGGGTGGGTGGATGGACTGATGGATGGATGGATGGATGGATGGATGGATGGATGGATGGATGATCCAGAAAGAGCACAAGAGCTTCAGTTACATGATTCCTAATGGTAACATTTTTTCTGATTCTGCTTCTCAGTGCTTTTTCTGTCCAAAAGTCTCCCAAATCACCATATCACAGAAGAGAGATAATCACTTAGCTGTCCACCAATATTTGGCATACTTTCATTGTTTAAAAATGTTTTTAATGAAAATTTTGTTCCTAGTGGTGTTCTATAGGTGTACAAGCCTTATAAAAACCTTAGGTTGTGCATAAGCAAAAAGTTTCCTTATCTGATCTACTAATAAATAAAATAAACCATTCACATTTCCTACTCTTAAAAAATAAAGTGTACAGCTTAACATTCTTCTTTCTTTAAGATGATCATTAAGAGTTCCATATTTTTATTGCAAATGCTTTTGATTAAACAAGTTTAAACAGACATTGGATATAAAACAGAAACACATTTTGTAAACTTAAGTAAACATTCATAGCAAATCCTTCAAAGAACAGACTATGGGAGCTTAAATGAGCATATTCCCATTGTTTTCTTCCCCAACCTTTTGTAAACAAACTTATTTTCAATGTCATCTGCAACACAGGCTCACATCGGCATAAATCCAAAATGCACAACTTTACTGCTGAACAGATCACAGAACCTGACATGTGCAGGCTCCATTTCTAGTTTTGTTATCTACACACAAAATGAATGTGTTTCTTTCTCAAGCCTTCAACTGCAAATGACATAATTTTCATTAGTATTGCATCATTCCACCCACAAAGCTGCTAACTATGCCTTATTTATAAATGACCTTTGTATGTTCTAACACTTTGATTTTGATGGCTTCCTTCATAGGCAGTCTCAGTACTGTTGGTTGTTGCCTGCTTAAAAAAAAAAAACTTGTCGCCAACATGATGTAATGCTAACTGAACTGCACATTTCTCTTGATAAAATATCATTATGTTATGCATCTCTCTTCAATGTGGTATACATCTGGTGTGAGCATTCCAAGGCATCTTTGATGGGACAGAGCATTTGTATACCTTCCTAAGAGTGATCTGATGTTGTTAAGAAATTTGTCTATTTTGTTGGACAATAGAGTATCTTGCAATTCAAAAGAGTGTAATCAGTGAAATAACAAAAGCTGAACAGTAATGAATATTTTAACTATCTTCACAAATGTCCAGTGTCGAAAAAAAATGGACCCCCTTTCAGCATTTACTAAGAAATGCACATGAAGGAGAGGGTAATTATTAATTTGTTATTAAATAATTAACAATTATTATATCATTTATTTATTCCTGTTTGAGGAAACAAAATGAGTGTGAGAGACAGTCAACATAATAACTGCTAGAACACTTCTCATTCTGTTTGTTAAATATTGTTAGCTTTTAGTGGTCTGTATAATTATTTTAAAAGCAAATCTGAGGATATAATGGAGGCATTCAGATGATTTACATTACCCAAAAATTTAAAAAAAAAAGTTAGAATTCAGGATCAATCCTGTAACAGTGCTGTAAAAACATGATGTAATATATCCCATATATACCTTCATTTATTTTTTCAAAACTTGTTTAATCCACTGAACAGTCTGTTTCATTATGGTGTGTAATTCATACATATATTAATGCAACAAGAATTGTCAGAAGCAGGCTAGGTTCTAAAGCAAATGTGTTTGTCTTTAAATACTCATTTAATTTTATTTCTACTTGTGTGTATTGGACAAGATATTTTATCACTTGATGCAATTAACACTGTGCTACAGAAAAAAGCACAAGGGTTTTAAGCACTTCTATTTAACATCAGGCAGATACCTCTCACATGAGACACATTTTGAGAAAAAATGATAAAAAGTGTCCAAGCTCTTCGCTTACAAGAGCCACAGCTACCTCACTAATAAATTAGATTCTGGAAAGGCTCCTTACAGCTTTGCCACTTCTAAAGATATGTATCATATAATTTTTTTTTAAATAATTGATGTTTCAGTTCATTCTCTTCTGTCTATCTGTTCAAAAGTGTTACATCTTATTTGTTTGTAAAAATTGAATTCATCACAAATAGAAGTGATGATATTACACTGTCATTTTTTTTTTTAAAGATAATAAGATAAAGAAGAATAAACAACATTACAAAAACACCATAAAATGAAATGCAGAAAATTATCAATAGCATGAAAACATGGGTATCTATCAATAATATGGAAATAAGCACTAAAAAGATGGTTTTCCAGATTTTCAGTCTTCATATGATTTGCAACTTAAAATCAATAATAAACTACTACAAGAGAAAGAGCACACTAAATATCTTGGATTAACACTTAACAAAAAACCTTCCTTCTCTGAACAGATCGACAATATAACTAAGAAAAGTGACTAAGAAGAAAAACATGTTCAGGAGACTAGTAGGCATCAAATGAGAGGATCTATAGGTCGCCAATTGCTGCAATGCAGAGCATAACTAACAACCTGCCAATTAAAACAGAGATATTAAAATGGCAATACTGGGACAGAAATAAAAAGTAATTATAGGAATAAATGGTTTCATATTCCTGACAGCACACAATGATTAAAACCACAAGACTTTCAAAAATTATAAACAGAAAGAAAACTTAGAAAAAATTTTTAAAAACCTCTCACTATACCAACTGATCCTTTACTATATATAGATATCAGTGTGAAACAAAATTTGGATGCAATGGTCTCCAAGAAGAACAACCTACCAGAAGTATTAAAGATTGGCAGCACTTGTACACTAAAACAATTATTATCTGACTGATACATGGTGTAGAGTCTATACAGATGGATCTCTTAAAAATGGAGAAGCAGCTTTGGAATATACTGTGAAGAATTCTCTCAATATACACCTTTACGACAGTATGCTAACAATTTTGATAGCAAAATAATGGTCATTAGAGCAGCTTTAAAAATCTACTGTATAGACTGAACATAAGTAAAAAAATTATCTCAAGTGACTCTAAAAACATTACAAAATATTGTAATCTTAAAAGAAGTCAGGAACAGTGAAGTTGTTACATATACAAATGAGTCAGTATTAGGTGTCACTTTAAGAAAGCTTGTTAAATGCATCAATTATAGTACCATTCAAAAACCGATCAAAAGGAAGGCGTTAACAGTTGAAATGAACAATCATTACAAAACTTTGGGGCAGTTGGATTTAAAGTTATATAACTTACATCTGACATTGTCAAAAATATTAGGGCATATAATTTGGAAAAACTTGGTAGACAATATCCATAGTAAATTAACCATGTTTATGAGAAATAAAATGGTTAAACTAAAGAAAAAATGCAACACGTTATTTAATAATCAAAAAACAAACCATTGCCAACTTAAAGAATGCAACACTGATAATGTGATAAATCTATCTCGATACTCTTTGGACAACGAAGAACTACGGTTTTTAAATAAAGGCTTTAAAACATGTGTTGGTTACTCCAACAGATTGGAAGATTACATAGTAAACATAGAGATTGCTACCGAGGGTTTGAATGATTCCAAAAAAAAGGCTATCATAAATCAATGAGGACAGGTACTCAATAAAATCAAATAATATAGCAAGAACCATCAGAATCAACACCTTTACAAACGTGTACTTCATTCTCTTAACAGTAAACCTGTGGTATGTATCAAAGCTGATAAAGGGAACAAGACAGTAATAATGGACCAAGATGATTACATCGAACGTATGCAGAACATGTTGGGCATTCCTGAATATGCAGTGATAAGCCATGATCCACTGAAGGAGTGTATTAAAGCTTTTAACTCCTTCTTGAAACAGGTCAAAATGTTGTCAGAAAATGAAAAATGGAAAATTAAAACAAATAACCCATATTTGTCCAGGATTTATGGCCCGCCAAAGGTACACAAACCCACCAATAGCATGCACCCAATAGTAAACAGCATCAATTCACCAACCTACAATTTGGCCAAGTGGTTGGTAAAGAAATTTACATCTTTAGAACAATTTGAAAGTAGAAATATAGTCAATTCATATAAACTTGTGGACCAATTTAATTATGAGTGGATTTCGCCGAATGATGTCTTGGTCTCTTTTGATATTGCATCTTTGTTTACTAGTATTCCTACAAAAAAAAACTGCTCCTAAATCTCCAGAATTGACTAAAAAGTATAAACTTGACAGCAGAAGAAATTGAGGATTATACCAATCTCACAAAACTGTGTATAAACCAAAACTTTTTTACGTTCAATGGGATAATTTACCAACAAATTTCTGGCTTAGCTATGGGTAGCCCCCTTTCTCCATTTCTAGCAAATTTATTTATGAATGCTGTAGAAACACACATTACTAAGGCATTCCCTTTCACTTTCAAAGCATGGTTTCGTTATGTGGATGACATACTACAATTGTACCAAAAAAACAAACAGAAGATGCCCTAAAATTATTAAATTTGCAGGACTAAAATATTAAATTCACTATGGAATTGGAGGAAAATGGTTATTTACCATTTTTGGACCTAAAAATATACAGAAGAATTGACATAATTTCATTCGGCATATATAGGAAACCTACACATACAGATAATCACATAAAGAATAACAGTTTCAACCCTAAACCACACCAACATGCCATTATAAGCAGCCTTGTCCATAGATTGGTAAACATCCCATTCAACAAAGAAGAGTATTCAGCAAAATACTGTTATATATCAAAACAGCCCTCAACAATAGATTCAACAGCTTAGTTGATAAGATCAGATATTTCGAAAGACAGAAAGATATTAAAAACATCACAACTCTCTCCACGATAAAAAAGGACGTGGTTTTTAAAAGATTCACATATCATTCGTGGGCAAACAGGGCATTCATGAAGATTTTTAAAAATTATGATATATGTTTGGCTGCACAAAATAAATTTAGTATTGAAAAGCTCTGAACAGCAACAAAAAGAACGTTATTCCACACAGCAAGAAGTCAGGAGTGTATCGGATTGTTTGGAGTGTGATCAAATATATATAGGCAAAACAATACGAAAGGACAAGGACCAAAGAACACTTCAGACATTTAAGATATAAACAAGTGGATAAATCGGTGGTTGCAGATCACTTTTGGACTTACGATCATACCATTGAAGGAAAAGCCAAACTGTTAAAACCTACCACCAATCCCAATGAATTGGCAATATGGGAAAAGATTTATATTTTAAAAAATAAACATAGAGTTATGAATTTTGACATTCCACCAATGGACTTCCTGTTCCGTTATCTAATGGAACCACCAGATGCCACTATGTCACCTGCTAGAGTTAGTCGGTCCCCAGCTGAAGATGAGAGCGAATGCTCTTGAAACATGTTCTGAAGAATTAACCAGTTAGTGAAGTTTTAGTGTCACTTAATACTGACTCATTTGTATATATTACAAAATATATTGAACTACAGTTATCCACCAACATACACTATAAACAAATAAGAAAACTATATCATTCAATCTAGATTAGAAATACAGAAATAGTTTTACAATGGATTGCAAGCCATTGAGATTACAGAGCAATGAGATAATTTGCTTTAGCAAAGATAGGAGTCACCATAAAATTAAAACCATCTTTTGAACTAGACTTACCTCTAAATTTAAACTCATAAAAAGATTAATTACTTAACAAGAACAACAAAAATCAAACAAAAACTTAAAAGAAAACAATATGATGATCTAAGTACTTTCAAACATTTTTTATTAAAACCAAGAAAAACTGGAGTTGCCCAATTCCACTTAATTGTTGGACATGATTGCCTGTCAGAATATCTCTTCAGCTTGAAATTAATCAAGGACAGCCATACCCATTGTATAGGGACATGAATACTAGCCTAAACAAAGAACATTTACTGAAATGCAGCAGACTTGATAGCAACAAACAAATGGAAAATAACTTGGAAGCTCTTTATTGGGAAGCTAGGGAAAAAATGATATATATGAACATCCCCAATGGCCACTAGCAACCAACCAACCATTTTTCAAAGATGATAATCATCCTGATAGTTTGACATTGTATCACAACATGATAATGGCTATTTTGGAATCAAAGGTGAACAAAAACTCCTTACATAACTCTTCCTTAGATGTACAGTTTCTGAAAAGTGATAGCAAAAATTTGTTTTGAGTGGTTTGAACTATTCCAGTGTCAACTTGTACAGCTGAAAGATCATTCTTGTGCCTTTCAAATCTGAAAGCCTATCATTAAGAAAGTCTATCATTAACATATCATTTTTGGGCAGAAAATCATGATAAAGTGAATAAAGCAAAATTATTAAAATCAGTATAAGGACCTACAGAATTAGCAACTTGGGAGAAAATCTACATCTAAAATACAAAGACAGTCTAATGAACTTCAGCACTGCCGGGGATGAAAACATAAACTACAAGTTTATCACACCACCAACAGAGCAGAATACACATTCCCACAGCTTAACAAATTATCCAACAGTTAAATTTTAGTTTGGCTGATAATGAGAACCAAATGTTCTCAAAACCGTTTCTATATATTATGACAAGCACATGAAGCATGCTTGGCTTGACAGTGCAAGTTCCACTTTACATTTTAATTGCCATAGTGATATTTTCTGTTCACAGTTTATGCCTGTCACATTCCCATACTGACATTTATTTCTGGTTACAGTTTATGCAGTTGCCAAAGATGGAACATTACTCAACACAGAAACATGCAGGCATACATTTAATGTACGGTGCAGCAGAATGTAGTGTCGGAAAAGCCAAATGGATGTAAGAGCAAAGTTTCTCAACAGCAATCATCAGAATTGGAAGATATTTATCACTGTAAACAGAAACTTATGAGAGAATGGGCCATTGAAGCCTCAGAGATGTGGCCAAGGTGCTAAACAAAGAAAAGTTTGCATACCAGATTTTGATGAGATGGTTTTAGATAATGTGGCACAAGAATCATCAATAAGGACTTTTCAACTTGCCCATGAAATGTATGTTTCAAAGGATTCTATATGGGAAGTACTGAGGGAGCAGCAATTACTTCCCTATCATAGACTACGGGTGCAAGCAATGGGGCCAAATGATTTTCAACCCAATTCAGCTTTGTCTTGGGTATTAAGTGTTGTACTACAGTAATGAACTTGCTAAAATTTGTATTGTTTACATATGAGGCCTGTTTCACCCATAACTGTGTTTTCAACTTCCAAAATATACATGTTTGGAGTGATGAAAATTCATTTGCCACCATCATATCTGGTCACAGCAAAAATTTTCCATCAATGTTTGGGCTGGAATTGTACAAGAGCACCTAACAGGACTAAATTTCCTGCTGCCATTTTGATAGTCAGTGTTATCTGCCTTTGTGTGAGATGTGGTGCCAGAGTTGTTGGAGATTATTTTTATTGTTGTTCACAAGAGGACGTGGCTGCAATTCAATGGGGCACCTGTCCACTTTGATGTTGATGTCACAAGCACCTGGACAACAGATTCCCTGATTGATTGGAAGAGGAGGCCATGTCCTATGGCCAGCTCGATCACCAGATCTCTCTCCTCTGAACTTTTTCTTATCAGGGTCCATTGTTGGTCTATGAAACCCCAAAGAAACTGTGCAAGAACAGTTGCTAGGGTCCTAGTACCCTGTCTTGTACATCAGACACTAGGGGTATTCGAGAGAGTGTGTCAAAATTTCATGTGCCATTATAATAAATGCATTGAAGTTGGTGGTCATCATTTTATACAATTGCTCCGAGCTGTAAGTTGTTGCTATGATTTGTAAGTTCTTGCTCTGAGCTGTAAGTTATTGCTGTATTGTTGCTATGGTATGTAAGTTCTTGAAATGAGTTGCAAATCGTTTGTGGCTATAATAACATTAATATGCATTTTTGAATCATGGGTTCTCTGTCTCAAAATGCTCAGATGATGATGATTATGGCTTAAAGGGTGCAAAACTACAAAGGTCATTAGCATCCAAACATACTAATACTGTGTCAAGAGTAAAATAAATAATCTTTCTACACAAACCTCAGTGTAAAATACAAGCAACATTAGCACTTTAGGCAATAAAAATAAAAAAAAAACCATAACAAATAACAAGGGTAAAATTGTCAACAATAAACAAAAGACTGGTACTAAAACACATCAGCAAGAGCTGAAAACACAACAGTCTTAAAATGGTCTAAATTGCCGTCGTAAATAAAATGATATGAAATCACACCTTGCTCCAAAAACCACAAACAAGGATAAAATGAACACTTGCTCATTAGCAACCACATCTGCAAATACTTCCTCAATAGAGGAGGGCAAACCCAGAGATAGTCTAAATGCCGCTGGAGCTGGTTCACATTTAAAAGGCGATGGTGACTAAAACGGCAATGCCCAATTCTTAAAAGTGCTAAAATTACTTCTTTGCGATGAAATGCGCGAGAAGATGACCAATTAAAAGGGGCTGATTTACATTGTCGAATCTTACTACGTATCTTGGAGTAAACTCCATTCCTTGCGTCAGCAGGAGAGAACGCCTCGAGGTGAAGAATGTTTAAAATCCCCCAAGTAAAAACGTTGCTCATATTCAGTGGGGTCTAAAAGGACGGATTTAGCTGCGACATCCACAGCCTCAATGCCTGGAAGCCCCAAATGTCCAGGTACCCTTAGCTGTGTCACGCTGACGACAGCGTCAACAAGCGTAAACACCGCATCCTGGATCTTCTGTACAAGAGGGTGGTAGTTGTACAGCTTTTTCAAAGATAAAAGGCACTCAAAGAATCAGAACAAATAACACTTGCCCCAGCCGCTGTTCAGAAACAAATAAAACCGCTCGATAAATAGCATAAAGCTCTGCCATAAAAATAGATGTCACAGCACTAAGACCAAACGTTGGTCCTGGTGGTGTAGTGGTAACCATACTTGCCTTCTAAACCCAAGGTCGCGGGTTCAAATCCGGCCAAGATCGATGGATTTTTTCGGACGTAAAAATCGTAAGTATGGCTTCCTTTGGAAGGGAAGTAAAGCCGTGGGTCCCGTGTCGTACATTTGCGGCACGATAAAGAACCTCAAGCCTGAAAGAAGAGGTCTCTGAGCAAAATTTGTCGGCAGTTTCACGCCCTGAATAGAATGGGACGCTAATGACCTGTGATATTAAAAAGCGTCCTTAAATAAACAAATCAAAAAAAAAAAAAAAAAACTAAGACCAAACGTAAAAATACCTCCATTAAAAACAAAGGCATATCCAACACCTGTGTCTGATTTCGAGCTCTCCTATAAATAAAATTATATCTCGCAAATGCGGAGACTTATCTCGCTAAAATGGTGACGAATTAGGTGCTGCGGTCGAAGACTTAGGACAGGAGTTAGCCCATGATGAACGCGGGCCTCTGCTAAAAGACATGGGGGAGAAGTAGTTTCCCCTGCTAAAAAGAAAGCAGGTAACCGATGGTCCAACGTCCTTAACTTCAGAAAACGATAGCCAGCAGACCCAGGAGTAAAACGATAGCCAGCAGACCCAGGAGTAAAAGGCCGAGCAGCGTAAAAAGGAACGAGCGACACAATAAAAAACGGCTCATTCGTGGGAATTCGAGGTTGCGCAGCTCTTCGGCAACCATATGCACCAAGTAAAAAACCCCTACGATAATACAACGGAGGTTCTCCAGACTCCGCACATAGGCTAGACACAGAACTCTTTGGGAATGCCCCAATGGTGACACGAATACCCCGGTGATGAATGGGGTTGAGGCGACGAAGAACTGAAGGTCGCGTAGAGCCATAAACTACACAGTCATAATAAGTTTGGACCGGATTAATGAACGGTAGAAACGTAAAAGAACCGTTCGGTCAGCTCCCCAAGATGTACCACTTAAAACACGTAAGATACAAAGAGAACGTTCACACTTGCCTCTGAGTTGTGCTATATGCGATGACCAGCATAATTTCCTATCAAATACCAAGCTAAGAAACTTTAACTTAGTCTGCGAAAGCGAGAACATGGGCCAAGACGGAGAGATGGAGAAGAATATTACTTACAGCGTCAGAAATTCATGCAGACGGTCTTCTCAGCGGAGAAAAGGAACCCGTGGTTTACACTCCAAGCATAAAGGTGGTCTAGACAGCATTGGAGGCGGCGTTCCAAAAGACAAGTTCTCCGAGAGGAAAGAAAGATGGCAAAATCTTGACAAACAACGACGAATGGATTATTGGCGGTAAACACTCGGTGATGGAATTAATAGCGATGGCAAATAGTGTGGCGCAAAGTACTGAGTCCTGAGGCACTCCGTTCTCTTGAATAAAACGAGATGATAAAACTGAACCCTCGCGAACATTAAAAACCCCGTCTTTCATAAACTCCTGAATAAAAACAGATATACAACCACATATGTGCTAATCATGAAGCGTGCGAAGGCTACCGCTTCTCCAATAAGCATCATAGGCTTACTCCAGCTCAAAGAATGCAGCGATCGTTTGGCACTTACGTACAAAACCAACCATTATGTGGGTGGAAAGAGACACAAGATAGTGGAATGAGAGCGATGACGACGAAAACCGCACTGGATGTTCGCCAATAGGTGTCTAGCCTCTAACCACCACAAAGCCGCCCGTTCCATCACCTTGCACGCGCAACTGGTGAGGGAAATCAGACGGTAACTGGAAGGTAGGTGTGGGTCCTTTCCAGGTTTAGGTATAGGAATGAGGTGGTCACTCGTCAAGCGTTCGGAAATGTGCTATTACGCCGAATAGAATTAAATCTGGAACAAAAAAGCCTTACCTTCCACTGACAAATGCAGCAACATAGCAACATGAATGCCATCTGGCCCCGGTGCGCAATGCCGAGAGGTAGAAAGTGCATGCTCCAACTCCCTGGCGATAAAAGGGACATTATAGCACTGCTGGTTGTCGGAGGCAAAGCAGAAACCTCTCGACTCAACCTGCTCCTTTAATGTGCGAAATGAAGGAGGTTAATTGGCGGAGCTCGAAGCATCAGCGAAAGTGCGCCCTAACGCATTGGCAATATCAATCGGAGTAGCAAGTACACGGTGTTGTACCTTAAGACCAGGTATAGGCGTAAACCCAGATTTGCCTGCAACTTGGCGTAGCTTATCCCAAATAACAGATGAAGGGGTTACGCGATTAAAAGATGAGGTGAAAGCAATCCAAGACGACTTTTTGCTATCCTTAATCACTCGCTGGCATTTGGCACGCAGTTGTTTGCAACGAATCATGTTCTCCAACGTGTGGTGGCGACGAAACACATGCAAAGTACCTTGGCGTGCATGCAATGCGTCCAGGCATTCATCGGCCCACCAAGGAACCGGAAAGCGTCTGGGGTGGGAAGACGACAGGGGAATAGCCCGATCTGCGGCTATAATGATGGCCGTTTCGAGGTGCTCCATCTCGGCGTCGATGGATGGAAACTCGCACCCTGAAAATACAGCCAAAGAATGGAACAGATGCCAATTCGCTTTTTTAAAAAGCCACTTTGACGCGCGCTGAGAATGTACGTGTGAAGACAATATTCTGACACGGAAAGTGGCCACTTGAGTATAAATCGGAAGTCCAAGTGTGAAAAACTGCCAGAAAGAAAAGTAGGTTGACCAGCATTGAGCAGAAGAAAATTGTGGCGGACTAGAAAATCTGCTAACATGCTACCCCTTGCACACTCCGTGTTTGAACCCCATAGGGGATGGTGCGCATTAAAATTCCCCAAAAGTAGATAAGGGGGTGGTAGCTGAGATAAAAGATAATCTAGATAAACCGCTGGGATAGTAGCAGATGGAGTAGAAAAATAGTGCAGACTGTAAAACTAAGGCCAGAAAAGTGAACTGTAGCTGCAGCAGCCTGTATAGGAGTCTGGAGGTTTAATGAAATGCTGTACACGTCATCTTTGATGAGAATTAAAACTCCGCCATGCGCAGGAGTGCCATTTTCGGGAGGAAGATCAAATCTCACCGAAGAGTAACCGCGAAATGTGAACGAATCTAGTGGTCCAAGTTTGTCTATTGGAGACACACAAGCGGAGAGTCAGTCAATCGTATGTAACTGCAGGTCAAGTCTTCGACTGGGGAGTCCACGCACATTCTACGAAAGAATTGTCATTGTTATAATGAGATAAAATAAATAAAAATACCACCTTACTTTTTGATCGGCCCAGGACGATTCAACCGTCCTTTTATCATTCGCTTGGGGCTCGGTGGTTTGCCTGGAGCAGGCACATCCTGCACCATGATTTCATCAGAGGGAGGGCTATCCCTCTGAGTTATCCACCGATTTCAACACTTGGAATCAGTTGAATGTAGATATAGGTGGTGACGGCGATCGCCTAGCGGGGGCTTGTTCCCGTCATGGAAGCAGGACCTCCGAGAAGGAGAAGGGCTCTTCTTCTCAACAGGAGTTGACGATTTCAAAAAGTAAGTCCTCGTGTAACTAGTCTTGAACTTAATTTCAGGGGCATTGAAAACTACCGACTTAGGTTTCTCGATAAAGCGTTTTGGAGAACTTGGTGCATTAGGGACCCGTGTGAAAACAAGGTAGCATGTCTGCGTACTGCTATCGCACTTCTTGACCGCTTTAGAAGCTGCTGAGCTGTATGTACCGATCTTTAGTACAGATTGGTATCGCTTCCGGGCCTCAGTAAAGGAAAGCTTTTCCTTTACTCGGATTTCCTAATACAGCGCTCCTCTCTAAAACGAGAACAGTCGCGGAGGCCGAATGACCGCCGCGGCAGTTGACGCAGACAGCAGCGAATGTACATGCTCCTTCAATGATTACCTTGACCGCAGGTTGCACAGATGGAAGTGGCACCCTTACAATTAATGTGTGTATGCCCAAAGCGCTGGCACTAAAAACAACGCAACGGGCTCGGGATATACGGGTGCAGTTCAATTATTTCATAGCCCCGCTTTAATCCTCTGCAGCAATACTAATTTGTTAAACGTGAGGAAAAGGGTACAGGTAGGCTGTAATTCCCCCTTGCCTGCACATGATAAACAGACGTGACCCCTTGGTCTTCCAGACAACTCTGGATTTCCGGGTCTGACATACCGTCTAGTACACTGGTGGTAACAACTCCTCAAAATATAAACTCATGAATTTCGGCATTCCGGAAGCACAAAACATTTTGTACAAGTTCATCAATAGACCACCAGATTCACCACAATCGCCTACCTTTCCAATCTAATATGATCCACCATAACCAGTCATTTAACGTTGACAATGTGAACAAAGGTCTCACGAAACATTCCTGAGTTTTATAATTTTGAGAGTTAAACATTAAGAGTGTTTTATCATTGTATCAATATTTTCAATGTTTTTAACTTACGGTATTTCCTAGTTCATTGAAAGTGAAGCCACAGAAATGTTTTAGCATTTTAACTGTATTTAATTTGGCTGCAAAAGTTGTTTTATACGAAGTTTTATGTGAAATCTCTCTTGTTATCTTGAATGCTAAATCTGCTTCATTAACATATTTTAATAATTTGAGAATATGTTATCTACAAGTGAAAATAACATTCACTTTGCAAAGAGTTACAGGTGTTTAGTGATTTTCACAGCATTGTTTATAATGATACATAAGACATTTTTGTATCTCGCTTCTTCCATTGCAAGATTCTGGTCAACTGTTAAAGAAGTATTAAATAAACCCACTTTCCAGGTCCAGCTTCCTCTAGCTTCTGCAATAAGACTTTCTTTCTTTATTTATACTGGCAGGGTTAAGGCCTTAAGATCTTTTCTTCCACTCAACCAGTCTTATACATACATACATAATTTTATTTACCCACATCCAAATACTCGTAATCAGTGACATAGAACAAGTCAACCAAATTACAATAAATGGACTCACCTGTACAGGAATTTTTTTATGGCCCATTCATGTGTAGAAGCAGTAACAGCTACTTTTCCTGAATAATGAACTATTTTTGCTGTAACATGTTGTGATGTATTCTCTAGCACTAACCTGAAGAAATAAAACCAGAAATGAAATAGTGCACAGACAGCTGCAATTACTTTGATTTTAAAACAGCTTTAACTGTAAAAGGTAGCCTTAGCTTCATTTTAAAGACACAGGAATATGATTCTGAAAGGAACATGTCAATACACTCCTATCGTAACATACCTCAACAATAATCTCTGTGAGTCGGAATATTAAAACACTCTTTTTGGTTTCACTGTGTTCGATTCGAAATTGAACTAATATTGATACCTCAACAAGTTTCCTTGTCATTTATGTGCTATAAGAAGTTCGTGTTCTAATAATGAGCTGCTGTTTTCAACTGCAAGCACCTGAGATCAAAACTAGAAAATGTTGGATTGAAGCAGTGAAAGAGTAGAAACTGGATATCCCTGAACTGTAACCCCAGGGTTCTGCATGCATGGAGATGAACATTGTACCTGTTAGTGTCTTGCAGGGACAAAAGCAAAACAAAAGTGACTGGTGTTGATACAGTGATTAAACCACAAGTTCTTTCAGTTTATAGGCAGAATTTAACAGTACAATGAACTTGAGGGGGTTGCACTGTTGTATATTTGGTTGTAAACCATGATTATTTAATCATGTCGAGGAACCGTGGGGAAGAAATTTCATAATGAATAAATGACTGTATTTTCAAAATACTGCCCAGCTGAAAAACCTCAAAATGAATGTTCTCATTAGCTGTCAAAATTTCAGTTAGACGACAATGAAGAGATTTTTATTGCCGAAAGAAAAACTTATCCAAAGGTTGAAGTTTCCCCGTAATTCCAGGAGGAATCTGTAGAATTTCAATAGTTTTTCTGGGAGGAATAGTTTGAAGATATGTACTGTCATACCTCATCCACAAATCAAAAAGTAGAGCACAATTATTTTCAGAGCAGGGAAAAAAGGCCTTATTAAACTAGGATCTCAATTCTTTTTTCCATATTTTTGCTGATTTCGTTGCTTTCACGATTAAATTTTCACCTTAAACATCTGCTTTGAAACCTTAGGAATGAAAGTGCCTGTATTCTCCTGCAGTACAACAAACAACTTAGGAAAAATAGATCCATCCATACTAATAGTTGGCATAATAGTGTATAATAACAGTTTGGACATCTTTCTCCCCAACAAAGGATAAAAGTTCTTTTTCTTCTCATTTTTGGCTCAAAACCACTCTGATCAGTGTTATAAATACATGAAGGGGACAATTTGACAGTTACTTTCTAGCTGTTTTCATAAAGACTTTCTGCAAATTTGTCTTTTTCTTCTTCTTTTATGAAAGCCCTTGAAATGATTTTGTTACCTTCCTGCTTTTGCTTTTATGAATCTTTTTGAAACAAGAAACTCAAGAAGAGGATGCGCTAAAATCTATTCTTCCAAATAAATAGTTTTTTTGAAATTTCCAAGGCCCAGAGCTTCAAACCTTTTGTCGGTTGTTTTTCTTTGCTCTTCTTGCTTCTACAAAGTTAGCAAATAATTTATCATATATATATATATATATATATATATATTTTTTTTTATGCTCAATGGAATTACTTTGAATAGGTAAAAATTGCATTGTCACATTTTTTCCAGAGTCATTGATAAATAAGTGATGGAAATTCTCTATCTTGCAGCACCAATAATATGTTAGCTTGATCCAATAAGTTTAAAATTAACAGCAGATAAAAGTACAGATGCTGGAGAATATATCAGTGTTATAGTTGGGATATCTAGTAAAGGTCATTAACAAAAGTTTGCCACCTCTTTTGATACCAGCTAAGCATTAGATGTTGGTGGCAATAATACCTATTGTGTACATGCAGAGGAAAGTCTGTCGCCCCTCAGGGTTGTCCAGTACCTTATCTACAGTACCATGTTATGTTTTCCATATATTCCAAAAATTTGTCAAACAATTTTAGTGTACTTCCAACTAAAACAGCAACTCATTTTTGGAACATGGACTTCTTATAGCACATAGATGACAAAGGAAAATTGTTGAGGTATGTTTTCATATAGTGTATTGACATGTTCCTCATGAGATACATATGCAGTAATCAATTTCCACAAGCTCAGTGTGGCATTATCTCGCATTCCTTCTATGGAGGACTGATATTTTCACATAAGAACGCTTTTCAAGCTGGGTCACATTCACCCTCCATAACTGTTAAACATGTACTGACTTCCCACATCCCTCAGTTCAATGTGTTTGCAGCCACTGCCACCTAGTGGCATCACAATACACTGCATATATGTTAACATTTCTTGCCCGAACCACATTACCATGAAAAGAAATTATTGCCATTACTTTTGCAGTAATTCTTATACATGGTTTCAGCCTTCTGCAGTGCTTTCCCCACATTTAAAATTTGAGAGCCAACAGAAAATTGTAACATATGACTGGGAAAGATCCCCAAATTTCTATGTCAAACACTCAAGTGATTATTGCAAGCTTCACCAAACTGCCTAATTTTTGTGTTGTTGCTATTACCTAATTACCCAGAAGGATTGAATGCATGATGAACAAATATAAATGCATATGTACAAAAATAAAAAGTTAATCTAAGTTATGAATACAACTTACTTATGCCAAAATGATATGCCAGGTTTATCCACACCATAACCTTGAGGCTTCCATGCAATCCTCAATCTTTCCAAATTGCGTGGGTTTCTATTGTAAAACATTGGACCAACAATTTCCTCATTATCCTTCACAGTTGCTGCATTTGCAGTTATATTTGCAACTGTCCTAAGCCACAGTGTACCATCAAGCAGCTTTGCCGTCTGCAACAGCATTGATCCTGCCAAGGACATGCTGAAAGAACAAAATTATCTATTTAATACTCTAGTACTGCAACAGTTTCCATTAGCACTTCTCTAATGCTGAATGTACCTTGTTTTTTAGTGAAACTTGAATATGTGTAGCCAGAAATAGAAACTTATCTAGTGAAAGTAGAAACATTATTAGTAGATGAAATGAATGTGTTGGGTGCTAGTAACCCATCCATCAATTGAAAAAGTGTCTCAACTTTTATAGCTGAAATCTAACCAAGAAGAAAATTATGACATAGCATAGTGATATCACAATTGTACTAACAGCAAAAAATGAACTAGAGAGCAGCTCATATTAGAATGCAATGACATAAGATGACAAATGATGTACATTTAGTCATGGCAACAATTCAAAAGAAGAAAAATACATGACAAATTAAGCACAACAACAAAAATGGAATTCCTAATCAATTCTCCCATACATGTGCATGCACACACACTAACCTAAACCGAACTGCAGGTGAATCCTAAAAAGTGGAGTTGGTGGTTTACGATATGCTAAGGCTTGATGGCCTCTGCACCTCTCCTGTTTGTTAGATAATTTTCCACTTTTCCCTATGCTGGCACACATATTCAAGTTTCAATAGTTTTTTTACTTTATTTATTTATTTTTTTATTTGTTCTGAATTAGTCTTATCACTTATGAGGCAAAAAATCACACATTGGCATTTTGTGTATTCTCACGCAAATTAAATACTACTTGAACAGGTGAGTAGTTACAGATCATATGCTTATCTGAAATGCCCAAATATTTACATTTTCAAATATCTGTTAATGTAGGTGAGTTGTGCTTGTGAGATGCACATAGAGAAGTTTTATCTATTCTTTTGCCCCTCAGAACTTAGGAAATAGCAATTTTATATCCCCATCTATCCAAAGAGTTCCATTAGTTAGTTAGTTCTCGGAGCATTCAGTGAGTTCGTGGAGCAGCCACAGAGACCTACGAACATTGAACTTGTCATATGCAATTACCATAGTACCTTTTTTCAATCTGTACTTACAAAAATTTGTCTGCATCTAAATAAATAATTACAATAAAAATAAAAAAGAACACTTAGAACAACTCAACCAACAACAAAATAATACAAATGTTATTATATACATATTTACATACACATTGATATGTTGTGCAGTATAATACTGTTACTCATATATTCCTTTACAGATAATATGCCTTTTTATATAGGTATTTTCTTAGAGCTGATTTAAAGGAATTGTCATTGTTTATTAAGGCTTTTAGGCTAGAGGGAAAGCATTGTATACTAAAATGCACTTACAATAAATGCCTTTTTGATGGCATGAAAATGCTGAAATTGGGAGATGTAGATTTGCTTTTCGTCTAGTATTCTTGTAATGTATATTTTGATTTTGAACAAATTTTGGTTTATTTCTTACATAAAAGTTCATGAGGGATAAAATATATTCACAAGGAAGAGTTAAAATTTCAAATTTCCAAAGAGGTTTCTGCATGAATGTCTGCTATGTGTACCAGCAATTATTCATGACTTTTTTCTGTAACAAGAAGACACGTTCACTTTTAACTGAATTTCCCCAAAATATTAGACTGTGCTTCATTATTGAGTTGAAATAAGCATAATAAACTAGTTTTAAAGTATTAATTGACTCCAACATTACTAATGCATGTATTGCATAGCATGCACTGCTTAGTTTAGGTGTAATAAGGTCAATATGATCTTTCCAATTCAGATGGTTATGAATTATTAAACCAAGGAATTTCATATATTTGGTTTGTGAAAGTACACTGTTATAATATCCTATCTGTAATTGTGGATCTGGAGATCTGTGAGTAATGAATTCCATAACATTTGTTTTATCTAGAATTAGAGACAATTTGTTTGCTTTGAACCATACACATAATGAACTGAGAAACAAATTTAATTTAATGGCACAATCATTAAGGCTCTTTCCATTTATCAATATGCTTGTGTCATCTGCAAATAGAACAGTATTTCCTACATCTTGGATAGATAAGGAGAGGTCATTTATATATATCAGAAAAAGAAGAGGACCCAGAACAGATCCTTGAGGCACTCCATGGTCAATCATGAAGGGACAATTTATCACTACTTTTTGTTTCCTTTTGTCAAGGTAGGATATAAACAATTTTAAATATTGGTTTTTTATTCCATTGAAAGCTAATTTATCTATCAGAATTTCATGGTTGACACAATCAAAAGCCTTTGCTAAGTCACAAAATATTCCTCCTACATGTGCTCTTTCATGAAATGCAGTTAAAATTTCATTAGCAAGTTTATAGATTGCATTTTCTGTTGAAATTCCTTTTCTTAAGCCAAACTGATCACTAACTAGAATATTGTTACTTTCAAGGTAATGGCAAAGCCTATTGTACATTACTTTCTCAAACACCTTAGAAAATGTAGGTGAAATAGCTATAGGTCTATAATTAGAGATAGTTAACTTTTCTCCCTTTTTGTACAGGGGTCTCACTATTGAATATTTTAGCCTCTCAGGAAATACACCCAATGTTAAAGATTCATTACACAAGTGACTAAGGGGGTAATAATTTCCTTTGCACAGGCCTTTATGACTTTGCTATTGATTTCATCATAGCCAGAAGAGTTTTTTGATCTTAGTTTTCTAATGATATTACTAATTTCTAGTGGGGTAGTGATACCTGGTTTGAATTCATTATTTTGATGGGGGGTGATGATTTGTAAAATTTTTAAAGCATCTCTTTTATCACCAGAATACAAATTTAAATTTTTTGTTACATTAAGAATGTAATCATTAAACACATTTGCTACATCTGCAGGGTGTTGTATCTCTTCATTGTTAATGTTTCAGATTATTTCATCATCTTGTTGCAAATTTTTGCCTGTTTCTTGTTTTATTATATTCCAAGTAGTTTTTTGACTGACTGATAAAGTGTTTAGTAATGGAGGCCTTTCACTGCTTTTATGACTTTCCTAAGTATCTTACAACACTTTCTAAAATGTATTTTTAATTTAAGGTCTTTACTGAGCTTTTGCTCATTATATAATTGCCTTTTATGTTGATTAGATATTTTAATTCCTTGGGTTAACCATTCCCTGCTCATATTATAACTTCTTTTTTTCATTTTTAGTGGGAAATATGCTTCAAAATGCAATTTAAAAATCTGTAAAAAATTGTTGAATTTACTATTAACATCATTTGCTCTGAAGACACTATTCCACGATTTTTGTTGAAGTGTCTCCGCCATTTTATTGAGATTAGCATCATTAATATCTCTATATTTTATATATCTATAACACTCTTGAGTTTTATTGTAGAATTTTTTTTCATTATTATTTGAGCATCATGGTCAGAGAGACCATTGATCAATGAAAACACAGAATATAATGACAGTTGCCTGAATTTACAAATACATTATCTATTGCTGTGCTAGAGTTTTTATCAATCCTGGTGGGAAAGTTAATTGTATGCACCATATTATATGCAGTTAGAAGGAAATTCAGTCTATTCATTCTTACACTTGGCATTAAGTAATCAATATTTATGTCCCCACATATAATTATTTCATGCTTAGGCTTATATAAAAAGTTTAAGGTATCTTCAAGTTTCATCAAGAAAGTTTCAAAGTTTCCTAACTGTGAGTGATAACTGGCAATTATAATTATTTTTGTATTGTTGCTATCCGATTGAATTGTGCATAATTCAATGTCCTGTTCTGAATTAAATTCTGATACATCTAATATTTTACATGGTACATCCTGCCTGACATAAATGCAAACTCCTCCGTTATTTAGTTTTTTCCTTGAAGCTCCTGCTCCCAGACAATAACCATGTAATGACAATTGTGATAATTCCTGTTGTTTCAAATGATGTTCAGATAGGCAGATTATATGTGGTTTTATATTTTCACAAGTTAAGATGTTTAATAATTCATCTGTTTGCTTCTAAGTCCTCTAATGTTTTAATGAAATATACAGAGATTTTCATCTGTTTGCTTCTAAGTCCTCTAATGTTTTAATGAAATATACAGAGATTTTTATTCCTTGCAGAATACTCTTCAATTTTACTTCATTTTCTGTGCTATCATGATCATTGACACGATTGTCATTTGATTTAACATTAACTATTATTAAATTAACTATATATTACATATATAATCATAGACTTCCCCTTAAGTCATAAACCACTTGCAACCTAAAATGATTAAGGTATATGCATTATCTATCCTTATTTGCCATAATTTTAGTCAAAAACTCAAGATTAATGGGTGACACATTTTTCATAATTAACTATCGGTTTAACTTAGGTCTAATGACCCAATAGGTTACCTTTGTAGCTTAGAATATTAAATGACAAATATAACCTTTAACCCTGCAGAAATATAACTTCAAATTCATAGTTGCTCTGAGGGCTTCTCATTACTTATATTCACAGAAGCACGGCAAGCACAGACCGCATTTTTGAAATTGTTTTTCTTATTTATTTCCAACTTATGAATGGTCCCTCCAAGGTTTAAGTACCTTTTGATTAGTATCGTGCAGTGTCTTCGTAACACAATCTGAGGACTCCTTACCCGTTACAATGGCTGATCAAACAAACAAAGCAATATTATATTTGGCTGCTAGTGTTTATTCAATATGTTTAAGCGCAATATTCATATTATTTTATTCACTCTTGCACATCACTGTTACCGGTGTTTACTATCCGCTTATCGCCTGGTTTTCCTTCATTTGTTTATCATAACAGACAACTTTTGAATGTCAGAGCTTTTACCGCTGCCTACATTGTGGGCCATTAAGTCAATGTGAATACATGCACAAAAATAGAAAATGAATTAATAAAACGCTTGTTTCTAAAACTTTATTAACATTATTTGATTAGGTCCATATTTTATATTTATAGTTTCGGAATAAAATTGAATGTTGGTTACTCTGCTTTATCTTTGTGACAACCACAATATGTGCGAAGCATTTCGAGATTGGGCTATCACCAGTTTTCGGCTTTGAGGCTAAAATCGTCGGTGTAGTTATCTTGAAAAGACAGTATTTAGTGGAGGTAAATTAGCATTCAGCAGGAATATAAAATTCCTTAACATGGCTGTTAACATTTCGTAGTAGTAGATATACTTGTTCTGAGATGCAATGATGAGAGAAGCTCAGGGATTTAGTTTGGTTTAGTTTAGTTCTCGGAGCATTCAGTGAATTCGTGAAGCAGCCACAGAGACCTACGAACATTGAACTTGTCATAAATTTAAACATAGTATCCTTTCAGCTAGGCTTCATGTTTTCTTTTCCTTACTCATATATCGGTACAGACAATTATTACCCTTTTCTTAGTTATTTCCGTAACAATTAATTTGCATACAAGTGTCTGATATTGTACTATCTTCCATCACATACCTGATAAGGATAGCTTATACCGCAATACTTCCATACAGGTATTATAGAAACAATAGTGATGAAATGTTAATGATGGTTCAGGTGCCTTTTACCGTACGGTCGCATAAATAGAATTGAAACGAGCTGAAAACATCTCAAAAACAATTTAGTAATATGGAGCATTATTATTATTATTATTATTATTATTATTATTATTATTATTATTTGAAGTAACTGGAAATGACCACGATTAGGATATCTTCAGTTGTATAGATGATTAGGAAAACATATGAGTTACTGCACATAAAAGCCTTAGTATAAAGCATTATTTAAGGAATATTTGAATACAGCATTTGTGCACAACAATAATAAGTATTATTCATTTAGGCATTATTGAAATCCATTTTTTGGACATTTCACAAATTATGAAGGTAGTGAGTGAAACTCCTTAGTAATGTTTTAAAATCTTTGTGCAGATTTATGGCTTTCTTTTATTCATAGTCATGGTCAGTACTCCATACAAATGTTCAACATATTGAAGGACAAAATGTGTATGTTATTGAAATAGCAGACTCTCTCAAGAAACTGTAATTCACATTGCAAGAAAGACAGAAACAACAGTTTGTTCCTCTGGTCATAAAAATCTTATCTGGTTAAGTGCAAAGAAAAGGGTGTGCTTGACAGAGAAACATTGGTTGCATTGATTTAATGATTCACTTTTATGGTACAGTTGTTCAGTATCTTGGGAAAAGGGTTCATCATTTTGATTATATTCAGGTCTCCCAATTTACTTTACATAATCAATGGGAAAATGTTCAAAATGTTGTCTAGTCTATCAATAGTACTTTCCTAATAATGATAGTTCTTTGATGAAATTATACATTTTGAGACGTTTGTAACAAGAAAAACTGACTAAGTAGAACACTGAAAGTGGCGACAAATTTTGGAACATTTTAAAAAAGGTGCTGCCCCATTTAAGAACCTACATATCCTTCCTGAGCATGCCTTATGTTTACCAGGAATCTCTGCACCAACTGAAAGGGTGTTTCCCTTCATGAACAGTATTTGGATGTTAGAAAAGACTCAATTAAAGGTAGACTGCAAAATTTTCTCATTGTGAAATGTAATTTGCTATTATGATCTACTTTATGAACTTTATCAGAGACCTGATTTGCTAAGGCAGATTCAATCATCTCAAAGGTATATTAAATAAGTAAAAATCTGAATTTGTCCAAAGGTGTTATCTTTCAACATTTATAGCTTATGTCCATTTAAAAATAAGAGCTATTTGAAAGGAAGTATTATTTTTAAAAGACTGGAAGGGGACCTAACCTAATTCTTTTCAACATTCAACAGTTCCCACTCAAAGAAGCGATTCAGTTTAACTGCTATTTTTATGGCATGAGGAGGGAGCTTTTAATTGGTATATCTGTTTGGCACACTTAAAACCAAATTGTTGTTACTCATAAATTAAGTAGTAGGGTTCATATGTCTACATGCAAAAATTAACATTAACAAGACTGTATTCTTTTCAATATCAGTAGATACCAAATGACATATTTTTTTTTTCCCCCTACCACATAAGTATTTCACTTAAAAGCTTTTCTCTCAGTTTCAAGATAGCACATTGCATGAAAGTTGGTGCCTGTTAGGACCACCTGTGGATTTTCTTATTGTAATGAAAGATAAATAATGCAACAGTGCACCTTGGACTCATTTATGCCATAAATTAATATCACACATTGTCAGCATGGCAAAAACTTTCATCAGACTAAGTAGGGCATTAAAAATATTTAAATTATTCAAAATATAATTGTAGGATATAAAAAAGTATGGAAAAGATAGACATAAGAATGAAATACTCACCAAGAAATGGAAGCTCTAGTGAGATATATTAAATGATTAGCACAGAATGAATTTTAAGATGCAAAATTATGATTGGAAAGGAAAATGTAAGGTTTGAAAATTATAAACAGAGGTTAAAAAAATTCAGATAAAATTCTTTATTCAGATCTAAATCAGTTATCTAATATTATTTATTCAAAACTGTAGCAAAAAACATAAAGTAACCAATATTTAGAAAGTACATGTAACATTGGTTTCAACCAATTTGTTACATTGGATTACACACAAAATTTCTGTTTTCGAATGTAAGAGGCATTGGAGATCCATATATTGGAGATACTCCACTCAACATCTGCTGAAACCCAATGGAGCATATTTTTTTAAACATACAAAGGGGGAGTTTAGTGGAATATGCAAAGGCTTCCACATCTGGATTGTTCTTCAAAATGAATGAAGTCCCTTTCCTTGTGTTTACAGCCAATTGAGTGAAGTTTCTGTATATATATATAAAAGGATGTCTTAAGCTCAAAGTGCAAACAACTTACATTCATAAACATAGTTATGTTGTTTGTAATTCAGTGTAACAAATTGGTTGAAACCCAGTAAATGGTTACTTCATGTTATTTGCTACTGTGTTGATAAAGAATGTTAAATTAACTGGATTAGACCTAAAAGCATTTTATCAGCATCTTTTTTTAATTTTTCATATAAATTTTGCGATTCTTTCTTACCCCTTTCCATCCCCTTGCACTTTATAATCCCATTCTCTAGTTATTAGCAAAGTTACTTTCGAACAAATAAAATGTGGTAGATGAGAAATCACTATGAATATATGCATTTAAAGTACATTTGTAATAGCCTGTTTGAGGGTTCCTCCCTTTTTTTTTTTATCCCCATTTCTTTTCCTCAGTGAGAAATTTAGCATTATTCTTTCTCTTTTAGGTCCATAGAAAAACCAAATGTGAGATATAATGGCAGAGGAACCACAGTCAGCTGCAAAAATAAGTATGGATGGTGTTAATGACAGTATCATCAGCCTCTTTGAATGTCCAGTATGTTATGAGTATTTGACCCCTCCAATTCATCAATGCAAGAATGCCCATAACATTTGTGCCTCTTGCAAAAAGAAACTGAAGCAATGTCCTACTTGTAGAGAGACTTTCTTAGATTCAAGGAGCTTATTTGTGGAGCAGATTGCCCAAAAACTTCTCTATCCATGCAAAAATGCAGAAGTTGGTTGTAAAGAAAAGCATACTTTAAATGAGATAAAAGGGCATCACAAAGAATGCCCATATCGTCTGTATGAGTGCATTCCTGGTAAATCTGAAAACTGTCCATGGAGAGGAAGACGTTTTGAGATATTTGGCCATATAAGTGAAGGTCATCCAATGAATGCTTGGATGACATCTGAGAACAGCATTTTATATGAGGCTGATATTTTACAAGGAACTTCAGATATTCAGCTCATTTCAGCACTAAATGAAATTTTCTGGTACTATTTCAATTTTGATGTTCAAAAACAGAAGCTGCACATAGTTTTGCAGTTTATTGGGCCAAAAGAACTGGCTTCCTCCTTCAAATATGTGGTGGATATAACCTCGTTTCATGATGAAGAAGTTGGACTCTGCTTTCGAAACAGGGTTGAACCAGATGTAATCCCATTGTCTACAATACGTGAGTCTGAACGCTGTGTGAAGATTGATAAAGATCAACTAAAGAAATTTTTGGGCCCTAACAATTCATTTGCCTTCATACTCAAAGTGAAGAAAACACAAAGTGCTAGTTATCCAGAAAATGCTACACACCAATGACAATATTTTTGGTGCACAAAGTTTGTTAACACTGTATTGTTTATGTTTTTACTAAATGTTTTATCATACAGTGAAAATATTAATAAAGCTGTATGGGTGCATAGGCTTCCACTGCCTTTGTTATGGTGTCTTGGAAGGTCCATAGAAGGCTGTGCCTTGATGTGGTTAGTTACTGACATTTCACCCAGCATGTTGTGAGCTTCTTGTAGATTGCATTATGCTGCTCACAGATGTAAGTTATCAGCCATGCAAAAGAAATGCACAGGATGTTGGGAGAAATATCTGTAACGGACCACTTCAATACATGGCCTTCTCCAGAAGTTCAACACACCTATTAATAAAGCTGCTTTACCAATGTTCATTTTTCATTATTTTAACAGTTCTGTTTTGTATTTTTGTATTTTTCAGAGGCATTTCTTTGCATGCAAAGAACATTTAAATCACATTTATAAAATAAAAAAAGATTATTACTGAAACTATTTTTGCCAAATTCATTAAAGTGCAATGTATGAAAAGAAAATTAGAAATATTCACAATTTAGAATGTATAAAAAGTTTTCATATCATTCCACTAGAGACAAATATATTTTACATTTCTTTATGAAAATTAACGTTTAACATGTTTGTTAATTAAAAGTAATCATAAACGTTAACGTTGATTTTATGCCAGGTGTTTTTTGTTTTTGTTTTTTCGTTTTTTTAATGTGTTTAATGCGCATTTTTACTACTGAGGCACTGCAGGCTATGGACACTGATGATACATGGCATGAAATGATTGATTGGGAAAGGACTTTTTTAAGGAAAGAAATGTTGCAGGCCTAAGTTTAGGGTTCCTCTGTGGCATTTGCCATTTATGAGGACTGAGGAATATCTGGAAAAAACCTCAGTCAGAGAGGATGGTTCTGGCGAGATTCGAACACCATACTCATGAGTTCTCGCCATAACGACCTTAGCAACCCATGGGGTACATGTGTTTGATGTTATGTATTGATAGTATTGTAAATATGAAAAACCAAATGTTAAGAGTGATGGTAATGTGATGGCTTATTATAGAACTTTCTTCAACTTTGTCATTTGTTAAAGTTTTGCTCTCTGTTTACAGTCAGAATGGCTCTATGAATTTATATTTTGTGCAACATTGGGAGTCAGATGTATAAATAAAAATTGTTATATTTTATAACCTGAATATTCTATCTAGTAATTTCCTTTACAAACTTAATGAAATGTTTCCATTGCCCTATTTCCCTTCCATCCTTTTTTTTTTTTTTAAATTTTTTCCCCAGGTTGATGTCAAGATTACCAATACATTCATATATTCCTTTAGGTAACAATGTACAAGCCTTGAATTAAACAGCCCTACAAATAAAACACCATATGGGCATATAAATGAGCATATTCAAAGAAAGTCAAGTGCATTAATTAATGTTGGCACAAATGGGTCCAAGGTTCAGCAGATAAAGGCATCAAGAAGTTCCAGGGTTCCTGAAATAATCACTGCAAAATAAGGTGAATAAGAATCTTAAAGAAAAAAGTGAACAACTAAGATAATGTTTAAGATAACACTGAAGGAAAACAAAAGTAAACATTGATACTATCTTTAAAGAATAGGCACCCAACTAAAATTTAAGACTGATGAAATTATTGGCTGCTTTTTGATAATGAATGTTTTCACACAGTTACCAGTTTTACACCAATTGCATTTCTCTAATTTGGTGTCCACACATTTAAAAAAAATAACTTAATAAAACTACAAAACATAGTTTCTGCTTTCTAGGCAATATGGTTGAGCCTCTTGTGCTGGTACATGGAGGTGCAGGTGACATTCCTGATGAAAGAGTAAAACCTAAACTTATGGGTGTTTGCAAGTCTGCTAAGAAAGGGTACCAAGTGCTCATATCTGGGGGCAGTGTCATAGATGCTGTTCAAGCTGCTGTCCAGGTGATGGAAGATGATGAAGCATTTAATGCAGGTTTGTAATAGGTGAAGAATCAAACCAAGAGGTCTGAATCTTTGTTTATCACAATGGAATTAAACTTTATGTGGACTAACAGTGTTATTTGTATTTTGATGACAAGTTCATTACAGTTTTCAGACAATGTGTTTTATAGAACTAAAAATGCATTTCATAAACAAGTTGTGAAGTAAAATGGTAGCACTGATTACTATCACATTTACTAAAACAATAAAGATCTTTAAGGTTTTTTTAGGTCTCATTGAATATTTTCTTCCCAGTTAAAGGATAAATAAATTAATTCTTTTCTATTTTGGAACATATTGATGTACAATTGCTAAGCATCCTGAATTGGCCAGGATTCTCCTGGAATTTTCTGCAGAGTGGTGATGTAAGCAGTGTTGGCTCACAGCAATATAAAACCAGGTTGCACAATTTTACTACTACTAATTATTGATCACAAGCTTTTAGAGTCTCAATAATGAATGCTTATATATGCATGGCTGAACATATATTAGCAAGAAAATTTAATTAAAAATATGTAATAATGCACGTATTTAAACAAAAAAATACCTGGTTTTTGTGGCAGCAAAATTGTTGACCTTTTGTGTGCACGATGTTTGCCTCAACAGAAAGAATTATATAGTTTCTCTCAAAATTGACTCAAATCCTTACTGGCAGTTGGTCTACCCAGTTTTTCAATTTTAATATTCTCTTCCAGGAATTGCAAAGAAAAGGACTTTGAATGTAAATTTTGTATAATCTTTATTTCCTTCATTCAATTAACACAAAACAAAGTAAAGCAACTATTCACACGTTTCACAAAAATTTCACCAGCTTGCCATTCACAAGCACCTTACTACTAGCAAAATAATTGATATCACTGCTGGAGAGTATTTGCTTCTAACTTCAAACGTAATACTGTATGATATTGAAATAACTGCAAGTTTTCCCATATTTAATATACAGGGTGTTTCCAAGCTGATGATACAAACTTTCAGGAATGATGGAGAAGAGCAAATGTATCAATTTGAGATCAGGAACCCTGGTCCAGAAATGATGGAGTCAAAAGCAAAATTTGTTGTAGATGTAATACCTTTATTTATCTGTAAAACCTTCATATATATTCACAACAGATATTCAAATTGGCATCCCCCAGCTTTGAGGCATGCATCACACAAAGTTGTGTTGTACCCGTTGGAACAGCCCAGGTGTCATGCAAACAATGTTACAAGCAGCAAGAAATCTTGCCAGGAGATCTTTGGGTTCGGCTGATGTCTCATACCCAAGATTGTTCAGTAAACCCACAAGAAGAAATGAATTGGGATCAGATCAGGTGAACAAGCTGGCCAGGAAACAGGACCTCCTGTCAGCAGGAGTCAAAGCATGCACTTTCTGACGGCAGTAGGGGTGTAACTTTTGTTCCCATATTACTTTTCACATTATACTGTGTGCGACACCTATTTCATGTGCAACTGATTGAAGGCTCCGAGCAAGCACTTTTACCAAAGTGGTAGTCCGGACACTGCCTTGTCTCATTGCATTATGATACCACTTGCCCTGTTTCCTGTTACCATTGGAACAGTCATGGAAAAATGGTGTAGGTTGAATGTACACTAGAAGAGTACTTGGCCTGATACAACCTGTCAGCTTCCCTTCTGTTCCCATTACCTTGTCCATACATGAAAAGCATATCTGCATATTCCTCAATTGCATGTTCCACTTAACTAGACTGATTAACTATGCCTCAACTGACAAACACAGACATTCACATCCAGACTAACTATGTCCGAAACACATCACGCTATCTGCATTGCAGTAGTGGAGTTTCCTGCCTTCAACCCTTATGATGCACATTTACATATTGGCCAGGCTAGCAAGTACATGTAAAGACATCCATATATTGCTTCATGCAGACAAATATTCATAGGTTTTCATATTCCACTGTTACACAGTATCCCACAATAATGTTGGCTTGTAACTTTTGACTCTGCCATTTCCGGACCAGGGTCCTGGTTTGAAATTGATACATTTGCCGTTCTCTATCATCTTTCAAAGTTTGTATATCACCCCAGAAATACTCTGTATATACATGATGCATTACCATTAATATACTGTTTCACTGTAATTATCTAATAGTCTTGTAAAATATTTTATTTAACTTTATGGCAATGTTCAGTCCATATTTACTGTCCAAAAATGAGATGCATGTATAACTCCACCTCCAAATTAAAAAATATTCTCTTTCATCATTACTCCCTGATTGCTGCCACCTCTTCATTTCTTTGTAATCTTCATCAAACCAACGCCTTTTGATACTATACTCACTATCCCAGATTTTCATGCTACTCCCTGCCCCTTTAATTTTCTGTTCTAATTTCTCTGTCTTCTTGTGAATTATATCTTCATCACTTAATTGTTGTATGCCAATCAGCCCAATGTTGCCACTTCCAAATGTAATTCTTTGGTAAATAATTAACATTTCTCCATCCTCCATTTGTAGATTTCAAACTTTTTTCAGCCCACTAGCCTTTATCTCTTCCTCCAATCCCTTCACAACTATAAAACTACCTCTTTATAGGAAACTCATTGTAACAAAATTCACAATCTCAAAATTCTGTGGCACATTGTCCAATCCTACTGAACATAAAATATAGTCCATACTTGGACCATTTCTATTTGCAAAGGTAAACTCTTCTACCTTTCCCTATCTCTTATGCTATTACAAATTAAAGATTATTTCAGTTAATGAAAATACATAAATATTTGAGCTTGGCTTTTAAAAGTCCATTCAAGTAGCAATAATTTGTCTCAGATTTCATCATGTCTCTCTGATGTTATATATTGGAGAAATGTTATATTGGCCAATGTGCAACAACTAGATGGAAACGCGTGTCACATTTGAGTATATGAGACATCGCATGAGAACTGTTTTCTCACAACAGAATAAGTTCTAAAGAAGCATAACATAGGAAGTGAAATGTCAGGAAGAACTGTTATAGCTGTGATGTTACAAAGCCTAGAAACTAAGACAAATTATATTGACACCAGCTTCAGAAGATTAGACAATAATTAGCAACAGTGGTAATAGCTAGCAAACTTATAGGGCACATAATAAAATTATGGACAATTTGCTATTCATATTTTGAAGATTTGTCCCTACACAAGAAAAGAAATAAAAAGATTGTAAAGTCATAGGTTCATTGTCCACCAGATTTCAAAATGAAAATTATACTTTTTAGAGAAATTTTGTTCATTTGCTTTTTAATCAATTTTTTTAAATAACCTTCATGTTGGTTACAGCTTTTGGCCTATCTAAGCTAGATGTTTTGGCCTCTTTCATTGTGGCACACATCATGAAATCATTTAGAGATAATTTACTATTACAATTAAAAATGTTTATAGGTTGATGTGGAATTCTATCCCTATATAAGATATACATATATATATATATATATATATATATATATATATAAGTCCTAAGTATGGCTTTCTTCCGAAGGGAAGTAAAACTGTGGGTTCTGTGTTGTAGATTTACAGCACGTGGAAGAACCTCAAGCCTGAAAGAATAAACCTCTGAGCAAAATTTATCAGCCATTTAATGCTCTGAATTGAATGGAAAATTGATGACCTGAGATGTTAAATAGCATCTGTAAATAAATTAAATCAACAAAATCTTCTCTTACCACTACGGGTATTCATGAGTGAGAGTTCTGGGGTTCAGGACTGTTCTTCCTGACTGATAATTTTTTTTCAGATTTTCCCCAGTTCTCGTAAAGTGTCAAAAAGATACCCTAAATTTAGGCCTGGAACATTTCCATATGCTAAAAAAAAAAATCCTACCCCAATTTATCATTTCAACTCGTAAATCCCCATTGTCCACGGCCCATGATGCCTCACTAGTTAAAATGGGCATTAAACACAATTCAATAATCATCTCTATTGCATAAGTCTTGTGGTTCATTTTTTTCTAAAGGAAACTGATCTATCCACCTTTTCTTCAGTCTAGTCATCATAAATCATGTTCCTAAATTTCTGCATTCAGGCAAGATGATGTCCTTGGTTACTTAAAATTGGAAATTGCATGAAAAATAAACTCAAAATGAAGAAATAAGATCCCAGCATCTAACTCCAAGGCTATACAGGCCCATGCAAACACATAAGACTATTTAAAAAGCAATTTTAGAATTTAAATGGTTGCTTCTACAGAAATTTGAGAAAATTTGTTTATAATTTCAGTTTTCTTTTGATAGGACATGGATCTGTACTGAATGAGGAAGGTGAAGTAGAAATGGATGCTATTATAATGGAAGGCAAGGAGTTAAGAACAGGTAAATAACAAAGTGCATGCTTTATAATGCAGAGTGGAATGGAACCAGTGTTCAAAATAAAGCTAGTAATAGAGCTTAATAAGAATAATAAAAAATTTAAATTTTTGATTTGAACTTTTAATGGTGTCAATAAAATAATTGCAATAGCCTAACTGCACTTTTATGTTTGTTTTTGTGTAGTTTGATGTAGAATTATGGCATGAAGAACAGGGTAAAAATTTGTAAACTTGATGCCATTAATAATAAAAAATATATTTATAGGTGCAGTAGGTGCCATCAGAAATGTTGAACATCCAATAGATGTAGCACGCTTGGTCATGGAAAAGACACCACATGTATTACTTGTCGGAGTGGGAGCCAAAAAATTTGCCAATGATCAAGGAGTGCTTGATGTTCCTGTTGATTATCTTGTCACAAACTATGCTAAGAAGGCATTAGAAAATATGATCCATCATGGTGGAGCAGCTACATCAGAATTAGGGTGAATAAACAAATAATATTCACACAGTACACATTCATACAAAAAAATGCTCATCAGGTACATGCAGAAATTACAGGCATACAAAAATTATACATAGTGCTACAGATGCATATTGGCCAGTAGAAGGAATGGACCATCCTGCACATTACAACACTTCTTTGTACAATTTACGGAAATAATGTACAAGAGATGTCCAACCCCCTACTCTAATGCTTCTCTTAATTAGTGTGATAGCATTGTGCTTCTTGAATTCTATTTATAGATCCTCTCTGCAGACTGATCTTAATAAACATGGTTTTACAGGTAGCAGGACCATTTCACAAAAAATCAGTCCTGGTGCTGTAGTGGTAACCATACTTGCCTTCTAAACCCAAGATTGTGGGTTCAAACCGTGCCAGGATCGATGGATTTTTTTGGGCATAAAAATCCTAAATTCTTCAGAAGGGAAGTAAAGCCGTGGGTCCCATGTTGTACATTTACGGCACGAAAAAGAACCTCAAACCTTAAAGAAGAGGCCTTGGAGCAAAATTTGTCGGCCGTTTCATGCCCTGAATTGAATGGGACGCTGATGACCTGAGCTATCAAAGAGCATCCATAAATAAATAAAATTAACAAAAATCAACTTCAGAAAAGGAATGTACAAGATATGGTCCATAAGTTTCCAATCTGACAAAGAAGACCATGATTCTTTGTTGCAATGCTAATCCCATCTCATACTCACATTTTTTAGGAGTATTGCATTTCCTTTCTGGCCATGCCATTAACTTCACAGGTTGTGCATACTGTCTTTTTATTTATTTATTTATTTTTTTTTTTGTTTATTTACAGATGCTCTTTAACATCTCAAGTCATCAGCATTGCATTCAAATTAGCGTGTGAAACGGCCGACAAATTTTGCTCAGAGGCCTTTTTTTTCAGGCTTGAAGTTCTTTGTGAGGCCATAAATGTACAACATAGGACCAACAACTTTACTTCCCTTCCAAAGGAAGCCATACTTTGGATTTTTATGCCCAAAAAAAATTTGTCAGTCCTGGCAGGGATCAAACCCCCATGATCTTGTGTTTAGAAGGCAAGTATGGTTATCACTACACCATCAGGACCGACTATGTGGACACTGATGACAGTATATGAGATGAAATAATAATTGGCAAAGAATATTTTAAAGGGAGCAAACATTCCAGGCCTAAATTAAGATATCTTCCTGGCATTTTCCATTAACGAAAACTGAGGAAAAACTGGAAAATACCTTAATCAGAGAGGACAATTCTGGCAGAAATTGAACTCCAGATCTCCCCTCATGAGTATATGTGCCTTAATGACCCTGACCACCCTTGATGGTTTATTTGGAGAAGAATATTATTAAAATTAGGTATGTTAATATTTTGTTATTCACGTATTATGTACAGTTCCTACTCTTGGTTTTGTCATTTATATTAATACATAGCTATAAATTTATTTTATATATATGATATATATATTTGTATATATAATATATATATTTGTATATATATACTATATATATATATACTATATATATAATTTCCAAGAATTCCTGCACAGTATAGATTTTAACACATTTTTTTAAATTTTGTGCTTGAGTGCTTTTGTATCAGTTTGATAGTTTATTAAACAGAATTGCACCTTTATGTAGTAATAGTAGTAGTGGTAGCAGTAGCGGTAGTGGTAGCATTAGTACATCTGATTTATCTACAAATGCTCTTTAAAATTTCAGGACATCAGCATCCCATTCAATCCAGAGTGTGGAACAGCTGGTAAATTTTGCTCAGAGGCCTCTTCTTTCAGGCTTGAGGTTCTTTTACATGCCGTAAATCTATGAAATGGGATCCATAGGTTTACTTCTCTTCTGAAGGAAGCCATACTTAGGATTTTTACATCCAAAATCATTATTACCGCCCATAAATTCTGTTTATCCATACCTTCCATTTGACATCCAACTAATTTCTCAGATTCCTTTTCTTCTTTTTTCATAACCATATATGTGACATATCATTTTAGATAGAAGGTACTTGATTTTACCTAGCTTATTCTTTGAGTATATATACTTTTCTTGTACACTTAAACAATCATTAAAAATATGTCCGTGGTAAGTGATAAATTCTAAACCAGTATTTTAGTATTTTTTCCATAACCATCCCTCTTAAATTAGCTTTACCTAATTCTAATAAAATTCCTTCATCTGCAATATTATATAGGACTGTTAAAATTAATTTACAAAACTTTTTCATTAATATATTCATATTTTCTCAAAGTCAAACTTATTCTAAACCTGAAATCTCAATTCCATATAGCCATCTTGATTCAACCAAAGTCTTATAGTTCTATTCAATGCTGATTTGTCTTTTGCCGTGGTCATCTCTGTGTTTTCCCTATCTTCCTGTACACTTCAATTTTATATCTAATTATATAAAGTTTGTACCAGTTTGAATTTCTTTATCCCATAATAACTTCTCACATTTTTTCTAAATTTATTACCTTTTTTCAATATATTTTAGTTTTATCAACATTGAAAATTCATTCTCTACAATATCTTAATTTCATTTACCGCACATCTTAAACCTACTCTGAGAATGAACTCATTAGTATAACATTCCTGTTATTTCTTTGTTATTGGTTGATGGCATAGGTGTGTTTGTTTACTAATTTATATGGTAGAGTTAAAGCCTTAGGAGCTTTTCTTCCACTCAACCACTCTTGTGGAAAGATACATATTTTATTTATTTTAATTCAAATAGTAAATTAATGACATAGAGCATGTCAACTAAATTGCAGTAAATATATGAATAAAACATTTTAATAGTATAAAAATAAAAGTAATACAAACAGAAATATAATTAACAGAAAATACACATTTGTAATTATAATATATTTGTGTCGCATATATAGCAATTTATATCATATCACTCCACAGAAGTTCATATTTCATTGACCAGAGCTCACAACTGGAATATATAAGAAGGCTACCATGTGAATTTACACTCAGATCAGGTTAAGATTCATCTACCTTTAAACCCTCTATCACATATCTATTAATAAATTAAACATTATAGGACTCTACATCTGTGCCTAAGTCCTTTATTTTGTTGTACCCCTTCCATTATGGAGTCATATACCATTCACAGTGACTGGTTCAACATGGATCTCCTTGGCATAATTTCACATCAAATGCAGGAAATAAATCACTGCGTGGACTTCAATTTTCTCCATAGGCTGCGCTGTTTTGAGGTAGACACACTGACATTCTGCCAAGGCTAGGGTCATAGGCTTACCCAACTATGCAAATGGTGGCATCATTCTTATTTGCTGCTAATGGGAATAGTAACTTTATGACTGACCTTCGTATACCTATTATTGCTATGAAATATAAAGGTAAAGTTTTTAAGTGGTATATATGTTTAAACCTACAGTTTGCCAGACTGTTGCATCTCAAACTTCTAGTTACCCTCATAGAATATTAGGCATTGCAAGTAAAACGTAAACATAATGTAAACGTAAACATTTATATATTTATAAGTTGAATTATTGAGAGCTGTACAGGGACCGGTAGAATTGCATATTTGGGAAAAGATTTACATCTACAAACATAAGGATCATTTGATGAATTTTTTACATTCCGAAGGAAGAAAATATAAATTTCAAGTTCATAAAAGTTTCACCAGAGCGGAACATTGCTTCTGATACTACGTAACAATAGCCTTTTACACCAGTTGTCCACGGCCGAAGATGGAGATAACGTATCTTTGAAACCGGTACTGAATATTTTTAGGTTAGCGAAGCATGAAGAGTGTTAGATGAGTATCATGCAAGGCATATTATATTTCAGTGGCACAAAGGATGTGGGTACTGTTGGGGCAGTGGCAGTGGATGTAAAAGGGCATGTTGCAGTTGCCACATCAACAGGAGGAACAACTGGCAAGATGGTGGGCCGTGTAGGTGATACACCACTTCCAGGTTAGATATTACTTTACGCAAATGATTTACTTTATACTTTCTTTTATACTTCTGGTAAGTCCAAAAGGCTTTAAAAGGATAATTTGTTTTAAAGGATTGATATCCTATAGATGAAGCAGAACTGTTATTTGGAGTAGAACATTGGGGACATATGCTGACTGGATTCATAGAGCTTTTTATAAATTAATTTTGCAGTTGATAATAACAGTATCTAATGGTATAACATTAGTGGAAATGGGCATGGGGAGCACAGGATTATGGCAAGAGATTGAATTATAATAGAGAATAGAATTATTTGAGGAGATTAGCCCTGTTTAGGTACACAGGAAAAGGCAAATGGTGAGCAGGTTAGTTATTAGAGGCAATTAGTATGCAAAATATAATGAATTGAAGCCATATATGATGTAAAGCATTTGGAGGAAAATGCAGTAAAGAAAAGAAATTGGAAAACAAAAAGTAATAGTTATTTTTGGGATAAAAATCCTTTAGGGCTATACAGAGGACTGAAAAGATATGGCATGGAGAAGAATTGTCAATATCTATGATAAAGCAGGAAGAGAAAGAATTTGCATTGTCAAAACCAGGAGTTACAGACTTGAGAGGGCTAAGAGGTGGAATTATTATGGAATGTGTTCTTTATGTGGGAATGTAGATAAGATTTATGTATGGAGAGGACTGTAAAGAAATAAAATTATGGAAGGATGAAATTTGGTTGGGAACTGGTTATGGATATACCTGTTTCTGAAATAAGCTCTGTTCTGTCCTTTTTGGGGGGGGGGGTGTAAAGCACACATGAGATTCCTTTCTTGGAGATGGAGAAACCACATCTCCTACATTGCATTATAATCTAAGAACAAGAATATTTTGCATTGGAAAGGGTGGCAATATGTATACCCTACCAGAATTATTCTATTTTTAGTGCATTTTAAATGCCAGATATTAGAGCACACTGCAGAACACTAGCAAAGTATGTCGGTTCTGGTATAGTAGTAGTTACCATACTTGCCTCCTAAACCCAAGATCGCGGGTTCGAACCCAACCAGGACCGATGGATTTTTTGGGCATAAAAATCCTAAGTATGGCTTCCTTCCGAAGGGAAGTAAAGCTGTGGGCCCTGTGTCATACATTTATGGCACGAAAAAGAACCTCAAGCCTGAAAGAGAGGCCTCTGAGCAAAATTTGTCGGCTGTTTCACGCCCTGAATTGAATGGGATGCTGATGACCTGAGATGTTAAAGAGCATCCATAAATAAATGAAACAAAAAAAAAAAAAAAAACTAGCAAAGTATCACTTACAGTGCTGTAATTAGATTTACTTCCATAAATTTAAGTACAGCACTATTGTGAACTTTTTAAATTTGTTACTGTATATTGCAAACCACTCTCCATATTTACTTAGCTATCATTTATAAGAGGTATAACAGTGATATAGTTACTATAAAAAAGGTTGCTAGGGAAGATGGTAGATAATTTAGTTGATTCATGTAGAAGAATTTGGATGTATAAGGATCAAATAAATAATAAATAATTAAGTTAAAACTGAATGTAATTTAGAGCCTATTTCAGGTATTATTTTGTAGAAATAATACATCTGTACAGGTTAGTGCACAAAATAAAGTATGGGGTGAAAACAGAGTCCTCTGAAAGCCAAAAGCAAAGTTCTTGCCAACCTTTTACTTGAGGATTGGGAGGGGGCGGGGGTGAAAAAAAAACAATGTCTTCTGAAAGTCAAAAGCAAAGTTCTTGCCAATTTTTTTTTTACCCCTTCTGAAGGCATGAATATCAACTGAAATGAGGAAGGAAATAAAAAAAAATATGAAGATGACCTAAAGAATTAGTTTATTGTTTAATTTTATATTATATTATGATATAATATTTTGTATATTGATGTGTACACAAAAAAGTAATGCTATTAAAAAGATTGGTAGTATTTATCTCCTTGCCTAACATAACCTACACTACCAAGTTGAATGCTACATTACTGGATGCAAGATAAGGAATTTTAAACTAATGCCAAAAAATGTGAAAGCTTGAATTCCTCTAGGTGGAGCTTTATATTTTTCTTTGATCTCCAGGTTGTGGGGGCTATGCAGATGATAATATAGGAGCAGTATCAACCACAGGTCATGGAGAGTCCATCATGAAATTCTGTCTTGCTTATGAAATTCTTCAAAATATGAAACAAGGTTTGTAATGGCATAGAAAAGCAGTGCAAGTATAGTTGTGGAACAGAATGTACCATATCATATCATTCCATCTGTTGATTGTACATTTGAGTTGATAACTGTATTAATAAACATATAGAAATAGTCTGTTATAAAATTAATGTTGGATTATATTTACTTAGACATTTATCAAAATATCAAAAAAAAAAAAAAATATTAAAAACTGCATATTATAGAATAATTTATCCACATTTGGAACATAATATAAAGTTCGGGAGCAATAACTATAAAAAATAGGAATAGAATACTCACTATAAAAAAGATATATTAGATGCATATCAATCTGCATCATCGATGTTTCTGTAAGGACCAAAACATACTAACTGCTGTGTCATTGTATGCATATAAAGTAATAACAATGACTAAAGAAAGCAACAAATTTGTTACTCTAAATAAAGCCCTCTAGAGGAGAGCACAGCTATCGTAGAATAAAGCAGTAAATAATAAAGATCCTTAGCAGCTCAGGAAGATTGTTATTTAAAACTACCACAAGAGATAAATAATTGTAACAACCTCAAATTTAGAAATCTCTTGTAAAATTATCTAATAAATAAATTAAAATTTTTTAAAAATTGTAAAAACTTTAAAAAAATTTTCATATGGAACTAACACAGTGAAGCTCACATGAATTAAATCTGTCATCTAACACTCTTCATGCTTCAATAACCTTAAAAATATTCGGTACCGGTTTCAAAGATACATTATCTCCATCTTCAACCGTGGAAGATGGAGATGGAGATAATGTATCCAATTAAATCTGTCGTCTAACACTCTTCATGCTTCACTAACCTTAAAAATATTCGGTACTGGTTTCAAAGATACATTATCTCCATCTTCAGCCGTGGAAGATGGAGATAATGTATCTTTGAAACCAGTACCGAATATTTTTAAGGTTAGTGAAGCATGAAGAGTGTTAGACGACAGATTTAATTAATTTAATAAGTAAATGTCTATATATAGAGTTGATGATTTGTAAATAACTATCTAAACTATGTGATGTCTATAATGATATATTCTATGTTAATTTGTAAGTGTTTTGCATGTACTCGTTTTACAACTTTGATATACTTTTGGCTGAGCTTTCCTCACTGTTACTTTTATTATTATTGTTATTTCTGGGCATACTAACTATTATTAATTGTTTTTTAATAATAATAAATTTATTGCTATTAATAGACTTGTGCACAAATTTCAGACATTGTCAAAATCTAAAGTAACAAGTATGAATGAATATTTATTCCACAATTAACAATTTGTTACAACAATATATTCCCAATATGCAATAACAACTATATCTTTACATACATTACTAACCTGCTCTTGTTACTCTAGATCCTAACAGCAATTAAATATGAACAAACTGAAAAATCAGCAATTTCAGCAAATTTTGGTTTAAAAAATCATGACATAAAAAGGAGCCAAAATTGTTAAAGACTGTCAAGAGTTTTAACAGAGCTAGTGACTTGGGAAAAAAATATTTGTTCTAAAAATAAAGATGCCATTAACTTCAAGATCCTGCCACTGAACTGTTTAAGTGAATTATCTAGCCAGAGGACTTTAGTCATTTTACAGTTGAAGATGGGAGCTGATGCTCTTAAAACTTGTCTTGTGTTTTATACACTTAAAGTGGAGCATAATAGTGTTCCTATTACTGACTGCTAATCTCATTAATGAACTACATATAAATTATGGGATATTTTATAAGATAGTATGTTTTCTTTTCATTGTTTCTAAATTTAAATTTTTAACAGTATCATTATTTGTATTTCTTAGGGAAATCTGCATCAACTGCCACAAAGGAAGCATGCAATGCAATGAGTGACCGTGTAGGTAATACAGGTGGAGCTATTGCAGTCTCAAGCAATGGAGACATTGGCATTGGCTTCTCATCCAACCGCATGGCTTGGGCGTATCGGCAAGGAGAAAAAATTCATTATGGTATAGAACATGGAGAACATTACTCTGAAGATGCTTAGATATTTCAGACTCCATATTACATGAATACTAACTATAATGACTTCTCTAAAGGTGGTTTTAATGAATGTGCACAAATAAACAACAGAAAAGTAAGGAAAGTTCCTACCATAAGTTAAAAGAAGTGATAAGTACAAGAGTGCTACAATAAATTTTAAAATATTTTTACTTGTTGTCAGAGTTCATAGCTAATTTAATATGAAAGCAGTATACAGTTTTATCAGCACACTCAAATATGAGGGTTAGTCAAAAAAGACTGAAAGTTATTTTTTTATCATACACAGCAAAGAAACATTGTTGAACAATGTTGCATGATGAAAATGGATCAACCCTGATTGATGGACAAAAACAGAAGTTCATTTGCTCATGCATCTGTATACAGGGGATGAGCAAACTATATCAGTTTTCCAGTCGTCTACATACAAAATGGAGGTGATTTGTGAAGAGCAATATGCTGCAATGAAGTTTTGCTTTCGTTTGCAGAAATCCAGCATGGAAACTTACAGATTGTTGCAGCAGGCATATGGTGATGATGTTCTGGCATAATCCACAGCACTTCAGTGATTGAAGGAATTTCAGGAAGGCCTTGTTTCAACAACAAAGCAAGGTGGTCCAGGTATATCAGCAACAGCAGTAAATGAAACCATGATTAACATAGCTGGTGGCAATATTCGTGATAACTGACAAATAACAATTGACAGACTTGCAGACATGTTACACATTTACCATGACAACACATTTTCAATTCTGCATGATCACTTGAACATGAGGTGGGTCCCAAGAGTACTGACTCCTGAACAGAAGATGGTGCTAGTAGAAGTGTATAGGGAATTTTGAATGTCCCTCATACTCCCCAGACTTAGTCCCCTATGACTTTTATCTCTTTTCATGTCTGAAAAAGGAGCCAAGAGTGAACACTTTGGTACTTTTGGGGCCATCATGAAAAAGACTGAAGAGTTCTAAAGAGGATGTCAAAAGATGCCTTCCAGCACATGCTCCAGGACTGGTAGACACTTTGAAAAAGACCACACCAATCTGAACTAAGTTGAGTGCATTCCATGTGTAAAAAAAACATTCTGAATCTTTTTAGGCTAGCCCTCATAATTTTCTTTCATAAGGGGTATACACACTTGTAAATTGAGGGACATTTTTTTCAAAGTTTGATAGATGCACAAAACACATTTTTAAAAAAAAAACAGCATTTTCTGTTTTATTAGTGGTATAGTTTATTACTGCCATAGTTTTTTTTTTTAAACCATAATCCCATCTAATATAGCCCCACTACACTGCAAAATCAAAAGCTAATATAATATGAGGATCATCCACTAAGTTAGTTTCCCTCATGGCCAACAGAAAGCAGACCATGCATTGTGAGACTAGTGTGTATGCATGACATAGTAATGATGTTGCAATCAAATGCACCACATGGCACTTCCTGACTGCTCACAGTAACATCATCATAGTTAATTGATATCATTGTATGATATCAATTAATATGATTAGCTTCACTGTATAAGTTCCAATTTACATGTTAATCATTATAGTTGTTGAAGAGGGCAGCTCTAATTCTGCATTCCCTGCCAACTGTGATAAAGTTTTTGAACATTCAGAGCATAGCTCCAATCAAAATTCATCATCAAATGTGTGATATCTGTGGATCAGATATCATGAACAAGCAGATGGTGCATCTCAGGCATAGAAAATTTTCAGAAGGTGTGGCAAAATGTGCATGATGAGTGCAGTAGGGAGCATGCATCATTAAGGACATCTGGTGAACCAGGTGCAAGAGTGCATTATAGAGAAATGTCACTTCACAAATACAGAACTTAGCAGTCATTTCTTGCAGATTTCTCACTCCTTGTTTTGAAATTGAGCACCAGGTAAATGCCAAAACAACTGACTCCCAAGCACAAAATGCATGGAATCAGTTTTGGCATTTTTGCTGTGGTACCATGATGACAATGAGTTTCTGGACATGATCATCACAAATGATAAAAAGTGGGTTGTACACTTTACTCCAGAAACCAAACTGCAGACAATGCATTGGTCATTGCACTGAATCTCCGTATAAGACGAAATTCAAGCAGATTGTGTCAGTGCAGAAAGTGATGTGCATGCCGTTCTGGGATAGACAAGGCATTCTGCTCATTGACGAGCACATATAGCACATAACAGCTATTCTGTAGCAGTTCCACTGGATTTGTTTCCACATCCACCCTACAGCCCAGATCTTGTTCCCAGCATTTACACTCAAGAAATTCCCATCAAGTCAGCATTTTCACAGCGATAGAGATGGTGCAAATGACAGTCACATAGTGGTTTCAATTCCAGACAGCAGATTTCTATGACTGAGGGATATAAAAGTTGATCCCATGCTACGACAAATGTCTCAATTCCAGTAGAGAATGTGTTGAAAAATAACTCAATTTCTGGAACTGTTTCAACAAATCTTTCCATGAAATTATGATTTCTTTCTTAAATGGCCCCAGGGAAACTTACTTTGTGGATACACCTAGCATATCTAATTAAATTGAGAGTCTTGAAAATTCCACTTTTTTCAAAACACAATAGATGTGGATTAATTTTTTTTTCAAGAATGCACAATGAACTAAAATTTACAATTATTTATTACCATGTATAGTTTATTTTAATCTGCAAACACTATTCACTATAAATTACTACTACTACTACTGTCATTACCATTAATACAACTACTATCAAATTTAAGGTGCAACAGATTTTTATTTGGTAGACTCAGCATAAAAATAATATTTAATATTGTAGTTTTGTTAATTTGTATATATGGGCTTGTTTTCTATTTATTTTATTATTAAATATATTTTTGTGTTAACATTGTTTAATCCTACATACATTATTTTATGTTTGATATTTTATTAAATATAAACTTGCAATATCCTATAAGAATGGGCATGTTTTTTATTTATTTTATTGTTGAATATATTTTTATGTTAATAATGTTTAATCCTACATACATTATTTTATGCTTGATAGTTTATAAAATATAAAAACTTGCAATATCCTATAAGAATGTATTAAATATGTTGACACTAACTCCAATTACACCCATCATCAGTCAGTCCTGGTGGTGTAGTGGTAACCATATTTGCCTCCTAAACCGAAGATCGTGGATTCGATCCTGGCCAGGACCGATGGACTTTTTTTGGGCATAAAAATCCTAAGTATGGCTTCCTTCGGAAGGGAAGTAAAACCGTGGGTCCTGTGTCATACATTTATGGCACAATAAAGAACCTCAAACCTGAAAAAAAAGAGACCTCTGAGCAAAATTTGTTGGCCATTTCATGCCCTGATTTGAATGGGATGCTGATGACCTAAGATGTTAAAGAGCATCTGTAAATAAAACAAACAAATAAAAAAAGGATCAGCTGTTGATCAACTACTGAATTTGGTGGCTGGATCCCAAGATGTTTCTGTGGCAGTTTCTGATAGTTTGAATAGGAATTTGCTTAGTTCCTCCATTGGTGGAATATCAAAATTCATTAAGTTTTTCCTATTTTTAGGATGAAAATTTGTTCCAAAGTAGATAGCTCTGTTGAGTTGTGGTTTAATTTCATGATTTTGGGGTACAAAAGTGAGCTGCTACTGTTTATTTATCAATTTGTGTAAAATAAATATTCCTAAGGTGATCTTCTCTCCGAATTTCTAAATTTCTCTTTGTTTTTTCCAATGTATCTTTGGTTACAATCTGCACACTGGATTTCATAAATTCCTGATTTCTGTTCTGTTGGTATGGTGCCTTACTGTGGAACCTAATAATTTTTTTTACATTATATTTGTTTTAGTTCAATCTTTCTTTATTTCATATAATTTTTAAATCTAGGAATGGAAGAAACCCATTTTTTCCTTTTCCAGGTAAGCTGTGTAGATTTATGTTGTAAATTAAGAAGTTTCAGAGCAACTATTGAATATTTTTTTTCAGTATTATTGCAAATATGTCATCTACATACTTATTCCATGCCTTAAAAATTCTTTGGTGATATATATTTCAAAGAAACTCATAAATAAATCTACTAGAAATGGAGAACAGGGGTTTTCCCATTGCTAGGCTAGAAATTTATTGGTAAAATTTTGGGTTAAAACTGAAGAAATTTTGCTGAATGAATATGTTAGAAAGTTTTAGTATGTCCTCTATTTCTTCCATTTGTAAATTTAAGGAGATTAACCACTTCTTAACATTTGCTACAATTCTCCATTGGCATGCTCAGGAATAAGCCTTTTACATCAAAAGACACTATTACATCTCCCTTTGCAATGTTGATATTTTAAAGTTTTTCAACAAAGCAAATGAATTTTTGATGCTCAAGCTTTGAAATCTTTAAAAGAGTTGAAATTGTCAATTAATTTTTTTTGCTATTTTGTATGTGGGTGAATTGATATTATTAATCATTGGTCTTATGTTATCATTTTTATGACTTTTAGAAAGTGTATAAAGTCTAGTTAGTACTGGATTGTTCTGTGTGATTCTCTGTTTTTCAGCTGTGGATAATATTTTAACCTTTTTTCTTCTTTTCCATTTTTTGGAATTTGAAAATACTTAATTAGATTGTGAACATTCTTTTTCTTTTCTTTGACCACCATAAAAACGAAATTGGTTTTGGGAACAGTTTGGGATAAAAGCATTATCTATCTGTAGGATTTTATCCCAGGTTTAATCACCTCTACTTCTGTCTGAAAGGCTATATAAGCATTTTGAACTCTGCAGCCACATTCTGGTCTTCTATTGATGGTTTAGTATATGAAATGGCTTGATGTACATTCACCTTGAAAGGAAACTTCTTGAGTACAATAATGATAAAATGCAGCTCATCAACATTTGCAGAAATGAGCAGGAAACCCAGCAAGCTACAACAGTGAATCATCAGCTGATGTATAAAGCAGGTCCACATTGTACTGATTAAACATTTCGTTGCTTAGTTTTTTTTTGTATTGGGGATTTTTACAATGAAATATATTATAATATGACATATTATTGTTACGAAATCACTCAAATTTCATAACAATAATTTGTCATATTTCATTGCTTACTATGTAAGAAAATAATAGCATATATCAACTTTTGTGTCAGTGAGCAAGTGCATATATTGAGTTTTGAAAAATCTTTAATCTCTACACACTACATGGATGGAGTTACGCAAGCTGTGGTTTCACAGCATGATGTAGGTGATTAGTATAATATGGATGATATATAACACTTATTTTCATAAAATTTTGCATCTATCAATTTTTTAAAAGCTTCTCATTTCTTTCATATGCTATGAAACCGGTTAATTAAATATATTTGCAAGTAGATTAGTAATGTATATAAATAGTTTCTCAATTTCTTTTTCTGTTCAATCTCATTTAGCGCTTTTTTATCAGTTCATATTAAAAAAAAAGGAATGCTCATATTATAGGATCTCTGTCACAAAACTACTTTTAATATTTATTAATACTCCTTGTTATGTTTGAATGTATTTATTTAATATTTAATATAACAAACAGTAAGTAAAATACAGTGTGAATGAACAAATTTATTCAATACTCAATATAATAAATACCAAGTATAATACAGTACAAACAATTGTTTAGACAAACTGTAAATGAACAAATTTATTCAAAACTCAATAAATACAACGTAAAATACAGTATGCACAATTATTCAGACAATCTATGAATGAACAAATTTATTCAAAACTCAATATAATAAATATAAAGTTATATACAATATACACATTTATTCAGACAAACCGTCATCCTATAATATTTATATTTATTAATCTTTCTATTAATATTTTATTTCAAAAGTTGCTAATTTGCTTATTGAATTAATTTACAAGATACTGTGGATATCAGGATATTTAAATTCATCTACATAATTATAACCACTCTAATAATTTTCTGCATATTTAATTTCTTTAACTTCATTATTATTCCTCTGAACCATTTCTTCCTTACTTTTTCTAAATAACTTTCTGTGTCTATACATTTTTTCTCTGAACTTAAATTCATTATTTAATTCCCAATTACTTCTGTTGGAAGATTACTGTATTTCTCCAAAAGTAATTTTTCTCTAAATCTAGTTTCTGTATATTCTAATAAACCATGCCAGAATTATCCTTCTCTCCTTACATTGGATACCTCTATATTATGCCTCTGCTTACATCTTTCAACTTGACAACTCCTGTTCTGACCCATTCAAATCCTTCTCAGTCATACTTATTGCAAAATTCCACATATTTTTCCCTACCCATATATTTTTTATGCATCTGCATAAACTTAAAGATTTTTTTATTATTAAAACCATCAGATATTTCTTATACTTCAAAATCTTCAATCTCTAGCTTAATTTATTTTCTTAAAATCTTTCGTTTTAATTCTAGCCCTTTCCAAAATCTATCTAAAGGTGGGTTAACATCAAGAAATTTTTGTATGGTACTTGTGTTGTGAACATGTTCTAGTTGGTATGGAACAAGTTCCTTCATGTTTCATACAAATGAAATGAGTTCTATAGGACAAAGTTCCGTGCATTGCAAGACGAGCGAAAACAATTCTTGTTCTGCAATTCATCATGTACATTTTGAATCAATTAACAGCATTCTTTTTATTTACCTTTTCCTTTCCTTCCTTCCTTCCCTCCCCCCTCCCTTCCTTCCTTCCCTCCCCCCTCTCTCCCTTCCTTCTCCTCCTCCTCCTCCCCCTCCTCCTCCCCCTCCTCCTTGTTCTTCTTCTTGTTCTTCTTGTTCTTCTTCTTCTTCTTCTTCTTCTTCTTCTTCTTCTTCTGAGTAGTCAATCACAAAAACATGTTTAAGAAATGGAAGTGAGAAAATGTATTTGGGATCCTCAAAATAAGAATTTGAAATTATTTGCATGAAATTTCTTCCAAGTTGTGGTTGGGTTGTGTTGAGGTTGGAGAAGTGGGGGGGAAAGAAAAAAAAACTTAAAATGCCAGTACAATACAAAATTGACAAAAACTTCAGGATCAGACAGGAACAAGACATATGAATTCTTTTTCAGCAAAAAACTTCTTGTGCACCACCTGTATTTTGCTTTTTTCCTCTCATTTTCTTCCACAATAAAAGCACAAGCACCAGCTGCACAAAGCAAGAATAATGTACTATAGAAATGTTCCAAATGCAAACACTTCATTTGTTTTGTATGGAGAAAATCTCTCTCTCTCTTTCTCTCCTCTCTCTCTTTTTTTTAATACTAGTGTTTAACACCCGTTTTTACTACTGAGGCACCACAGGCAGTGGGCACTGATGATACATGAGATGAAATGATATATTGGGAAAGGATTATTTTAAGGAAGGAAATGTTCCAGGCCTAAGTTTAGGCTGGCATTTGCCATTTACGAGGACTGAGGAAAACCTGGATAAAACCTAAGCCAGGGAGGACAGTTCTGAAGGGATTCAAACCTCAGACCTCCTGCTCACATGTCCGCACTTTCTACCTCGGCCATTTGTGGTGTTCTGGAACAAATCTGTATGATACAAAAGGTCATATACAGTTTTATACAAAAGTTCCCATTGTGAATTCATCTTAATCACACTGACCCAGTCTCTCTTTGCTCATTCTTTTTTTTCAAAATTAAACAATGTCTCAATGTACCTTCTTTCTCTAGCCTGTTGCTGCTGAAACATTATTTTAATGTCCTTTCCACTATTTTCCCGTTATTCCTTATTCGTCATGACTCTGCTTAAGCTACCACATTGGGTTAAACTCTGAATAGACCCAAAATTAGTTTGCAGAACCTCTGTGAATCAAATCAGCATTTACCAAAACCTTGAATATCCTCCAAATTTTTACCGATATAGCATTTTTGCCTCAATTCTCCCTAACAATTTAATTTGCATTGCTGGGAGTTTCTCCTGACAAACCTTTACAGCTTTCAATGCAAATTTACCCCTTGTTAATAACTTTTTGTTTTACTCATTCCATCCTCCATTACTATTTAATCTTACTCCTAGATTTACTTACAACATTAATCATTTCTTCTTCTTCCCAGTACCATCTCATCTTTCCTTAGATTAGAACTCTTCTTTAATTCCATAACCTTAGATTCCCTTATATTAATATTTTAAACTCTGTTTACCATGGATTCAGGTTGAAATATGTTTATCACAATAGTTTTAGATTTTGTTCTTGCACATGCATATTGTGGTTCAAAACGTTCTTAACTAATTTAGAAATGCAATCAGTGAATCTAAAGGATTTATTATCATTATTATGATATGTGAAAATGTCTTCTGTAGTTGCTAATTTCGTTGACTACTATCAAATGCCTCTTTATGAAAAAATGAAGTAATTTGATTAATAGAGCTAGAAGCTGTATTGTTTTCTTGTGCCCTTCCACTATGAACAACAGAAGATTTATACAATAAACATTTTTAATTTTTTCTTAATTAATAGAAAGTCTTTTTAAGTCTTTATGAGGACTTTTTCTGCACATTTATTTCAGAGGCTATTGACATTAATCAATATAAATAATAAATACCTAAAATAGAATACTTTATTGCTCTACACCTGACTGTTAATAAATTGAGATCTTCAGGCAGATGTTACATAAGACACAAGTGGAATACATATGCAGGTCAGTCAGCAGTGAGATGAAATTTGGGGATTCCCAAGCTTAATGATTAAATCACAATCACAGGGTTGTCCCTGTAAGCTTATAACCAAAAATACTGTATCATTTTTGTGTTTCAAAATTTAATAAAAACTCAAGAGAAATAATGTAAAATGTGATACAAAAATTTTAATGATCATTGTTTCACATCACATACTTTTAAAATGGGGGAAACATTTACGAGATATGTAGTAAAATATGGAACATATACATATTTTTTTCAGACCTGGAAAAAATGGGATGAGAATGAGATTCTCAAATACAAAATTTCACATAAAATACTGGATGAATGGCTATCTTAATATTATAGGACCTCAAGATACTGTGCTATATTTTTATATTCAAGGCCAAATGGTTTATTGAGTTCTAAGTAGATTACAAAATTATGGATGTCTACAGCTTGTGACCCTATCGTTATTGCCATAGTATGTTCCTACAAATCAAATAATACAAAAAGCAAAAGAACACATAAGAAAGCTTATTAATTATATAACAAAAAACATAATATTTTATAATTATTCCTTCTGAACGAATTTGCTATCAGATAGCAAGTACAGACAAAACTGAGAATCAAACAATGAGCAGCATCTAGGGCAGGGAGAGACGTGCGTCATTATAATACTTCTGAGGCTTTCACGGCCAGAATTATAATTAAAACAGTTATAATCTTCCTTACTTCTCTTAGCAGTGAGATGTTCATCTGGTGATGTCAACAGTAGTAGTTGGTGAAAGCTATGGTAGCTATTTATACCATGGACCATGGAAAAACAGCTTGGAAGATTTTAACTATTTTAATATATGTCGTTGCTTGGCTATCCCCCCTTCCATAACAACACGGAAGATTGCGTGAGTTGGTGAGCATTATCAGGTTACTAAATATAATTTTTGAGACTTTGTTTAGCCACAAATTTTAAATTTTACATTTACAGTACAGTAATTTAGCTATTTAGTTTGTAGCTATAAAAATAAATCTTTTTGGATTGTTAACTCATTACTTTAATTGCTATTGCATTTAGCTCTGGCCATATTGAAGCGATTAGAGTGGTCTCCTGTTATAGCTTCAGTTTTTTCTATGGCACCATTCCAGCGCCCTATTGCATTTACATAAAATTATATACAAACAGTGAATCTTATGTAAGTACATTAATATTCATTTTTAAAAGTTTATTGTCCTATTATACACCTGCCATAGTACCTTTGCTGTGCTGTATTTTATATTTAAATATAGTAGTTTTTGCTTTATCCCCCTTCTTTCTGTTGTGTAAGAAGTTGTCTAAAACAATTATATAAAGTGTTTATATCATATATTTTTATAATCAAATTGTGTAGTAGATACTCAAGATTATTTTCAAGTTAAACTCTTTACTTGGAGGTGGAACTAAGACAAACCCGCCACTGTTAATCACAGCTATAAGGTCAAATAAGTAAAGATCTCAAGAAATTTAACGAATAGCATAGGTCTATTTATTTTAAATAGATGAAAGCTCAAGTGGAGAATTAATCAACTGCTCAAGGAAACAGGAAATCTATAAGTACCATAATTACAGAATTTTAGGAAGATGGACTTAAAAAAGGACAGGTTGATTGGATTAATACAAATAAATAAGCTGTATTCCAAAAGGAACCAAAACTCTTAAAAACTCTTCAAAAATCCATAGAATTAACAGTGTGGTAAAACTGCTGAAGATGAAGACAACAGCCTTTGAAACATGTCCAATTAAGTGGAACAAAATTAGTGAAATTTGAGTGATTTCCTCAATAATAATTTGTTATATTATATGTATGTAAGCTGCAATTAAATGGAGGAGCCAATGTGACAAACAGAGAAAAGAGTGAGATAGCATAGCCTCCTCAGTGTCTCCCTCTTATTTTTACCGCTGTGGATGGTATGTTACTAGCAAAAAAGGGATCACCATAGCATTCTCCAAAAGATAGTGTTTTCTTTATTTTCTGCAACTAAATTCATTAATGACCTCATGTAGGTTTGGAATTTGCCACCAGTGAGAACCAATGGAAAAAAAATGGATAGCAGAAGCCCCTTAGGAATACTATTGTGTATTTCTGCCATTGGAGTCAACAATTCTACAGTGAGGGCATTGAGGCTGGTTTTAATGTGACTCATCTGTCATCTGTAAAGCTGATTGAATGGGGACTTCGCAGCAGCATTGGTAGTGTAAGAAGTTTCTGTATTGCATTCTCCAAATTCTTGAGAACTAGTGACATTCTGTCCTGCACAAACTATATTATTAACAGGCTCATATAATTTTTGTAATTTCACCCCAAGAATCAATCAGGATAGAAGAAGTAGCAAAGCCAGTTAAGGGGCCCTGTTGCCTTTCTGTCACTGAGATGGTTTTTGTACAGAGGTGAGGGTTGAGGTCACCTGGAACATTGTTGCAGAGAGTGATCTTGTCTCCCCTTACCAGTGAAAGAGGTGCATTTATCATATTTCCAAATTTTGAAAACCCAGCAGCATTCTCTTCTGTACAAACTATTTTGAAAACCCAGCAGCATTCTCTTCTGTACAAACTATTTCATTAATAACTTCATGAAGGTGTAAAGCCTTGCCCTTGGAACCAGATCTTGCTGCACTTTCCTGCAACTGGGGATGGTGCTTCTAGAAAAATTGAGCCTGTACTCATTTGATTACAGTATCAATTTACTACAGTATCATCTACCATATAGAGCATATACACTTCAGGGAAATACTGTAGATTCACTAGTAGATGTCTCTACTGCATATTTCATGTGTGTGATTATCTGCAACATTCTACTAACGGTCTTATTTAGGTTTCATGTAGGCACAAGATTGTTCTCTAAGAACCAGCTGGAAAAGGAGAAGTGCAGAGATATATGAAGAACTTAGAGTGAGGAACCCTCCCTGAGGTAATTTCCTTGGTGGATTTTTTACATTAGGGTGGCATCTAAGAGTTTAAACCAATCCCCGTGAGATGTCTAAGCGCACACGTTATTTACCCGCGCCTTTACGATTTGACGAGGCCACAGTACACCGGAACCATTGGTAGGGCGGCCTAACCTAACATCAGCTTATCCGAATACCCGAGCGTTTGTTTATAGGTAGTTAATCACCTCAACGCAGTTACCGTAACTCGAGAAATTCACTGCTCCATTGAGTCCCATCCGGTCGACTCTTGGGGGTGTAGTGGAGGGGGGAGTGGCTCGGCAGAAGTACAACAGCTGCTGCAGAACTCATATTAGCGGACATCTGATGGACATTGTCACCTTTCATTGGCCTTGTAATATTACTCAAAAGCGGTGGTAGCCTCCATAAAGAAGGGCACCTCCTGCAGAGAATTGCAAAGTCTTTTGCTTACGACAGACCGTGTCATCTGCCTGTTAGATCGGCAAGAGAATTTTCCTAGGTTATGTGGAAATGCGATTAAGAAAGAAAAAAGCTTAAACCCCCAAATATTTCGCGTGACGCCGTCACTCCGGGTACTCCCAACTAAAATGTTCTACCAAGCATGTTAATAGCAGCACATACAACTATATTGCAACCTGTAATAATAGGAGTTTTAAGCATGTGTTTTGGAACCTGAAGTCAGGTATCTGATGATGGGATTTTTTTTATCATCCAATAACTGATGAAATAGCACTGATGTACAATGTATACCCGTGATTGAGCAGGTATGGTGTCCATACATAAATGTCAAATGCAGACACGTGCAAGAACGAAAACAATCAATAAAAATGAACTTATCTGCAACTAGAAATGCACGCACTAATAATTCGAATGAAACCCATGCTTCAAAGTCAAATTTAAACAAATAATTATGATAAATATTTAATAACAAAAGGGGGAAAAAATAGCATTGGATTACATTATCCCATACTACCACACTAAGCGTGAAACCTGTATCATTCGGCAGTGAAACTGTGCCAAAGTGAAAGAGATTGCTTATGTTGAATGATTAGAATTTGTAGTTCTTTACAAAAAATATAAACAAATTTTCATTGACACAAGATCCACGCTATGTTACAAAATCCACAGTGAATTGTTTTGTATGTTGTTATGTTGGCTACGATGAATGTTGTGTTTTAGTACGGTGAGAGTGAAGCAGAAAATGGCGTTATGTGATAAGGTATGGTACAAAAGTTTATCGAAATAAAATAGTTCTTGCAGTTACTTTTGAGGGCCTTATTGTTAATCTGTATACTCAAAAGTGTCATATACAATTTAGTTTGTCGAAATTATGCTATGTAATATATAGTTTTCTCTGTTAACACATTTTCATTTGTGACTGAAAGTCAGAAATGTTGGTATGTGAAAGATTAAATTGAAATAAAGTAAAAAAATTGTTGTGTATATAAATTAACAATGAATCAATGTTAATTAATATAAGTTTGTGTAAAAAATTTAATTATGAATGATCTTGCAACAACATTTTAATGTATTATTGAAAGCGTTTTTTAAATGCCAGCTGGCGTAAACAGCTTTCACAACATTAGGGATCGCACATCAATAATGTATATGTATATAAAGAAGTGGGACAGTTCATTTCATTTGAGAATATAAAATCACTGCAGCGTCAGAGCAATGGACCTTCAGTGATTTTAAGCAGATATTTACAGTTTGCACTTGTTATCAGTTTTAATTAATTTGTTAAATTCAAGAAATGTTTTATTTGACCTTCCAATGTGTGATGCATTTTTTTTATCTTCATTAATATTATTTCACATTCCTATACACTCTGACTGCTCTCTGCTGTAGTTTATTCGAGAACATGTGAATTTTCTATTAATAGCATAAATTGCCAGAGATTTGGAGAGATGCTGAGAACTGTTGTATATTCCAATCAGATCATAGTTCTTTTTCTATTGCACAGTGGGATGCAGCTGATTTAACCATGGGTTGAAAAAGAATGTTCATGGGAAGTTTAATATTGTAGCAAGAAAATTTACCTTGGTTGCTGTTGCACATTGACTGATGGAAAATCAGAATAAGAAATTTACTCTCTTTATCCATACTTTTCTGCCATATTGAATGCACTTAAAATTTCCATTGACCCTGAAATTGGTTAATATATTATATTTCTTAGTAGACCACGGTAACATTTGCAACTACTAATCCGGAGGCATTGATTGATTTCCAGGTAGGTCAAGCTGTATGGGTAAGTTTTTTTAAACAAGCTTTTCTTTGCCTGAGAAAGTGAATGTCAGCCAGCATTCAGAGTCCAAGGACTTTTAAGCTCATTCATCTCTACAGACTATTTGAAGTATCCATAGGTTTAAGTACTCCCTGGTACATTGTAATCACTGTCAGTATCATCACTGGGACAGAACTCTGTGGGTGTCCCAACCTAGAATTGTGCTGCAATAATGTCATGCCAGGAGGAGAATGCTCACAAATTCATGAGAACAATGGCCTCGCATTGGGCCCAAAATGTTTTTTTTATTGGTTTAGAAATGTATGTGTATTTGCTCCAATCACATTAATGTTAAAACATATCCTTATCAAAATACCAAACATGTAGAAATGCTAAAATAATTGTTTTATTTCACCCATTGAAGTTAAGACCATAAGTTCCTCTATTCCACTTCATTAGGGACAATTATGATTACAGGACTGAACAATACAGTTAATGGCATTAACAATTTGAGTATAGTATTTGTTAAATGCTGAATTTTAAAAATAAATAATCTTTGAGCAATATTCTAAATGGTCTTTGTAATCAGCAGTCCTTGATATGAGATGTCAGAGAGTTCCAGAGATTTTTTTGGCATTGAATGCCCATTTTTACTATTGAGACATCACAGGTGGTAGTTCCAGAGATGAACAGCGACAACTGTGAAGGATGAAGAAAGTAAGAGGTTCATTTAAGGGTATAGAGAGAATGGAATTATTATTCAATCAGGTGTTTTTATGAGAAAATACAGCATATTACAAGCATAATGAAGCAATTTTTGTCATATAACACAAACATTTAATCATAAAATCATAAGATTTTAAAGAAGGTACCTATCTTCAGAATGTTGGTAATGCTTGAGAATAAATTGTCTTATTCATTCATTGGTTTTTTTTTTATCCAGAAGGCATGAGAATTGAATGAGGATTTGTGGATGTAAAACTGTAAATCACACTTTATGTTCATGTAAGGAGATATTCAAAAGATGTGCAAAAATGACTGTTCCTGGATGGAGCATCCAAGCAATAATTATATGATAAACTTTCATGTAAGTGCTAAATGGGTGCAAAAATTTACCCACAATTCTGCAAAATTAACTTTTTTGTGGTGGCTTACAGTAATTTGCATTATTCTGCTTCACTCTATTAGGATGGGTGCAAAAGAAACAAGTGCTTGATTTTACAAGTATTATCTCCATGAATTTCTGTGGAGAAATGCATTTGTGCATACCAATGTATTTGCATCATTTATTGCATATATTTCTGGTATCTACAATGTCAATTAAGTTGTTGAATGAATAAAATATATTCTAAATTCCCTTTTGACTTGAAAGAAATTAAAAAATAATGACCACCATTCCATGAGCTACCATCATCAAGGGCATCTGCAGCTATTCACCACAATCACAGCATCAACTGCTCCTTTAGGAGTCACCAAATATATAAAAAATGAGCAACAGTTCAAAGTCACTTACAATTTATCCACCCCCAGAGCTCGTGTGTTTGTGATTATGGTACTTGCATGTTTTTGTAAGGGTTTGCAGCTTACCTTCAATCGCAGCATCAATGATTATGTGTTTTTTATGCCATGATGCTTGCTTAGTATTCTGCTTTCACTATATAATGGAAATAGCTTGCATTTTGATTTCAGTGGTTCTCTACATACAGTTTGCATTCCTTAACTGATAGTTGTAGGAACCAACAAATGAATATGGTGACCTATTCTCAATCATTACCAGCACATCTATCAGAAAAGCTGCAATTTTGGTCTGAGAAACATTCACAGGCATGCTGAAAATAGTTTGTACAGTTATGAAATATTTACATAGTTAATTTCATATGGTTTAGAAGAAAGCTTAATATTTTGTATTTGCAATTTAATTCTCATTTTGGACAGTAGGGAGATATTTTTGTTTTCTTACTTTGCTTTGCATCATAGTTTTAACTAGATATTTTGAAATTTATTAACATTGATGCTATTCCTCATGTTCTGTGCTGTTTTTTACCTAACATATTGTATTAAAACTGCATGCTTTATATGGCAGATAATAATTTTTGTTGTTCGTTAATTTATAAATATGGTCAAATATTGAAAACTTATATAAAGAATGTTCAATTAAAAACCACAAATGGTACTATTTTATACTTTCATTATTATTTGCTGCATTGCTTATGACTTTTGCCTATGCTTATGGAGAGAGTTGATATTTGCAGGCGGCATTACATCCTGGACATTTATGATGTGTCATATTTTACCATACATTTATTTTCATGCCAAATTTAAGTGCAAATTTTATGTTTCTGTCAACATTAAGTGACATTTATGTCATATAGTATTTTGGGAATATATTTTTCTAAAATGTTTTATTTATACATACCTTTTTTTTTTTTTCAAGCTTAACTAAGAAGGCTATTTGCTAGTCTTTGTTATAGCAAGTTGCCTATTGGCAGTAAACAAAAAGGGGCTGAAGCATTTTCTTTTCTTGTTTGTTATTAATTATTACTATAATATATGACGTGGCAAATCTTCTTCTGTTGTTCCAATATTGAGCAAATCTCAAGGATGTAGAACATGCCATACAGCTAAAAAATTATACATAGTGAATGTAAGGATGTAGAACATTGCATACAGCTAAAAAAGTATACATAGTGAATGTAATAAGCACAGCACTGAAGTTTGTTTTGCGTTGATATTAAAGTAATATTTCATATTGACAATGCTCTGACTGATGTCAAAATTGGCTGTTTTATTAAGGAAGCTTTATACTAATGTAGAGCTCATGATGTGATATTCCTATATGTTTCTATGTAATAGATACCTTGAAGTTTGGATTTTAATCTTTTAGTCAAATAGAAATCACTATCATTATATCTGAAAAACAGAATTTTAAACTTAGTAATATCTGCCAGAATATAATAAAATGAGTAAGTAATTAGGAATCCCATAATATGGTTTTCTAAAGACAGTGCAGATCTGGCAATTTTAAATAATCTGGAAGTCTATTATATACCTGCACTATAAAATAACTACACCTTTCTAGCAAATTTTTCAATGAATTGACTGTTTTCTGTGATTTAGTTTTGGTCTAGGTATATCATGATCATGAAGTATACAATTAACTTTGAAGTTATAATTATCAGCCAGATGACACAAATGTGAATGTGTGCGTGTGCGTGCGCGTGCACATATGAGCATGCATATGTGTGTGAAGAGGGGGAATTAAGAAGTTGGTGAGCAATTTCTGTATCTGGAGCATAATTGCTAGGATATTTTCTTGCAGATTGCCTTGTCACTTCTCTGCAAAAATCCATTTTCAGGCATGTATCTTAAGTAAAAATCTGTTCTTCAGATTATATTTACATGTGCAATATCTTATGAAGAACAATTAGCGCACAATTTAAACTGAATGAAAGCACCAAGTAACATATGAGTGCACAACCACTTGCTAGCAAAGCCTCCCTCCAACTATAAGTTGTTACCTACACAGCATTATGCATTTTTGATGACTGGCATCTCCCAATATGCAGCAATACTCTTTCAGCCCATAACTCAAATAACTACACTGTAGAATTTCTTTCTAATGAAAGAAACATCTTTTTTTTCTATCTCTATCTTTTTCTATCCCATTGCCTGCCCCATTCCAATGGAATGGAAATATAAAGAATATTTCCCTGGAATATGATAATTAATGAAATGATATCACAGTTTTTCACATTTTATATATATATATATATATATATATATATATATATATATATATATAATTTTACTTGGATTTAAATATAGCACAACCTCTAAAGAAAATAAATCACAAATTTTGTCAATATGCATCAAGAGATAGACTAACCTTTGATCTTTATTTCTTATCAATTACTACTCTCAGCTTTATCGCCTTTATTGTATTTGGGTATGTAGGTGTTGCAAAATAAATTATAATTTATCTCATATTATGGTATGATTTTAATGGATATTTAAAACAAAAATTATATTAGGTTCTCAAATTATATTGATTCTGCTGTCTTGGTGAAAATAAACAATTACAGCCTGCTGATTTTCAAAATGGAGTCAGTTTTTTTTACAATACGTACATATTTGACATAATTTGGTATTCTATTGATTATACTGCTCTATTGTGGTGTAAATGATACAATAGCAAAGCATGAATAATTTTAGCACACACAAGTTATATATAAATGCATAAAGAGAATATGATGGAGAATGCAAAGCACCCTTGTTTACTTTCTTATCATTTCCTCTGCCACATGTGTAAAGTTTCCAATGTGATGAGCTTAACATTGCATGGCCAGAAATATGGGGAAGTGATTGCATCATAGTCTAAAACCACAAAAACATCAGTTAAAATGCATAAGCCATGGTAGTCAATAGCATATTTATTACTTAAATGTAAATTGGAACTTACACAGTGAAGCCAATCATATTAATGGATATCATTGTATGATTCAGTTGAACTACACACTCTTAAAGCTTACTTTATGAAAAGTAAGTGAAGCTTTAAGAGTGTGTAGTTCAACTGAATCATACAATGATATCCATTAATAGCATGTTTATTATTTAGTGCTATATTTTAGTTTTTCTTTGCGTTGTGTATAAAGTGCCAGTGAACTAATAATGAGATGACTTCAAGCTGTGGAATAACAAGACAGCAATGTGTGAACAATCCAAACAATTTCTGTTTCATATGTGGTTCGTACTTGTTGAAAAACAAAACAATATTATTCCATTTATTAAGAAAGTATAGTTTGCATATTTTAAAGTTAAACTTCGAAATCCATTTTAGAAAAAATTAAATACCCAGAACATCAATGGTTACTGTATGGAGATCTAAAAGTTTGTGGCATCTTATTTGATCAGCAGGATGGGTATACAAAATTTCCTTTCTTTTTTTCCGAATGGGACAGTAGATATAGAGACAAACACTGGTCACTGAAAGAATGGCCTAAGAGGAAAAGTTTAACACCAGGAAAAAATATGTGATACATTAGATAGAGAAGAGAAGATGACAAGAAAAGGCGTTGAAACTGGTTACAACATTGACAGCAAAAAAAGAAACTACAATTCATAAGAAACTTATAATCCTTGGGTCACCAAAAAATTCCAGAAAATACTGTGAGAGTTTGGGATTACTTTGTCCCCAGTGAACAAATTCAACCTAAATAATCTGTTCAACTCTGGTGATAATGATATTCAGGTATTCACCTGATGAGAAGAAGCCAGGAATATATAAAATGTACTGTTCAGAATGCAACAAAGTATATATTGGCAAAACAAAAAGAATATTGAAATAAGGCTAAAGGAACACTTGGAGGTAAATCAGATGGATAAATCAGCTGTTGCACATCACTTTTGGACAGATAAACATGATATAGAAATGGAAGTCAAATTATTGAAATTCGTAGATAGACCCTTAGATCTGGGAAAATGGGGGGGGGAGTTATAAAAATATGAAGATAAGGTTATGAATTTTGAGATTGCAACAGAAGACAGATTAATTCCAAAGTTCATTAAAATGTTTACCAGAACTACACTAATCCATCCAACCAACAATGAATCTGGCAGTGGACTCACAGCTGATAATATGGGCAAAAGCCTGTGAAACATGTTCTGTATAATTCAATGGTAAGTGGAGCATAAGAGTATTAAATGAACTCACTGTCTAATTAAGAATGTAATATGTGTTAGTCTGCTTGACCCTAAAAAGATGCTATTGCCTCTAATTCATATTTAATTTGGTATCATGAAGCAATTTGTCAAAGTATTAGACAAGAATGGCATGTGCTCCAAGTATTTATACCATAAATTTCCAATTTTTGTCTTGAGGCTAAAATAAAAGAGAATGTGTTTGATGGACCTCAAAGCAAATAGCTAATGAAGGATACTGACTTTTTGAACACTATGAATGATATAGAACTTTAGGCATGTTGTGCTTTCAAGGATGTTATCAATAAGTTCATTGGAAATGTAAAAGATCTACATTATGAAGAAATTCTAAGAAATATGTTACAAAGACTGCAAGTTGTTGGTTGCATTATGAGTTTGAAGCTTCACTTCTTAAACTCTCACTTTGACTATTTTCCACCTAATTTGGAATTCATGAGTGATGAGCATGGTGAAAGATTTCATCTAGAAATTAAGGAGATGGAAAGATGATAATCAGGTTTGGTGGAACAAAGCAATGGTGGTGGAGCTTGAAGAGAGAAGATATTCAACCAAAACATAAATGTAAATCAACACAGCAAAGTAAAAATGTTCATCTTCAGACACCAAACTTTTTAAAGCTGTTTACTTATCTGTTTTGTGTATTAAATAGGAACATGACATTTTAATTTTTATTTTGTTACTCCTTATTTCACAAAACTCTACTTCTTTTAAAATTCTTTTTGCATTTTGTTTATAAACCTTACGTAATAAAGGAAAAAGAATTTCAGCATTGAATTTAGCATATGTAAATTATAGTTAAAATAACCTCACATTTTAGACAGCAGAATTTTATTTTTTTGCAGGCCAGTGTTATTTATCTAATCTTATTTGGATCATAGTATAATTAAACCAATGAAGAAAAGTACATAGTTGCAGTGTGAGAGGAGTACAGCACAAACAGTGTCTTCTGCTGCATATAATGCTACTGCAGTTTCCAAAGTTAAATAAACAGCTAGTTTGCAATTACTGTGATAATCAGAATATAGACATATAGCAGTAATGCCCTTATTTGTGCAATATCCTCAATTAATTACCTAAATATAATAAAAATTACAGCATGCATTGAAACAAGTCTGCATGTTGGGATATGTTTTGCTGTTACTTCACATGGTCTCAGTTCAGACAATCAAAGAGAGAGCAATTTAATTCTGCTAATATATCTAACAAGTTGATTTGAAGCACTTTTTAATGATGAAGTTTCTCAAAAAGGAGGAAGATAAACCAAAGGAAATCCATAAATATATGATTGCAGTTTATGATAAGCTTTCCTATCTTCCAATAAAGCTACATTTTGGAGCAAGCAGCTTAAATGAGACATTTAATATGACTGTTATGTTGGGTAGCACATGGAAGTAACTGTGCACTGGGAAGCATTAGTAGCACATGGTGTTGACATTGAGATTTGGAACTGCCACCTCTGAACTGTGATGACATATTACAACAATAATGTGAACAAGATCGTAATGTACCTCTCCTAGTGACTATCACTAGCACCTTAAATGTAATAATAGTCCTTAGACATGGTTTTGGGATACAGCATGTGCTTCACAATCCAGTAAGCACAAATTTGAAACTCAATTGGGCTGAATTGTCTGGATAGGTTTTTGGGGGCATTTTGCCATATCCTGCAAATACAAATGTTAAGCATCTCTCTGCCCCATTTCATCAGTGTTTCATTAACTAAACCTCTGTTATTAGTAATAGAGTAAAATGTCACCTCATCTCATTTTGTTACTGAGCTAAGTGCAGAGTCAATCTGTATAATAATGATTATTATAGTAATGATAGTGATGATAATATATGATGTATATCTTAAATCAGCATTACAAAATTAGAAGTAGAAAGGAAGAAAATCAAAAGGAATAAAAGTATCCAATATTGTTTGTAATAATAATAATATTAATAATGCTAAAATTGTTAAGAAATGTATTATGTTTGTGTCTCTGTATTTTGGAACCATCCCCTCTGCCAAGATGACTTTTTTTTTTAATTTCATTTATTTATTATTAACATCTCAGGTCATCAACTTCCCATTAAAATCAGGGCATGAAACAGCTGACAAATTTTGCTCAGAGGCCTATTTTTCAGGCTTGAGGTTCTTTATGTGTCATAAATGTACTACATGGAATCCACGGCTTTACTTCCCTTCCGAAGGAAGCCATACTTGGGATTTCTATACCCGAAAAAAATCCATCGGCCCTGGGCGGGATCAAACCCACATTCTTGGATTTAGAAGGCAACTATGGTTACCAATACACCACCAGGACCGACTCTGCCAAGATGGATCAATGGCTCATGTAGTAGTGATACCTATTTCCTTTGGGCATAACCATGATGCTATTGCTCCCCAGTGAAAAAGTATATTAAGGGATCAGTTTTGTAGTCAGATAAATTAAGGATAAGGAAGGAGTTTTGGGTTTTATGCCACCTAGGACAACTGGAGATAGCTAGGCTAATAACATTACAACTTTAAGAATTTAGCAAGAAAAAAAGAAAGAAAACTCATAACTCATGTATTGCTTCTTGACAACTTGGTGTATGTATCAGGAAAAGCAGCAACCATCCAACAATGTTGGTTTCATTAACTAAATCATATGCTCTGTAGGCCTGATTTAACTAATTCTCCACTTGAAATTGTGAAGATATTTCATCCTGGACATTGATTTTTAAGCATTGAAGTCGAGGAGACTATGTGTTTCAAGCAGTAAAGTCAAGGAGGCCATGATATCCTCTTTTGTAGATCAGCTAAATGATCTTTTTCATAGGGGTTAAAGTATCTGATAATCCATGACACTATCTTTAAAAAAAGTGTATGTGTGTGTATAATGAAATATTTTCACTACTTAAAAGGGCTTTTGGCAAGTAAATTCATATTAAATCTAAATAACATTAAAATTTGTATTGGAATGATTTCATGCCTCCTTAACCATCATTGGTCAAGCTGACACTCCCACCATTGATCAACATGTGAGCCTATGGTTGCAAAGCTTGAGCAATTTTTAGTATTTTTTTTATTGCATATCATCAATATGTCACTTTAAATAGTAATATTACATGCATTACATACATAATTTTTTATATTTAACATACACTATCTCTTATAATTAGTTTTGACACCTGCCTTATTTTATATATAGTAATTTCGGCACTTATTCAACTCTATATACGTGTCACTTGTCTTAGTATTTAAATTTTGGTATTTAATGATTACTTTGATAATTTTTTAAAGATGTTCTTTTGGGGAAATATGTTGTTACTATTTCCATTATTAAATAATATATTCAATTATCAAGTACATCAGTTTCTCTAGAGTAGTTTTCCTGAATTTTTGCAAGCTTCATATCAATAAATGCAACTATTTCTTCCAGCATGTTTATCTAACCAACATTCAATTTAATTTTTCGCATTCTAAGCACCTTGTTTTACACCTGGTTGATGAATAACCATATTTCTGTTCATTATGTATATGTGTGTATGAGGTGGTGGCAGTGGACATTCCACAGTGTGTTTTTGTCTTTTCTAAAATATTGTGATAAATTTTGAGCACCATCAGAATCTATCATTTGCAGAGACCTCATAGGCTGCATCTGTTCATTTCAGTGTTTTCTGCCTGACCAGATAACACTATCCTCTTCAGAAAATTTAGTTGGTGAGGGACTCATTTTCAACCTCCAGGTCACACTAGCAATTGCTATTCTTAATGTTCCATCTTGTAATATGAAACCTTTATCTAAGAACTGCAGAAAATTAACACTTAGTGAATTGATATTTAATGTTGACAATGGAAATAGCCAACAATACAAAATCTTACCTCTGATCTCCAGAAAAAATATAATGGGAGAAAAAATACAATAACATGAGCAATCAGCAAATGAGTGAAATTCTTGAACACTCCAGATCATACATTAACTTGTCCCATTATTAAACATTGAAAGGTATGAAATGTCTGGATCTGTTGACTTCAATATAAACAGTATAACTGGCTAAAGGTACATAATGCCTAGATCTGTTGACTTCAATGTAAACAGTATAACTGACTTTAAAAGCCAAAGTTGAATCTGTACTCACATGTTCACTGACAATAATTATTAAATAATGAATACCATTTTCATAATTTTGTGTTACAATAATCTGTAAAATTCCTGGCTAAACTTATAATTGCATGCCATTGCATTAGAATTCAGTTATCAGAAGCAAAAGTACAATTCTATGTTTTCCTAATGTTGTTAGAACTCTGTCAATTTGTTTCATACAACAGTTGTTTGTTTTATAACCAAAATATATAAGACAAAATAACTAAAATGAATTGCAATTTGAAAAAATAGAGAATGGTTATAGCTTTTCTGAATTTTTTTTTGATTTGGTTTATTTATGGATGCCCTTTAACGTCTCAGGCCATTGGCCTCCCATTCAATTCAGGCATGAAGGAGCTGACAAATTTTGCTCAGAGGCCTCTTCTTTCAGGCTTGAGGTTCTTTATTGTGCTGTAAATCTATGACACATGACCCACGGCTTTACTTCCCTGCAGAAAGAAGCCATGCTTAGGATTTTTACTTCCGAAAAAATCCATTGATCCTGGCCGGTATTGAACCTGCAATCTTAGGTTTAGGAAGCAAGTATGGTTACCACAAACCACCAGGACCGACTTTTCTGAACTTGCTGATATACATCATGATTTATGAAAAGCAAAAGGTTGTGCCATAAGAGCTACTGATATCTACAGAGAAAGATTCCCTAATAGAAGCCATTCACATCATATTAAATTTCTGTTTGTTCATAGGTGTTTGTGTGAACTGGAATGTTCTAAGGCAGTGGTTCTGAACCTTTTAAAGTTCGGGATATTAAAAACTTTGAAGGATATTAAACATCATGATATTCATAAATTAAATTAGCACACTTTATTATAAAAGGTAAAACTCCAACTAAGCAATAATGAAATATTAAATCTTTAGCATTTCTGTCAGTTCCTTTCTCCAATTCACAACCCACCAAAAGCCCTCTCAGCACCCACCAGTGGTTCAGGACTCGTAGATTGAGAAACACTGCTTTAAGGTAAACCAGTGGTATGCATATCCTTTTGAAGGTTTAAGCTCTAATATGTAAGTTTGCAGCCTTTGACCCTGGGTTCCCTGTGCAAATATTTCAGTTGCAAATATTTCAGTGTTATTCATTAACACATGTATATATAGATATTTTAACTCATTTCTTTCATACTTAAGTAAAGTATTGAGTGCTCCTCACATAAGAATATTATTCGGTCTAAGTTCAGAAGTTATAGACTTGAACTTCATTTAACTTTTGCCTGTAATGGAAGAAATGGTACTAAACAGAGAGTGAAGACACAAAGCTTAATAGTAATGTTACAAACTCATTCCATGTTAATTAAAAAAAATATATATAATAAATATATAATGAGAAAAGCAAAAAGTAAATGAAAATTAATGCAACACTATTAACAATGTAACTAAATTAACAATAATTAGAAAAGCATTGGCAATAGAATAACTCGGGTAGTTCGAAATAATAGCGATTACAACTCTGTGACTTTTTCATAGAGTTTTATTCTTTTCTGCTTTTCAAATTATTGTTAATTTAGTTACATTGTTAATAGTGTTACATTATTTTTCATTTATATTGTGTATATGTATGTGTATGTGTATATACACACACACACATATATATTTTTTTTTTTAAACATGGTTAACATATAAACATATATATATATATAAATTAACACTAATAATAAAAGTAGATAAAGATAAAACACTGAGAAAAAGTCACACTTGAAATTGCTATATTTCGAACTACTGCGAGTTCTTCAATGGCAAGAAGAATTATATATATATATATTTTAAACATGGTTAAATAAATGTGCTGAGAGATGAAGCAAATGCAGAATGTTAGTAAATGTTTGATTTTGGTTCCTTTAGTCTAGTGGTTAGCATTGCTGGCTGCTGGCCGGCAGTTCCTGTGTTCATACCCAGTGCCTGCTTAGAATTCTAGGTTAGAGAGGTATGCAACAGGGTCCACCCAGTGCATGTTTCTTTTTAAATCTTTAATACCCGTTTTTACTGCTGAGGCACCACAGGCGCTGGACATTTTTTTATCTTTTTTTTTTTTATTAGTTTTTAGCACCCGTTTTTAATACTGAGGCACCACAGATAGTGGACGTTAATGATATATGAGATGAAATGATAAATTGGGATAGGATTTTTTTTTAAAGGAAGGAATGTTCCAGGCCTAAGTTTAGGGTACCTCCCCAGCATTTGCCATTTATGAGGACTGAGGAAAACCTGGAAAAAACCTCAGTCAGGAAGGATGGCCCTGGCAGGATTTGAACCCCAGATCTTCCACTCATGAGTTCGTGCCTCGACGAACTTGGCCACCTGTGGTGGCCCAGCTCATGGTGACAATTGGGTAGCTACCTGGTGGAAAAGTAGCATCCCAGATTGTGAAAGCCACAGAATATCAACCAGCAGGTTGAGGTATGCTGGTTGTATGCCCCCCTGAAATAAATACTATATTCTGTCCTGATATTGCAAGATGGGGACAAAGTATGCAGCAATTGCGTAGTAAACCTAGGCCCTCTGGAGCTGTCAAGCTCAGGGATTGATTTTGGTAACCTTATTTTATCCCTCTTTAAGATATTGAAAGGAGCTTTTTGCTATAATATAAGTTACATTTTGCAAACATTTTAGTTTTGTATTGTCAAGAAATAAATTGTTAAGCTTTCAATGCAATCAAAATGGGATATTTAGATAAACTGCAGCAGAATTATAAGAACAGTAAAATATAAATTTGTAAATTATGAAAATTGTTGTTAACTTTAAAAATAATTTATGTAATAAAAGTTAAGTAACAATATTAATTTGTAAATTATGAAAATGGTGGTTAACATTTAAAAATATTTTGTGTAATAAGAGTTAAGTAGTAATATGTGGGTTATTAAAGGAATTGTTAATACAAAAGAAATGGGCAGTAGTTGTGTAAGTTAGATATCCTATAAAACTGTATAGGCAATGTATTTGATTGGTTCTATTATGACAGAAGGAAATTTCATTTACACGTTTATCATCTTTTTTAATCCGAGTCCTAGTTATAAGCTAAATGCCAGTTAATATTTTCCCAAAATGGAGTTGCAGTGTGCAAAAAATATGTAATGGTAATCTGACAAGGAAGGGAAGGGACAAGGGAAGGGCAGATGTTTTCAAGAATAAAATAAAACTACTTTAGTTTTGTTAAAGGTCATGAAAAGCCAGGAAATATCAGTTAATGGCCATGTGACATCAGTAGTTCCACAAGGTAGCTTTCTTGGGCTGCTATTGTTTACAGTTTATAATGATCTTTGATCAAATATCGAGTCAAAAGTACTATTTTACTGTTTATAAAGAGAATAGCAATAGTCCCAATATGCTGATTTTGCAAAGCACTTAATAACATTTTTAACTGTGGTTAAACATTGAATGGAAATAAATGATTCTAAGAATAAGGCAATAACCTTTTTGTAAAAGTCGAGAAGAAATTAACGGTAATTATAATCTTCCAAGAAAATTTCTATAGGTACTTAGGAGTTTACTTAAGTTCTAAACTTGCATAAAATGAATAAATTAATAATGTTGCAAGGAAAGCATGGAAGGGTGTATTTTGTAATGAGAATACTAAAAAGAGCCAGTTCATAGAGTATCTTGTTGGGATATATATATAAAATAATATTGTAGAAAAATCTAGTGCAGGGCAGCAAAATTTGTACAAGATTAAAAAAAAATGGGAACAAAAGTAAAAGAATTAGGATGGGAATCGGTAACAGAGAGACGTTAAAAAACAAGGGTAACGTCATTATACAAAGTGTATACAGATATTCTTTTTGGTGCATAAAGGCATAAAAATATTTAATTTTTATCTGTTGTAATTGATGTTCACTTAATTTTTTTAAGGCCCACGTGACTGCTGATGACGATGATGAAGATTTGGAAGCCCTGCGCCTTGCTGCATTACAAACACTGCGAGCAAACAAACCATCAGTTCCTGTTACCACAAGTAAGGTATCACAACAACGTGTTTCAGCTGGCAGAGGAGTATATAGAGGAGGAATGTCCAGGGCTCGACCTGGAAGAAATGTGAGTATTGACTTTGCTGCTTAGCAAGATTTCATCAATCAATGACATTGCACATATATATCAGTTATCACTGAACTTGGCAATGAAATTATTTAAAATTAAAGTAACCGTGGTTCCAATGTACAGCCTAGAACTCACTTGGGACTATTGAAAATAATTTATTATGCTGGCGTTTTATTATTTTTAAATAGGAATTCATGTTTTTATCTATACTTTTCTGATTATGAGCACAGCGAACAAAAAATTAGACCCTTTTAGTAATTATAGCCTAATATGAAATTGATCTGCCTTTGGTGCAGAAAACAGCAGTACTTCACCTAGACTCAGATTCATTGATTTGAAGCCAAGTCATCAGCTAATCCCAAAGTTTGGCAAAGTTCTTGGGATGCTTTGGTTCAACTGGGATCATTCCAGGTATTTTCAATGGTTTTCATTAGAATTAAAATCGGGGAATTTTTCTGATCAGGGAAGAATGGAGGGTTCCCCAGAATGCTCATTGTACCAGTGAGCAACTCAGACCTAACTCACCTCCTGCTTGTATCTTCCCTTATACACAGTCTTCTTTATGATCAGGGCTGCACTGTATATCTGACATCATTGCTTTTAAGACAGAAATGGGATTCATTAACCCAGATGATCTGTTTCCATCCACTTTTGTCCAGTTCTGGTGGCTTATGGCCCTTTGATTTGATACATTTTTGTGTAGAGATGCTAACAGTTACCTCTAGCAGGGCCCCTACTCCAGATGTGCAAGGGATGCAGTTTACTGCATATCATATGCTCTGAAATTAGCTTACATGATCATCATTGTTAATGTTCAGCAATTGTTGCAAAATTGTTAGAGCATACTTTACTTGACACATGTGGTAATCTTTGTCAGCATGCTAATTGGCCACAATTAGCATGCCAGATTGATGTTGCTCCAAGTTTCCTTTAATTGCCCAAACATACTGTATTGTTTAAATGTAAATTGGAACTTGTACAGTGAAGCCAATCATATTAATTGATATCATAGTATGATTCAGTTGAACTACATACTCTTAAAGCTTCACTTACTTTTCATAAATGTATGGTTTTAATTTTATATACTCTTTAATGTCCTTTTTTAAGTTATTAAAATTGCAGTTGAAGTTATTTAGGTTATTGTTTGTGTATTCCATCTTATCGTCGTTGCAAAACGACGTAATGCGGATCGGTGTTCCTATGGCTTGAAGGCCTATTTATTACTTAAATGTAAATTGGAACTTGCACAGTGAAACCAATCATATTAATTGATATCATAGTATGATTCAGTTGAACTACACACTCTTAAAGCTTCACTTACTTTTCATAAATGTATGGTTTTAATTTTATATACTCTTTAATGTCCTTTTTTAAGTTATTAAAATTGCAGTTGAAGTTATTTAGGTTATTGTTTGTGTATTCCATCTTATCGTCGTTGCAAAACGACGTAATGCGGATCGGTGTTCCTATGGCTTGAAGGCCTATTTATTACTTAAATGTAAATTGGAACTTGCACAGTGAAGCCAATCATATTAATTGATATCATAGTATGATTCAGTTGAACTACACACTCTTAAAGCTTCACTTACTTTTCATAAATGTATGAAATGTATACATGTTTCATAAATGTATGGAATACATTCCATACATTTATGAAAAGTAAGTGAAGCTTTAAGAGTGTGTAGTTCAACTGAATCATACTATGATATCAATTAATACTATATTGTGTGACACACCACAATAGCCAGCCACCTGTTGTACACTGTCCTTTTCACTGTCCAAATGAATTGTATATTTCTGCCCGTTCATAACATCCTTGTTGTGCTCCACCAGCGAGACACTGAGCATACTCCCACCATCAACATGATTGCCATAGATTAGTGGTGGTATCTGACAACTTAACGGTTTTTGCTGAACTATGATGCTTAGGGGTCTCTGGTGAGACAAACACAACTCTTTGCATAAGGGATTTAATTTTTTCTCTAGTGTACTTATAATAAAATAAATCTATACATATTTTTGGTGTGCAAGGATGACTGGTGCATGGATCACCTTGAATCTAAAGGATGCTGTTCACTTTACATTTTTTTAACCATTCAAAAATCGAATATGAAATATGGCAATCACCATCAACTGGAAACAACATATACATTTCTATAGTGGGCTTGGCAAGTTTTGCAGGAATTTTCAAATAAATACCTTGCTCTACTCTCACACTTAACATATTTGTGACAGATAAGTTATATGGTCCACTCTAAACAAAAGCTATTCTGAACTACTGATCATATTATCTTGAAGATATCGGGGTAGCATGAAGGAACAGTGTAGTTAAAAGACCTTTACCACTCCACTGTCTAAAGTAAACACCACAGCAAACTGGCCACCCTCCCAAAAAAAAAACTTATATTTTTTGAAGTGCCTTTTTAAAGAATTGGTACTCAGACGAGATAAATGTGTGTTAATGAAAACCTAAGCATGTTATTATTTAAGAATTTTCCTGTATTTTGTTACAGAGTGTTTTTCAGCGGCATCGTGTGAATTCAAACCTAATTGCCATTGTTCCCGTGAGTGAAGACACAACAGTAGCAAATAATGCAACAGAGAGCAAACCACCTAGGCGTGGTCTTGGTACAGTTAGCAGTGATGGCTCTAAGAAACTGATTTTACCTCAGGATCGATATTGCAAGATGGGGAATTCTTTAGTTGAAAGTGAGGAGCATGCAGGTTAGCAAAGCAGGATTTTATATATTCAAGTTTACATTTTTACACACTCAAGTTTAAAGACAGAATAAAATGTAATTTCAGTGAAACCTATTGAATTTTACACAAGAATCATTTTCTTTGTCTGGGCTCTTTCTTGGGTATAAAATGGTAACAGCACTGCACAGCAACAGCCAACACGTGGACCTGTGCATGATCAGCAAGGTGATATTTACACATATTCTTATAAAACAAGATTAGTCAAATGAATAGATGGCATTAAATTATTAGAACTGATTTTGCAATTTAAAATGTAAATAAACCTAAATAAGAAAGATAATCATTTAAATGCTTTACTCTTTGTTTCTCCACTTACCATTGTTTATTGGCAGAACATGTTTCATATTCTTGTAATGCATCTTCATTGATCTCTTGTGATATCCAATTAGAATTTATTTACTATGCTAACACTAACTCCACTTCAGTATACAACATTAGGACATGTTTTAAAGGCACTGACTCCTATTATAAGTTGACCAACTGCTTAATGTGTTGGCTGGGTCCCATGGTGCTTCTGTTAAAAATCCTAAGATTTGTTTGCTTCAAAAGAGAAGTAAAGCCATGAGTCCCATGTCGTAAATTTATGGCATGTAAAAGAACCTGAAGCCTGAAAGAAGAGGCATCTGAGCAAAAATTATTGGCCCTTTCAAGCCCTGAATTGAAAGGGACACTGATGACTTGAAATGTTAAAGAGAATCCACAAATAAAACAAATCAATAAGGTGCTTCTGTCCAGGCATTTGATGATTTGAATAGGAACTTGCTGAATTCATCAGAACATCAAAATTCATTGATTCTTTTATATTTTTCAGGTTGCCTTTTTTTTCCAAGTATTTCTATTGGGTTCTGAGGTTCTTTCGGCAGATTAGCCCTGTATGATTGAGTTGAACTATACACTCTTATTGCTCCACTTGTTTATAATAGTAGAACTAGTTGCACCAATCCTTTGTTCTCATCATCAGTTGATGGTTAGTTGATAATGCGAATAAAGGGTTCGTGAAACTAATTCTACATATTATAAACAAGTAAGTGGAGTATAAATTATAATTAATGTATCGTCTAACACACTCTTATGAGTCGTTGAGGATGTCTCTTCGAAACTGGTCCCACTGTATTTAAAAGTAAGTGAAGAATAAGAGTGTGTTAGAAGACAGATTAATTATAAGTTACATTTAACAAGCTTCACTGTGCTAGTTCCAACAGAATTTTTTAAAAATGACTTGTTTTTCAAAAGTTCTTAAATAAAGTAAGTGGAGATTAGCCCTAGTTTAATTTCATAATTTTGTGTCATAAAATAAACTGCTACTGCTGATTTATCTGTTTGTATATAATATTTCTAAAAGTTCCTTATTTTTATATATTGGTATGGTGTCTTTTACTGTAGAATCTAGTAAATTTTTGATATTATATTTTTTCTTTGGGACTAGCATTATGTCATGTTCCTGAAGTGTCTTATTGAACTTGCTGCAGTAAATAGAATAAGTGAAAATTTTGAATTTGCTACTTACCTCTTGATATTATCCACTGTGGAAATTTCTCTTATAGATTTTTGCCTTTTAAATTTATTGGTAATTTTTTATGACAGTATCTTTGTTGAACCTGTTGTCTTTTGCTGTATTAATTAACTATTGTATTCTGTTTTCTGTGAACAGGATGTCAGCTATTGTGTGTGCCAAACAATTGAACACATTAAAATGTAAATTGGAACTTGCACAGTGAAGCCAATTATATAACTGATATTATTGATTTAGTTGAACTACACACTCTTAACTTTTAATTTTTATACTCTTGAACTTTTACACACAAGTAGGTGAAGCATTAAGAGTATTTAGTTCAACTAAGTCATACAATAATATAAATTATTTACTTGAACACACATTTGTGTGGGATTATGGCTGTAATTTTTATGTCATTTCTGTATATGTATCATTTCTTTAAATATCAAAGTTGAGTCTGTTCTTCATTTCGCATACTTTTTAAATCCATTTTACTCCTCTTCCATAGTGAATTCTGTAGAGATATTTTGTAAGTTGAGGAGTTTCAAAGCATGTGTTGAATGTTTTTTTTTAGTATTATTATAAATATGCCATCCACTTACCTGTACCATGTTTTGAAAATTTATGGGAAAGCATTGGTGATAGGTATTTCAAAGGAGCTCTTGAATAACTCTGCTAGAAACAGAGACAGGGTTAAATGTAAATTGGAACTTGCACAGTGAAGCTAATCATATAATTGATATCATTAGAGAGAGGGTTTCTTGTTGCTAGACCAGAAGCTTGTTGGTAATATTTCAATTTTAAACAAAGAAAACTGTCCATAATCTGCAAAAATTCAACTTGTTTTACATCTTCCTGCGCCAGAAACTTAATACAATAGAACTTCGATTCATCTTTTTTGGATGCACTAATTTTAACAAAAATGATGGATGCAGGAAAATGATAGATACGAAAAGTGCATAAATCACATTCAAAAATAAATAAATCCAGTATATAAGCAAAAATTTTGTTTTGCATCAATTTTACATGCTTCCATGTACATATTTTACACTTTGTTGTCGGTCCTGGTGGTAACCATACTTCCTCGTAGACCCAATCTCACAGGTTCAATTCCTGCTAGGGTTGATGGATTTTTTTCAGTGTAAAAATCCTAAGTATGTTTCCTGTGGAAGGGAAATAAAGCTGAGGATCCCATGTCATAGATTTACGGCATGTAAAAGAACCTCAAGCCTGAAAGCAAAGGTCACTAAGCAAAATGTATTGGTCATTTCACACCCTGAATTAAATCGGAAGCTGATGACCTAAGAAGTTAAAGAGCACAAACAAAAATTAAAACAAACAAACAAAACTCAAAGGTTTGCCACTTTATTTGAAAAAGTTGTTAACTGAATGTGTCTCTTTTCTTTTCATTTGAAACAAATTGTTCACATTCAACTTATTCTGTCCATGCATACTGTCATTGTCATGTGTTTTGAATATGCTGATACAGTTTCATATGCTCTCAGAGTTTCTGCAAACATCAGCATGGCTTCGGCTGTTGCATCATCTCCCCTTCTTCCTCTACTTTCCCCCTATAAAAAGCACTTGTAACTCCTCCCACTTGGTCACACACTTCATCAACACATTGAATGCCACATGTGACAATGTCCTCATCCACCGCCTCATAGGTGTCAAAACTGAAGGTAATGGCAACATTATGAGCCAACTCCTAAGGCGTCCACAGTGTCCAAAGTGTTTAAATGAGCACTAGTGGACCACCTAAAGCAGCTGTTAACTCACCTGGTTCCAGAGCACCAGTTTGGCTTCAAACCAAAATACTCCACCACTCAGCAATTACTAGAGTGCTTAATTGATAGTTTTCTCTGAATCACATGTTCTGTGTCAAAATTGATGATCGAAGATTGGACACACAAATGATACAGATAGGATTACCAGAAGGAGCATGTCACCAACACTCTTATGTTTACATGTCAGATTTTCCTACAAGTCATCAGTATGCTGATGACATTCTTATTTTGGCTCAAAGCAGAAACTTACATTTTGCACTAATCAGTTCTGCTGACAGCTTACTGAGGTGAAGGAATAGACTGAGAACTGGTGCATGAACGTCAGTAGTGAGAGGAGCAAGGCAATTCTCATTACCAAGTGCCGCAGACCAGCTAATCCATTGGCTCTGAGCCTGCAGTGCTAGGCAATTCCCTAGAGGAACTGGGTCAAATACCTCAGGGTTTCCCTGGACCAGGGGTTGACCTTCCAGCCTCACGTGCAAGCACAAAGTGCAAAGGCCCAAGCAGCTATTTAAAAACTGTCTCTAATTTTTAAACTAAACTCATTCCAATTCACATCAAATTGCAAATTTATTATTATTCTGGCAATAATGTATGCTAGTGAGGTTTGGGACTACACAGCTCCATGCTACATTGCTTATTTGCAAAAGGTGCAAATCATCTCATTAAGGAGAATTTTTTGGTATTGATTTTATATTCCCTCTGTTTTCCTCCATGAAGCTTATGGCCTGTAGAACATTAATAATATCATAAGGAGACTAGAGCAGAAAGCATATGCACTCTATGCTAGACATCCAAACCAGTTAATATGGGGTCTCATTCCGAATTATTACCCATCCAACTCATAACATTACTCAACATGACACGTCAGCAGACAACAGGTGTACAGGAAGATATAGCGAACTGGTGGCCAGTAGCTCCAGAGAACCTGGCTTCACAATACCAGGGAGTTGGCCCAGAAAAGATGCAAGGTACATCAGCTATCATCCTTCAACTTTAAAAGTATTGGCAACTATGAGGAGTTCGAGTCACACTTTCTCGGATCAAGCATGATGTAACTCTGCATGTGCGATGATTACTGCTTCACTATTCCAGTTTGAAAACAATCGTTCCAGGATAGAATTTATTTTTAACTAAACTTTTTTAATGTATAATGTGGAGAACTATACTTCTAGGAATGATGAATGCATATATGAGATTTAAGGTAAAACTTTTGGGACTGCATAAATTGAATGGTATATCCAGAAAAACAATGGTTCCAGGAACGATAGATCAAGGTTCCATTGTAATTCATTGCACAATCAACAAGTTTATTTCTTGCTCAAACACAAAGCTACTGGCAAACAAAATGACTTTGCAAGGCGAACAGGTTTTAAATTCTACTGCTGAAATTCCGCGCATGTTTTAAAGGTGTTTCTCACTTTGCACTATTTGCAAATAGTAAAATCAAAATTTTAATTAAAAATGAATGTAGGAATCCACACAGTGAAACTATCAATCTTGTTGAATTAAAAGTAAAAGTTCTAAAAACATGTCAATATATTAAATTCTCTTGACGTTTCACATTAAAACTTTTTTTATTAAAAAGTAAGTTGGGACTAGTTTCGTGAGTCACTTGCTTATATTGTGAACAAATTGACTACTCAGTGTCTTAAGAAAGACTTGTTAAAGTATACACAATCCAGCTGTTGAGGAAAATCTACTTTATGGAAGAACTGATATTTGGGGTGATTTATGCAAAAGATCAACCTGAATTTCTATGGAACAACTGCAATGGTTGAAGCTGGACAACCAACTTGACACTTTTAGTGGCATATAGGTTTCATCACAAACTATGACCTCATTTGTGGTCTTGTGGTCAGCATATCTGGAGGGCCTGTTGTTGGGGTAAGGATTTTTTCTAGAGTTTTTCCTTTTTGAAAAGGTAAATGGTAGATAACTTTAATCGTTTATGGACTCTGGACTTATTTATGTATTCATTTCATCAAAAACATTCAATTATTCTTTAATTGTCTTTCTAGATCTTCATTGTTATGAGGGACATTAAAGTATAATGAAAAAATCACAAACTGTGTTAAGAAAGAAAAACTCTGGCCCTGCAAGAGATGTATATTTAAATTTGTGAATAAATGTAGCATTGATCTCGCGATGTCTGTAAATTGTGGACTGAATACTTTTGGTGTAAATCTGTAGGGATAAATAAAATGAGTTAATGTGTCCAAATGAGACTGGAGTTCTTAGCACCTTAAGGCTATGTTGCATTCACCTTCTCAGGGCAAGGAATTACTCTGATAAAAACCTTATTTAAACAGCATTATTTAACCAGAATCCAAACCCAGGACCTCTGGATTAGTAGTTGCAAATGTTATGACTAGAACAAAATCAATTGAAAATACTTATCTAGAGCTATAATGAAACAATTAAAGTTTTATACAATTATAAACAGAAAAAATAAAAGGTGATGATAAAACTCACAACCATTGCATACAGCAAAGTTATTTTGTATTCACCCAAAAAATCTACCAACAAGTATGTGAACTGACTATGGGAATGTATATAATCAACTACTTGTCGTCTAAACACTCTTATGCTTCACACTATGGGAAACCCACTTTCCATGTATCTGGTAGACTTATGAGTTTTTTTAATGCACTTCATAAATACTTATCCTTTAATTTTTTAAATGTGATACAAATATGTAGAGGATGTATTAAAATAGTACCAAAGAAATGTTAATCAAATCCTTTAAAACTCCTGAATCTACAAAAAAAAAAATCATAATATTCACCATAGAAACCAAAGAAAATGGATAACTCCCATTTTAGATTTTTAAAAATCATTAGAAATCAGACACTTAATTTTGGTATTTATAAAAAAGGCACACATACAGTTATCTAACATAAAATTAACAGCTATAACCCAATTACACATAAATATGGAATTTTTAATAGTTTGGTATGCAGACTATTTAATCTTCCATCCACAAAAACAATACAAAAATAATTTCAAAATATATTCAAACAGCAATATTGAATGAACATAATACTAACACTGAAAAGGTTTAAGAAATCCAAAAGACAAAATCCGATAAACCCCCTTCTACGCTCTACTCTACATTTCAAAAAGAACTACAAACACAGCAGATTCACAAATCAGGCAGAATATATCTCAAGTTTGGAATGATATTCAAAGAAGATGGCATTAAATTAGGACAATAAAATAAATATAAAAAAAAATAGGTTTTCACTAAAACTGCACCACCACATAAAACATATATATAACCACACAAATTGCAAGGATTGTGGAGTGGTCTTAGATAAGCATTTTGAGATAGGAAACTTATGATCTGTTGAATTCTCTTATTTATGGGCACTCTTTAAAATCTTAGGTCATCAGCATCCCATTCTATTCAGGGCGTGAAACAGCCGACAAATTTTGCTCAGAGGCCTCTTCTTTCGGGCTTGAGGTTCTTTTTCGTGCCGTAAATGTATGACACGGGACCCTTGGCTTTACTTCCCTTCCAAAGGAAGCCATACTTAGGATTTTTACACCCGAAAAAATCCATTGATCCTGGCCGGGTTCGGACTCGCGATCTTGGGTTTAGAAGGCAAGTATGGTTACCACTTCACCATCAGGACTGACTGGCTTATGATCTGTGTTTTCTAAATTTCATGCAATAGCATAAAATGTGTTAATGGTCAGCACGCCACTGATTAAACCTCCACAGGAAGTTGGGAAAAAGACAGCGATTTCACTAATAGCACCATGGTTAAAGCTGTGCTACATGTAGCGACATTCGATATTATGATGTTATGATGAAGGAAGAGGTTCAAACCTCTTTTACTGCATGGTTTTTTTTTTTTTTTTTTTTTTTTTTTTTCCATGTTTTAGTTACCACATTTGCTTTGTTGTTCAGAACCGCTCATTTACTCTAATGAATTAAGAAAATTAAATTACAATGTGTTTAACAAAAAACATAATAACTCCAAACTTGCAAGGGTAAAGCATTACCTAAGTGTTATCACCTTGGCCTATGATGTACATGTAGTATTTATTATACATGCAGGTACATTTCAAAATTTAGAAGATCTTTCCTCCACTCTAGCAAATGATGGTAGACATAATAAGTACTTAAAAGGAAAAATAAGCAACTTTCTCAAGATTAAAGGAAAAATAAGTGACTTTTCTCCAGAATAAAGGAAAAATGTACCTGAATAAAACCAAATACCGAAGAAAAATGAAGCAAACTGCATTCTAGCTTTTCACCCTGCATGAAAACCAAATAAAAAAAATTGGAAGATTAAGAAAAAAAGATATTTTAAGTACAAAAAATAAAACATTGATCACCAGAGTGATCAGTATGTTGGCCTGCAACATCCCTGCAAAGAGTACACTAGTTAAGTAATGATCCTTGCACCGTCTGAAAAAGGTCTGGACTATACCTCATCACAAGAAGCCAACATCCATGCAAGTAACTGCTCATCAGTGTTCAACACATTAAAAATCTGGGGGGGATGAGATCCGGAAAATGCAATAGCCAATTTACAGGACCACCTCTTCCAATCCACTGCCCAGGAAGCACACCATTGAGATAATCTCATACTTCCACTCTGAAATGGGCAAGAGCTCCATCGTGCTGCAACCACATCTGACTTTAGATATTCATAGAGACATCATCTCAAAAACACAGGCAAAACGTGGGTGAGGAGCTGAAGATACACTTGCCAGTTTAACTGTGTAAAAGTAGATACAGCTACAGATGCATGTCCTCCTGCTTCCCCATGAATCAAATGCATACCAGCAAGCTAGGCAAATGAAAATTAAGTAACATACATACTTTGCTGAAATTGGCTCCTCAGTCGTCGTTTTGGTTGACAATGTGAGGAATGTACCTCACAAAACATGTACCAAAATTACTTTTATAAGTGTGTTTGTGAAACTTAAAGAGAGTTTTAATGTGACGACATGATTTTTAGTGTTTTACTTTAAATCAAAATAAGATTAAATGAAAATTTGTTAGTCATGTCTCGAAACAACAGTAAACAGTTTGTAAATTGTATCTAATCTGTCATCTAACACACTCTTATGCTTCACTTACTTTTAAATATGGTGGGACCAGTTTCGAAGAGACATCCTCTCCATCTTCAACCATCTTGACAAGTTACATTGACTTTATCACCTTGAATATCCAATTTCAAAAAAGCATCATAACTTTGAACGTTTACAAAAGGGATCATAAGTTCCCTCAAAATGCTTATTTAGGACCCCTCCACAATCCTTGCGATTTGTGTGATTGAATTCTGGTACTCCTTGTATATATAAAATAGAATGCTTAGATTACAATCTAAAATTAATAAGACAAACTAAAAAAAAGTTTGCAACTAGGAGGAAAACACTTTAGATATGTCCAGCTAAAATAATTGGGAAAATCTAACAATTGCAATCATGTTTGGAAGCACAACCATGAAATTAAATTAAGCAAGAAGCCATTTTATTAAAAGAAATGCATACTTCAATAGACCTATTTGGGAAAAATAATTCATTTTAAAAAATCCAGATAGATTAATAAATTTTGACATTCCACCTCTGGACAAATACATAAAATTCCTGTTCCTACTGATAGAGGAGCAATTTAGATCCACCCATGGGTACATCAAGCAACCGAAAACTTCCAAGCAGTCACCTGAAAATACATTCAATTTGGAATATTCATATTTCATAACTTCATTATCAATAACTTCTAAAAACACACAAATTTTGTAACCGAATATTGATTTTCATTAGTTTTCATACTTAATTCACTAGTGGGTTAAATAAATTATGTGATATTATGTGCATTAGCTATACCGTAAATTTTAGATATGTTGCATAAATTCATCAGTGTAAATGTTATAGTTTAAGTACTTATTTATAAATCTTATTTTATTCTTATATTAATAAGGACTAGTTGATTGGAAGATAAGGCCTTACAACCGCAACTCTGCCAGTTAAAATAAAACATTTAAATAGATATTTTCATATGTTGTTTCAGTAACTTCCAAGTTCAGTCGATATGAAGATTCTAATTCTGATTCATCTGCTGAAGATAGTGATGAAGGTGAGGGTTCCAGTGAAAGAACATCTGCTGGGGAAAATGAAGTGGCAGCAACTGTAGAACCAGATAATGATCCTGATGTGCTTGTAATGGAAGCTGAGGATGATGAAGATAGCCTAGAAAAATTAATGGATGAATTAGAAGAGGAAATGAACAGAACAGAAACAGATACACCAGTTGGTATTAGTGTAAAAAAAGACACTCACAAAACTTTAGTGCATAAAGTAAATAATTCACATAGTGAAAATGTGGAAAAAGTTAAAAAAGACATATCCAAGTCCTCAAAAAGTAAACATGTTTCAGCAGGCAGTGAAAAAAGTAAAAGTAAAGTTCCTTTAAAGACTAAAACATCCATTATTGAGAATAAGATTTTGGCAGTAAGCTCAGTGCCACAGAAAAATGTAAGCACATCATTGGAACGCAATGATCTTACTAAAGAAAACAATAAACTGTACAGAGATCCAAGTAGTGTGTATGGATCACCCAGTAGATATGCTTCTAAAGACAATTCCCCAAAAAGATGCTTAAGTCCAATAAGTGGCAGACATACAAGGTCCAGCTCTCGGTCACCATTGCCTAAAAGATCCAGATCTCGTTCCCCCAGAACAAGGTACTACTCTCCACCATCAAGATTACCTCCTTCCCCACGAGGACGTTTTTCAAGATCACCTGTAAGATCTCCAAGAAGATCCAGATCTAGGTCACCAGTAAGACTTTTCAGATCTCCCATGGAGAAACAATCCAGATCACCACCTTGGTATTCTCCTTCCAGTCATCACTTGTCAAGGATATCACCCAGAAGATCTGACTCTCCTCGTCCTAGGAGAGATTTTTCTCCAAGACGATCTATATCACCAAGATCAAATCACATTTCACCTGTGAGATCTCCAGGTCAGTCTCGGTGGCCCTTGTCTCCAAGGAGATCACCATTACATTCACGTAGATCACCTTCACCATCTTTCTCTAGACGGCCTCATTCAAGGACAAGAAGAATTTCTCCATCATCCCCAAGGAGACCAGTCTCTTCCCTGAGAAGAAGGTTATCACCATCACCAATAAGAAGAAATCCATCACCTCCTCACAAATACTCTCCATTACGAAGAAACCCATCACCTCCTCACAGTCGTTACTCACGATCATTGTCTCGAAGTCCAGTGCCCAGAAGCAGATCTCCCATAAGCAGATCACTGCATGCAGGATCACCTCCTCCTCTCTCTCCAAGATGGAGGCTATCATGCTCCCCTCGGCGACAGACTTCACATTCTCCATACAATAGAATACCACCTAAAAGAGTTTCTCCTGTTAGTCGAAAATCATCCCCTTGGTCTCCACCAAGACAGGCTGCTGGTAGGTATTCCCCATCACTGCCACCTAAACAGAGGTCTTCATCACCATATAGAATGCGAAGAAGATCTAATTCTTCAGGCAGAGAAACACATCGAAATAGACAGCCAAAAAGGATCTCGCATTCTCCTGTAAGAGATTCGCGGAGACCACTGCAAGAATCCAGGTTGACCAATATCAATCAAAGATCACGTTCACCACCAGCTGTTCCACATGTCATCCCTGGCTCCAGAAGTAGACATGGCTCTAGAAGTCCAGGACAGTCGAGACTGCCACAGCAAAGAAGCATAAGTAGGTTATCAAGTATTAGTTTAAGTCCCTCACCTGAGAGAACAGCTGTCAATGATTCACATCGGTACAAATCACCCTTGCGGGTTCATTCCACAGACTATAGAGCCATACCTATTACTGCTCCTAAGGAAAGTAAAAATATACCACATCATGTATCCAGAGAAGGGAAGGGTATGAAATCAAGGAATCGTTTGTCACCATTACCAACTGCAAATGTTAAGGTTTCAACTAAAACTAGACCAAATAAACGAAAAGAGTCAAGAAACAAGCTACAGAAAAAGCTCAATAAGGAAGATACAAAAACTGAGCCTTTTAACTGGCCTCAAGAAAGAACTCATGGTACAGTGGAAGAGAAATTTAATCCAGAAGCTACAGGTGCTAAACAGAACACTGAAGTTGATGCAGAAGTGCTTTCTGTATTGGAAGCCAGGAGGCGCAAGTTTGAAACTGCAGGACCAGTGAAGCCAACAGCAAAGAAGATATGCTTAAAAGCAGTTAGGTCAGAGCAGCGTGAAGAGAAGGCCCAACAATCTGTTAAAGAAAAAGAGGATATTTCTATAAAGACTTCAGATTCTGAGAGTAGACTTTTGGAAGACAGTGAAGATGACTTTTATGATTTGGATGATCATGAGCCATTTCCAGAATTGGATTTCCTTTCAAGTGATGAAAGTGATATTGACAATGAGAGCCGTTTTAAGTTATCTGAACAGAAAAATGTCACTGGAGAAAGCATGGTAAGTAGTTGCCTAAATTTACATGTAATGAAGTTAACATTTTTGACTCCAAGGCCTGTAAATTGCTTTTTATGCCTGTGTGCTGAGTGATTTTAAAATTAGAAAAATGAAACTTTGTGAGTTTTAAATAAATATCTAGTATGGCAATAAGTTCTGTAATAATGTTTTTGTTAAATAGCAATGTGCTTCAATATTTTCTTATATGTGTGATTTTATAATTGGTACTCACATCTGTTCTATAACATAGCACAAATATTTTTCAAAATTGCCCCTTTTTCTTAACACAAAATAATTTGGAACTCTCGGCAATGAAGTAAGTCAGATAATTATTACGTTGTGATGAGTGAACTTTAACACCCTTGCAGCTTCAGTAACTTACCTTTCATTAGAACATGTTTTGCAGTTCATCCTTTGGGGATGTTCTATTTGACTCTGGCAGACATCTGATGAACTAAAAATAAAATATATATTGGAATATCAAAAGAAACTTAAGTAATTAAAGGAAAGAATCTTCAGGAATTTAAAGTACAAGCAAATTGAGAAATCTACTGTGAATGTTCATTTTTGAGCTCAAAATAATGAAATTAAAGAAAAATAACAATTGTTAAAGGCAGAAGAAGGGACATACAGAACTGAACGTGTGGGAAAAAATTTAAGATCACAAATTCAAAACTAGACTAATGAATTTCAATATCCCAAGGGAAGAAAGCATTAAATTCATGTTCATTAGATGTCTGCTAGAGTCAAACAGTACATCCTCCAAGGATTACGACAAACCTTCTTACAGTCAATAAGTAGCTGCTGATGCAGACAGTAATATGCAAAACATATTCTAATGAAAAGTAAGGTAGTGAAGCTGCAGGAGCTTTACTTTGACTCATCACAACATATTAATAATTCATCCTATATTAATGTGTCAAGTTGTTAACACTAACTCCACTTACTTTTTTAAAATTTTGGACTAGTATCGGGAGAGGTTCCTCCCATCATCGGCTGCTGTTGACTGAATGCCATTGTTCGAAACGGAGGATGGATGCCCATTTGCTCCTGTGGTGGTATCTTGTGGTTCTAGTAGAAACTTGCTGAGTTCATCCAGTGGCAGAAAATAAAAATTCATTAAGTTCTTATTTTTTAAAATGAAAATTCTCTCCCATGTGGATAGTTCTATTAGGTTGTGAAGTTGTTTCAGTAATTTAATTTCTGGTTTTATTTCGTGATTTTTGTTCCAAAAATGAGCTGCTATTGCTGATTTGTATATCTCTTTCAGTCTAATGTTCCTAAAGTGTTCTTTTCTTTGAATTTCTAAATTTATTTTCATTTTCCCAATGTAGCTCTGCTCACAATCTGCACATTTATCTCATATATTCCTGATTTTTGCTTTGTAGGGATGGTATCTTTCATTGTGCAATGTAATAAATTTTTTATATGATATTTGTTCTTTGGGGCTAACGTAATTCCATGTTCTGTAAATATCTTCTTAAATTTGTTGTGGTATGTTGGGTGGTATGGGAAACTTTTGAATTTATATCTTTCTTCTGTGTTCTTAAGTGTGGAAACTTCCTTAATCGATTTTTGTCTTTTAGCTTTATTGATGATTTTTGATGATTTTTGTCAACACAGACTCAGTAACAAAAATCATCAATAAAGCTAAAAGACAAAAATTGATTAAGGAAGTTTCCACACCTAAGAACACAGAAGAAAGATATAAATTCAAAAGTATCACATACCACCCAACATACCACAACAAATTTAAGAAGATATTCAAAGAACATGGAATTATGTTAGCCCCAAAGAACAAATATAATATAAAAAATTTAGTACATCGCACAATGAAAGATAGCATCTCTACAGAGCAAAAATCAGGAATATATGATTAATGTGCAGATTGTGAGCAGAGTTACATTGGGAAAACAAAAAGGAATTTAGAAATTCGAAGAATAGAACACTTTAGGAACATTAGGTTGAAACAGATAGACAAATTAGCAATAACAGCTCATTTTTGGAACAAAAATCATGAAATAAAACCAGAAATTAAATTACTGAAACAACTTCACAACCTAATAGAACTATCCACATGGGAGAGAATTTTCATTTTAAAAAATAAGAATAACTTAATGAATTTTTATTTTCCGCCGCTGCATGAACTCAGCAAGTTTCTACTAGAACCACAAGATACCACCACAGGAGCAAATGGGCATCCATCCTCCGTTTCGAACAATGGCATTCAGTCAACAGCAGCCGATGATGGGAGGAACCTCTCCCGATACTAGTTCAAAGTTTTAAAAAAGTAAGTGGAGTTAGTGTTAACAACTTGACACATTAATGTAGGATATATTATCACTCCATTGTCTACAGCTTCGTAAGTACATTTTTTACTTAATATTAATAATTATTTTCTTTCTTTTGCTATACACATTACTGAAGTGTGTCTGGCCATTCATCAGTCGCAGCATACAATCATCCAATTTGCCACTGCTGCCTCCAACAATGGCTTGAGGTATCAGTATAGTGATACCTTTTTGTTCATACTCTCAAGTATTGAACCATAGCTTGTAGCTCTTGGGTTTAGATCAAAGTGCTGGAAGGTCACTCTTGAGCAGCAGGAAAAGATCTTCCAGCAAGATCCAATATCAGCTTATAAGTCGAGAATCACCAAGACCTGGCTTCAAAGAAATGTTTCTAATTTTATAGAGCAGCAATAAAATTGTGGGTGGAAGAATGAGCCATTGATCAACCCATCATCAGGAGGCAGTTGTATTCTCACTTTTCTGTTCTAACCATCTATTATACAGTGCAATCATGATACTATACACTGTAATTCCATTATGGACAACAATACAGAGATACACATGAAATTGGTTATGTACAAATGATGATGTCTTTACAGCAAATTTTGGAATTGTCTACCATTTTCCTGAAGGCAGGTCTGAACCCTTGATAGGTCTTCAGGGCTAAAGTTTTTCATCTCTTGCCTAATGGCTCACTCCAGATCTTGCAGAGTAAGTGGGTTTGCTTGATATACATGTTCTTTAAAAGAATCCCAAAAAAGAAGTCAGGTGACTATAATCAGGGGAATGAGGGGGCCACAAACCTTTTGAGATCAAGCAATCATCAAACATTTCTTCCAAAAATTCCATAGCATTTCTAGATGTACAGCACATTTGCTGGCGTGACTATATCAGTATGCTGAAGACAAATGCACATGATAAAATGATCTCTCTCTATAAAATATCTCCACTGCAATCTGACTACATCTTAAGCACATGATATTTGATAACAGCAGTAACATAATTACACTTGATATTATTGTATGATATCAATATGATTGGCTTCACTGTGCAAGTTCCAATTAATAATTATATTTACCTGTTTCAAGAGCATTTGCTTCCATCCTGAGATGTAAACTGACTTATATCATCTAATTGGCAGCAAGTGAAGCTTTCCCAAACAAACCATTGACAGAATCTCAAAGTTCATTACAATGTGTTGGTTTTTTAGAATAAAAAATTATGTAGTGAACACTCTTGAAATATATTCTACATTTTAAACAAAATGAAGTATAATAGTGTTACTACTATGAACTGCTATTATCATTTCAATTTTAAAATATTTTAAAATGCTAAAAACATTTCTTTGGCTTCAATGCCAATGAACAAGGAAGTAATCGGTGAAAATCAGTTAAAATATTGATACAATGATAAAACCTCTAGATGTTTCACTCTCAAAATTAAAACATTCAGGACATATAATTGATATTGTTGTATGATTTAGTTGAACTACACACTCTTAATGCTTCACTTACTTGTCATAATGTATAGAACTGGTTTTCAGAACATTCAGTTGAATTTTAGCTGATGAGAACCAAATGTTCTTGAAACTGGTTCTATATATTATGACAAGTAAGTAAAGCATTAAGAGTGTGTAGTTCAACTAAATCATACAATAATATCAATTATATGATTGGCTTCACTGTGCAAGTTCGAATTTACATTTTAAATTCAGGACATGTTTCATGAGACCTTTGGTCACATTGTGAATAGTTAAATGACTGCTATTGTTGTGGTATATTGCTTCACTCTCAATAACTTCTCATTAAGCACATCATAATTTGTGTGAAACAAGTAGCATATATATAAACACAGAGCATAATCTGGAAAACATTAACCTTACTAGGTGCAAATCTTCATAACATTGTTATTTAGTTAATTAAATTGTACTTAGAAACTGTAGACAATGGAGTGGTAATATATCCTATAAGAATGTGTTAAACATGGACCCAAAATCATGAAATTAAACTAGAGGCTAAGCTGTGAAAAACTTCACAACTCAGCTCACAGTAGAGCTATCTACTTGGGGGAAAAAAATTCATCATAAAAAATAGGAAAAGCTTAAGAATATTGATGTTTAGCCCACGAGTAAACTCAGCAAATCCCTACTTTAACCATCAGAGACCACCGCAGAAGGAACTTGGGAACAAGCCACCAAATTGAGTAGTCAGTCAACAGATGATGATGGGAGCGATTGTCCCAAAAACATATTCTAATGCTGTATAAGTAAGTGGAGTTAATGTAAACATATTTAATACATTCTTATAGGATTGTTATTTAGGCTATAAAACCCAGTTAAAATTAAAACATACCTTCACCAGTTACAATTAGGATAGAGTTTTTTCAAAGGTTATAATCTCTATGGTTTTCAGCTCATTGGTGTACATGATTTTTATTCTGTGATATTGAATGTTGTTCTTAAACTTCCTAACATTGCTCTCTTGAAAGAAATGAAATCCTATGTTCTCACATTAACAGAAGCATGAGGGATGGTCAAATGAAAATTGTTTAAATATCAAAAAGTATCATTGTTCATTTTACTCAGAAATAATCTCCATAACTGTTAATAAATTTATCCCATTGTTGTGAAAGTTTTTGGACTGTTGTTGAAACTATAACCTTATTTCCTCATCCATTTCAAACCAATAAATGTCTCTCTTCAGGTTGTCAATCTTGTGAAAATCACATGGGGAAATATCACTGGACTGTTAGAATGATGTTAAAGTGTTTTCCAGCCAAGTCATTGAAACAGCATATTTTGTGCACACTATTTGGGAAGTGTGAGGGCAGACATTATCATGCAGAAGGATAATGCCTTTTGGTAGCATTCCAGGACTTTTAACTTTATGGCATGCCTCAATTTCTGCAAAGTGTCTTCATAGAGCTTCATAATGATTGGTCGAGAAAGCAGATCCTTGCAGTTGAAAAGCGTCATTACTTTCCTAGAACTTGTGTATATAGCTTTAGATGTTTCAGCAGCAGAGAATTTACATGTTTCCATTGCTGACTTTGCTGGTTGCTCTAAAGCTCAAACTGGTGGCACCAGATTTATTCACTAACCAAACAGATACACTTACACTTTTGAAATAATTGAGTCAAATTTGTAACATTTGGATCACTAATAGTTTAAAAAAGGAAAACTATTAGTGATGTAAGTGTTCCAAATTCGACTCAATTATTCCAATTAAACATCACTGTTACAAATGTCCACCATATTTAACTAACACATACACAGCTCACTGTACTAGTGCAGGTTACCCAGAGATGCAGGATTTCTTTTGTTTCTCCATCCGTTCATGTGGAACTCATTGCAGGCAATCTTTAATAATATCATGGTTTAGCCTTACCCAAAACTCAATTTTCTTCCATCTGTGATTGATGCAATTTGTTTCATAATCTTTTATGGCACTCCAGCATATTTGAATCTGACTTGCAGTGTTTGTTGTACAACTGACATTCAACACCCTTTGCAGTCAAAAATGAAGCAAATATCTCTGCTCTTCTTCACTGACATCTATTTCTGATGTTCAGCAAATACACATATTGCTAATGTCACTTCCAGTGCACTACACAAATGCGTGTGCAGGAAAGAAATGATGAATTTGCTGCCTGCTTCCCCACAAATGTTGTTATCATCAGTAAATAGTAGTGTTATGAATTTTGTGCACCTTGAGATTTATGCTTGGTGATCCATTTTCATTTGACTGACCCTCACAGAAACATCCAGAACTAATAAAAACTTACGACTTAAAGCAGCCTTGACAGTCTTGAGTATCTATTGCTAACATTTCCAGACAACCTCGCCATTCTCAAAGACTCTGGATCGACCATCAACATGTGAAGAAAAACCTATACAGCACAGAAAGACAGCAGATATTGTGAAGGTTAAAGATACTATTGAAAAGGAAGTAACTGACAAATTGTACACAAAGAAAAGTAAGTTGTTTGAAATTCTTTGTCAGTTTACCTATTGTTCTCATTTTATTTATTTAAAAGCTAAGTAATTTACAAATTTAATGGCCTGATTCTTTACTGTAAGTCAGAGAAATGTGTCACTTATTTAAACCTAGTTAGAATCAAAATGAAACACTGAATTTACATAATACTGCTTCTATTATTCCTTCCTCACTATCCATATCCATGTTCTTATAAGAACTGAGTTAAATAGTAAGTGTAAAAAGAAAAATTGTTTAAAACTTTTTGACTGAGATTTTATAGGATTTTCTGGCACCAAAAAATTAAAGTTTTATAAATCAGGAATTAATACATTTATTTTAAATATTAAATATTTTAAAATAAAGAGGAACTCATCAAATTTTTGTGATGGCAACATTTTTATTTGATGTTAAATTATTTAATGCTAAGTTTTATATTAGCAACTCTTAGTTCATTCATTGTTGCATAGATGTCAAATTTGGTATTCACAGTGAACAAAAAGTGGAATATGTTTTAACTTCTAAATTTTAAGTTTCCTATCATAGATCAATTATGAGAAAAACCAATGGCAATCACCCAAGAAGCACACAATAAATATAAGTCATTGCTTCAAACAACTCTTTGAAAGAAAATATCAGTTGGTAAGAAAATGACATGAAGTTGAAACCATTTAAGAAGCATTTCTAAAGGAGCCCGACTAACATCTGTTTAAAACTTGATATTCAATAAGATTTTTTGAGTTATGGTCCTGAAAAGTATGACTATGTATGGAGAGAAGCCAATTTTTAATTCTGTATAGTGCATATGCAGGTAGCAACTTGCAGTTATTTTGAGGGCAGTTTTGTTAGCGAGTGATTGTGCATTGTGTGTTACTTGATTCCATTCTGTAAGTTGTGTGCTGATTGTTCTTTGTTACTTATGCCATACATATAGTGTTGAATAGGTTTTTATGAATGGTAAATATGTGAAAATGGATTCTTGCAAAGAGGTGGTAAGATAATTTTCAAAAAAAAAAAAAAAAAAAAAAAACCTGGAAATCATGTTCAAGGTAGAGAAACTGATAACTTGCTAAAAAAATCATGAGAGACAGAATCTCAATGGCAAGTAATATGGGTTTGAACCACTGTATTCTAATGTTGTTTTAAATACAGTATCATTTTATGATTTCAGTAAAAATACCAATATTGATTCTTTCTCCCTTTTTTCATTTGTGATGACTGCACTTCCCTAGTAAGCAGCCACACTCAGGCAGCCATTAACTCAAATAACCTCACTGGACCCAGGTCAACTGTTCATGATGTATGTAAAAGGGTATATCTGCATGCATACAAAATTCAATTGGTGCATAAGTTAAAGCCAAATGATCTTTCTGCGAAATTTAAGTTTGCAATCAATATTTTGTCTGAAAGTAATAACAATAAATTTCTTAATAAAAGGATGTTCTCTAATGATCACATGTAATCACTATGCATAATTGCCATATGTGGGGTTCTGAAAATCCAAGTGCAATGAGGTAAATTTAATGAGAGCCTTAAAATAAATGTGTTGTGTGATCTTATGGTGCAATAAGTGATTGATTTATTCTTTTTCAAAGAAAAGGCTTATCTGGCTGGACATGCTGGATTTATGCCATTCCTCAGATACCAAATAGATACCTTTTCCAGTAAGCTGGAGCTCCCCCACATTATGCTGCATGCATGTGAAATCACTTGGAGTTTTCCCTGGATATGATATACTGATAGCAGGACTTGCCAGATTTAAACCAATTTTTTCTTTAGGGAACATGTAAAGGATAATATCAATAAAACTCCAATAGCAAATTCGGTTGATTTGCATCTCATTGGTGTAAATTACACTGAATAGTATGGAAAACACCTGGCTGGAGACTGAATAATGTCCGGGCATCCACCTAGTCACACAAGCACAGTGGAGATTTATCAACTACCATAAATGCTTTGCAAGCTCCTATGTCTTTTGCAGCAAACATGTAAATAAATTTATTAGTTTTGAGTTATAAAACTTTGTTATTGGTAGTTTTCATCCCAGACACCCTATATTATTGTAATTGGCTTCAATGTGTCAGATTCATATTTAAACATCTTAACTGCCATTATCATCTCACTATCAACTCCACTGGGACAGCATAGTAGCACCATATGGGTCTTGTACATGAAAGGAGGAAAAATGGGCAACCTATGAAGGGAAACCATAAGAAATAACTTTTTCTTCATTTACCTATGCCAATTGTCCTGGCAACAGCATAAGTGATGGGTTTTATCCTTCCAAGATGTAACGATAGTTCTCTTATAAATTCTATGTTCTCATCATTTTATGAAATGACATGCTTATCTCCATGAAGCTGTACAGCAATATGCCAAAATCGTTTTTATGATTTTAAGTTTCAAATAAGGGATGCATTAGATTTGCATAAATACAGTATACATTTTGTTCTGAATTTTTATTAGTATTAATATTACATATATTTATCTGTTTTCACCATATACCATTGTTTTAGTTTTGTCATGTCTTCTGTCCAGATTTTGAATGCTTTCTTCATTGACTTCTGTTCACTAGACCCTTTAATAACTTTGTGATATCATCCTTCAACTCACATGTTTTCCTCCCAAAATCTATTTCATTTTCATGAACAGGTGTTAGTCATTTGGAGTCAAGCCAAAGCTGAAGACAAGATGGTGCAAAAATCTCACATTTGAAGTCTTAAAGCAGGCATTTAGTCTGCTGAGCTATGAAGATGAGCATTGTTATGGAGGAACTTCTTCACATAACATTTAATTTATCTCATCACTGTCAATTGCCACAATCCAACAATAAATGTCCTTTGGACAAATGCTTTCAGCACTGAGAAAGCAGATAACAGAATGGGCTTAAAAGTCATTGCAAATTTCTTAACCATGCTAAACATGCACAGCAATGGTAAAATATACTGAATATTTTATATTATATATACCCTACTTGCTAGAGGTGAAGCCAATGATGGACTGAGTGTAAATAACATTGTGTGGTTGACCTGTATTTACTACCCCAATGGACAAATTAACAACCCTCATATAAGAGAGCATTTATCTTCCATAACTTCTGATTTATACATGATTCCCATCCAGCATTATTAATTTACTAATCCAAACCCTGTTAATCCAAAATTTTGGATAATCTGAACCAAACCTTGGTAAATTAAGAATATAAAACCTGTCTTTTTTTAGTGATAAATCAACCACCGAATATGTATTATTTATTGAGTTGTATTCTAAAGCCACAATTGACATTTATTGAGCTGCATTTGAAAGGAACAGTAAATACAGTGAAACCTCAATCTATTGTTCCCTTGTTGGGGTCAAGGGCTATGCACCATCCAGAGCACCATTGAAAACAAGTTTGGGAATTCCAAAGATGGGAATCCTTGGAAGATGAGCCTCACACAGGTCTCTCTTACACAATGGTAAACACCAGAAATAATTGCAGTTGTGCAGAAGGATCTAATGGAGGATCTCCACGCCACCTATATTATTCAGAGTACGCATAACATTGTATCAATGGCAGTGAATGCCTTCATGAACATCTTCAATTCACCAAATGTTGTTCTCATTATTTACACATTCATTAACAGAGGATCAGAAAGCAGCTCACATAGAATGGTGCCATTTCATGCTGGAAAAACTCAACAATGGGAGAAGCAAGGACACTTATACCATTGTCACAGGAGATGAATCATGGATATACTGTATGATCCTGAAACAAAGTGACAGTTGGCAGTGTGGCCCTTTGCAGACCCAAGAACAAAAGTGTGAAGATCCACAAATGCAGGAAAGAAAATTCTCAATAACTGGTCATTTTGACCTGTTACTCTGGATACCCAAAAACAGTTACTGCAGAATTGTATGTGAATAACTGTCTGACATTGGGTCATTACAGCGTGGAAAACAAAGCATCCAGATTGAAGAATACTCATCTGCTGCTTCACCAAACAATGTTTCTGCACACTTGATTTATTCACCAATCAAAACATCAGAGTCTTTCTAACCCTGCTCATTCTCCAGACTTGGTTCCATGAGACTTTTTCTTTTTTCTTAAAAGAAAAGAAAAGCTCCATGGTTGCCATTTCTCATCACATGAAGAGGAAATGAATGCTGTGTACAACTTCCAAAAGAAGTTTGGTTAGATGCATTTTTAAAGTGGTTTGAATGGATGTAAAAGTGTATTCGTCATAATGGAGAATACTTTGAAAAGCTGTAAAAGTTACAACTCAGTTGAAAAATATTTGTGACTGCTGCTAAAAACTTTTGGAGCAATCCTCTTATGTGTTTTTGTCTCCTGTAGAACACAGGAAGCAAACTTATTAGTTCTGGCAGCATTACTAAAAGCTAACACCAGCAGGCATTCTTTGCTTTTTTGAAGCTATGTGTGAAAAGCTCCTATTTGCGGCAAGACTTTTCTTTGGGAGTTGCCTTAAAATTATACTCTGTCTCACCGCAGTTGTATACTTCTTACAATGAGTAATTTTAAGACAAAACTAAATATCAAATCTGCTATGTATTTCAATGCAACTAGTTAGTCTGCTAAAAATGACTCTGCAGTTAGGGACAATTGCCTTATCCCATGCCTCTTTTTATCTAACCAGCACTACTATCAAATTTAGGATTAAAACCCATCAGTTTTTTTATTTGACCTCTTTCTCCTGAATCAAAGCCTCTTTATCTCACTTGGGAAACCATAGAAAAATTACTTTCAATTTTGTCAAATTTAGAAAATTTTAATGTTTAACAATGTTCAACTTTTTCTGATATAAATGCACAAAACAGTTCAGATTTTCTGAAAATTCTTTTTTTCATTCACTTATAGTTACTTTACTGGTGCCAAACTCAGAAGCTAATGTTGTAACACTTTCTCCTTTGTCCAAATGCTTCTCACTACTTGAAATATTTCTTCAAATTTGTGCAAAGTATGCTTTCTCTTACTAGCCATTTGATCATGGAATCTCAAAGTGCAGGAAATTTTACAACAGATAGGTTTAGGAAACATGAATAAATGGGGAAACCAAAACAGAGGATTCTGGAAAAAAATAAACCTAAGATTAGAAGATATTGAATGACAAGAAATATTAGGTAGTATGAGAGAAAACAGTTCATTGAGACTTTATAGGGCAATAAAATAGTATGGAGTAGGGAAAAATATATAGAACAATGTGATAAGGCAGGTCAGGAAGGTTTTGTACGAACTAGAACTGGAATTATGAATTTAAAAGGATTAGAATATGATAAAGAGGTAGAATATTGTCCATTGTGGGAATGAACCAATATGGATTTTCATTTTTTATTGTACTTAGGTAGACAAAGTTATGGAGCAAGCAGGCTTAGCAAAAAAAAATGGAAGAATGTAGATGGGGAAATATTAATTAGAAAGATTTAACTGTGATAGGAGAGAAAAATATAAAAATGATAAGGATCTGTTTATACAAAGTTAGAGAGAAATAGATAGTGATGATTAAGAGGAAGATAGAGGGAAATGTAACCTTAGAAGTATAATAGGTCAGATAAGCCCAAACAAGGATAGGATATACAGCAATGATAGTCACCAATACACTAACATGGAGTTATGGGTATTGGGAAAGAATGCAAACAAGCAACTGTAGAAAGAAAATATCTAATAAGTAAGATTAGTATAATTTTATGTGTATTTTTAGATCTCATTTTGTAATGAATTGATAGAATATGTATATTTGAATGTAGTATATTATATAGTTTATTGGGATATTTTCAATAAAGTTTTTGCCGGCTATTGGTGTGGTAACAGACAAATAATTGGTATATCCATTATTATCTTTATCATTACATTATTGATCGTTCTCTTTAGTCTTTTAAGGCAGACTTGAAGTGGATGTCAGTTCAAAGAATAGGTTAAAATTGTCATTAATGTTAATTTTTTCTTCACGATGGTTTCATTTATCCAAAAACTGTAAAACCACAGCATATGAAATTTGTATAACATAACAGGGAATGTAACCATCCTCTTTGTGATATGGGGCTGTTTTAATAGTACCATATGATCAGTGATGTGCTCCCCTACAGGGCTTTTCATATGAGCAAGCCCCTACTCATTTGCCATACCATGGAGAGTTTGCAAGCTGGTTGCTTGCTTGTTGACCTTGCTGACTGTCACAGTCTTAGCATAGCTGTTCCGGGTATATTATGTTGTTCGTTTCTTAATTTGACAGTATACATAAAGGTATTATACCTAGTGTGTTTACACTGGTACAGCATTTATTACTGTATGATTTGTGTGTGTTAACTCAACTTGTGGAGTTTAAAGGCTGTTTGAATCAAGATTCCTGGGTGTAGACGCTCCAGATAGTAAAACAATCGATAATCTGTAATATCAATTTCAGGAAACAGGAAGTTTCCAGCCTAAGAAATGAAAAAAGCAGCATAGGATTCTCACTGAACACTGAAGGGAGATTAGATAACATGGTAATTGTTTATATAATTTCCCTGGAAAATCTCTTTGTCGTCTTGCTCGACAAGTGGAAATTTTATATGGGTCTATTTAAAAGACTACTAAATGATAGCACTTTAAGCCATACAAAATAACTGTGGCACATGCTGTTCAGCCAGGATACTCCATATGTAGACATTTGGAAATTGTCAGGATTTCTCAAAATGAACTACATCTAGTGATGAATAATTTCCTAAAGAAGTGCCAAAAATATATATAGAATGAAGGTGGGCAATTTCAACACTTAATTTGATAATTTCGTAAATAAGGAGCCTTTTGTATGTGTATTGTTATGTGGTTGATTTGTTTTATTGTTTTACCCTCTCACTAATCACACAGACCTGGCATATGAGTTGCACACTCATTCATGGGCAAAACATACTGGTGGAAAACATAACTTATTGCATGGTATGAGAGATAGTGCCGTATATGCTTTATTTATATAAGTTTCTAAATGGAAATTCCTTTTCCTTCAGTAAAAGAAATGCAGAGGGAATCTGATGAAGACTCATGGGAAAAGGACAAAACAAGTAGCAAAATGAAAGGAAGCAGGCAAACAGAAAATCAGTCCAAAGCTGTAGGTGATGATTTTGAGCAAAATAATCAGGAAGAAATGCAGGATGACAAAGAAGAGGCAATGAAAGCAAGCAAAGATGGAGATCTGCGCACAGAGCTCAGCAGACGAAGAGCTGAAAGACTTACTAAGGTTGGTAATACTGATTATGTTAAATTTGTTTCAAATTCTGCACATATAAGATGTATGTGCAAGAGAAACAGAAAAAGATTAATGTAGATGTCAATTTATATAGCACAATCAAAATATTATATTTACCAATCATTGGTACTCCATTGCATGTTAAACCATTTCCCCCTGCCTTACATTTTAATTATAAATTTTTTAAAAACATTTTTTATGAAATATTAAACCCTCCATATTAAGTTATGCAAGGAAATATTTCATTTTCAAGAACAGTGTACTTGTGTTAAATTCTCAGAAATTATTGATTGCAGTGTTAATCTTAATGCTAAACCATTGATTATCAGTTAAAGGTTGGATAATTACAGTTACCATCATCCCTTCCTTTCTTGATGATATCACATGGGCGTCAAACTAGGTTATACCGAAATAAATAGTTTTTCAGCCTGTGCAATTTTTGGAAATAGCATTAACACCAAGTTACAATCCTTGCTGGCTCCATTTTTACTGTTTTTCTACCAGATGACAATGACAAATCTCAAGCTTAATTAGAAACTCATGAAGCATTTATTGCCTCATATGGGAAGTTTGGCACATTTTCACATTTTTTAAATGTGACAATAGCTCAATAACTGTCCCTGATTGTTTTTTACTGTAAAAGTGGTAAACTTTGTGCCTGAAAAAAATCACAACAAAATTAATCTGGTGTATTTAATTTTAGGTGGAACTTCCATTTTGATATTCAGCACAAGCAGAAGTTTTAAATTTATCTATTTATTTATTTGGTTTATTCTGAATTAGCTAGTAAGTCAATTTAATACTCTTATTCTGCACCTACCATTGAATTATACAGAACAAGTTGCACAAGCTTCTGCCTGCACCATCAGCCGTGCCAGATTCTTTGTTGGTTGGAAGGATTTGGTGAAGCTCTCGTGGACATTTTATGAACTTTTGGATTAATTTGTCTTCTGTTGGGATCTCAAAGTTCATAACCTTATCTTCCTTAAGTTAGGAACAGTGAAGTTGTTAAATATACAAATGTATATTTTGTAGGTCCCCAGCTGAGGATGAGAACGAATGTTCTTGAAACATGTTCTGAAGAATTAACCATTTAGTGAGATTTTAGTGTCACCCTAATACTAACTCATTTGTATATAAAGACATTTTACTTGCCTGTTTCAAAGAAGATCACCCTGCAAGCCAAAAGGTGGGTAAGTTCTGATTTCCAAAGACCACCCACTCACCTTGATGCCCTTTGGGTATGCAATGGATGCTATGACTTTACAAATACAGCAATGAATAGAGGTGTGTGGTATTTGTTCAATCTTGGCTTGTGATATAAAACCCTGTCTGTTGCACCATTTTAGACAAGAAGAAAGATGCTGGAGTCTGGATTGTATAAAATTCCAAAATGATCAAGTTGCAAAGGAAATGCATCAGAATTTGAAAATCTTTAATATGTCATTTGCTGTCTTAAATCACTGTTTTTGTCTTAAATTTTAATTGATGAATTAATTTTGCTCCTTTTTCGTTTTAGGCTGGTTCCCTACATGAAAAACTTCCAGCAAGACTGTTACAGTCAGCATTTGAGGGTGTAGTTGGAAAGTAAGTACTTCTGCAATTACAAAATCATGTTGTAAAACACAGTACATTTTTTTCCAGTAATCAAACATCTCAGTGCGTGAATGTGGAATAAGTCTAGTTTGATGATCCGAAAGTCAGTTTCAGAAAATGAAATTGCTTTCTGCTTTTTACAATATATATATGTCATTAAAACTAGCAGTAAATTGTAATTTCCAGGAAAGGTTCAAAATATGCTGAAAGGGAAGAGAAGCATGTATCTTCGAAACAAAGTGAATCCAAAAAAGGTAAGTATGCTCATTTTATAGTTTTTTTTTTTATAATGTTACATTGTAAAAATACTGTTCATTGATTGTTAATCTGGTATATTTCAATTAATAAGGAAGCATGAAGCCTTTCTAATACAAATTGTAATGCTATTTAGCTTTATTATAAATATTTCTGAGCCTCAAATTGCAATGACTACAATAGCTCATAGCTTCATCATTTTATGTCTTGTGGTCCTAGGTTTCCCATCAAAAATTACTTATCTAAGACCTAAGACTCATCTGTATACAGTGAAAATATTTTGATTTTGTTCACCCTTACCTCACATTATTTATCTAAGACCAATGCAGAAAAAAATGGCAGTCATGATTGCCGTACTATTGCCAATAGCAAACATGAAAATTTTATGCAGTATTATGTTTACAAGATGGCATTATTTGATATTAGAATATAAAATAGTTTTGAAGAATCTGAAATTATTTTCAAAGAATATTTTTCATATGTAAATGAAACATAAAATAATATGAATATGGCTTATATAATCATCCATGTACAAAAAATGGTTCATCAGCTACTGCCCAATGCCATTTAGAGCAGAACAATAAGTAATTAAATAATAATACAAACAATAATAATAACACTCAGAACAAGTATAAATAAGAATAATGTAATTAAGATCATTGTATGATTGAGTTGAACTACACACAGTTATTGTTCCACTTGTTTATAATATGTAGAACTAGTTTCATAAACCCCTTTTGTTCGCATCCTCAACTGTCGACTGCTGGATAATCCATTATGCTGTGGGAAAAAGAATTCTGCTCTGGTGGAGGTGTGATGAGTGATGAGCTTAAAGTATATGTTTTCATCCCCGACAGTGTAGAAGTTCATTAAATTATCTCTACATATATAAATGTAGATTTTTTTTTCCATGTTGCTAATTCTGTAGGTTCTTGTGCGGATTTTAATGATTTTACTTTATTAAATATGTCATGGTTTTCTGTCCAGAAATGAGATGCTACTTCTGATTTCTCCATTTGCTTATATTTTATGTTCCTGAAATGTTTTTTAACCGTGTGTCTTATTTTTCCAATGTAGATTTTTTTCACATCCTGCACAGCTTATTTTGTTAATATCTGCTTTTTTCTCCTGTGAAATACTGCCATTAACATTGTCTATCAGGAGAATTTTAACATTAAACCTGTTTACAGATGCCAACCTGATATTAAAAGCTTTAAGAATATTTTTGAAATTTTTTCCTATCATATGGATATGTGAATTTTTTAAAAATTAGCTTATTTTTTCTGCTGAAAGTGTCGTGGTTTCTTTAATAAGTTTTTGCCTCTTGGATTTCTGTACTTTTCTTTGCCTTTTTTTTCAAGAGGCAAAACAAAAAGTACAGAAATTAAGATCATTATACGATTGAGTCGAACTACACACTCTTATTGCTCCACTTATTTATAATATGTAGTACCAGTTTCACAAACCATTGTTCTCATCCTCAGCTAACTGTCAAAGTTGGTCCTTATTATTGCTGAATTGTCTATACAGATGGTATATATTCTAGTGGGTGAAATTTGCATTTTATATAAGTGCCAATTTATTCTAATTTGTCTTTTGTTAAAACAGTACATTTTTGTATGTGTTTCTTGTCTTGCATTGAATTTATTCACAAGATTCATGAACTGCAGTTGTTGAAGGAGGCTATTTCCCATAAAACTTACAAATAAATTCCTCAGAATGCAATGAACTAGTTCATATTTATGATAATGTTTACATACAAAATAAGTTGTTCTAAACTGCATGAATGAATGTAAGCTGGTGACTGCTCAGAAGTTCAAGGACAGGCAGACAGATGGCCATGAATGAGGAGGAGAGCAGGCACTGGTTGAGATACAAACCTGTGCAAGCTGTGAGGACATATTCTGAAAGCCTGGTATATATGACTTGGTTTGTTGACCTGTGTAGTAAAGGAATATTTTTGGATCATCTTGCTTGAAGATTAGTTTTATTTGTGAACAGTTTAAAAATTCCTGTATTATTTTACCTCTTTGGTTGTGGGTTCTGTGTCCCCCCATCTAGGTGAATGTTCAATATCTGTTTATGCCAGCAGTTACTATAGCATTATTATTTTTTTCTAATATGTCTAATTAAGTTTGTATTAGAAGGGGTACTTTAAATGCCATAAATACCCAATTTTTTTTATCTGTTTTCTACAATTCTATTTACTTCTTTATCTATAGGGTCCATGGTTTTAAGTATTTTGAATTAGGAAGTTATGTCTGATCTTATACCAACCATATTCCACTTGTAATTTGTCTAATTTTGTAATGTTGTTTTAAATTGTTATTAGTATCTTCAATTATATTATTGTTTCTGTAATAATGAAGCAATTTCATTTTCTAGTATCAAATTATTGATTAGAGCCTTTTTGCCTGGGAAATGCTACCTGCATTCCAAAGCATTGTCTTCACATTAAGGTCTAGGAAACTGTTTCCTAAAGTTCATTTCATCGCGATTTAGGTAGCTTTAATAAAAGCTGTTTTACTAGTTGTAACTACCATATTTGATGATCTAGTCCAAGGCATACCACATGGAGGTGGAGTGCTTTAACTGGCAGGAAATGAAGCCAGTACAAATTTTCAGAGTTGCTTAAAATGTGTATGCAAAGAAAGCACTGTCAGAAGGGTGAACTTGCATTGGCAGAATGTCATTGTAATAATAATGTACACTCCAGGTAGCTGCATACTATGGTGGCTAAATCCTCATTAAGAACACTGTATTGAGAAAATTCATTCCCATTAAAATATACTAAAATTCATACCCTTCTCATCCTTCTTCATGAGAATGCAAGGTTATATACAAATCTACGTACCCAAGAAGAAATTCCAGTTCTTGCAGACCATGCTCACTTTACAGCCCAGATATTTTAGCTTCTGATTTTCATATTCTGGGATGCAGTTCACAGAAAGAGATTTGGTAACAAGTCGTGTCTGAGAGACAAGCTGAAAAGGCATATACTCGTAACTCTAATATCTGAATGCAAAGCCATAGATAAGTAAGAACAATACATGGAAAAAATATAATTGTGGTAGCCAAGGAACTGAGAAACAATGTAGCGCATTTGAAATTTTACAGAAAGGAAATCCTGAATGAGCAAAAAAATGTATTGAATGCCCTTTGTATATTTGAAAATATGAGTATCAATTCCATTTGTGAAAGACTGCTAAATAATCGAATGAATTGGGAAAAAAAGCTAGATCTTTTAAATTTCAACATTTTTTAACATAGCAGTGCATTTATAAATATTTTTTATATTTTTTTAGAAAAGAGTGATGTACGACGCGTGTTGGTTTTGAAAAGGCCTGCAGTTGAACGTAGAGTTGCTTCCATTAATGTAACAATCCCAAAAGGTGAGTGCACTGAATGTCAATTTATTGTCACTTATTAAGGATGTTTGATCATAAGGAGTACAGGAAACTTTATAATACAAATACAGTTAGATTGTTTGAGTTACAGGCTGCCTGAGGGGTGGCTGCTTACCACTGCTTATTTCATCTAACTTTTCTTCCATAAGAACTCTGCATTTCAGGACATCATTGAGAGATCCTGTCTCTCAAAACTTTTTGACGAGTTAGTGAACAGTTTCTATACTGGGAATATGATTGCCTGGATATTTTCTTGCCAATCATCTTACCACTTTTCTTCAAGAATACTCTTTTCACATATGTATCATACATTAAGACCTGTTGTTCAAAGCTATATTTATGTACTGGCATAACTAGTGAACAATTAGAATACAATTCGCTCACAGTGAAAGTAATGAGTAACACATGAACACAACCACTTGCTGACAAAACTTTCCCTCATATTGATCATACCTGTACATGCACCTGTAATGGCCTTGATGACTGGATATTCCCAGTACACAGCCGTGCTCTGTTGGTCTGTAACTCAAATAACCTTACTGCAGTAATGGTATGTAGTTTTTTAATGTTTTTTATTTTAATACGCTTAAGTGAGGGAAAATGTATGATAGATAAATTATGAATTATCTGAATGTATCACAGGATTTTAGATTTACTTTGAAGTAGTTGCAAAGAAGATAAAACTGATGAGCTAACTTCTGGTTTGCATTATGTATGATTAAATCATAATGTAACATATGTGTTACAAAGTATTGATAGTGTAGTGTTGCAGTATTAAGACGACAAATTAATTTTACTATACATAAAAGTAAAAATGTGAGATATCTAAATGTTTAATATAGTAGCATCTCAATGATCCATTGTATAAAGATTGTTCAAATGAGACATAGGCAATTGTTTAAAACAAACATATGTAGTGGACAACTTACACTACATCACGACAGCATATAGTAGGTCCTGGTGGTGTAGTGGTAACCGTACTTGTCTCCTAAACCCAAGATCACAGGTTCAATCCTGGCCAGGATCAATGGATTTTTTCGGGCATAAAAATCCTAAGAATGTTTTTCTTCAAAAGGGAAGTAAATCCATGGGTCCCATATTGTAGATTTACAGCATGTAAAAGAACCTCAAGCCTGAAAGAAGAAGCCTCTGAGCAAAATTTATCGGCCAATTCATGTCCTGAATTGAATGGGATGCTGATGACGTCAGATGGTAAAGAGCATCCATAAATAAATTGACAATCAATGACAGCATATAGATGACAGTTTAAGAGAGTCTACAGATAATTGCCTCCACTGTTCCAACATCTGTCCCAATGCTCAAGTTTCTCTATACTCATAAAGAAGGATGCTCGTTGCTGGTGAAACCACTTTTTCACATAATCATGAATGGTTTGATCAGAGGTGAATATTTACCCTTCAGGGGCTTCTTCAATGGACCAAACACATGTTAATTGCAAGAGAAGAGACTGGACTGTATGGCTGATCATCCATAAGACCCCAGCTGAAAATATAGAGTATATTCAGTGTTGCATTGGCATCATTGGGCATGTATTATCACGAAATAAGCACCTGTCATTTTCCCATATCTCCATTTTTGATGGTCCTCTGGAGATTCTATAAGATATTGCAGTAATGTTGAGCAACGATCATGGCACCCACCAGTAGCCACTCAAACAGCAAATGTCCCTTGATATCGAACAATGTCAACATGACCTTGCTAGCTGTGGATGATGACTTTGCCTTTTTTCTTCATTTGAGGACTTGCATTCAACCAAAGATTTTCACATATTTGAACAGAAATTGAATCACGCTCTGTTGTACTCAGTTGGATGTATCAACTACACATCACTGTTGCTTTAGTTGTCTCCCCTACTCAGCAGAAGGTACCAACTCAGATTGACCAAATTGTAATATTACAAAAGATACGAAGCCATACTGTGCTACCACCTCTTGGCTACCCCATCAACTTTTTACAATATTGTCAGCATTGTCTGTTTCTTTTAAGAACCTCTATAATAAAGGAAAAAGAAGAAATGATTAATCAAAAAGATGGATAAGTCATTCTTTAATACTTACCTTTATTTATGCAAAATGAGTTTTAAGGGCTATAATGCTGTGATTCAGTGGGATTCCTCTTCATCCACCCAGACATTTCATCCAGTGGATCAGTGGTGTATGCAATGTAATCATCTTGGAAATGAGACAGTGACTGAACTCATTGATGGAATTAGTTGTGGTATATATATTGGGGGTGCCTGTGGAACTGAGGTCTGATTGGTATGCTTGGTTAATGGGTTTGGATCTAAGGTAAAGGTCCTGGGTGTTTCCAGCAAGGTGTTGGTTACTGATTCGTTCGTGTAGTCTCTTTGTCTCAGTATTTTGTAAGGCCAGATACCATTCTGATTGCAATTTCAGAGCTTCTTTCCTGTTAAAGTTGTTTCTATGCTTGAAAATTTCAGTTATCTACCGGTATAAACGAGGTTGATAATGAAATGTTGAAGCTAATATGTCAATATCTTGAAAACCAATTTTATGTTCTCCATCAGTTAGGAGGTATTGGCTGATTTGTCTATCTGACCAAGGCAGCAATGTCTCTTGTGTTCTGAAAGGCTTGTATTAATGCTGCATGGTGTGGTGCCAATGTAAACAATACCTCATGAGCATGGTATTCTGTAGACACCTACTGAACCCAATGTCCTTTGTGGAGTGGAATGTATTTCTTAATTGCTTTGTCAGTTTAAAAGCTATCTGTATGTTAAGTTCATTTTCAAGCTTAGAAACAACTTCAACCAGAAAGAAGCTCTGAATTTGCACTGAGCATGGTATCTGGCTTTACAAAATACTAAGACAAAAAACTAGAACCACCTCACCTGGAAATGCCAGGAGCTCCAGCTTAGATCCAATCCCCTTAATCAAGGGAACCAATCAGAGCTCAGTTCCACAGGAACTCCACTATATATACTGCCATTAATTCCATCCAATCAGTTATTGCCTCATCTCCAAGAAGATTACTTTGAGCACATTATTGATGTCCATTGCAGTTGTGGATGAAATGTCTGGGAAGTTGGAGATGAATCCCATTGGACTACGGCCTTACAGCCCAGAAGACTCAGTTTACATAACTGACACCAGCAGTGTTCTACTTAACTTTCTGCTCTTTTAAAGAATTTTATCACTGCACAATACTTAATTTGGTCCTTTTTATGAAATACCTACAACTCTAGCATCCCTACAGAAAAACTATTAACTATTTTAAAAAAATGGCTTACTGACATTGGGTTGCATACTGTAGAAATAGAAGATCTTACCAAATTAACCAATCTGTGCATCCAACAAAATACCTTTAGTTTCAATGGCAACATATACCAACAGATTACAGGCCTAGCGATGGGAAACCCACTATCCCCCATATTAGCATAACTATATATGGATCTCTTGAATCACAGATCACAAAAGCCTTTCCTTGGATTTTCAAAATGTGGCATAGATAACGTAGATGACATAGTTGCAATAGTACCCAAGAAACATATTCAAGACTCTCTCAAATTACTCAACTTGCAAGAAAGATCTATAACATTCACAATAGAAATAGAAAAAGATGGATGGCTTCCATTTCTAGATCTAAAAATCATCAAGAAAGATAATAAATTACAATTTGGAATATTTAGAAAACCTACACAAACAGATAACTACATAAAAAGAACAGTTTCAATCCAGTACCACATCAATATGCAGTGTTCAACAGTTAGCTTTCAGATTGGTCAACATTCCCCTCAGTGATGCAGAATATAAGATAAGAGTATGAACACATTATAAACACAGCTATAAACAATGGTTTCAGCATCCCCTCGGTAATAAAAAGGATCAATAAATACAAATTAGTAAAATCCATAAAAGAAGCTTCAACTCTGGAGGTAATCAAAGAAAAACCAAGATATTGTAATTTCACTTACAATCCAAAAGTACACTACAAATTCAAAAATATTTTCAAAAAGTTTAACATAACGTTAGCTTCTATCAATAGATACAACATTAAATACCTCCTAGGATCAAAACTAAAAGACCAGTTACCAGCAGTAAAGAAATCAGGAATATGTTCAATAGAATGCTCGGAATGTGAACTAAAATATATAGGAAAAACTAAAAGAAATTTGATAATCCGCAAAAAGGAACATTTTAGGAACATTAAGTTGAAACAAATGGAAAAGTCAGCAGTAGCACATCATTATTGGAGCCATAACCATGAAATGAACCCAAAAATAAAACTTTTGAAAGAATTAAACCATCCTTATGACTTGTCAGCATGGGAGAATATTTTCATCTTAAAATACCAAAAAACAACAATGAATTTTGACCTTCTGCCAGAGGACTACCTCTCCAGATTCACTTCACAACCACTAGAGGCCACCACACAAAAATTCAATAACCTGCAGAGGAACAACCAGAACAGTGGGTCAACAGCTGACGATGGGAACGACGGTTCTTGAAACATGTCCTGATTTTAAAAACATGTAAGTGAAGTGTATAAAAATTACCCACTATGTGTCAATCAATATACCCACAACTCATTCTGCTGAGAAAGGTGTGTTAAATAAATTGATTAGATTATTAATTTATTTAAAGTGGTAATATTAAGACCATCAGGTCTTCTCATCCACACTACTAATACTTACAATAAATGCTACACAAAATAATACAACAATGTTGATAAAAATGTAAATTAAAAATTTAATAAGTAAATCCATTACAAAATAATTTTTTGTGAGTAGCATAGCCACTAACAAATATACTGACAATTATAGTGAACAAAATAAAGTTGCAAGAATTATTAAGATTATTGTATGATTGAGTCAAATTAACACTCTTATTGGCTCCATTAGTTTAAATGTTGAACATGTTTCTCAGACTATTTATTGTCCGCATCTTCACTTAGTCATCAACTCAATGAGAATGCTGATAATGGTCTGAGAAACAGATTCTACATTTAAACGTGTAAGTAGCGCCATTAAGAGTGTGTAGTTTGACTACATCATATAGCAATCTTAATTATATTATTAGCTTCATTGTATAAGTTCCAATTAGCATTGCAAGAATTACTTAATCCATAATAGTAAAATTATAAACAACAATACCTAATATATATAAGTAGGTAAGTACAACAGAAAAATATTAAATTAAAAATAAGCTATCATGTTTTAATTTATACGTATTAACAGTAATATGTTTTAATTCAGTTTTAAATTATGAAATGGTCTGACAGTCCTTGATATTTTACAAGGTAAATTCAGACAATGACTTGATAACTCAAATGAATGCTTAAGACAGATGTACCAATTAAAAAGAAAAAATATTTTCCCTGTTGCATGGCCACCTGTCGTTTAGATCTAGAACTTTTGGGCAACCATTGTACTTTCTTTAGCAAAGTTAATTCATGTATACTTGGTGTATGTTGGATGCTGTCTGTGGTGGCAAAATTCTACAATCACATAAGCCATGACAAGAAATCAAGGGGATTTAGTATGCAATGGGTTCTGTTGTCAAGTAAATATATTTGGAATATAATTTCAAGGAACAGGGATGCCGCAGAAATGTTAATTTTATAGTTATTGCTTAAGGTGATATATGCATTTTGGTGTTATATTGGTATTTTTTAATCAATTTTTATTCAGCATACGGCAAGAATATTTTTAAATAGTGATCGTAAAATTTGCTGCAGGGCGCATATTCCAGAACTGAACAGAATCATTTTTGGTGAGCACTATTTTAACATCATTATTCTTAAAAAGCATTCAGTTTTTGATTGATGCCTTTTGCAGAACCAAAGGGGAGGGGTGCTAGTCCTCCAGCCAAGTTGCCAATACATATGCGTCTAGGATTGCCCTCTATTGGTGCTGGGTCAACATCAGAAGAACGTATCACATCATCAAGGCGGAGAAACCGCAAGCCAAAGCTGAAACGTAATGTGATGCTAGGCAACAACAAGGTAAAGTGGTCCACGCTCATTATAACCTCTCCTGCTTCCTTTCAAGCCCTTTATTGCATCCTATACAGCTATATTGAACTTCTTAGGGCAGTATTCAAATTTAGTGTTCACAAGTTATTGCTGAAGAGAGATCTTCACTTATCCTGCATGATGTCTTTAAGGAGTCTGAGTATAACAATTTTTAGATTCAATACTACAGTAAAAGTTAAAATATAACTTTGAGTACTTGAAAGCTGTTTATTCTATGGGAGTATCATATTTTAATGTGGTTAAATAATTTTCTTCGTATACCTATAATTTTTTTATCTTCAAAAATTAAATTAATAGAGCAGTATTTAAGAAAACTTGACATCTATAGATAATTTTGCAAATGAAATGTTTAAATCTGCCTCATTGATAAACAAATCAATACAATAAACATCTATTTTCAGTTTGTTAAATAATAAGTAAGGTAATAAATTATATTATAATGATTGAAATATAGAAAGATATTATGTAGGTACAGAATCAATATTTTAAATTTGTGAACATATTCGAGACAAGCAAAACACTGCATATTCTTCAACTACAACAATTTTGCAATGATCTTTCTTAGAAATTGTTAGGGATCATGTAGAGAGTGCATTAATGTTTCAGCACTTTTGGCAATATAAAATGTTGCCAATGCCATAAACTGAATGTGCACATTGTCACTTAGTTTTTCTTATGTTGCAGGCCTTGGTTTCGCTGTCCCTTTTTCTGTGAGCTAGATTTAATATACAGAGTATTAATTTCTTTATCTTACACAATGGTCATTGAAGAAACACCAGTAATAACATGTCATTTAAAAAAAATTTCAGCTCCTGTAACTTTTGCTGATGTTGCAAACACCACCATTGATTACTGTGTAAGTAATACAACTGATAAAATTAAGATTTAGCTTGTTACAGCTCTTTGAGAAATGAAGTATCGGTCACATATTCTGAAAATAATTGCATTTTTAATTGCACTTTTTGGTGCAATTAAATATTTATTTATTTTTTCATTTATTTATTAAGCTATATATAATGATAGGTGCTAAAAAGTTAAAATGTGCCATAAACAATTAATATCAAAGAGCTTTAAAAATAATATTGCAATTTTTTATGTAGAAATCATTCAAATTTCATTAATTTTGTTCTACTTACATGGATATATTTCAAAGAATGAAGTCAACAGCCTTTGAAACATGTCCAATTAAGTGGAACAAAATTAGTGAAATTTGGTTTCCTCATAAAAATTGCAATATTGTGTTATATTTCACTGTGAAAATTCCCACTATTTAAAACACCTTTAAAAATATTTAAGAGTTATGGAACTTATATGAACATGGAAAATGCTTTCATTGAGTATGAAGCATTTTCAGATTTTCTATGAAGTTCAGTTTAATATTTTTTAAACTACTGCTTCAGAAGATAAATTTCCTTACAGGAGCAAAAGTCTTAATCATATTTTTATAAAATGCATTTTATATTTTTTCAAATTAGTTTGCCAATGCAGTAAAATGTTGTTATAATAAAATGTTGGGGACCTTTGAAATTACTGTGTTATAGAAAAATTTTGCATAACTTTAAAAGATAGTAAGCATATTTATTTGTGGTCTTTATGTACTTTGAAAGTAGATTAACAAAGATTAGCTTCCTATTCTCTGTTCATTGAAGCTAATGGCAAAACGTAATCAGAACCTACAATTGTTGCAACACAAATAGTTAGCATTATTTTAGCATTTTTCGTTTCTGTTCACACACACACATATATAATATAAAAGAATTTTAAAATATTTTTGGTGTTGACTCTCTAGTGTCACTTAAACTAACAAAAATACAAGTCTGGGTATTTACATATTCTCACATATATGTGTATCTCTCCCTCCCTTTTTTTTTTTTTTTGACAGTCAATTCAATAACAGTCTTTAAAGTGCAAAAAGTGTTGTTAGTATCGCTTGAACTGTGTATAATAATGACCAGTTCTATAGCAGAGCCTTCATCTTCATGTTAGCCACAGTGACAGCCATTAAATCCGTAATTTTAATTCATAAGCATTTTATGTTTACCAGGCAATGAAAAAATCATGGTTTCATACTTATTCCTTTCTTGCATATGGAGCAAGAAGAATTGAATCCAACATGCAAAACATGGGTGAAGGAGACCATTGCTATTCTTTATAATCACATTTTATTTTGCATCTTATTTTTAAAAAGTTATGAGATCAAGTTTTAAATAGCTTCATTACAGACACAAAAAGTGAAATAATTTTAATGTTTGAATGTTAATTCAATTTGGAATGGAGTTCACACTTAATGGATGCCATGTTTGATCACATGTCAAGCATATGCACGAATATGACAGTGTGAAAGAACACTTTCATTATCGTTGAATTTCTTTGGGATATGTCATTCTTTCAAATTACTTGTCAGAATGGTACAGCCTATGTTTTGAAAAATTGTACTTCTGCATTTTCCTTATTTGAAGCCATTTTAGATCTTCACTCAATTAGTAACTTTTGTTCAATATTGGTACCACTTACAACATGTGGATGTAGGAGTTGCAGCATTCCAGTACCCATGCTTTGTAAGGGTTTTGTAGAGCATACAAGAAAGTATAATTACGGGACTACAATTTGATACCATTAATCTGTATATTTTATACTTTATTCTTCTTTATATTACTTTATACTTAATATGATACTATATACTTTAAAAGTAAGTGAGAGGAGAAAGTGTACATACGAGGGTGGTTTGATAAGTTCTCGGAATCACCAAGACGGGTTAGCACTAGCGCAACGAGTTGTTCACGTGATATTCATTGGACTGTTGCCTGTAAACACGTGCCACGTTAGTGCTCTTGGAAGAAATCTGTAGTGGTGACGTGGCTCTGTTGTTGTTCCCGCATAGTGATTTGCGAAGATGGAAAAAATCGAGATTCGAGCAGTGATTAAGTACTTCGTAAAGAAAGGTATGAAAGCAAAGGACATTCATGCTGACTTCCAGAATATACTGGGGGACTCTGCTCCTTCATATTCTACTGTTGCTAAGTGGAAAAATGAATTTAAATTGGGTCGGGAGAGCTTAGATGATGATCCGCGCAGTGGTCGGCCAAGATGTGTCACTACTCCAGAAATCATTGCAAAAGTGCACAAAATGGTCATGGAAGATTGCCGATTGAAAGTGCGTGAAATTGCTCATGCTTGCCAGATGTCATCTGAAAGGGTATACCTCATTTTAACTGAAGAATTAAAGATGAAAAAATTATCTGTGAGATGGGTGCTGCGGCTCTTGACGCTGGATCAAAAACGCATGAGAATGGAAATATCGGAACAATGTTTGCCCCATTTTAGGAGAAACGAACAAGATTTTGTGTGCCAGTTTGTGAGCACAGATGAAACTTGGGTGCACTACTATACTCCAGAGACAAAACAACAGTCAAAGCAGTGGAAACATGCTGATTCTCCGCCACCAAAGAAAGCAAAGACAATTGTTCGGCTGGAAAGATAATGGCATCAGTATTCTGGGATGTGAAGTGGATTCTATTTGTAGATTATCTCCCCATGGGCAAACAATTACTGGAGAATACTATGCTAACCTCCTGGACAAATTGCAACAAAAGATACGCGAAAAAAGGCCAGGTTTAGCAAGAAAGAAAGTCATCTTCCATCAAGACAATGCGCACCCGCACACATGTGCCGTCGCCATGACAAAATTACACGAACTAAGGTATGAATTGTTGCCACTTCCGCCTTATTCACCTGATATGGCTCCGTCAGACTTCCATCTCTTTCCACAACTGAAAAATTTTCTTGGTGGACGAAGATTCACTTCAAATGAAGAATTGATAATCGGAGTTGACAACTATTTTGCAGACCTGGAGGAATCTCATTTTCGAGATGGGATCAAGGCACTGGAACATCGTTGGACCAAGTGCATTAATCTACAAGGAGACTACATTGAAAAATAAAAAAAGTTTCAGTGATGCAAGTACTTTTTTTCTACTCCGTTCTGAGAACTTATCAAACCACCCTCGTAATTTGCAATTATTAAAAAAAACAATTTCATATATGAGGGCTCTTCAATGAAGAATGAAGATTATTATTATTATTATTATTATTATTATTGTTGTTGTTGTTGTTGTTGTTGTTGTTGTTGTTGTTGTTGTTGGACATTTACCTTTATTCATCCTTATAATTTTGATTTTGATGTTCTTTCTGAAAATAGTCCCAATTGGACTATTGTTGGACAATTTCCCTTATTCATCCTTATAATTTTGATTTTGATGTTCTTTCTGAAAATAGTCCCGATTGGATGCAACGCACCTGTTCTGTGTTTCTGCCAGTCTTCAAAATCATGCTGGAAAGCATTTTACATTCTTCAAATTCTTTACCACTGCTTCCATATTTTATATGCTTTTGGCACAGCAATTTATTATAGGGGTCATAACATGTGTAAGAATGGTTCTTTTTGCACCATAGGTTTAGAAACTAACACAGCTGCCATCTAACATTGAAAATATAATGAGAAAACACATATACATATGCAGTCTAATGCTATAAGACTCTATCATTGTATAAAATATAGTGAACTTTTGTAACAGTGGTGTCAAATATTAATTTTAGTGAAATAGAATTTTAGTGGTGTGTATGTTACAATTTCGACTCAATTTTTTAAAATGTTAAGACTCTATCAACTATACATAGGATAATATCTCAGGAAATGGAAAAAACACAGACGGCCAAGTTAACTTGGGGTAGTTATTTGTTGCAAAATTACCATGCCTGAGTTTCTTGGGATAATACATTAGGGGTGTTAATTGCATTGCATTTGAAGAAAACCATTTTTAAAAATGTATAACAAAGTCCATAACTCAATAATATCAGGTCATCGAGAAGTCACTCTGTATATCTTGTGTAACTGAGATTGCAATAGAAGTAAATTTACTTGATAGCAGTGACTGCCAGGCATATGGATAGTGAAGGAAAAATGCTGGATTCATGTATGAAATAAATATGAAACTCTGTATATACAGAAGAGCTGAAAATGTTTACCATTTTCTTGAAGACAAATTCACTCACTTTAATTTACTTTAGAAAACTTTCATCACAGATTTTATGTAATCCATTGCAGTTTTCAACTCATCAATTGTATTTGGATTGTTTTTATAGTCCGTTGTCTTGGTGGTTCACCAAAATCTGAAGAAGTCAGATCAGAGAATCACTGGGAGATATTATTCTCTCCCCAAAAATGTCTGTAATATTTGCATTGATTGATGTGATGTATGAGCTATGGCATTGTTTTATTGAAAAAATCCACCGTTTATTTCAATTTCTATAGTTGCCTAATAAAAGAATATCAAGTGTCTGAACAGTAAACTTTGAATTAATTGAGTTTGAAAGAATAAAATAAGCCTAATAATTTGTGAGTGAAATACAGCACACTATAATCCAATTTTATTCAAATATAACAGGTTTCAATAACAGCATTTGGGTTTTCATGACCATATTCAAGTATTTTGTAAATTGATGAAACCAAGCTTCATCAGTAAAAAATGTCCTATCTAGTATATCAGTTCCTTGATGTATTATAAATTTCTGGAACTATTTGCAATAGCACTTCTTCTCATGGTCTGCAAATTTTATTCCATGCACAACACGTGAATATAATATGAATATAACTTGGTCTTTTTTTTCACAGAATTGTCTGAAATACCAGTTTGTTGCACCAATTTGCAAGCTTTTAAGCATTCTATCCAAAATATCTACCAGTTTCTCATATGTAAAATGCTAGGCTTCCACAGTCTGTTCATTCATGTCGGTCCTGGTGGTGTAGTGGTTACCATACTTGCCTCCTAAACCCAAGATTGCAGGTTCAAACCCAGCCAGGACTGATGGATTTTTTTGGGCGTAAAAATCCTAAGTATGGCTTCCTTCGGAAGGGAAGTAAAGCCATGGGTTCCATATCGTACATTTACGGCACGAAAAAGAACCTCAAGCCTGAAAGAGAGGTCTATGAGCAAAATTTGTTGGCCGTTTCATGCCCTAAGTTGAATGGGACACTGATGACCTGAGATGTTAAAGAGCATCCATAAATAAATCAATAAAAAAAAAGCAGTCTGTTCAATATATAAAATGTCTTGGTCTTCAGGCAATGACCTGTCATGTATCTAAAATTATTGATCAGTAATGAGCAAGTCAAAAGTTTCTCCTATTTTAACACTGTCTACCATCCCTGAAGGCATCATGCACTGAATCTGTCTTGCAAAATGTATTTATTAAATCATGCATAGTATCTCAATGCTATAGTTTTGAATTTGGAAAGTTCTCAGTGAATTTTTGTTTCACTTTTACTGTCTAATTTCCATGTTTCTCTATAGAATACACCTTAATTCATTTAACAGCTACCAAAGCAAGAAAAACTACTCCAACCGGTAGCAATTACAGGTGGTTTTATGTGCTAAAATTGGTTTTAAGGGAAGCAAAGTCATAAATGCAGAGGAAATTGTTGATGACACTAATAGGTATATGAGACACTTGTTAGTTTGGGAGCAGAATGTTGGTTAGGAGGCCATATTGGAAGAATCTGAGTTTTGGGTTCATAAAATGTGTAAGTAAAGGAAAGCATCTGACACATACATTGCTCCATTATATATGACATTTGTGTGTCTTCTTTTGTATGACATTATAAGCAGGAGATAATCCAGACACAGCCGAATCAAGTAGATCTGAACTGCAGAGTACCATTTGTACTGCATTTAAAAGTAATAGTGTGAGTTCCATAAGCGTTACCAATATGGAAAATTGTCTCTATGTTTTCAGAAATATTAAAGTTAGAATTCTCTTTTGCTTACACTAAAACTTACTTTTGCCTTGCAGTGTCACCATCTCTTGCTTTATTAGTTGCCAAATCATCTATTGCCATTTTTCCAATCATTCATCATTATCAGTCCAATCACATCTTTTGTTAGTGTTTTTAGTATTTATAGAAAAACATGAACATTTTGATCAGGAGCTTTTGCTTTTATTATGTTCAGATTATTTCAGTAGAATTAATGCCAGTGGATAGGCAGTAATCAAAACTGTCTTCAAATAGGTTTTTCAGTACAACTTTTGTTAACATTTTAAAAAAATTGAGTCGAGATTGTAACATACACACCACTAAAATTCAATTAAAAGGAAGACTAGTTTCCGGAGCGATGTCATCACTATTACAAAAGTTCACTATATTTTATACAATATAACTTTTTTTGTTACCTACATTGTTTTGCATGAATGAAAAGTTCTATTTGATTAAATGATATATTGTTTCTTGCAACCATGGTATATTTCTAACTTTATTAGTTTAGAGCATTTTGTTTTGCCTCTCATTTTAAAGACAACAGAGCTTCTTTGTGGTAATTAGGATCAAATTGGTTTATCACTTATCAAAGTTATTTCATTGCATAGGCAGTCTTGTATTGAATTGTAAAACAATTAAGCACTTGGAATAAATTCAATTTACCCAGCAGCACAAACAATAAGAAGATTCTGTTCAATACTTTAGTTTATATTTCTGAAGTGCTGTCACTTTGCCAACACTTAGAAATGGTATAATGGGCATGGTTTCATGCTCCATCTATATATACAACTGCTTTATTTTCTCTTGTTTCATTTCTTATAACTACTGAAGAACAGTGCCCTCATAAGACACTAATAATGTTCAATCCTGACCACTGCCGCTCACCAACTGAACTTTGGGGGATGCTGAGACATGCAGCTCTGTTAACATACATCATCTGGTGGCTTCATTTGAAAGTACATTCCATACACTTCCCTATCATATATCTTAGATTTTTCATATATCCCTTGTTTGCAAGAAAAAAATAGTTACCATGACTTATGACTTATCCCTCATGTATTGAGATAAATTGGAACCAGAAAAGGATTTTGTTAAATGGAAATTTAATTAATTTGGTGTTGATTATAATGGCATTTTACTGTATCACAAAAATCAATTTGTAAGTGCTCATTTTCTTAAGAGCTGAAATTTGCTGGTGTTTACCATGTGTGAATGGCATAATTGAACTCGATCATTTAGCTTGAAATGTGAATTCTGAACCAAGGCCTTTTTCTGTTTTTTAGTTTGGAAATTCTTATTTTTATGCTTCTGTTCTTTATTTTTTGTGTTGCTTTGATTTCTGTTCCAACATTATATTTGATAAATTCTGCTAAAGTTGAATTGTGATATTTGTATTTTGTAGTGTCTTTTTTACAGACTTTGCAGTTCTAGTCACTAACAGTATTAAGTCTGGTTCAGACAAAAGTTGCAGACTCCAGTTTCAAGTAACAAGGAGAATGTGATAGATCAGAGCCAAGGCTGGCTAAATGAAGTGCTTTGAAATGTAATCAAGAGTTAACAAATTAACTTAAAACGTACCTTATTAATGATAAAGAGTTGTTTCTGTTAGGAAATTAATTACATACATTTTTGACCCTGATGTAACTGAAAGGGTATGAACTGATGTTTAAAAAATTATATTTATATAAAGTTCCATTAATGGACTTTGTTATTCAAACTAGGCAGAGTAACTTGCAGAACAATAGTATTTTGTTATACTTTGTTTGGTCAGCCTTTTGAACCTAGTCAAGCTCTTTTAACTTTTATTGCATGATGTTTAACCCTAGTTGTTGTATATAGGTATATACTATGTATGCACACAAATACATAGTAATTTACTGTTTAATTTTCTACTGCATGTTATAGCAGATCAGTGCTAGCTGAATTTTGTCAACTGAATGTTGTCATATTCTTAAATACATTACTGCGTAGTAGTTAACTTTTTAGAAAGTACATTTATTTAATCTCTGAAGGATAGACTGTTAGAGAAAAGTACAATTTAGAATTGAATTTATATAATCAAATTATTAAAAAAAAAAAAAATAGAAAACATCAGTAATTTTTCACTTCCTTTACTGTAATAGTGTAATTTTTTATTTATTTCTTTTTTTTTATTGTAAATGATTGATGCTGGTCTTTGTCATTGCACTGTTTTATGTTGTCATACTAAGTCTTTAACTGAAGATCATTTGTACAAGTGCTCCAGAAAAATCTCTTCAAATAATCACCTCACCATGAAGACCCTTCTAAGAAATGGGGCATTCTATGGATGCACATTGAAATTGTGAACTAACTAAAATTGTAAATTATTTTATTTAGGGATATTTATAAGAGCAAGTGACAGTGGAAGATCATTGTAGCAGTCTGTATACTTTCAAAAACAGTTTTGTTTGCTTTAGTTTACTTTTATAACTAATATGATTCCTGTGCAACACAAGTGTACCAAAGGCAGTGGGGTTAAAGGTCTTGAGCTTGGAGGAACAGGTTCTTATGAATCAACTGTCATAAAAAGTAACGAATAGCATATATGCATACATAAAAAATGTATAGTGTCATTAAGGCTTAACACACTCAGGACCTTAGATGGCAAACAATGTTTAAATCTCCCCCAGTGCTATGGGCTGTGGATACTTATAAGAGCAAGTGACAGTGGAAGATCATTGTAGCAGTCTGTATACTTTCAAAAACAGTTTTGTTTGCTTTAGTTTACTTTTATAACTAATATGATTCCTGTGCAACATAAGTGTACCAAAGGCAGTGGGGTTAAAGGTCTTGAGCTTGGAGGAACAGGTTCTTATGAATCATCTGTCATAAAAAGAAACAAATAGCATATATGCATACATAAAAAATGTATAGTGTCAGTAAGGCTTAACACACTCAGGACCTTAGATGGCAAACAATGTTTAAATCTCCCCCAGTGTTATGGGCTGTGGAAGGCGCACAAGTTTAACACCACACTTGAAATAATTGTGAATATATTCTAAGCCCAGGCCCTAGGATGATTTAGTTAGTGTTGATTCTTATAGTTGAATATTCTCCTTCCATATAAATATATATCAAGTGATAGGGTTTCTGGTTTATCCCCAGTGTTCATAGAATAAATATCTCAGCCCTGGCCTCATACCAATGTCAAGTACTTGATATTGCTGTTCAGGTCAGCATTTCTGTGTAGTGCTTGTGTTGTGGGTTTATAGCCATGGTTTATCAAACAAAGAAGTTTCTTATAAACGAAGAAATTTTAGGCTATTTCTACAATGATGATTAAGGTGATGAATTAATTCCTGAAATGGATTCTGACAATAATGACAGTGACATTCCAATTCTCAAACCAGACAGGCCAGAAGAACAAAGTGGGGCTACAGACATCATACTTCTTATTTTCCAAATATCCCACAATTTGCATCTATTTCATCATAAATATTCAATTAGAAAATGAAAGCAAAATCATGGGTTTTATAAATGTTCTTTTGAAGATAATTTTTTTGAATATGTGTGTGAACCAACAAATTTGTTTATGAGTCAAGTTATAAATGCAGTGCCACAGTCTTTCACATAAAGTGTAATAATTACAGACCTGGAAACCAATAGATGTTTCTGAACTAAATATATTTATTGGATTGATTTCATCAAAAAAATTGTTCCGAAGCCAGACTTAAAAATGTATAGGAACTTAGACCCTTTTTTTAAACCGCAATTTTTTCAAAAACCATGTTTTGAACACGCTTTCTTCACATTCTTTCATTTCTCCATTTCAGTGATGACAGTGTCTATACTGATACTACAGACACATTATATAAAATTAAATTATTTTAGAGAAACGGAGTGGCAAATGTTATAAAGTGGTGGTATAAAGGTGTAAGTGACATTAAAATAGCTGGTCCAGGCATTTAAATACTATGCTGAGAAGCCGGTACTGATTGTGCTAAGAAAGTCACCTAAAATAATCTGTTGCACTTAAGCATGGAATAATTAAGGAATTCTAAGCTTTCTTCTCACTTTCAAGAACAAATTAGAGTAAAAATTTATTTGTGGGAATTTTTTAATTTTGGTCTTTAGTCAAATGAGTAACAAAGGAAACATTACCCTCCCCCTTAAATAGTGTCTCTGGATTTTTGGTTGTCATTTTTAAATTTAAATTTCTGTTCAAATTTTCCCACTACTTTAGAGCAGTTTACATTTCTTGAAATGAACAAGCAATTGCGGATAAAGTTTGAAAATGGGTAACTTTAATTATTTGTTTATTTCTGTTTCCCTCACCGAGTAAAAGTACCAGAGTCAAAACAAGAGCTCATTTTCATACTAAAGTAGGCAACTAAATAAGTAAAGAGTAAAAAATAATTATTTTATGTCAAATTAGTACAAGAAAAAACGGAAACACTCCTAATAAAAATGCACAAGTACGAAATTGCTAATTTATCAGCACTGAAGGTGGTAAACTGTTACACAATATTCTTTTGTGATACATATGATGGCTCCTGAAGAAGCCATTGAATAAATTTCCATAATTTTCCAATTTCTTCCAAACAAAAAGGAATATAGAATGTGTTTTATGTTACACAGCAGAGTCAAAATCATATACATTCTTAATTAGATAAGAACATAAGAGTAAATCAACTCACTATCTAATTAAGAATAAATTAATTGCTTCACTGTATTAGTTCCTACGCAAAATTAATTTTAAATCATATACATGTATGCTTGAATAATAATAGTTATTATATCGATGCCAATAGACTCTTACAAGATCATCTAACATCTTGTATGTAACAGTTGACAATGTGAGCAAAGGTCTCATGAAACATGTCCCAAATTTTTAAATTTTGAAAGTGAAACCTTAAGAGCATTTTATCATTATATCAATATTTTAAATGTTTTTAACTCAGAGTTCTTCCTTGTTCATTGAAAGTGAAACCATGGAAGTGTTTTTAAGCATTGTAAAATATTTTATCCATAGAAGATTTTATACTGGTTTTCACAATGTTGATTCCTGAATATATTAAAATTGAAATCATCTAACATTTGCATGATTCTATAAATCAGTTTATAATCATATTTACATATCCTTATATTTGTAATTAGCAATATTATACACTCTTATCCATTATAGTTCATTAGCACTATACAAGCATTTCTCTATCAGAAACATTTTTAGAACAGATTTAAATTTCAAGTCTGTGGTATTCTTAATTGGTATTGGTAATTTATTATGTAATATAGTTCCTATTTTATATGGATCCTTATTGGCTTGAGCAGTATTCATGCTCACTCTATGGTAACTATTTGCTCCTCTTGTTATTATATGAATGGCAATCTTTATTGAGCATGTTAAATTCCTTCTTTGTCCTTCTCTAGCATAATAGTTTTGAATACATATAGTGAAACTACAGTTTGGATGTTTAGTTTTTTAATGTTTCCCTACAGGACTGTTGATACTCAGATGTATACTGCTTATGCACTTTTAATATTCTGTCCATGTTAGTTTTACTTGTACCCCCCAGATTTAAATTCCGTATGCAAAATGTGGATAAATAATGCCATAATATGCCATTTTTAGTATATTAAGGTTCCCATATTTTGTTAGTTGTCTCAATAGGTATAGCCCTGAGTTAATTTTGTTACAGATTATTTCTACATGTATGTTATAAGTTAAATTTTCATCAATGTGTACACCAAAGAATTTATAGCTTGTTACCTTTTCTAATGCAATATTGTTAATGTTCACATTTAAGTTATCATTTTGAAATGTCATGAATTTTGTTTTACCAATATTTAACTTTAGTTCATTGTTTTTTTTTTAGTAAATACTGTGATATTTCACCAGTTGCATTCATCATTTGTCTTTCTAAGTTTTCCCTGTCATCATTCCATCATATTATAGTACTATTTATTCAATTCATTAGTGCTTCCTCAATTTTCTGAAAACAGAGTTGAGCAATTGGTCTGTAGCTACTAACATCTGCTTTTGATCCTTTTTTGTGGATTGGTCATACCAAACTGATTTTTAAAACTTCTGGAAATGAACCCTCATCTCTTGAGTAATTTGTTAAATACACCAATATATTCAGCAATGCTTGTTTGCATTGTTTTAGTACTATATGTGACACTCCATCCCATCCACAGCAATGTTGATTTTTAAAAGTGCTTATTATTTTGTGAATATCATCATTTGTTTAATGCAAGTACATGCTATTCATAATTGTTTCATTTTTAGTTTTATTATTGTCTATGTCCCTAATTTTAACATGGTCATTAGTATTCAGAAAGAAGCTGTAAATAGCTTATAGATGTCAGCAGGGTCATGTATTGTCAGTCCATCTTGACTTAAAACTTTATTAGTGTGCTCACTTATGCTTTTTTGTTTATAATATTGCACACTGTGTTTGTAGTATATGTGGAAGTTGTTATTTTCTTTCCTATTTGCTCTGCCTTTAAATTAAGCAATGCTTTCCCGTATTATTTTGCTACATATTATAGGTAATCTTGTAACTACTCAGTTCAGTGGTTTGGAAGAATTCATACATACTTTTCAGATTTATTAGTTCAGATGGCAAAGAAGAAAGTGTCGGTGATTTTATGCTGAGCCAATCTTTTAATTTGAGGATGAGCTTCATCAGCGTGAAAAGAAATGTTTGCAGAAAAGTCTTCCATTTTTCATGTGTATTGCATGCATTATATTTGTGAGTCGCTAATATACGTATAAAAATTGCCCTCCCCCTTTTTGGCTATGATAATTGTAAATATCTATAATTTGTGTCTTATGATTTGGTATATGAAATTCATTGTTTATTGTGGAAAATCTGTCTGCATTTTGATTTGTTATTATGTGATCTATTGTGTTAATTGAGTGATCAGTGATACTCGTGGGCCTTTGAGAAACAATTTTTAAATTGAAACTACCGAGGATGTCACAGAGTTCCATATCATCTGCATCAACATTAAAGTTCCTAGGATTATGATATGTTGGTTGGTTGATTGTAATTTTGTACAACATGTTTTCCAGATGAATTAGGAACTCTTGTATATTTGAGTAAGAGAACCTGTAAATAACTATAATGGGTATTTTCTCCATTTTGGTGTTTAGTTTTATTGCAGCTACCTCAAAGATCATCTAAGCTGATGTTTTTTACCCACTCTACCCGCTATGCAATAATATTATTCCTGTCATACAATAAAACTGCTCTTTTTCAATGTGTCATATGGCAATATTGGGAGATTAGTTTATAATTGATAAGTTTCACAAAATGTAATTGTTCTTGCCTTACCCATGTTCTGAAAGTACCACAACCTGAGGATGTGTATCATTTAGTACTGTTTCTAAAATATTAATTTTGTTGTAGACATACTGTGTGTTCTGTTATACTCGATGTGTGGAGTTTACATGCTGCTTATATCATATTCATAGGATGAGAGCAAATTTACAATTTGTCATTGAACATTAACTACATTCCCTATAGAGTTAAGCACCTGCAGTTTTGATTGACAGTGTTTTTTATTTGCTCTGAGAGAAGTGAACTTAAATACTTCTTTCCTTTATTGATCAATTTAAGTCGTGCTTGGTATAGTATTGATGCTTGAGGTTGCTGTTGTCCACTGTATTTACCTTTGGGTACACTGAACATAGTAATTTCACCGTTTTATTTGTTTTCCAAATTTCTTTGTTGACATAAGAGTTATAATTAAGATCATATCTATTAGGAATGTTCACCACTATTATGTTCGTTGCACTGCCACGGGTGGCCGAGGTCATTAAGGCACAGACTTGTGAGCTGGAGGTCTGGGATTCGAATCCCACCAGAATCATCCTCCCTGACTGGGGTTTTTTCCAGGTTTTCCTCAGTCCTCATAAATGGCAAATGCTGGGGAGGTACCCTCAACTTAGACCTGAAACGTTTCCACCGTTAAAAAAAATCCTTTCCCAGTATATCATTTCATTTCATGTATCATCAGTGTCCACCGCCTGTGGTGCCTCAGTAGTAAAAACAGGCGTTAAAACACTGCTCAAAAAAAAAAGTTTGTTGCCTTCATTTCTTCTCTTTGCAGAATTTGTTTTGTAGTGTTTATGGCTGTGTTTAATTCATTCTTATACCCATCATTTGCACCAGCCATGATAATTTTCTCTTCTTTTTTTTCCAACTTTCACTTTTCTTACCAATGCTAGATATATTCACTGTAGCATCTACAAGTTTCACCTTAGGCTTTACATAACCTATAACTTCACGATTAGAATCACTAACATTTTCTGTGCGAGGCCTCTTGCATGACTACCTCCATAAATTGAGATTTTCTTGCTCTTTTTTTAGGGTTTTTTTTCTCCCCCATCTGAAGGTCATCTGACACTGGGTGAGTTCCCTCTTCTTCATTTGTTGCTATGGCTGTGAATTAGTTTTTGATCATGAACATGTGCTGTATCTTGGCATTGTTTGATTTTCAGGTTGTGGTATTTTGCTGCCATTCTGTTTCATGATGAATTTGGCATTTTATCTGTATATTCTCTGCCATGAGTCTCATTATTTCTGAGGGAGCTTCATTTAAGTCTTTGTTTAATATATCTATCACCTTGTGTAAAGAGATTATGCATTCACTCTCGCGTCGCATGGTTATGCAATTTTCATCAGTTGACATCTTAAGATTCTTTTGTTGCCCACTTTTACTTTTATTTGTAGTATTTGTTGCACCCTTGTTTAAGCTCTTTCTTGGACTTTACCATTAATTTTGTTACGTTTTTGTGAATTATTTAAGGCACTACTACGAACAGTCATACTGCCAGCTGCCATCTTGATACTACAAATGCATTTCTGTACATGAATTCATGTACAGAAATGCATGAAGATTGCACCCAAAATTTCATACTATTGCTTAGAGACAGATGCTGATTTAAGAACACAAAGGAATAACTATTTGGAAATTTTTCACATAAAAACAGCGCACATAATTGCCTTCAAAACAAACAAAAATATCAATAAGAATACCAAACTTGCAACCACATCTGAGATGGCTGTTAGGAGAGTGATGCAGAATTATGCAATTTACTTCTCCTACTTTTTAACAAATTGCAGTTACATGAAAATAAATGCTATTTTGACTCTGCTGCTTTTGCTCATGCAACCCATTAACCTCTGGTGTAGATGTGCAAAATAGAAATAAATAAATATAATAAACTGTTTTCCAACTTAATTCCCAAATAAAGGTTGCGATGTAAAATAAAATCTTTTGAGTAGAGAAATATTCAGTGACAAATCGTAAATTATATGTTTATTGTAATGCACAGAATAAAAAAGGAATTACTAAACAGTATTTAAAGACAAGAGATTATCGGCTTCAGTATAAAAAAAATTACTAAAATTTATGGAAGAAGAAAGTACATAAAAACTTGAAATAAAAGTCTTACACAAATGTAATACTTTTTTTGAACTTGAATTGAAATGTACATTAAATAGAAGGGAATTTAAACAGTTGGTAAAAAAATGAACATTTAACATTTTTATTTTTTAAATATTTTATTTCTCAACATAGATACTATCAAGGAATGCAATATCTGAGACTGTGAAAGCAAAGACATGTGAATGAGAGGTTTATGATTCAATTTTCGCCAGGGCTGTTGGCTTCCTGACTTGAGATTTTTTTGTTTTAGTTTTTCCTTATTTCTCATCAATATGGCCACAGAGATACGCTAAACTTAATCCTGGAATGTTCCCTTCCCAAAAATTCCTTTTCCAGTTTATCATTACATTTCATTTCATGTGTTCTACTAGATAACACAGAAAAACATTCATGCCCAAAGTTGAACTTGAACCTGCAACCCTCAGGTCAGCAATTATAATGAGCATGACCATCGAGAGTCAGCAGAGTGGGAGAATAATATTGGAAAAATAAAAATATTTTAGAGTTTATGATGTACCTCATTTCCTTGTGTACACTTACATATGAAAAGGGCTGTGAGTTCAATTGCATTTAATTGAAAAAATTACAGTGAAATTTCAATCCACTGTTCCCAGAATCATAATTTGATTATGTAGTCCAAGATATAATTTATAATAAGCAATAGGAATAACTCACATTGATCCATCCTTGAAGTGTTTCCTTGCATCGATCAACATATTTTTTTGTTTTATATAATTGATCATGCGTTTAATCATGAATTATTTGTAAATTGCAACAAGTATGTATAACGCATTTAAACAGACTATAGCAAGAAGCACAGTTTTCTCATGTATAAAGTGGTAAGGCATCACTGAATGGAGCAAATGAAAACAGAAGATGTAATTATAGCGCATGTGTATACGATGGAGGGAAAGCATGAAAAGAAATATAGTTGCACAAGACACATAGTACATAAAGCCATGAAGAACTCTCACAACAAAGAATCTCATTGAATTGTCCATCATAAGATCTTGCAGATAGTAACAAATATGATGCAAATAAAGTTTTGTTACCTGAGTCATGGTGTATGCTGTGAAGCATGTGAGGACATTTGATGAAAGACCTAAAGGTTAGACTATTGCATCTCTGACAGGTGAGGAGGGACAAAACTCTCCTTAATATTTTGATATTTTAAAATTAATATAGTAGTGCATTTCTGCTTTATGCAATCGTTTTTTCATTTTAGTCAATAGACCCTTTCCCCAATTTTAAAATGCCAGAAATGGCCATGTTTCAGATCCCTTCCTCCAACCATCATTTTCCCACATTTATTATTTTCTTTTGATTACCCTGCAGGAAACAATGGATTGAGGTATCACTGTATAAAGTTTGCAGTACTTCAGAGTTGTACATCTTTTGTTCTTAATTTCATTATAGTATAACAATATAAAATGTTTTTAGTATACAGTCCTAGGATAAAATACCATTGTGCTTCTTGCAGTGATGTTCCACCAACATTTATTTTATAAATCTTTTTCATAATGATTAAATTTTCAAATACAAAAACAGGAGGATATGTAGAAATCTTTTTTTTTTTTATATGTATGCTATGTTGCATCATATTTTCATGACAACATTGTAACACACCAGCTGGTTATTGGCTTTGAGTTATATTTACCTTATTTTGAAATGTTATCTTCATACAGAAGTAGAAACAAACCTTTACTGCACTGCTAAAATTATTGTGACTTGTTCTGGTTTATATGTTATTTGAAGATAACTTTAATATATTTGTAAATCAAACAGCATTTATATGTGCATCGTCTGAATTTGTGAATAGCAACTGAAATAACAAAAGCTTTTAAAAGTCCTATATGGATGAAATAAGGACAGACTGTTCAAGAGATTTTTCTCTCTTATAACTAATAATTGTCATTAGCAATTAACTGTTGCTTAGGCATAAAATGAAGGCACATTTTCTCTACTTTAAAAAATCTAAACCTTTGAAACTTGCACTATGATTAAGTAGTTATTTGTTAATGTGGGAAAGATGCTGCCATTGCAGGCATATCTCTGAAATCATGTACTTTTTCTTCTGTAAGACAGTGCCTTTGCAGTAATTTTATAACTAGTTGCTAAAATCCTAGCTTGCAAAATTGGATTTACCTCATTTTATATAAAGAGATAAAGAGAAAAGACATGTTTATCTGCCAACAATTTTAGCATAGCATTTGCATGTTAAGTTTAAACAAGTGCATTGATTATTAAGCTGTCCCAAAAGTTTCTGATAATTTGATTTGCTTATACTTATTAAATAGCATGTGAATATAAGATAAAGTTACATTACAAATTTCCATCATTAATGTTGTAACAGTCAGTAAAATGTGACTTAACACTTTCCACACTGAGCCTGTGGTAATTTTTTTACCTTACAGACTTGAGTATTTTTAGCATTTTTTCACAAAATATGCACCAACTTAGAGAATGTAAAAATCACTTATGTAAAATAAATATATGCTATCCCCTCATATAATTACTTTTTGGGTTATGAAATATCTGAATTTTTTACAAAAATGTTAAAATATGTTTTTTTCTTGAAATCAATTTTAATCAAGTATATTCAAATATTTAAAATTATTCGAATGTTCATAAGTTTTTTTAGCTAAATAATATTCTAGTATATTGAACACAACAACGCAGTATATTTTATTTTTAAATATTCTTTCATTTAACAACTTATAAGCATGGCAGAAATATCTAATCTGTGAAACTTCAGACATTTATGGTTTTTTTTTACTTTATTATACAGTTCTTCAGTCCTCTAAATTATCCATTGGCCATTCTTGTCTTTAATTGATATAAATTTTTATGATGAGATCTTTTTCTCAAACATTAGAATTTTTTGCTTTAATGAATCTAAGAACCAAGTCACATATCCACATTTTACTATTAGCCTTATAATTGCATTATAAATTCTTAATTCTGAGCTCAATAGAGTTTTTTTTTTTTCCCCTGAATAATATGCTTTGTTTCCCTGAATTATTTCTTCCTTATTTTATTTATTTATTTTATTTTATTTTTTTGCATAATATGCTTTGTTTCCACAAATTATTTTTTCTTTAATTTCTTTTTCAATTGAGTTATCGTTTACTATATTCCTAGGGTATTTAAATTATCTTAAAGCTTTAACTTATGGCTACTTTGCTCACAGATTATTTTAAAGCATAAAAGCTTTTTGATTCCTTATGTTAAAAGTTTGAATTTTTTCCTAGTTAACTTTTTATTCTTCGTACATAAGCTGGTACATTTTAAAGTTTATGCATCACTATACATGCTCATAATTAAGGTCTCTTTAAGATCCTGTGCACCATTTTGAGAATTTCTCTCACCATGTAAGGGTTTTTCTGGAGGTAATGGGGGATTACTGTAACCAAATTGGGTGTCCATGCTCTGAAAATAATTTCTTATCTAAATGTTTCATTGTCCTCCAAAGTCTTCTTTTGACCTGAAAATTCCACTTTCTTTTGAATGGTGAATGTGTAATGTTAGCCAAAACATTGTTACCACCAACATTCAAGAATATTTTGCATTTAGTTAGAAGAATTGAGTGACCATTTGTATGTTATTTTTTCATGATGACCAATAATTAATTGAACACTTATTGTATGATACTTTTTATGTGAAAATGAGTATAGTAGAAGGAGAGGACTAATAGATTTGCACTGTAACAAAATCAAGGAGAATTCTACTTTCCTAATTTTTCATAGATTCCATTTGTTATAAATGATCATAGGAAATGATAAAACCCTTATTTTATTTCTGAAAATTAAAACAACATCCCAGTGGCTGCTCATGCTAAAGGGTACAAGGGCATGTGCCCTCCCTTTAATTGTGAACCATTAATACCTTTAAATAATTTGTGCATAATTTTCAACACAAAAAGATTACAGAATTTCATAGATGCAAACCCGGAATGTTTCAGCATCTGCATTGTAGTATACAAGAGAGGCACATGATTTAAATGACTTCTGTGAATGCAGACAACTTGGAATGTGTATGTGTAAAGAGGACAGGCTAAGGCAAATTCTACTTGTGTCCAGGCTTAGCAGGGCAGAATGGTTTGGTTTAAAAGTAGTTGTTATGAAACTGGTGAGCAAAGGGATGAGAGAGGTGTCACATTGAAGCTTCAAGACAGGCTTGCAGAATCTGTGGACTTTCCATGCACGTGTGCACTGAGCCTGTCCTCTCTATCATAGCACCTACAAGAGGAACCTCCTTAAGCAATTTGTCCTGAGGTTAATGTTATCACTTCCCATCAGCTATTTACTCTTTTGCGCCAATGGCTTATGAGGAATTTAAACTATAAGAAACTCTTCCACTATAAAGGCAATTCAATCAACATATCCTTAAAAACATGTTTTAAAAAGAACAAGCATTTTCATAAATAAGAGTAAACTTGAATGATTGGTGAGAGGAGGCTTATTTTGACACTTCTGCCTCTCACTGATTTGTTGAACATCTTAATACACTATTGCACACACACACACAAAAGTGACTTTGCAGACATTGCTTAAATATACTGCTGCATCCCAAGTATTTATATTTATTGCTGACATTAATTCTAAGTGGTACACCGCTAACTAAAATGTGCATGAGCTGCCACAGCAACCTACAGAAAATTGAACTAAACTATACCATGAGCATTGCTCACATGCAGCCACTCGCAGGTTAATAGTGTTATTATTTATAGTTAAATCTTCTATCTTGTTTGATCTTTTAATATATTTCAACTGTTTTATTTTTCCCATGTTTATTAATAGGCCAAACTTGAGGATTCATCTTATAATAACTGGAACGTTTCAGAAAACCATTTTTTGTCCTATATATGTTAAAAGAATGTAATCTGCATACAATGCTACACATTGTTTTAGCTGATTCGAGGTATTATCTTTCAAAATAATTTACTCAAGATTGAGTCAATTACTCTCTCTCTTACCAGTAATAGACAAACAGTTGCAGAGGGTTACCTTCACTGCAAATTCAACTTTGAAATTCTTCACTAAAATCATTATATTTGTTTTAACTCTAGTTGTATTATTATATAGAGTTAATGCTATTAATCTAATAAATTTAGTTGGAACTGCATACATTTTCGTCAGTTTAAAACTTTACTTCTGCAAACCTTATAAATGCTTACATATGTTCTACAAAGATATTAAGCAAAGTAATATTATACTTTATAATATGGGTAAATTAATATATAATACCTTCACTGTAAACAGCTTCAAAGTTAAACAAATTTCATAATATTATATTCATAAGTCATTTGAAAATTTGTCTAACTATAAAAATGATATTATTTGCTGAATGATTTGGCCTAAAATTTGAATGACAGTCATTTATTTTATTTTCAATAATTTCTGTTTATTATTGAACACAGTAGCAATTATTTTATACCCTTATTCAATAGGGTAATGTACATTCCATGTTGTTTCACTAAATGCATGAGAAAATTAAACGGGAGATGCTCTACTATAAAATTTTTTATATAGGGAACTTGTGGTCTACAAAGTCAGCTTAAGGAATTATGGACTTAAATATCTAGGAAAGAGCCTGAAGGCTAGGTAATCAATGATGTTTTTTCTTTCTTCTGACAAGGGAGCTTTTGTCTTATTGCATTTACATTATCACATTATAGAGCATGCTATGAATTAATGACAGGCCCTTTCATACTATTCAAGAGTCAAATAGTATAATGGCATAGCACTGGTTCAGTTTGCAGAGCTGATAAACGTTCACCTATGGTATGACAACCATTCTGGCAACATTTTGGGAGATTTTGAAGTACATGGCAGGAATCTGATTTACATGCCACATATTGCATTATGAATTGCTGTGCCCATTCCAGTGTTACCTCTTGTACCTGAAGAGTGGTAAGACTTCTTGATTTATTGTTAGATGTCTGCGGATAAGGGATGGGATCAGCATACACAACAGCTTTCTGGTACCCCTATCATCCTGTATCCGGTTCTCTAATTATAGTGTTTCTGTACATTCCTAGACATATTCATATGGGCAATATTGTTTGTTTTCCCTTTTGGGAACCACCACCTGAACTCCCCATATTTCACCCTCATCCTATATAAAATCATGTTTGTCTTTGTGTGGTAGAGAATACCAAGATTTCTCAAATAACAGTTCTTTTTTGTTTTTTCCTGGCAGTTATAGGATGAGCATTAAGATCATTTGCTTGAGATTGTTTATCAATTCAGAGTTTTTTTAAGCACTCATTTGTTCATTTTGGAGGGCATGAATATGAATATATAAAAATTGTTTGTAGACATTAATGACTGATATGAATTTATATGCTATAGAAAAGCTTCCCATTTCACTTTAAATGTAGCCCCTTGTATTTTCATTCAGTGTATATCATGTCTGATGGTAACTGTAGAATTTCTTTTGTGTGCTCTTGAAATCAGCATATTTTAAAAATATATTTTGTACTTTATTTAATGCCATCACCAGGAGTGAATAAACTAGACTGAAATGTATGTAGGAACATAAGGCATTAAGTTTTTAATAAGGATTTGATGGAAAATTTCTTTTTTAAACAGTCAATATGTTTTATGGATTTGAATATGATTTGTTATTAAATGAGTTGCCTAAGTATTTGAAAGTTTCATTGGTGTGCTAACAGTGATATTTCCATCATTCATTATTACTGGGGTTTCTGAAATCCATGAAAAGAAGTATTTTTGCATTTATTTGTGTGCATTTCAAAATCAACTTGATTGAATTTCATAAAGGCTGTGTTGAGTAAGTTCTGTGGCTGCATCAATGTCTTTGGTTACTATTTGGTTGATTTGTTGCTAGTGGTCATTGGAAATGCTGATATTTATCATTTTATTCCCGAACTTCCCAATAAAGAGCTTCTAAATTTTTTTATTTGTTTGTTGCTATCAAGTTGTTGCATTTCAGTAGATACAGTAGCTGTTCTTGATTAATTTCATTCTGAAAAACTATGTGATAGTTTTTTTTTGATTGATTTATTTATGGACGCTCTTTAACATCTCAGGTCATCAGCGTCCCATCCAACTCTGGGCGTGAAACGGCCGACAAATTTTGCTCAGAGGCCTCTCATTCAGGCTTGAGGTTCTTTTTCGTGCCGTAAATGTACGACACGGGACCCACGGCTTTACTTCGCTTCCAAAGGAAGCCATACTTAGGATTTTTACGCCCGAAAAAATCCATTGGTTCTGGCCGGGTGCGAACCCGCGATCTTGGGTATAGGAGTATGTGATAGTTAATCACATAGGACAATTAAGCGAAATTGCTCAACTCAAGTTTTTCTTGGTTTCAAAAAGATGTAAAAGCCTTTAGGCCTTCATATGGTTTCAATTTAGAAGAAGGAAGTTCTAGTTCAAAAGATAGTTTTAATTTTATGCTGGTTCCGATTTTTGCTGAAGTATCAACATTCTCTTATAATCCCATTTGGCTCAGGATCCATTGTAAAACTATATCTGTATTTCTGATCTGGGGTAGATGATATAGTTTCTGATTTCATTTATATTGTATGTTGGTGGATAATTGCAATTCATTATATTTTATGTCTGCTTTAGAGTCACTTAAGATAACATTTATTTTATTTATATAAACAATGTAATACAGTTTTTTTTCATACTAACTCCATTCACTTACATAAAAATCTGGACATATGTTTTGGGAGGGATCACTCCCAAAACATATGTCCAGATTTTTATGTAATCAAATGGAGTTAGTGTGGAAAAAAAACTGAATTACATTGTTTATATATATACTGCTCCATTGTCAACAGCTTCGTAAGTACATTTGATTGAGTATTTTATTTATGTTGTGTCTCTACAGTATTTTTTCCAAAGCTGCTAATGGCCATTATTTTGTTATCAAAATTGTTAGTATGTTGTCCCAATAGTGTATATTGAGAAAATTCTTCACAGTATATTACAAAGGCTGCTTCTCTACATCATGTATCAGTCAGTAATAGGTGTTTAGTGCACTAAATGCTGTCAGTCTTAATACTTCAGGTAGGTCATTCTTCCTGGAGACCATTGTATCCAAATTTAGTTTCATCTGATATCTACATAGTGTAAAGGGTCATTCAGGATAATTGCAGGTTTAGTGCTTTCCCCCCTTGTTTTCCTTCCTTATTCTTCCTTTTTTCCCCATTTGGGGGGGGGGGGTTCTATTGTACTGTTATCTGCAAATCCCATTACTATAAGATTGGGTGTTGGTGCTTCTGAAATTGCTAGTGAATGAGGCTGAATTCTCAAACCTCTCCCTTGGGGAATTGTTTGGAGAGAATTGGCTTCTGTTTGATAGATGGCATAAATCAAATGTGATATTGAGGACATTAGTAGTGATTCTTTCATCAGTCAGGGGGGTGATGAGTTATTAAAAATGCTCAGGCTACTCAGTTGCAGAGTTGGGGGTGTTGATCAGTGTTAGACATGGCCATTGTACCTGTGAAGGCATGGTAAGGTATTGACCTATGGTGCCCATATATCTGGCAGCATGAGAAGGGATCCTCTTCTAATTCAGGAACTAGAGTGAAACACTGCTTCTCAGATGTTAATGAATTTAGTTTTTCAAGTATGTGATCAATGGCCAACTAATATAGTACTGGACAGAGAGGGGATTCTTTGTTGCATTTTCAAATTATATTGCTTTGTTTTACCATTTTTATTGAAGATGTTATTTAACAAGATTGAGTTGAATAGATGAAACTTTTGTGCCAGCCTAATAGTGCAGAATAGGATTAGTAATTATGCCAGAGATATTAAAAATTTTATAACGAACTAAAGATCATAGTTAAATATGAGAGACATCTAATACTACAATTTCACTTATTTATTAGGCTTATATTTCTTTTGTACCTATGCTGATTCAGAAAGAGTTTGCTGTAACCAAAACCTCGCGTTCTTTGCAATTAAAATACTGAACCTTTTTATTCATTGGTCTAAGTCTTCCATTCAGTTTGAGGATCATTACTATAAAATATCAACACAAGAAGTATTCTAAAACATGTGTTATTTTGGGTCAAAAGTAAACTTTTATTTTTATGTGAGATTTAGAAAATAAACACATAGCTCAGATACACAAATGAATAGTTTATTTCTTTGAGGATTCTTGAGATAAAGGATCAAACTTTTGGAAGTGAATGATCTCGTCTACCTGGTTTGCAGTGACCCAGTATTAGTTTCAACTAATGCTGTAGAGCAGCAACAGTTATGTTCGGTGTGCATTTTTACAGTCTAAATATTTCAACTATAGCTATAGTTTCTGCTAACATTATTTTGTTTGTACTTAAGGGGGGGGGGATCTCACTCTTATAAGATATGTCATAACTCTTCTAGCTCCTTAATAAAAATGTTCTTGATGTAATTTTAAGCAGATGCATAAAACTGTAAAAATCATAAAAATATCTCTAATGAAAATAGGAAAATATATTTGGAGATCAGAATTTAAATAAATGTTTTAATTATGTATGAATAAAAGGCCCAAAATTACAGTTTTTATGCAAATGGTTGACAATCCACATTTCAATGTATTATCAAGTATGACTACATATTTGCAAGTCACAGAATTTGTTAGTTGCATTTATAACATTCATTGTTTGCATTTCAATATAGCTGAATGCAGTGTGGCATAAAATCTTCTGTATTGAAGTGAATTTTCAGTTTGTTTTATGAAATTACCTATTTTCTGTGTTAGCACAAAAATAATTCTGCAAAAAAATGTGGACTATACAGTGAACATGCTTTTTATATTCCCACTTTTAATAAAGATTTGCTTCTCTTGTAGTTCCATTGATAGCAGTTAAATTTGATCCCATTTAAAGAACTATTAAATAACTCATAAATATTTTAGAACTTTGTAATATAAGTTTTCAATTTTGTAAATGTCCAAAATTGTCTATTACATATATTTTTCAATATAGCAAAAACTTAACATTCCTGTAATGTTTGTGTAACTAAGTGATTGTGATTGAAAATTAAAGCTGTAACATTGTCACACAAAAATATTTTCTTCTAGTTGCAGCTTATCTTAATGTAGACATAAATAAAAATAATGAATGAATACAATATGTTATGGGAATGATAATGTAAAATTTCTTTCATGTTTACTAATAGATGCTACATTTGACAGTCTTGTTCACCAATGTCAGGATTTGGACTTTAATATAGCATTGTCATGGAGAAAATATGCAACATGATGGAAACATCTCCCTCTGCATTTTACTCTTGGCATCTATATTCAGGTCCAACATTTTTGACAAAGTTGGTTCATACTATTTTTGTTAAAAGTTAGTTCCACATATTTTATTAACTGTATTATTAGCAGCACATAATTAAATAAGTGGCATATGAATGACAGACTATTTTATCAATATTCTCTGCTTCTACTTGTCAGTTGGTAGGCCTGGTTCAATTTCCAGTCAGGATATATGCCACAGTAAGATATTTTTAAAATTTTTCTTTTACTGTGAAAGGATGAATATTAGTTACTATTAGATACTCATTTGCTTCTATTTCATTGATCTCAAAAGACCTTGGTTTTAAATGCTTCTAAAAAGATAATGTCCTCTAAGCAGGATATTTACTAGATCAGAATATTTGGAACTTCAGAATTAGTTTTTTGTATGCATGTTACAGTTCATTGTCCATAACAACTAAGGTCTAAAGAGACAAATGTGCAATGAAATAAACCTAGAGTCTATGACACTTAAAGCTATCTGGCATTCACCTTTTCAGGGTAAGGAAAAGCCTTATTCAGACAACTGACCATAAGGGATTCGAACCCAGCACCTCCAGGTGTGCAGTTATATATGCTGACCATAAGACCATAGAGGTGGTCTCCAATTTTGTAATTCTGATGCCCAGCAAAATCAGTTTATTGAAACACAAAAACTTTATGCAAGTGAAGATATTTTCCATGCACTAGCAATTTGTATAGGTAAAAAAAAAAATTTCAAAATTCATTGATTTTTTTTTTTGTTTTTTTTTTTTGAGTACAGTTTAACGCCCGTTTTTACTACTGAGGCACCACAGGCGTTGGACACTGATGATACATGAGATGAAATGATAAACTGGGAAAGGATTTTTTTTTTAAGGAAGGAAGCGTTCCAGGCCTAAGTTTAGGTACCTCCCCGGCATTTGCCAGTTATGAAGACTGAGGAAAACCTGGAAAAAACCCCGGTCAGGGAGGACGGTCCTGGCGGGATTCGAACCGCAGACCTCCCGCTCACGAGTCCGTGCCTTAACGACCTCGGCCACCCGTGGCGGTAAATTCATTGATGGAAAATGGTAAACTAAATCAAAACAGATAGAAAGCAGAAACTAGAAAAATTAGGAAGTATTTCTGTATAGAGTAATTAAGCATATTTCCAAGCAATATAAAGAAAACTTTTGTTACATTAGGTGTGATTAAAAAGATTTAAGACAGACCTTATAATTTTTAAACAGCAATAATTACAAGCTATTTTGACAAATCCTCTTCAGAATAATCCCCTTCTTAATAAATATACTGATTCCAATAGTATTTCCACTTTTGGAAGCATTCCTGGAATTCCTTTAGGGTGTGAAGACGCTTCTATTTTTTTGGCTGGATGTCTTCAATGGTGTCAAATTGCTTCCCTTTGAATGGTAATTTTAATTATGAAAATAGGTAGAAGTCAGCAGGGGCTAAATCTGGAGAATATGGCAGTTAGGAAAGCTCAGGAGTTTGTAATTTGGCTATAAATTCTGTGATTAGGAGTGCAGCATGAGCAGGTGCATTATCTCGATGAATAACCCAGGTCTTGTCTCTCCAGAGAGTTTGCCTTTTCTTGTGAACATTTTCAATAGCCGCTCAAGATTAATCATTTTATAATACTCCTTGTTTATTGTTTGTCCCCTAGCAGCACATTCACAGTGCACAGTGCCTGAAGAACTGAAAAACACTGGCTTCAATTTTGATTGACTTTGCCTTGATGTTTGGTTGCAGCAAATCTAGGCTCTTTCACTGCAAAGATTCTGCTTTAGTTTGTGGGTCATAGCCATAAACCCATGACCCATAGAGTTATCCTCAACTGATTCTCGACCATCTGTTGTAAGAGGGAAAACATTATCTGGTTAGACACATCTTCAAAGCCAACTTTTAACAGTTCATAGGTCTCTGAAGCCAATTTTCCTGTTTTACAGCAACATTTTATGCAAATGAATTGTTCCATTTTTATGCACACAAGAATCTGCCAAAAGCCCCTAACATGTTTTTACTCACCAGGCTATAGTCCTTTAATAACAAAAAAAAAAGGAAAGAGAATTTTGGGGTCTTTTCAATTTCTTCACCCTCATACCACACTAACTCCAACCCTTGAGCAGTGTGACTCCAGTATTAAAACTTTTTAATTGCACCTCTTATTGCATTTTGCTGTTATATATACTAATGGTTGAGTTTAGGATTAATTCAAAAGAGTATTGGAGTCACTTAAGCATAAATAATTGTGGTCTTGAAACAATGATAAAAACTTGTCCAGACCCAGAATCCCAAACTTGGAAAGTAAAACATTACCCTGGACTGACCAAATCTGGAACCTTGTGAGGGAAAGGATCACTGCATTGGAGTCGCTGAAGGACTGGAACATTGCTGCTTGATTGTTGGACAAATTTGACCAATGGGGAAAGTGGGAAGAAAGATCTGTAAGTAGCTCCATCAGCTTCATACAAATCTTTTCATTGAGGTTGACACTAAAGATCCCAAGGGATGTAATGCTTAGAGTCTGTGTCAGTTATAGTATATGCAACTAAAATATGTTTTTTATTACATGACTTAGATTTTGATAAAATAATCCTGAATTCTAGTTCCTAACAGTGCATGAAGAAATGCACATTTATTTCATTGCACTCTTATATGAAGTTTGTTACATATGCTACTATCATACCTTTCTCAGCGTTAATGCTATATGCGTTACAGATTACAATTTCAAACTCCTGTTCTTACACATTGAGTGATATTAATATGTGGACACTACTTTTATAACAAGTGTAGTATAAGAACTTAGCCTTTTTCATGGATGTGTTTATGGCATATTGATAAGCATTTACCTGTTATTTTATTAAGTATAAAGTATGTGTAATACAGGGAAATGAATAGTGTTCAGCCTGCTTCAGGGTTTACCCAGAGAATGTATGACAGTTTCATTATGTGTATATCAAGAGTACTTAATATGTTTAATGTCCACTATTCATTAAATTTAACTTTATGGTGATTCAAATAAACAAAAACTTGGCAAGCTTTTGTCCAGAAAATTACATAAGGAAAAAAATTTGAAATTGCCATATGGAACTTAGTAATTTTCTGCTCAAAATACGCTGAGTTTGGTTGTAGTCCTGAAGGGCACCTAAAAGTGTTCACTTCTTAGATGATGCAGTTTGCAGTGCTGAGCTTGCACATGAGGTACATGAGTTTCTTTTATTGTTTCTGCATTATGTCCATTAGTAACTATGAAATTGTTTTCTATTAAGTTTAATATTTTAAATTATTACTTTTAGAACTGTAAGAATAAAGATATTTTTTCCCACTTTCAAGGAAAGCATTAATGGACCTCTAGTCAGATTATGATATGAAAAATCTTGTTCTGTTGTTCTCATACTGAGCAAAGCTCCAAAACAAGTCATATAGTCCTGTGCGAATTAATGCAAACATGACAATAACGTACACATTTTATATTTTTTTTGCAGTTATTCACCTAATAGCTACCTTTAATATTTGCTAATAGCTAATATGTCATCCTTTTCATTTTAAGTTCGTCATGAAACCATACATTAACTAGAGATTCGTATCATACATATTTTTGTGGAACAGTCATGTTTTGTGTCTCCTTTTGCAAATAGCCCACAAGGTTTCTATTGAATTAATGCCAAGCGAGTTCTCTGGGCATTCTTAACACACAAATATAATTCTGTCACCATTTGGAAACCTCTTCTGCAGTTCTCTAATAACTCTCCTTTCCAGTATTTGGATGTATTGGTCAGATTTCATCATCCAGTACCAAGGGTCCCATTCCTTCATGCGTGAAACACCCCCAAAACATCTTCTTTGCAATAGATTGTTTAATATCAGTTGGCATCATTTTCTTTTTCCTGTCACAGTTTTCTTTTTTCTTGTGAAATTGTGCCAGTTTGTGCTGCTGAATAATTTTATTTATAGTGCCTACACCAACACCAAATTTAGTAGCTAACTCTCTTTGTGTCATAGATGTATTCTGATAAAATGCTACAATTGCATTACTCTTCCTGGTAGTTATATCCATTGAAGTCATAAGTGTTAATAATTGCTCATGGAAATCTATAATTCCTTAAAAGTGGCACACATCGAAATACACTTTTATCCTAAAACAGTCATTACCCACATTAATTAACAATGAATAACAGTGCAAAGAATGCATACAGAGTGCAGGATCTAACAGTAGACAATGTACAGCACACTATTGCCAACCATTGGGAAAACTATAAAAAAATTTTACCTTGTTCTGATTAATTTGCCTAAACGGAACTATGAAAGAGAAAATTATATATTAGTGATTATGTTATAAGAGCATGCATTTATTTTATTTTGCATTGATATTAAAGTAATCTTTCATATCATAAAATGAATGAGTAATTAGGAATCTCTTTATGTGGCATTTAAAGACTGTGTTTCATGAGTCATGTAGCAATTTTAAATAAGCTGGAAGGCTATTATATACCTACATTGCAGAAAATAATCCCTTTTGGAAGAATTTTATTGAGTTTGCTGATCTATGTCTACTATCATGATCACGCAATATACAATTATACTTGGAAGATATAATTATCAATAAGATGACATAAAAGTGAATATACATAGTGGCCTATATAAAGTATTACAAAGCAATATCTCTTAAATGGACCAATAAAAGCTGATCTTTTATAAACTTATTGCAGAAAGAGCCTTCATAATAGCTTCATGGGTGAAACTTAAGTTTCAGAATTTTAAATGGAATAATGGTATAATTTTTAGATAGTAACATCTTTTGATACTTCTTAGGCTTTCATGGCCAGTGTTATAATTAAAACAGTTAAAATATTCCAGGCTGTTTTGCCGAGGTCGAAGATTCAATATGCTACCAACTTCTTCAATTGGTATCAACAGTGGATGATGAACAATTACTAAATGCTGAAAAGATAACAGTATTTATCTTTCTGTCTGGTTTTAGAAGGCCAGTCAATGTCACATGTGTGGGAAGAAGGGGGATTGTTTATTTTTAAAAATTGGTTTCCACATGCTACTGAGGTGGTATCTGCCATCTGTGTTAAAATTGTTTGCATGTTATATTTCCAATGCCTCCCTCCTGGCTATATTGAAAAAGCCTTGTGTTTTTGCAACCACCTCTGTTTTATTAAAGTATTTGCCATGGCATTCATTTAGGGCATGCTCTGCTACAGCAGATCGATTGTTCAGGCTAATTAAATCGAAGGTATCACTGATGTTCCTCCAGTCATGCCTATGTACACTTTATCATATTCACATGGCATTTTATAAATTTCTGTTGTGTAAAGAGACTGCCTAGGGTCTTTAGCATTACCAAATAATTTGCCCTAATTTAACAGCTGGTATGGTAATAGATTGTATCCTTTTTTCTTTAATATATGTATACAATATGCACAGTAACATCATCTTTGTATGGTAGAAAAGCCTTATGGAGATGATTTAGCTCATGTTTAAGATGTTCTGCTTCTGTGATAGTTTTAGCTCTTATTAAACCAAGGACCATAGCAAAACAGCCAGAAGAATTAATCTGTTTTAATTAAGCAACTTTTATTTAAAACATTTTTATTGGGTATTAAAAAATGAAGATAAATAGTAATAAACTACAAAATTGTAAATAGAATGGTGTATAATTCTTAGATGTTTACATAGTCCTCAACAAATAAGCAATTTTTGTGTAAATATTTTTTTTCAAAATTAAATCTTAAGAAATTATAGAGCATTAAAAAGACACATTTTAAATAAAAGATAAATCTTAATAAACCAAGGTGTTAGTTTACATCATTTTATTAAATGCTCAAAATAAGCTCCATCGACATCTAAACATTTAGCAAGTCTTTTTTGGAGATTTTTTTCCTACTTTTTCTAACATGTGTGAGATAGTATTGCCACAAACTTCCCATAATAATGCTTCATATTATTATCTTTCATTGAAGGTGTTATAAACAGAATCTTTTGTTCAACATAGCCCCAAAAAAGTAATCTAAGGATGCAATAATTCACATGTGCATCTCGCAAGGTGTACCTATGCACTTTGAGAAACATTTTCTAAGAGTGTAGGTAACTAATTCCAGATAGCAACCAGAATTTTAATATTATTGTTTCTTTCCAATGGTTCCTTTTAAAATTTAAAACAGTATTAAGTGCTGTTTGAGGCAACTATAATTTTTCAAAATTTAATTTCAGGGAAAAAAATGTTGTTAAACAAAAGTTGCTTAATTTGTTAAGGACTATCTAAATATCTGAAAGTTATACCTTGCCCCCCCCCCTCCTGGAGCCTCATAAGGGGTCTGACTTAAGTTTTGCTCATGGCACTATTATAAAGGCCCCTTCGTGCAATAAAGCATTTTGTTTTATTGGTTCATTTAAGATACATTGGCTTGTAACACATATGGGCCATCCTGTACATATTTTCCTTGTATTCAGGTTCTTATATAAGAATCTGGAATATGAAACTTTTTTTCATCTGTCACTAGGTCTGTTTTTTGGTGCAATCTGATATTAAAATCTTTTAGAATATTTTGAAATTTGTGCATAACTTATGAGTGATATATGCCTTTTTAAAAAAATTATCTTACCTTTTCCTGCTGAAGTGTTTTGGTTTCTTACTCACATTTCAAAATATTCTTAAAGATTTCAATGTCAGATTGGTACCAAAAAATAGATTTAATGTTAAAAATCTCCTGAAGGCAAAAATTATTGAAAGTGTTCCACTGGAGAAAAAAAGCAGGTATTTAACAAATAAAGTGTCATGTCACATGGTTAAAGGAATACTTCAAGAACATTAAATACAAATAAATAAAAAATCGGCTGTAGCATCTCATTTTTTGGACAGAGAACTACGGACATAGTAAAAGTCAGCACAGGAACCCATAGGGCTAACAATGTGGGGAAAAATCTACATATATAAATGCAGAGACAGATTAATAAACTTCTATGCTTTGGGTATGAAACTATCAACTTTAGGTTCATCCACCTTCACCAAAGCAGAATATTTATTCCCAAAGAAGTACTGTGAATTATTCAGCAATCTACTATTAATTGAGGATGCAGATGATGGTCTACAAAACATGTTCTTGATATAAACAAGTAAGTGAAGCCACAAGAGCATATAGCTCGACTCAGTCATACAATAATTTAAGTCAATAAATTTTGTTATATCATAATTCTACATCAGTTTGTTAGCTTCAAGCCATGCATTTAGTTCTTCAAATGCCCTGATGGCTATACTTGATACTATTGGATGTTTTCACAGATATAAATATATAGTATCATTTGCAAAAAGTATTGATTTTGATTCCTTAAAACTATATAAGTCATTAATGAAAATCCGAAAGAGCAACGGGCTCAGTACCAATTCCAGTGGTATTCCACGTTTTATACTAAATATATTGTAATCTAGCAAGATCAACCAATGTGTTGTGCAGTTGTACATCAACAAGATGATAGGAAGAGTCATGCACCCAGAAGGAAAAATCACAGGGTGTTAGGTTGGTTAATGTGAGAACAAAGAAGTTCACTATCAATATGACTAGCATGGCAAATCCACTTTTTAGGTATTGGTTACCGAGTTTACTTCTGAATACTCTGAGTACAACATTCTATTTAAGATGTAATTAGTAATGTTCTATTCCAGCTGCAGCAGGAGCCATTGTTCTAGTGCATCTCTGTATGGAATTCCATTGATTGCTCAAATAAAAAGAAGGGACTTTACCCTTTATTCATCAGTTACAGTGCAAAGAATGTTCAACCATGATTTAAGCATGCAATACAAATGTTCCTTCCTTCAGATTTTCGTATTATGTTTATTCACTGTATTCAATAGACAGAAGTATCTTTCATTTAAGAACTTTCGAAAAATAAGACATTTTTAAAAAATTCTGTTGGAACTCACAAAGTGAAGCTTGTTAAATGTAAATTATAATTAATCTGTCATCTAACTGACTCTTATGCTTCACTTACTTTTAAATACAGTGGGACCGGTTCCCAAGAGCCTGCAAAACTAGTTTTGCATAATTCAACAGTAAGTGGAATATAAGATTATCAAATTGACTCGCTAGATAATTAAGAACATAATAGTCGTTTCACTGTAATCGTTCGAACACAAAATTTAATGTTATATTTAACATTTTTGAAGTTACACTGGGGGGGGGGGGTTATAGTTTAAATAAATGTTAATTTTGCTTCTTTCATATACTGAGCCTATTATACAGAATAACAATATAGAAAAAAAAAACAATAAATAAATAGCTAATATAATTTAAACACCACAAAATAATAATTCTCTACTTATATGCCAAAAAAATTAACCATATATAAATACTGTTAATCAAAAGAAAGTTTCATATTCAGTAATTAAAATCAATGATATTGATTGTATGAAAAGAAAGCATCATCATAAGTGTTGTGTGTTATACTGTATACACTTTAAAAAAATTTATTATAGAGTAATTCTGTACAGTGAATTCTGAAATTCTGTTACAATTCCTGGCCATATAATTGGATGCACCTTGCATTTTAAATGTAATATAATGCAATCAGTAAGGATGAATTTATTAATTTTTGTCAAGCATACACATTTAGAACTTAGTCAGTTTGCCTTTGACAGCTATTATGACTTTGATTCACCTTTGCATACTGTTAATGCATGATTATATTATCGCTTGCATCTTTGGATAATACAGACTTTATCTTTTCAGTAAGTTGAGTTTTCTTGGTAATCATTTCCTTCTTCACCATCTGCCAAACATTCTCAATTGGATTCATATCTGGTGAATTTCCTGGCCAGGGCAATGAAGGAGCATTATTTTCTTGCAGAAAAGGTATCGTAGATATTGCAATTTGGCATTTGGTTTCAACTTGCATAAAAATAGATGACCCTCCATTTGGGAACCATTCTTTAGTTTAGGCAGCTACTTGCTTCTCAACACCTTGTACCTGTCCTGGCGCATTGTCTCTTTATAGATGTCCAAAACCTTTGCCACTGATGATTGACCAAATCATGACTTTAGTGGGATGTTTTACAGTCTATGCAACACAATCTGACTTATACTTTTTATCCGGATGCCATCACACAAACTGAGCTTTGTTTGCCAGATTTTCAAAAGTGTTATGATTAAAACAAACCTGAAATTATGGAAAAGTTCAATATAATTTGGTTTAAAGGTGGATTTCAGCTCATAATTTTAAAATTTATTTTTATATATTTACCAATTGCCAGAAATTCAAGTATTTGTTCTTAATTTGACTCCTATAAATATAATTAAAAAGTCACTTGTAGTTTATTAGAATTTATTGTGAATCCTGAGAATAAAGGATATAAGTGAATAAGTCCTGCTGTAATGGCAAAAACTGCTCCTGTTGATAAAATATGATGAAAATGTGCTACTCCCTAGTAAATATGAAAGATAATATCAATAGCATAATTTGCTAAAATTACTCCTGTTAAACTTTCTGTTGTAAATATGGAAATAAAACATATTTACTCATAATGTAGATGCTCAATAAATTATTTTTCATCCATAAATTGTAGCAAGTCATCTGAAAATTTTTATTTCTATGATGCCTCACATTTATTTCAAATGTTGTGATGCCACCGTCTTCAAAATAAATTTAATTTGTTTTGTGTTAGAAAACTTGTTTCCTTCAAAAGTCTTTTTCAAGCAATATTCTTCCCTTGGGATGGATAGACCACATTTATTCCTCCTTTGAGGTCTAATTCCACATTCAATTCAATTTTCTTCAATTCACCCTACAGATGCTGCAGATAGCTCCAATCTTTAAGAAATCTCTCAATTTGAAAAATCGTTAGTGTAACCAATGCTTTTAACCTCTGCAATCTTTTGAGGTGTCAAATCACATGATGCACTCATTATTCTTGTAATCAGGTTAACAGATTTCACACAGAATGACTGTTAGTGAACACAGAATACTAAATTTCATGTTTCAAACTAAACCAATGTGAATAGTTAAGGTTCAATAGCACAGTCCTAAAATAGATCTGTTCTAGTTGTTAGTATAAGAGTGATTGAGTTTGTTTAGCAACAATGTGAACTCTTAGCAGATTGAAACACCATAATAAACATGTTATTGTAATCAACAATATGTCCCCTATAATGTTTAGTGGAGGATCATATAGCCAGATGAATGAATTTTAAAATGTTAGGATGCATCTAATAATTTGGCAAGGGACTGTATAAATGGTGATAAACTATATGCATAAGCATGTAAAGAATTTCATATCCACTGTAATCTATACAAAATTTTGATTACTGTGCTATTTCATAAAAATAATAGCAGTCTCACTGATGCAGATAGTCAAGGTTGCTAAAGTATGAATTCGTGAACAGGAGCTCTATGGTTCAAATAATGGCAGGATTGTCCTTCCTAACTAAGGTATTTTCAGATTATTTCATCAAATGACAAATGCTTGCTTTTTCGAGGTTTTTTATCATAAGTCAAATGCTTGGGACCCTAAACTTAGGCCTGGAATGCTTCCTTCCTAGAAAAAAGCTAATATTACCCAATTTATCATTTTCATTTAATTTGCCTGTGATGCCAAAGTAGAAAATGGGCATTAAACATTATTGAAAAAAAGTTTACTACATAAATGCAGGTTTTAGAACTGATCAAAATGTGCCAGGAATCTGTATTTTTAATCAAGATATGTGTTATTTTTTAAGAATTTGGCATTACTATTTAATATGTTTTGTTACATTCAGAGGATATCTGCGCTCTTTTTATGGTTTTCAGTAATATTGGAATTAAAATATTTTAGAAGTTAAAGCATTTTTTGCTAAGCTTAATGGAAAAAAAGCATTAAAATAAATATATATTTTTAAGAATTCTATATAACTTATTTAGATATAGACCTAATCAAAGAAAATTTTGTCATTGTGCTAACTGATAAATAACAGCAGCCGCTCAAGACTCAACTAGGACAAAAAGAAAGTTTTCCTGTTGCATTACCACGTGGAAATTTTTTTTCCCTTCCCATTTCTCTTCAGGCAGTAAATATAAAACAGTAAGAAACATGTTAGTGTCATTTATTACGCTAGAATCTTCTCTTTTCAGTGGTAGAAGATTTGTTAAAAAATGTCAAATAGTGTGAGAGATAAAAGTTTAAAACTTGTTTCTTTTTAGGGAGGGCAGAAAAATGTATTTTCTTAATAAGCTTTATTTTCAAAGTATGTCAGAATTTGCACAAAATATGGAAGAAATAGATGTGCATGTGCAGAGAAAGTGAGTGAATGATTGAAATAGTAGACTTCTTAATTAATAATACAGGTTGTTATAATCTTGATTGACTAAATTAGCAGGTGTATCTAACATGTGCAAGTCAGCTATTGTACACTGCAGCAGGAAGTAATACTTTTCATGCTCCTATATTTGTTGAACTTCTGTTTTTCTGTGTTTGGAAAGTTCTTTAAGTCATTTCATGTACCAGAATTGTGCACTGTTTGAAATTCAGTGCCACAGAGTTTTGTACAGTATACTTTGTAGTTGACACACTAAGCAATATGTCTTAAGCTAATAACAACATTGTTATTACAGTAATATTGATAATAGTCTATTCAGGTGTTATAAATGTGTGTTAGATATCATGCTATGAATTACACCTACTGATGTATTTGGTTGTACACAGAATAAGTCTTGTTGAATCATCAAGCTGCACCCTGTACAAGAAGTGTAATTTGAAATTTTGCATGCTTCAATTATGATCATCTTTGGGATGTGTTAACTTAATATGTGTTCTGTTTAAATGATCTAGGTTTAATCTTGGAATGAGAGTTCAGCCATTTGGAATCCACTTGTCATGAAAAGAAAAATGAGAAAAAAGAAATAACAGAAAAAAAGAAGAAAAAAGTGAGAGCATCACCCAGAAAATACTGTAAAATGAACTAATGTGGGGGAAAAAAAAAAAGACCTCTCATAAAAATAAAAAGACTGAAATACTTGATTACAAAGGTGAACTTAAAACTTTTCATGTAAAATATTATTTTTTGTGTGGTACATAACATGTGTTAATCTTTTGTGCTTTCTTTTTATGTCTTTGTGTACATTATATTCTTTTATATTAGCTTGTGGTTTACCATACCTTTATCATAAAGTAGCTAAAACTTATGTGCATTTATTTAAAAAAAAAGGAAAAAAAACAATGAAAACTAGTCTAGTGAACAGACTCTATAAATACCATTAAAAAGACAATATTACTGTAATCATGTGGTACTGTTGTGATCTGTAAAACAGTAAATATTTTCATTCTGCAGATGATAACCATGTTTTGAATGTTCATTTATAAACTGTGATTTGTAGAATTTTCTTTATTTTATTTTATTTTAATTTTTATTTCAGGGGGGAATGGAAGGGATCTGTTTTTACTAGAAAAATGTATTCTAAATGAATATTTTAAATATAGCCATGTCATTTTTATTTTATGACCATTGAAGTGTATAAAGTTATTATCTGCCTTTGTAAATATGTAATATATTTGTAAATATACACTAACAATAAATTATTTTTATACTATCAACAAGTGTTTTTAATCTTCTACCATTGCTAATTAATGTTCAATGATATGTTTCATATTTACATCATCAGGAACATAATTGAATGTTGATAACCTTTTTAAATCCTACCCTGCACTTTTTTCTCTTTCATGTTTCTTCCATTAGTTTTCTCTCGGCAAGAAATACAGAGTGATCCAATTAGTTATGAACCAACTTGCTGTATTTTGCATACCTACAGATCAGATAAATAAAGGTACTTGTTTTAAATTTATGAAAACTGTATTAATTATTGTAATAAAATTTACTGCTCCTATAATGCTTAATGCATCAGCAAGGTTTATGAGAAGATGGGGTTAACAGGGGTCTATAAATGAAAACATGAAATAAACCACAGAAATTTTATTGCTGGAATTTATACCATAAATGAAAGTTTTGGACAACAAAGTCAGAATGTTAGTAGGGGTCTACATGCGCACCATTGGTAGCTCTTAAGATATCCAGACAATAGTCCATTTCCACCCATTATTAGAATATTTGGTGTAACCAGTGCAAATGCAGCATAAATGTGTTCTCAGAGATCAGCAAGAGATGTCACATTTGTCTTATAGACAATATCTTTAATAAAGTCCCATAGAAAAAAATCACATGGTGTGATATAAGGGGAACGAGGTGACCATGGTATCAGACCATCTTGTACAATCCAATGCTGTAGAAAATTATAATTTAAAACAGTTCAAACAGCAATATCCCAGTGGGGTGGTGCACCATCCTGCTGAAACATGATGCTGGAAATATCTTGAATTTGTGGAATAGCAAATTGCTCTAACATATCCAAGTATATTATGACTGTAATGGGTAGTTCCATGAAAAAGAAGGGTCCCACCACTCTTGTCTATCATCAGATTGCACTAAAGATTAACATTGGAACTATTTCGGTCATATTCTATGGTCTCATGAGGATTCTCTAAACCACATATTCTTTAGTTATGTTTACTGACTGCCACAAACATGAATTGATTCATCTCTGAAACAAATGCTGTTTAAAGACATTTGTGATTTGGCTAAATCTTTTGGCATAACTGCAGTTTATAAGCATAAAGGTGTATATGTTTGTGAAGAAGTTTGTGCACTGTTGCTCATGGCATATTGAGATCATGAATAGCAGCAGTACCTCCGGGGGCTCCAGGCAAATTCCTGTTTCTTTGAATTTTGACATCCACTATTTTTTTTAATAGTGTTTAACACCCATTTTAATTGCCGAGGCATCACAGGCGGTGGGCACTGATGACATATAAGATGTAATGTTATATTGGGAAAGAATGTTTTTTAAAAGGAAGGAAGCATTCCAGGCCTAAGTTTAGGATACCTCCCTGGCATTTGCCATTTATGAGGACTGAGGAAAACCTGGAAAAAACCTGTCGGGAGAATGGTCTTGGTGGGAATCAAATTCCAGAACTGCTCAAGAGTCCACGCCTTAATGACCTCGGCCACCCATGGCAGTCCACTGATAGATGTTCCAGCATGTTGAAGGTTCTCGATGATACACTTCTGAATTTTGGCTGGACTCATGTTACAGAATTGAACTTTGCAAGCCACAAAATGATCATAGCTTTCCTCATGCTGAGATGCCATTTCTGCTTATTCACTGCCCATTAGCTTCACTACTCACTGAAGTCAAGTCCCAAACTTTGACAGTCACAGTTACATTTCCAGCAACAGAGAAATTATATGTATCATGATGACTATTCTATAGTGTGAGGAAGTTGTATACATCATTTATAGAAACCCTACTTTTAGACCTATCAACTTTGTGAAAATAGGTGTTAAAACTGGCTATTGTCATCCATACATTTATAGCACCTCTTTAAAAAAATATCCATCACTTACTGAAGTTCAGACTCATTAATGCTGTTGGTCCTGGTGGTGTAGTGGTAACCATACTGGGCTTCTAAACCCAAGATTAAGGGTTCAAACCCAGCTAGGGTCGATGGATTTTTTTTGGGCCTAAAAATCCTAAGTAATGGCTTCCTTAAGAAGGGAAGTAAAGCCGTGGGTCCCATGTCGTACATTTATGGCACAAAAAAGAATCTCAAGCCTGAATGAACAGGCCTCTGAGAAAAATTTGTCAGTCATTTCACGCCATGAATAGAATGGGATGTTGATGACCTGAGATGTTAACAAGCGTCCATAAATAAACCAAAAATAATAATAAAAAAAATATCATTAATGCTGGCTATTTCCTGGCAGATATTTTGTTTTTCTATCAAGGCATGTAGTTTTGTCTTGTATATGGTATTTTTTAATATACCGTAGAGATAAAAGTTGCAAGGGATTAGATCAGGGGGCAGAGGGAGCTACAAGTCCTTAATAATAATTATCTCAATCTGAAACACACTTTCAATTTCTCTCATGAAAATTTTGCTGTATATGCTTTGACTGAGTTTTGTTGAAAAAAAGGCTAAATCATTCTCCCTCTTGGTTAATTCTCTAAAAAATGAGGGAAAAATTATATTTATGCATGCCACAGTTATATGGTTTTAACTTTAGCAATTTAGTAGCACTTTATACACAGCCATAAAAAATGCCCGTCTGTTATGAAAGATGTCTGAAGTGATTTTTGGGGGAAATTCTCCAAATGATGATTGCTGTCATCTAATATTTCTCAGTGAGAGCCCTACATGGTTAGGTTTCTTAGACTGAACACTATACATGGCTTGAAATTTATTATAAAGATCATGAATTGTGGTATGTCCTGGAACTTTTGCACCTGGGGATCTTTTTTCAAATCATCTTTGAACTTGAAAAGCTGACTTAACACACATAAATCACAAATAACATGTTGTACAGTAGAAAACATATAGTAAAGCCATAATTCACTTTGCAATTAAATACCAAAAAAAAAAAAACACCATTTGTAATAACTGAGCTGAACCCAGCCACTATCATATCCACACTGACAGCAATGGTGGGAACCATGTGTCAGATTTCAGCATGACAAAGAATCTCAAGCCTGAAAGTAGAGACATATGAGAAAAATTTATTGGCCATTTCATGCCCTAAATTAGATGGGATGCTGATGACCCGAAGTGTTAAAAGAGTGTCAATAAATAAATAAATTACCTAACAGTGAGAACACGTGTACAAATGCTCAGTGGAAAAAAATGAGTTGGTTCATCCTTCATTAGTTCACTACATATATTGCATATTATTTAATTCATATGAGTAATTAGTTATATAGGAGGAAATAAAACTATTATTTAATTAGGTAAGGGATAATAGACATTTTAGTTACTTTTCAGCATAATTTAACTTCTAATGAAAATATAAGTGGAGAATAGAAACTTAATATCGTTTAATTCATGATGATCAACAGGATATTGTCCCCCATATTATCATCAGTAGTTTATAATAGTTATCCCATAAATGTCTTAACCCTTTTCAGAATCAATAATATAGAGTAAATTCATTAATAACAAAACAGATGGCCATCTATCATGTCACTCTGAGATAGAAGGACCATGCTATATGGGAGAAATAGACATGTGGAAATTGGATACAGAGGTGAAATAAAACTTAAAAAGTAAACATTTATATTAAATTTAAGGAAAGATCAAAATAGTGTACATTAGAAATTGAAAAGAATGGATCGATCCCCTTTTTGGATTTGAAGATCATAAGAGACAATAACAGTTTGGCCTTTGGAATGTATAGGAAACCTTCCAACAGTGGCAATTACATTAAAAATAAAAGCTTTAATCCCTAAACATCAGCATGTCTTCCTAAATAACCTTGCATAATGATCAGTAGAAAAGAATATAAAGAAGAGTACCAATACATCATCCACAGAGTACTACATAATGGTTTCCATAAAAAAATTGGTATATAAAATTATTAAAAGATTTAAAGAAATAAAGGTATCAAAGACACAAGTTTGCTATTACAAATAAAAGAAGATATGCAATTCAAAAAATGTACGTACTACCCTAGCAAGTTCAATAAATGTAAAAAATTATGTTCGCTCCTCAAAATGTCCACAGTATTAAAAAGTTATTACAATCTTCCTGTTAAAATCATACATCTTCTGACAAGTCTGGTATCTACCAAATCAATTGCAAAGATTGTGAATATATTGGAAAAACAAAAAGAAATTTGAAATTTGAAAATCCATACCAAAGAACATTTCAGAAATGGGCAGTGGCAGCCGACTTTTGGTCAGAAGACCATGAAATTGATAAACACACTTGCAAACTTATGAACTAACGGCAAGGGAAAATATTTACATAAAAAATAAAAACAGTATTACGAACTTGGAGACCCATCATCAGATATATTGAATAAATTTCTCTGGCAGCCTACAAAGTGTGCTTGTACCAGTTGGTATTCTGCTGATGATGAGAGCAAGTGTTCCCGAAACATGTCCAATTAAAACAACAAAGTAAGTGAAGTATACGTGGAACCAAACCAACTGTATAACAATATTGTCTTATATTGGCTCATGCAGGACAATTGTTTGTGATATTATTGTCACAATTTTCCTTGAACATTATTTACAACTTTTATTAGTATTTAACCATTTTTTTCCCCACATAAGTCATATTTATTGTCCTATTTGGTGCAGTTCCACATGTAGCTAATGATGCTGATGACCTGTGATGTTAAAGAGCATCCATAAATAAATGTAGCTAATGGAAATATACAATGCATTGAATCCAATCTTCATCTCATCCAGCGCATTTATTTTTATACCAATCATCTAAGCTATTGTCACTATCATCATGCAGATAGCATCATTTGAGCATTCTTTGAATCAGAAGGTATACCCATGTTTATAGTGCTTTCCCTTTAATATGTAGATGCTATCTTCACCGAAACAAGCAACCACTGATCATGTTTTCCTGGGGCATAATAGTCTTTACCTTTAATAACTTTTCCTGACTTAAGTGTTTAATTGTAATCACTTTTGTCTACATTAAAAATTTAGTTGGGCTTATTTAGCCATTCTCTATCAAAATATTTTGTAATAACCTCTTTTTTCATTCCAAGGGCCCTGTTTACAGTTTCATACTAGTTATATTAATAACTCAGGATTTTTAAGCTAAGAAAGAAGCCAGCCTGCTTTACAACTCTTCATATTATAATAATGCTCGTGTTTATTGTTGGTGAACTGGAAAATCATTGCTTGAACAAAATCTATTGAAAAAGTAAAGCCATGTGTTCGAAGTTTCTTTATGTGAAAAACTTTTTCTTTTGTTTTCTTTTCTTAATAAGGACTGAGGAAATGCTTAGAAAGTTTATTATACCTAGGAACAAATATTTCTTGTCACTTTTGCTTTACACTACAGTTCTGCCACCTTGGTTCTCCCTCCCATACAACCACACCAGTCCTAGTGTGACAAATTGAACTTTCGGAGCAACCAGATTGGACTTTTCATCTGGTATTCAAGAGGTGGTCTATACGCTGTGAATCTCATTCCCTACTGCTTCTACTGGGTATTGATTTCTCAGTCAATAATCGAATTTCTTTACGTTCTGATGTACTGTACCAGATATTATCCTTATCTCCACACATTGGACATATCTCTGTATTGAATCTTCTACTTATTCCCTTTTATCATTACAACTCCAGTTCTGACCCATGTATATTCTTCTCTGTCATTCTTATTAAAACATTCAACAGGATCTTTATACACATTGAACACAATACGTACACAATAATGGACTCGTGCTATGGAGTCTGGCTCCTTCAGCTCATGAAATAACATATATAACATTTTCTTTTCCAACAATTATTTTTCACACAATCTTAAATTACCTTTATTTTTATCCACCCTGCACATTGGTATTATAAATATAACTACAATGAACCCTTTTTAATTCAAATGTAGATAATTAATGTCTTTTAGATGTTTAGAACAGAAGCTTTATTAATGATAAAGGGAAATAGGCATTTTCAAAGAGAAAAGAAACTATGCCAGTAGCCAAAGAATGTCTATAAAAAAATAAACAGAAATGAATGTTAAATGGTTAGGAAGAGCCTATAGCATAGAGAGCATTGAATGTTAATTAGTATTAAATTCAAGGGACTTGAGGGAGGCTGGGAAGTTGTGAATTGATAAACAGGATGTTCTGAAGAGAAGTTTAAATCGAAGTAGCATGGGTGACAAGAGAAGTTATAAAAATAAAAAGAGGTTTAAGATATTGATTCAGAGTATTAAAGTAAGGTGTGAAAAAGACTAGCAGATATCATAGTTCTCCATAAGTCTCCTTAATGACACATATGAAAGCTAAATAAAGCTCAGTCACTCTATGTAAATAAGATAATATCCAACTTAAAACTAAAATTGGATACAATACAATCTAGGTCATTAAGAATATAACTTGAGATGCCTGCAATAATATATTAATTGCAATCTTATATTCTTACATTGTAGTCAAAAATTAGGTGTTTAATATGCAACAAATTAAATTTAGTTAATTAAGAAATGAGGAAGAAAATTTATTAGATTTTCAAAAAATTCTCATGTAAAATTTACCAAAGGACATAAACATGCTAACTAAGTGCTTACTTTAATTAACTGATCTTTTAGCAAGAAATGTGCAGAGTATCATATAGAATGATGTAGGCATAGTTACTGAGTGTGTGGACAGTAAAGTAAACTGGATAATTCACATTAATAAGTCGGTAGTAGGTCACACTATGCTTTACTAACTGATTAATTTATCAGAACATGTTTTAAGAGTAAATTCTATATAATCTGTCTTCTAAATATGGTGGGACCAGTTTCAAAGAGATCCTCTCCAGCTTCAACCAACTTGACTACTTGACCAGAGGATGTCTCTTGGAAACCGGTCCCACCATATTTAAAAGTAAGTGAAGCATAAGAGTATGTTTAGATGACAGATTAGATAGAATTGACGTTTAGCAAGCTACACTGCATAAGCTCCAACAGAATTTTTTAAAAATTTCTTATAATTTTTCAAAGGTCTTAAATGAATGTTTCAAGAGGTTTCACTCTCATCTTCAGCTGGGAACTGACCTAACTCTGGCAGGTGATGATGTAACCTCTGACAGGTCAAATATGAAGCAAAACAGGAAGTCCATTGGTGGGATGACAAAATTCATATTACAATGTTTATTCTTTAAAGTGGAAATATTTTTCCATATTGCTAATTCCATGGGATTGGTAGCTTTCAATAGTTTGCTTTCTTGTGCAATGTCGTGATTGTATATCCAAAAATAATCTGCAACTGCTGATTTATCCAACAATCCCTGGGAATAAGCAATATGGGAAAAGATTTTTTATTTTAAAGAATAAGCCTCTTGTTATGAATTTTGACATCCCACCAATGGACTTCCTGTTTTGCTGTATATTGGAACCACCAGAGGTCACATCATCACATGCCAGCGTTAGTTGGTCCCCAGCTGAAGATAAGAGCAAATGCTCTGGAAACTGATAAATTAATCAGTTAGTAAAATATAGTGTCACCTAATACCAACACCTTAATGTGACTAATTAATCAACTTCATTATTTATATATCTATTAAGTTTACAACTGAAATAGATAACATATTATTGATGCTTGGATCAGTGCCTTCAGGGTTACTTAGAATGGAGACACCACCTGAAATAGGTATGGGGAATAATAAGGTATCGTATTGTATATAATCTGAATTAATTTTCTTATGTATATATGTATATATCATTGTAAATACATATGGAATTTTGAAAAACATTAAAGAATGCCCCGGCAAAAAAAATTTGTTAATCACAAATAATGAAAAAAAAGTATTAATAAGTTAAGATTAAAGTTTTGATTTTAAGACTTTTAGTATAATTTTGATATGTTATTAATAAATCAACTTATCATAAAATGTCATTAATTCCTCATAGTAGTCTCATATTGAGTTTTTTAACAACAATTTTCTTTAAAACTTTAACTTTGACCCTTATTCTACTGACTGATTAAATTTATGCAGTGTATTGATATTGAGAAAATAGAAGCTTCAATCTAGCTTATGTAGTAAAATTGTGTTTCTAACATTCAGGATTTCAAAGTTACAGAGCTCTAAATCATCTTTTTTGGAGGGAGAAGCTGATATATCATTGGTGCATTCTATGCTTTTCTAATAACCTCATTGCTTCCTGCTTAGTGAAATGTCACTTGCTTTTGATTTGGCAAAATAAATAAAAATAACAGAAAATTTTACAAATATTTTATTTAAAAGTATCACATCATTAAGTTTAAAACATTACTTTTTAAAACTACTAATTTTATTGCTCTGACAACATACACTGCCACAATTATAAACATTTTAATAATATTTGCTCTTCAGTAAATAAATTTTTTGTGCTAAATTGAATATTTCAATAATGATTTTTATCTTTCTGCTTAGTTAATTTCCAGATACTCATACATTTATGGGCCTGAAATAATAAATAAATATACATAAAAAGCCATATTACATACAGCTTATACAAATACTAAATAATGTAATAGATTTACAGTAACAGCAAAATCTTTTTATTTATGAATCACAGGGAATATAATTAAAGCATTAATAATTATATATAATATAAATGAATAATAATGTAACACTATTAACAGTGTAACTAAATTTACAATAATTTGAAAAGCAGAAAAGGATAAAACACTAAGAAAAAGTCACAGAATTATAATCGCTATATTTCAAACTACTAAGAGTTCTTCTATGGCAAGAGGACAAGTGAAGTGTTCGTAGTTCAAAATATAGCGATTACAATTCTGTGACTTATTCTTAGTGTTTTATCCTTTTCTGAATTTCAAATTATTATATATATGAAGCTGAAAAAGCTGACTCTTTCGAGCAGTTTTGTGCACAAAAGGTAATCATAAAAGTAAAACTTGATATTACATTAAATGTGAATAATGTATAAAATAAGTTCTGGAGAGCAAAAACATGTTCTGTAGAGCAAAAAGAGGTTAAGAATCTGCAGTATATCATCTTGATAAATTTGATTTGCATCAAATAAATCAACATTTCTGGAAATATATTTATGTAAGAAACAGCACCCTTATGAAAGTCTGGATTTATAGAACTTAAAAGTTTAAAATATTTTCACTCCTTAAAGCTATGTTCATCTCTAAATGCAGACATCAGAAATAATTATATTCCAGGTAAAGATTAACAGCATTACAAAAATGCAAAAGAGTTGGAAAGAGTTAGAAAATAAATTTAAAAGGCAGAAAGATAAAAAAAAAATTAGCTGAACCACAGGAGTTTCTTAAATAAACTAGAGAGCAGGTAACCCTATGTATACACATAAAAAATGAGAAGTAGGTAATATGTAGAAGAAAAATATGCTATGTGGAAACTTCATTGGAAAAATACTCCAGTTCCAAAATGCATAAAAAACATTTCATACAAGTTAAAAGAAGATAGTTTGATCTGCTGCTACAGTAAGCTTTAAATAGATTTGAATACATTAAATGATATGTATTAAGGAATATCCTGGATGGTAATGTATATGGGGGATAAAAAAATGAAAAAGAATAAGGAAGCGAGAAAGGAGGCTAAGAATGCACACTTAAGGTATTTTGAGTTCTACAACCTTTCTGCAAACAGTACTGAATTATTTGAGAATGCAACTAATATAATAAATTTGTATAGAGAACTGTTAAAACTTAAAAAATGAAATTACACATTTTGGAATAACAACACTTTATATTAAATTTGTGCCAGATGTAAACAAATAATTGCATGTTATTGAATATTTTTGTTTATAAACTTTAATTTTAATGCATGTTATCTTTCCTTGCTTTAATATTATAACAAAACCTTTAAGAATATAATTAATTGAACATAAGTTACTATAGTGACAAAAATTACACTGTAATTGGAAAATTTATTTTAAATAGATATGTAATATATATTATATCTTATGACCAATGGTCAAATTATGAAAAGTTAACAATAAATGCACTGTTGATTGCCCTATAATAATAATTCATATATTACTATTAAAAGACCAGAATATACAGAATATACAATTAATCATATATATTCTTAGAAAGAATGTTGCCTTGCCATAGCACAACCACAATATCAGTTAACTCAAACTATTCAGCATACTGGCTTATCACACACTCTTACAAAATTAGAACCAAAATACAAGGAAATATTAAAAAATAATGATTAAAATTTTAATACCAAGCAATAACCTACACTTTCTAACAGCAATACAGGAAACATGTACAGATTAGCCAGCATAAATAGTAATTTCAGTAATGCATAACCTTAGTCCACTTTACTTATACAGAAAACATTTTAAACATGGTGCCTGGCAATGCAGGCAAGAAGCTATTATGCTTTTCTTAAATGCAAAAATTTAGAGAGGTAAAAACAGATAAGCAAAGAAGTAAAAAAAGTATATTTACAGAGAATACTATTTTTTAAAAATAAATAATCACAATAGTTTGGTTACAGCTTCATGTTCTGTATCATTAAGATTGCCAAATTATCTTTGTTTCACAAGCACAACTGCAGATACAACTCCTTCTGATTCACCTTTATACACTTCACCATAATGTGCCTCATCATCTTCAGGTTGCTGTAAGAAAAAATTAGAGACAGGTATGGTTGACACACTGCTGTGGTGAGGGTAGTCAGTTTCTATAGTACCCGAGTAGTGACTTTTGCCTTGTGATAGGTCAGGAGCTGGGATGTCATAAGCCCTGGCAGGCACAGCTCCTTCTGGTGCATTGATAGGCATCCAGCTAGATGAGGAAACAGTGCCCAAGTATTGTGAACTGAGTGAATTTCCTGCGCAGAATAACATATATTGGTGTATTTGTTGTTAGTGCAGATGATATAAACTGTTGAAAAAATCAAACTTGGAAGAACATGTACATTAAAGGATGCTATAATTTACTTTCCCTCAAGGGCCCACTAATGGCTATGGGGAGCAGCGACCCCAAGGTACCTGAGCTACCCAATGTCCCAACCATTCTATCTCCCAGTGACAAAAATAGGGAGACCTGGCCCTCTAGATTGGAAGTTGGACATGACTCTAATTACCTCACACTGTAAAACCTGATAAGTTATCATCAACATCTTGCCTACTTCAAGCCTGAGGAACTAAACCTATTGTAACTCCTTAAATTGATCAGTCCATTTTTCATTGGTCAACAAACTGTATTCTACCTTTAGGTTTACATTCTAAAATGACATATGGACTTTTATCTTTGGGCATATGTTTTAAGTGCTCCATTTTTTTCCAGTAAGTTAATGTTATATAATTTAGGCTTTCTATTTGCAAATCATTTTCTTGTTGTGTCACTCTTTTTACTACTCTCCTAAATCTCATTTATAGCGCCTAAATTCTGCATTTTTTTTTCTCAGCGAATATTCGATTTTGTTGCTATACAAGCTACTGCAGTAAGGTTATTTGAATTATGAGTTGCCTAAGTGTGGCTGCTTAGTAATAAAAAGCATAAAATAATTGTGCTTAAAAGTGATAATAATAAACTCAAACCTGTGTTATAAAAATGTTGAAAATGGTGCCCCTTGGTGGCAATACAATGCAGGAAATTCTGCATTGACATTGAGAGATTCTGTTCTTCTGGTAACTTTTTAATAAGTTGGCAAAGAGTGTCTCTACTTGGAACACAACTGCCAGAATATTTTCTTGTGAAATGCCTTAGCACTTCTGTACTAAAATCTGTTTTCACATATCTGTTTTTCAAGACTATATTTATGTAGTGGCATAACTAACAATAAACAATTAGCATGCAATTTATACACAATAAAAGCAGTGAGTAACACTACTCATTGACGAAGCCTCCCTCACACTGGTACACCGCCTGTGGTGCCTCAGTAGTAAAAACGGGCGTTAAACACTACTCAAAAAAAATCACACTGGTACCTGTACATGCATTATACAACCTTGGCGTCTGATTTTTTGCAGTAAAATAGCCATGATCTGCCAGCCCATAAATCAAATAACCTCACTGTAGTTACAGCTATTACTTCAGGAAATATGAGTTAGGTTTTAATTCTAGTTTTCTGTAAGTTCCTTCTAATAGTATCACATCTGACTGAATGTTTGTATTTTACACTCAACATCTCTTCCTCTCGGGCAGCCCAAAAAATTTAAAATCTAATACTTATTCTTTATTTTACCTTTTATTACCAAATTTTACCTACATGGCCATTTTCCTATGAAAGTCATAATTTTAGTTTTTGCTATTGAGATCATGAAATTGTAGCATTTAATAACTTTATTCGGTTCATAAGAACATTTTGGAGATTATTTCCATTGTTAAAAATGAGAACTTGATTGTCTGCAAACATAACTCTTTACAAAACTTTTATCACTAAAATTATCTTTAATATTAAACATATTCTGCAAATGGTTGTGCAAAATATTATGCACCCGATCTCCAGCAATGTCTACAGCTACAGCAATCTCCCATACTTTCAGTTTTTGATTGCTCAGAGCTATGTCGTGAATTTTATCAATCATTTAAGGAGTTGTTATACTTCTACAACAAGTCTGGAACAGTCGGCATCTCTGGTGCTCGTTTGGCCACATCTAGACTCACCAAATCATGTATACACGGTTCTAAACAAAGGTGGAGGTTCGCCGTATTTTTGTCCAGCTTAGCCTTCGTTTCTTTGGGCGTTGTCCCTTTCAAAATGTAAAGTTTTATTATTTCTGAAAATTCGTGTTTCTCCATTTTGAACGATTGTTTAAAAAATTTAAGCAAAAAAATAGTTCTCAATTACAGACTACGTTTCGTACATCATCCCTCAACATTAACAATCGCCATGTAATCAAGTTAACCTTGGAAACAAACTGGTGCTTCCCACCTATTGAGTTTACACAGGCATATTGAACAGCCTTCGTAAATGTGAAAAGAAATATTTCAGAAACAGTGCTATTACCTAGCATGACCAATGAGTGTTGCACTTCTGCCAGTGCTGTTGTTATGGGATTGTGAGCAATCGTCGCGCCTTTCTGTTATGAGCAATACGGTACATGAACTGGTACACAGTGGTCAGCACGTGCTTATTGAAAAACGACTTATAAAGGCATGCCAAAACAATTTATTGTACAGTTTGGGGTTAGGAAAAGCATCAACAACATCCTCCATTCATATCTGAGAAGCAAATAGAAACCATATGGAGTAGCATTTATGGTGCACAAAGTTGAAATATCTGGACTTTTTTTTTCCGTCTCTCCGATCTCATCCCACCAACACTATTTCTCTCATTTTATCTAAAAAAGTATTAATCCGCATAAGGTTTCGTTTATATAGATGACAAGGCCGCATGCGGGCTCTCGCTCTCCTCCTCCTCCCCCCCTCCTCTCCCCTTCCCCCTGTCGGTCCTGGTGGTGTAGTGGTTACCATACTTGCCTCTTATACCCAAGATCGCGGGTTCAAACCCGGCCAGGATTGATGGATTTTTTCGGGCGTAAAAATTGTAAGTATGGCTTCCTTCGAAAGGGAAGTAAAGCCGTGGGTCCCGTGTCGTACATTTACGGCACGGTAAAGAACCTCAAGCCTGAAAGAAGAGGCCTCTGAGCAAAATTTGTCGGTCGTTTCACGCCCTGAGTTGAATGGGACGCTGATGACCTGACTTGTTAAAGAGCGTCCGTAAATAAATAAATGAAAAAACAAAATCCCCTTCCTCCTTCTGGGACACTGGAAATGAATTTTCAAAGTTCCACATTTTTATATGGCTTTTTCTGAAACTTTTACTTTGATTGCATTGCTGATAAGTTAATATGTATACCAAATGTCATTCAAATTAGGTAAATACTTTGCGAGCTATAATTTATTTTATAAATTTTATTACTCAATATGTCGCACAATCAAAATGTCACACGCGGCACATGTGTAGATTAATTTGGTTGGCATTTTTGCAATTGGAGCTTTGAACCACATACAAAAATTGTATAGAAAGATATATTAAATAAATTTGATGAGTAAGCTGTGATAAATTTTTTAAATCTGTAAGAAATTTTAATTTTTAAAATTGATAATTTTTTCATAGAAAATATTTTTTGAAACTTTTTCCTATAGAATATTACAGTAGATACTTCTGCACATTCTGAACTTAAACTAAAACTGTTAGGTTGGGACATTTTTAATGTGTGAAAATGAAATTTTGATAAAACCTCTGTTTTATTTAAAAAAAAAAAAAGTATGCTGTAGATCCCGAAGAGAAGGGGGAGCATGCAAATGTTGACATTCTGTGGACGTCCAAATAAAAAAAATCTCATTTGTTGACCCACTACGGCCATAAACTCACTCCCAGTGATGAGGGAATATTGCCAGGTTGCGGAGGAGATTGGCGCCTCTTGTATGTTAGAGCAAAATGGATTACTAGGAAGTGATCCACATTTTACATTTCGGTTCCTTCATTTCATTCATTGCATAACGTGGGAAAAAACCCAGACTTCAATATCCGTATCCCGCCTGCAATTTGGGGAAAATTAAAGTCAAAACCTAAGAAGACTTAAGGTTCCAAGTTATTAGTCTCTGCACCAGATCATCCAGGATAAATACACCAAGCTGACTGGCATGATTTCATTAAGGATCAAGCAAGCTGCAATACCTTAAGAACGCATTTTTTAATAGTGAATTAATGTCTATTCACTATTTTTGTTGCAAATATGGATAAAAAGTAAACAAAATTAAACTGTTACTTTTCGTATTGATGTCCTAAAACTTTTATCGATATTGTTGGAATATTGTGTTAAGATTTACCTGAATCCGTGGAGTCATGCTTTCTGGTAGTCGGTGGCATTGGAATGGGCGGGGGTGGTTGTGGCTTCTGATACACGCTCACTGGAGGTCTCACTCCCTTATAGACAATCACCGGAGTAGTTTGGAATTCTGGGTTTTCTTCAAGACCATTTCTCTCCTGCTCGCCATAGCTGTAACGTCTGCCATCCTCATCGCTGCGGTGATGCGCAATGACGTAGCTTTGCACAGGAAGGTAGTAGGGAACTGTAGGCTGCTGGTGGATATGGGCCGCTGCAGCATAGCTGTCCATAGGCTTAGAGTGGAAGATTGCCTTCGTAATATCCGGGTGACTTACAGAGTTAGGATAATGTGATTGGGGCGGCGGCTTCTTGGTCGATGACGGAGTGTGATGTTGAAGATGCGGAACCTGTCTCGCCTTGCCGAAGACACCCGGAGGATGAAGATGTTTCGGAGAACCGTGGACATGTAGATGAGGAATGTGATGGAAGTGAAGTTTGGGACTATGAAGATGGTGATGCTGGGAGATCAGGATAGGAGTTTTGGGCCGGTGCCTTGTGCTCAGGAACGGACCTATGATAATTGGTTTGGGTGGGCCGTAAGTGGTAGCTTTCATGGGCGGCGGCGAGGTATGAATGGGCTTCGGAGAGGAAGGAGGGGCTGGTGTAGTGAATGTTGGGTAATTGTTGGTGGAAGACAAAGAATCATATGTAATATCTACATTTTGGTGGAGAGAGCCAGAGGCGCTAGGGCTGTAGTTGGGCTCAGCAGTTGCTGCGGCAATGCTAGGGGTGACGCTAGAACTGGTCTGTGCAGTGTAGCTGTAATGTGGGACTCCATTTTCTGATGTGCCACTGGAGCTTGTCGGCGCTGTATATCCATAGTGAGGAACTCCACCTTCTATCGTAGCACTAGAACTCAGCTGCCCACCATATGCGTAGCCTGTTGAGGTAGTGCTGGGGTTGGACTGCCCAATGTAACCATAGGAAGGTGCTGGCGCCTGCGCTATTTCAATCTGCACATTCTATTTTATTTCAGTTTACTTTGTATTCGCAATGAACATAAAATAAACAAAAGAATGTAAGATATAAGAATAAATCTATTTTTTTCCCCTAATATACAATATGGACCAGCCAAGAGTTTATGCATATTTCACGGGCAGAGCAAGCGATTCCTTTGCTTTGCGCGCGCGCGCGCGCGCGCGCGTGCGTGTGTGTGTGTGTGTGTGTGTGTGTGTGTGTGTGTGTGTGTGTGTGTGTGTAAATCCTGCATTGGGCAGAGGAGCACATTCACGGAGTATGCGCCAGTTGTCTCTCACTTTCTACTTTTGCAAACATTCGGAATGTGTTTAGCGCGTGCTGCGAGTATAATATCATGCCCATAGGAGATGTATATGTTAGCTAATCAAGCAAATCTTTAATCAGGTAGAAAAAATATTCAATATGATATAAAGATAGGTTGGGAGAGAGGAAGGTTCCACGATTTTTCGCTCTAATTTACTTTGAGAGATTAAAAAAAAATCACTTTTCACAGAGCAGGGTGGCTCAGGCGGTAACATTTGAGACTCGCGATTGGGAAGACCCGTGTTCAATTCCCTTGTGCCGTCCATCCTAACCTTAAGTTTTTCCGTAGTTTCCCCCAGTCACTCAAGCGAATGTTGGGATGGATATTTACTTTCCACCAGTTTTCTGCTCTCACATTTTCTTTCATTTGATTCTAAACCACAAGGTAAGCTGTGCCTTGTGGTGTGGCGGCGACTTGCTCTCGGGAAAAGTTCCTGTTTTAGCGTCTGGTGAGGTTTGCACGGGGCCTCCTCTCGAACCTGGGATGGCTCTCGCAGAGAACGTTGGCATCTGGAATTTATTATCTGCGGAAAAGATAGGGGTCCCGCCTACGCCCATGCATTGCTTCCTTGAATTCCTGGCAGCCGGTGTATTATTCATCCCTTGTAGGAGGTACTCCTCGGGGGCATATGTACAATAGACCCAAAAAGCAGCTTCAGGGCTCAAAATCATCTCTATAGACGACCCTATCGTATCCTAATGTCACTTTTCAACACAGTCACCGCTATTTCAATACAAATTAGTATGTCTATGTCCTTGAAAAAATGGACTGAACTTTTGCCTTCAGAATGTTCTGAAATGACTTCCTCCACTTCATTATCATCATTACATTTTCTTTCTTTTAGATCTTTCTCCGATCTTGAGTAAAGACTGTTTCTAAAATTATATTTGCATTCCTGGGTCCTGTTTCATGAAACAATTCCACGTAATTCCACCAGTTCTAATAAAATATATTTCACGAACATTTATTCCACAAGTGTAAAATCGTAAAATTTTGTCATTATTCACTTGTCAAAATCACTAGTGTAGCGACTGCATCAGAGCGTCGAGAAGGCTGTTTCGGATATTTATTATTCCGTGGACTATTTGTTGATGTGATTTTGTTTGCGCGACATATATTTAAGCCAAGAAATAGTAACATGTCTACAACATCGAAAAGAATCTCTAGTATTCAAAACAAAGTAACAGTGCTGCATTTAATTAATAAACATAAAGAATTATTATTTGGGCAATTGTCCGACAAATTGCGAAGCCGAAATGTGGAAAATAATAACGCAAATTGTGAAAGTATTGCGGTTACTTACATCGGAGAAAGATTGCGTATATGAGGGATACAATTTGGCCGAATATAAAGAAAGCTACAATGTAAGTGCTTTTATTTTACATTCACATTATTATTATCTACAAATAATGGTGTAAGTAGCTCAGTTGCTATGGTATTTTTTCAAGTGAAAATAGATCATTCAAGAAGTATGGGAATGGATGATGGATTTGAGGCCACAGTTACATAAATAACCCTTAATGAACTTTTAATTAAAATGCGTCGAGCTTAATTAATAGAATCAACACGTAACCTAAAATATGTACATCAGTATGTAAATTAACCATTCGAGTAGAATTCCACTACTTAACAATGCGCAATATTACAAGATCAAATGTTTCGTGAAACAGAACATTAATAAAACAAAATCGCACGCCGTCAATAACAGTTTACCATTCAGTAACTAGTTCTAGAAATAAACATTTGTAAAATAAACAAGTAATACTAGAATGGAGACTAGTTTTACTAGATCACGAGTCTCGTAAAACAGGATATTGATCTACAAATTCGCGTAATTTCTCAAGACTTTTAACTCTGTATATAAATAGGAACATGTTTTTGAGAAGATCCTTCTGTCTCAGTGAGAGGATGTGAATTGTACAGGATGAGCACAAGAGAATATTTTTGTTTTAAATTAACTTTATGCCTGTTATGTTACATATGAATAAAATTAATTGTATAACTTGATGGATAAACTTTCAAATTTCGTAACGAGCCCCTTTGGTCACACGCTACACATCTAACCAATAATGCAATTCATTCCATACACGCTGCAGCATATCGGTAATGACTGACATCGCAACCTTGAGTAATCGGTTGCAGATCTGTGGGCAGAGAACGCAAACGTGGCATTTCACGAAGCTTCACAAGAAGAAGTCGCACGAGGTGATATTTCTCATAAAAGCGGGGGGGGGGGGGGGTTAATGCACAAGTGTAGGCGGATCTCTTTTTTTTAAGTCCCAAGGTCAGTAGGCCCGAGAACCATCGCGGGCGTTAACAATTGAGACTCGCATTCGGGAGGTCCCCGAGTCCAATTCCTTGAAACCGGTGGGTCCATCTCATCCCTTCCTCCCGAAGGTATCGCTTATTAATGGTCGCGGTGGAACTCCTCTTCCGTAGGCAGAAGAAAAAGAAATAGCACGGGAAAAGACATTAAAAAGTCCTACTGAGCGTAGCTCTTTTATCTTTTGTGATTTCTTCATTTTTTAGGTTTTTCCCCGCATTAACTTACAATTAGTATAGTTTGCTTTTCTAATTGTTTGCCTTTCGTCTGTAGGATATATTATTTCTTAAATAATTAAGGAAATACATACCTGTGGGGTCTGCGATAAGGTGTTAGTGCTGATGACGGAACCAGGATATACCAGGAACGCAGTTTGCTGCAGACCCGGCAACTGGTTCGCTCCAGGAGAGGCAAAATACCGCAATCCCTGAACTCCATCGTAACTGGTCTGGTGATAAAACAAATAGTGAAAAAACAATGTTCATTTTATTTGTATTAATCAGTAAGATGGTTTACATTGCTCACTTACCACAAGGATTAGTCCATAAGTTTCCGGCTTGGCATTGAAGGCCATGGTTCATAGTTCATTGTTGCTTTGTTAATACTATTCTGATGTTCCAGGAGTGCAAACACTGCATTTCCTTTCGGCAAAGAGAAGTTTATTGGAATCAGATGTGTTGCGTAATATAGCGTGTCTGGGAAGTCATACCCCGTGCATTACTCGTTTCTTATTAGCATAGTATATTGTAATTATTAGTAAACTTGTTAGTGTTTTATATGTTATTATTGGTGTATTGTTTATGTATTGTTGATTGTTATTGTTAGCGTATTGCGACCTAAACGTCACTCATTTGTCATACTGTGAGTTGAAATGGCAGACCCCCGTTCGTTTTCTGTCGAAGAGAGGTTAGTCGCGAGTATATGGATACACGAACATCCTCACACAGGAGAGACAATTAGCATCATGCCAGAGCAATTTAAGGAACGGTTTAATGTCTCCACTGACAAAAGTGACAATGATTTCCTGGGAAAGAAGGACGTTTATGACAGAGAGTGTGAAAGACCGATCGAAAAGTGGAGGGGAAAACAAGAAGAAGAAGAAGAAGAAGAAGAAGAAGAAGAAGAAGAAGAAGAAGAAGACGCGCCTGGAGACATGTGCTGAAGTTGAGGCGTCAATTGAGCGCTCCATTCGCAAACAGGTTGCTGAGCTTGACATTCCACGATCGATTCTTTTCGATTATAAGAAGAACTTAAAGGTGAGGCCGTATCATCCGACGTTCATTAATGAGCTGTGTGATGTAGATATGAACAAGCCTCTTGATGCATGTCGTCTCCTCTAGCAGCGTTCCAAACCGACAGGTTCAAGGTTATGATCACAGATGAGTGTGTCACATACTGCAGCATACGAAAGAGAAATATGGTTTTGGTCGAAGGAAAGCCCTCACTTCACTTCCGAACTTGAGCACAACCCACCACGTATTATATTGCGGTGTGAATGACATCGCAGCATCTATTTGGACGTATTTTTTATGGGCCTGTGAATGCTGTATTATATCCACGAATTCTGACAACTTGGTTCATTCCCCAACTGGAAGGCAGAGAACTAATGGAAGAGCACTGGATACAGCACATTCGCTCTTAACCTTCGTGATTTGTTAAGCGATAAATTCCCTGGACGCTGGATTGGACGTGGGTCCCCAACATCTCCAGCACCTCTCCCATGGTCTCCACGTAACCCTGAGCTGACGACTCCTAATAACTCGTTGTACGGTATTAACAAGATGAAGGTTGCTCCGTGTCTGTACGGAAACAACGCTGAACTTGAACAAGCAGTACGGGATGCCCTCGACACATCTTACCTGCTGTTTTGGAAAAAAAAAAAATGTCACAAAGAACTTAGAGGCGCATAGGATTATGTGTACATAATCACATGATGGAGCATATACGGATCCTTTAGACAACTAGCCGTAAGCTCATTATTAAATTGCTAAATTCATTCTTGTCAAATTCATTAAATTAACTCATAGCATATACCTAGGGGTATACGGACTTCCTAGACACACTGTGAGGCGTGATGTTCAAAACCGAATACAATGAAGTGGTTACATTTTGAACTAAAAATGAACTTTTACTCAGTGATATTAAACATTGCCTTAAAGGGAAGCTTCCCTTTCACATTCCAGATTGAAGAGTGATCAAATTTATTTCATATGAGTAGAGACAGCCTTAAAGATGACTCACGTGAGGGCAGGCTGGTGAAGTGTTAACACAAGAAAACAACTCCCTTGTCGAGGAGGAGTAAGTTCATAGTGACAGGCATCTGAAGGCAAAAGAAATATTTGTAACATTGCGACTTTCTAAAACAACTCTGCTTTGCATACCCAAAAAGATCAGTGCAAGATAGGTGCCCTTGATTCTTTTAGCAGTCAAATGCAAGTACACGTGGAATGTTGTCAGACATTTTTGAACCTTTGCTATTACAACGAGAGGGCAGTATTATAATCCATAGTCACAGGGGCAAAACTATTATTTTTTTGCGATTCTCTTTTAAGAAAGGAACACAACGGTGACGGGGAAGCAATTATGCTGAGCTACTGCATCAAAGAAAAGAGGGCATAGAATGCTGTGTCAAGGATTTTGTCTGCTCCCCAACAACACACCAATCCACACGGCTGCTGTTAATACATGTGTGTTTCAGGAACTGAATCGTCCACCGTACAGTCTAGAACTTTCCCCCAGCGACTATTATCTGTCTTCAGAACTGAAATCTGACCTTCAAGGGTGGAAATTCACGAACGATAATGATTTAACAAATTAACACAGCTGTTTTCCAAAATTTTGGAGATAAAGCTTTTTTTTAGGCGGATTGAAACATAATTGAACGTAAAGTGAGATTATGCTGATAAATGATCTCTGTATTTTTATTCTATCACTTATTAAACATGGTCAGACCAGAAACTTATGGATATGTTATTCTTTAAATAATACAATTTTGAAATAGTATTTTCAGTAAAATTGGAGTCCATGTTTCTTTAATAGAAAAAATTACATCTAAAAATAAATTTTACACTTATTAGTCGGAATGCTTTCTCTAAATGTAGATACTTCCATAATACTTAAAGTTTTTCTTTTCAATGAAAAATATTAAATAGCTCAGCCCTATGACCAATGACCTGTAAATTTAGTATACTTCCCCTTGATTACCAATAAAATTTCCTTGCAGAGTGTTTATGTTGGATTACAAGCGAATATATTGAATAACTAATCATTAGTAAAAGAATAAATAAATACATTAATTTTCTTTTTTTACATTTAGGTCTAAAGATAAAAAACATTAAGCCATAATTCGGTATTTTCTTAATTCGTCTCCAAACAGATTAACTGATATTTGTTCCTACCTTGCCATACTCTTGGTTTGAATCAGCACCAAAATGGATCACAGCGCCTGTAGTGATCTGTCCCCCGCTAGCGCTGCCCGGGGGCTCTCCCCTGGCGCCCCAAATTGCCGCCAGCAGCGATACCACTATTACGCCTCTCTACAGGGGAGAAAAAAAAAGCTACATTTGAACTAATATTTGAAGTTTTATAATTCATGGCTAACATATAAAATTTGAAATGAAACATTTTAACTCTAATTTATGAAACAGAAGTTTCATATATACTGATATGATAATCATGAGCAGAGTCCGGAAGTCAGGCAAAATGCTTTTTCTATTTGGGTGAATATATTTAAGAGTCAGATAGAAATGAGCATGTTTCATACATTTGAGGTCGGTAGAGTCTATTTTCATTTTACCTTGTTTGCCTATTTTAAGGTTTAAGACTTTTTTTTTTTGGCCTGTTTTGGATCGTTATGAAATTTTCCTGCAATTATTTACACATTTTAAAAACACATAAAGAACTTCAATATATTTACGTGAAATAAGCTATATACATTAAATGGCATGTTCACCTATAAAACTACCTATTGAGAATCTTGTTATATGTTTATTTCTTATTAAACAGTCAAAAAACCTTTTACTCAACCCATTCACTTAAACTCTTTAAATAGCAGAACCTTCATTAGTAAAAGAAACGCACGGTTATCTCGGGCATACGAGTACCGGAAAATAGAAAGGATGAAGAAAGTACTGTAGTTATGAGTAGTCCTGGCAAATGATCTTGTATCGATCTGCGCGAGAAATTTCTAGGAAATTTGTGATGGGGGTAACTTCTGAGCTGCATAAATGTGACAAACAATTGCAAGCGAGAAAAGTGAGAGCGGTCACCTGCGCATTAAACCATTCCTACAATTTGTTCAGTGTGGAAGTAAGAGAGATACTAACCCGATTCCCCTATAAACATATAAACAGAAAATGAACTCGACCAGAAACCACTGCGTATCTTTTGCTCATTCTCCAGGACTATTCAATACTATTTTACTTCGTCTTGATCAACGGTTCCATGCTGTCCTGAAAGGTGAATGTTCTGTTGTAACTGGTATGAGTCCTTCCGAAATGAATAACTTGTTTTAAATATGCTCCAATCACTTCAGTTGAAGTAGAATGTTCTTTTTCCATGATGAAAAATGTTCTCTGATAAGCGGCTGACTATAACATTGGTACCTTGAAGAAGCATCTTGTAGTTCCTTGTAACCAAGAAAAGTAAGCTTAAGTACTTTAATTATGTGATATAGGAATTATTTAGTATCTTAAATACCTGTTTTCATTTATAAAGAATGATATTGCTCTCTGTTTTCCCTTTTAATCCCAATTTAATTATATTACTGCCTACTTCCAATGCCTTTTTGTCTGCCTATTTTAAACAAAATAAATCCTGAACCTCTAGGCTCTGGTCATGGTATATGTGGTATATATCCACTGATGTGGCGTACTTGTTCTTGTACTTGTTCTTGAGATCTCTGACTAGCTCTTGAACGCAGCACGTGTTGTCTAATGTTGATAACATTTTCTACCATAAAAATATAGTTGAGACTGCTTCCGTGGACTAATGGTAGCGTTTGCGAGTACTAACCGAAGGTCATGGGTTCTAATCGCGCTCAGGTCAAGCTACCTGGGTAAGGCTTTTTTTTTCGCGGTTTTTTGAATCTCACATAGCTTTAAGGCGCCAAGGACTCCCCGATCATTTGCGCCATCATTACTTCATAACTACAGACTTACACCTAAAGTATTCATGTTCAATTTACAGACATTGTGAGAAGAGCAATGCACTCAAAGCGACAATAAATATCTTAGTAAAAATATTTAGACTGCACTGGATTCATACAAGTCCAAAGGAACCTGTGTTGCTTTTGGACTTTTAGGGGGAGGGGGGTCATTTGAAGTAATATCCAACAACTTAGAAGATCTGGAGTATCGAATAATGGAAACGATGCAAGATGTTCGTAAAGTCTGGTTAAGTAAATCCTTAAATGCTTTTTAAGGTCGAGTGGCATGTTATCAAGCAGTTGAGGGCTACCAGTGTGAACACAGAATTTAAATTTTTTTTATATACTCGCAAAGTTAAATTGATTTCTCTATCGTTTCCTGGACTTACCATGGGAATTTTCTCTTGATAGGACAGCTACATGGTGGTGTACGAAATGTCATACAATGAAAATTGTTTATATAACTTTTAAAAAACAAAACATGTCAATTTTTTTTACATTAATCATCATAATGAGTATGCTCACCGAGCGTGCAGTACATGCTCAGTATGTCCATTTTGTTGACGTACCACCTCTCCGAGACGAACTGTGACGTTTCCAACCACTCTACGACACAAGTCTTCTGTTACTCCCTGGACAAATTTTGTGATACCCACCCGCAGTTGCATTAGATTGCATGGTTTGTTGCGGTAGACTGTCTTCTTCAAATGTCCCCATAAGAAATAATCACAAAGATTAATATCCGGGCTGTGTGGCGGCCATATCGAACCGCTCAGGATACGTTTTGGATATCGATGGGGCATCATGGCCCGAAATGTTGGTGCAGAAAACCCAGAGTAACGTTTGCTGTATGAGGACGAGCTCCATCTTACATGAACCATTGTGTCTCCATTGATAAACTAGTTGCATAAAGTTGCGGAAGAAAATTATTCTGCAACATGTCCATGTAGCGCGCACCGTTGAAAAAGATTGGCTCAATGATTCCATGGCTGATAATGGCACCCCATACACTAACTTTTTCTCCGTAATTTTCAATCTCGTATATAACACCAGGAGGTTCTTGTGTCCAAAATCTTATATTTGGCCTATTGACGCTGACCGCCACGGGTGATCGAGGTCGTTAAGGCGCGGACTCGTGAGCGGGAGGTCTGGGGTTCGAATCCCGCCAGGACCATCCTCCCTGACTGAGGTTTTTTTCCAGGTTTTCCTCAGTCTTCATAAATGGCAAATGCCGGGGAGGTATCCTAAACTTAGGCCTGGAACGATTCCTTCCTTAAAAATAAATCCTCTCCCAATATATCATTTCATCTCTGTATCATCAGTGTTCATCGACTGTGGTGCCTCGGTAGCAAAAACGGGAGTTAAACATCATTCATTCACGTCAGCATGAAGTATTATTTGAAGAGAACAACGTGAGATACCCAATTCGGCTGAAGTTCGTCTCGTGGATTTTCTGGGTCTTCGTGTCAAAGTCATTCTCACAGCCTCGATATTTTCTGGAGTACAGAGGTCGCTCTTGCTCTAAAATACTGCCGTCAGTTTCAAATTGTGTGGTTAGTCTATACACTGTCTGTCTGCAGGGGGCCCACCTCGTACGATAGGGAACTGAAAACGTCGTTGCGTCTTTGCTATTCTTCGTTTCCGCGTAACACAACACAGTCTTCACCTTCTGTTCTAGCGTAACCGGCCTTTGTCCGCCATTTTACTAAACTGAAGCGGTGGAATCACGCATGCGTGATATTGACAACTGCTGTCTTCTGTTGAACCATGCACGAACTACGGCTAATCGTCACAACATTCCAACGTTGCCAGCCTGCAAATAACATGTTTATTTCACAATTTCAATGTGTGACACTTCGTGCGCCATCCTGTACCTCGGTGACCATGATCTGGCTAGCAAGTTTCTTTTTTGAGGAAACGAGTTTTTTATTATTAATATGTATTTTGTTTTTGCTTAGTTTGGCACCTCTGGTGGGTACTTTTTGAAAAGCTTTTAATGGACATTATTCGGAAATGTAAAAGTGTCTTGGGAGTTGCATTTAGAATTGGTAATATCATTTTTGAGTTCCCAGTATATGGCCATGACGTCTCCTTGGTGTAGGGGTTAGTGCTGCTTATTGCTGGCCGGGAGGCCTGGGTTCGATTTCCGGTGTCTGCTTAGGAATTTTCTAAGTTGGAGCAGTCTGAAACGGGGTCCATTCAGCCTCGTGAGAATAATTGGGAAGCTGCTGAGAGGTGGCGTTCTTCGATCTAGGAGCTACGTGAAAGGCAACCGGCGGGGAGTCTGCATGCTGATCACATGCTCCCCTGAAATCTATGAAGTCATAAGACGGAGGTAGAGGAAGCAGAGGTAGCCTCGGCAGGCCAAGACTCACGCCGGGCTCTTGCACCAATGAAAAGTAGGTATAAGTATATGGTCATCCCCGCACACCGAGTCCATGCCGATACGTTTTTAAATGGTGCGGCGAATGTGGTATACTTAACATTTAACAATCACGTCTTTTTCACTAATTACAAAATACAAAAGTAAAAGCTGTGATACTGAACGTTTTAATAAATTTAGTTGCTTCCAAAACTAGAGACGCTATAGATACCCATGTCAAGCAGTGATTCATATCATCGCTACAAATAAAATCAATTATTGGTTACTTATAAGTTTCTCGGAAAAGTATGATATATTATGTCGTAATCCTTGTATCATTAACGTTAGCTGAGTATGACTCCGGCTAACTTATACAGAAGGAAATTTTGAGTGTATTTTTCATCACATACATTCTAATTTGAAATGAATGTTTTGTGTTTTATGTCACATTATTCTTTCGCTATGAAATATAACTGAAATCAAAAAATGCAATGGCCCAGTAACTTTTAGATTGCCATGACATCAACCAAGAAATAACTATAACAACAAGTGTGTTTCAATCAGTACGCATTAAGCGTAACAATCCACCAGCTTTACTTTCTCTCCAAAAGACTCAATGTACCGGATACAAGACCGTTACAGCTTTAAGTAGGCAACTTGGTGGCATTCAGTTCAAGTTCACTCTTACCATGGACACCCATTCACGAGTTAGAGCAAGTATTTCTTAAATTCCGTTCATTCATTTTATGGGCTCAGTTGTAAAGGAATGAAACAATCAAAGGTGGGCGGTTAAAACTTGCAGTTATAGCAATAAGGAAATTATATTATTTGCGCAGGAGTTAACTATAACGATTATCAATTAACGAGCAATTCGCGTTCAATAAAATGAATATCTGCAGCAACTTCAAGCCACAAGATACGAGTGACTCAGGTCAGACTCATGGTCAGGTCATTCAAAGTAGCATTGTCAAAGAAAGAAAACAATACACTTAGCAATGGCTATAGCCCAAAAGAAAATCTATAACAGTCATAATTGCTTTATTTAAGAAAAAATGGGTAAAAGGGAGGAAGAAAGGGAATGAAAAACTAGAAAAATGTTTTATTTCATTCGTGGTATTATTAATTTCGCTTATTTTAAACAAAGCGTCGCTTTGTATCATCAAAAAAGACTGACAATATAACATGAGAATATGATCAGATTAAAACTACACATAAGTTTCACAATGTTCTATTAATAATGGTAACAATGACAACAACCAGCTAATGCCTTATAACTAGAAAACATTTAACTGATGCTGTATTGGGCTCATTTATGTTCTATGATGCTTTGCTCTAAAGCATTCGATGGAAGTACTTATATCGTGCAACAATGAAGGAGATATAGCCAGCATACTAATGTAATGGGGGGAGGGAAACTAAAGTAGGAGAAGTAGGGATTTTGTGGATTAAAATATCATGAGATTATCATAGTCACTTCAGTATCAGTGGACTCCTAAACCTTTAAATGTCTCCCCTAAAGCACGTATAACATATATGCAAATCACAAGCTGTCGATAGAAAACTCTCATTTTAAGTTACTTAATTAAAATATGATTTAATTTGCCTCATCGTAAGAAATAGTTCTACTTTAAAAATCAGAATTACAATAAATAAAGCTGCTAATCTTCTTATTAATCACGGTTGCTAATGATATCAAACCAGAATAAGTGAAATGAATTTAATACGACTCTCTAAATATTTAAATACTTCAGTTATAAATTAACAGTAAACATCTCATAAAATAAACATGTTAAACGCTGTTATTCATTTAGAGAATAATGCCATAATATTGTTCATATTTTCGCAGTTAGGCCCTCTCCATATTTAATGTAACGTGACTGAGGAAATACTTGGGTTGTTTGATAAGAAATTTGGTATTCGCATACTAATAGAAGGCAACAGTAATCATCCATATATGTGTGCCTATAATTTAGTTTTCATGTAACAGATTGGAATGCTTCATGTGATTCAATTATTTTTTCTGGAAGAGAAAATATGAAACCGATCGACTTTGGATAAATGAGTTCAAGCGTGGTGAATGGAAGATGTACCACGTTCTGGAGCTCGAAAATCAGCTGTGAGGCCAGAAATCATCGATAAAGTTCATGATATTGTTTTGGTTGACCATCGAGTGGAAGTGCGTGAGTTAGCAGAGGCTATGAACATCTCAAATGAGCGGATTCATTTTATTTTGTATAATGAATTACACAAGATGGATGCCACGTCTGTTCACTCCGGAGCAAAAGCGAACTTGCACGCGAACATCGGCAGTGTTTGGAAATGTTTAAGAAGAATACAATCGATTTTTATGTCGTTTTGTGACCGTGGACGAAACGTGGATTCATTACTATATGCCGGACAGGAATAAGCGGTCTAAACAGTGAACCGCACGAGGCGAACCGGCTTTGATAAAGGCGAAATGCGTTCCATCCTCTGGAAAGGTGATGACTCCATTATTTGGTGGGGAACGCTAAAGGAATACTCCTGTTTGACTACTTGGAGAAGGGAAATTCGTTACTGGAGAATACTAATCATCATTTTTGGAGAGACTGAAGACAACGATTGTGGAAAAGTTCGGGAATGACCAAAAAGAAGGCGTTGTTTCACTATGACAATGCGCCGGTGCATTCAAATCTCGTCACTGAGCACAACTTAATTGAATTACAATTTGAAACGCTCCCGCACCCACCCTATTCACCAGATCTCACTGCTCGCTACCATCTATTCCCGAAACTCAAAACTTTCCTGGTTTGACATAAATTTAAGTCAAATGAAAAGACCATGAATATAATGTAAACGAGTACTTTCAGAGTCCCCAAGAAACCCACTTCCATTAAGGAATCTCGAACCTGGAAAAACGTTAGATCAAGCGCGGTGAGCTTTCAGAGGAACTCTGTCCAAAAATAAAATGCAAGACTGAACTTGTTACTTTAAATCTATATTCTTAACAAAATGTAACCAATTTTACAAATTGTTGTGTATTGATGTTCATATTTTTAAAATTATCAACCGTTGTCAGAATTGACGCATGTTGGTTGACCTTTCATATTATCAAGAGATAATTTTAGCTAATGAACATCTCAAATATTGAGTATTATTAAATCGTATAATATTTTAATATTCAGGAATATATTTATATAAGAAAAATAAATCCATATACTTTTAAATGTTTTATTAAAATGTTGTAAAATATTGCTTAAACTCAATTTACAGGAGTTATGCTCTTAATTATAAAAATGAATTTGGAACAAAATGGTATAAATCTTTGAATACAAATTTCATGATACTGTCTGTTTTAAAAATAAATTAAACAAATTTATTAATTTGAATTTAATTTAAAAATACGTTTCGTGAAATTATTAGAAGGAACACATGATATTTTATGAAGTACAGAACATTTTCTTAACATGTGGGAAACGTGGCACTCCTGGTAACAACAGCATTTAAGATTGCCTTTTCATATAATTCATAATACTATAGTTTCTTTTATTTTCTCGACAACCAATATGCAAGCCCATAACCAGAGGTGAGTTAAGGGGGAAATGATCCCTAATTTTCTCAGACTACCTCTAAATTTTTATCATATATATTAAATTACTAATCATGAAAATGTTTCTAATAAGAAATCCACGAAAACTACACTTAACAACACATTGTTTAAATAAAATGTAAAATATGCAATCATTGTAGGGTAATCATTGCATCGCGGATTGTGGCTTTATGTTATTGTTATTTTCGGAGGTTGGTATTGACTTAGACAACCCTGCATCGTCACACAAGTAATGTAAATCATGACTTGCATTGTCGCACCATCGACGGTTACATCGGGTTGTTCATCTAGCTATAGTGTTGCCAACTCTATGGATTTATCCGTAAATCTAGATTTTTGTCGTCATCTACAGATATACGACTTTTAAAATTGAATCTACGAATTTTTTGACAGTGTAAGTGATAAATCGTTAATTTTCTTTTACCATTTCTATTTAGAATTTTAGTGATCTATCGAACATAAATAACACAGTCTGTTTCATTTTGTCAGCCATGCAAATAACTGACTGCATATTTAAATAAGTAACAATTCACAAACCGGGTGCGTTGTTTTTGTCTGCGTCAGCCTAACAATGATTGGATTAATGCGAGTCAGACTGTATTGTTGCGTTCAACTTGGGGCAATTTAAAATGTATTATTATGGGTATGGGCAGGTCTTCATTTCATCGTCATCACTCTCAGTGAACTTGTGACTTGTGTTTGTTGGATGGAAAGTGTGGAACATTGTGTTTTTGCTTTCGTAACTTTTTATATGTTCATTATTACAACTGTGCACTTAATGTTTCTTTTATCAAAAACATACCAGTACATGAAATACAACTGAATTAACAAAAACCGCCAATGGTGATTGTAAGTACCATAGTTAATCGGGCAGAAACATAATTTAAGCTGGTTTTTGATTTGAGTTAATTTTGTACATGTAAGTTGCTGATAGTTGCGTAACCGCAAGGTTGAAACTATTCGGACAACTTGGTTACACAGCTACTCGGGAAGATTTACTAGAGTGACTATGGTTGTATTTTCTTGTATGATTGAGTGATTGTAAAAGAGTATCGTGGAAGCTTGTTGTATTATTAAGTGAAAATAAATTCAATTCAATTCAATTCAAATACCACAGTTAATTTTTTGTAGTATTATATGTTACTTTTGTTCTTAATACCTACTGCCTATAGTATATGATATAATGTTGACCACATTTTTATATACCTCATCTGCCCTCCCTACCTCGAATCCCTTAAACTACAGTAAAAAGTTTTCGCGACATTTTACACAAAAACTAATTATTTTTATACCCGATATATGGAGTTTTAGAATTCACTACGAGTTTTCACAGGAAAGGGTTGTCAACACTGGTTAGCTGAAACCATTGAAGAGAAGAGAATAAACCCGACTTAAGTTTAAGAATTAATCATTATTAGATCTTATTTTGATTATAACGAGTATTAGTGTCATGTAATGGTGAATGAATGAGAACAAGAGAAGGATCGGATAGCTCCCTCTAAAATTTAATTTGATTCTTGTCTACAGGCTTGCCACCATGTCTGCACGTTCTTTTTCCCAACACACTAGACACATTTAGCTCAGAGTGTTGTTGCAATCAATCCTTCCAGAGCGACAGATATAGGCTCAAACAATGTGAAAGTATCTCAATAGAACTGTGCTGATGCGCCATATACCTACATAGCCGACTGATTCTCGTTTTCGAATGTCCTATCCAGCCGCCGGAACTGGACGACTTGTCAAGTCTAGTAAAGTTCTGGGAAACGACATGACCAGAAAATAAAACGAGTGTTTTCATTGCCTCCGGCTATGTGCGGTCGTTAACCCGTGGCTTACTCTTAATCTTTTTTTCCCCTGTCCGACAAACACATAAATCGTCATGTCAAGTCATTATTTCGCTATATGGAACGTATTTCACAAGAAAACTTGCAGTTTTAAGAGTTAACAGCTATTAACTACATGAAATAGATCATTCAATAAACGTAAAATACAATACAGACAGCCACAAAATTACGAAACCCAAATACACTTTCTTGTTGTGTATCCTTCAGCTTTCTTTAAATTTGGAAAAAAATATATTGAGAATAATATGCGACATACCCAAAAGTTTGTTGCAAAATTACGATGGAAATATAACTAAATGTATATCTGACAAATGAAAAGGCGAAACCGACTCCGAAAAAATGGGCCCGTCGTCGCCCTATTGAAAATTTAACTCAATCTTATGTTTACAAGATGACGTTCACCATTTGAAAATATTTCGACGACTTTCACAATATGAAATTGTTAAAACAATATTTTTCATATGTGAATGAAATATAAAAGAATACGAATTCGGGGTACATAAAACCACCTATTACTACAAAAAAAAAAAAATATATTCAACTACTATCCATTGCCTTTTATTGCGGTACAATAAGTAATGAAATAACAATAGCAACAATTATAACACCAACAATATGCGTTAATAAGAATAACTTGAGCATCTTTCATTACAATAACATGCACACACATTGTTTTAAGAAATATACTGCAGTGCAAAATTAAATTTACACACGCGTGCATCTATTAACTTTTGACTTTTGTAAAGTCATATAAATATAAAATGGTTAGCCATTCTTATCTAATTACAATGCTCTCTACAAGTAGAACAAACAATTTTAACCAAACTAGTGGGAAAGAAAATGTAATGCAAAATACTGTTGATTTGTTTTATTTACGGATGGTCTTTAACATCTCAGGTCATCAGCATCCCATTCAATTCGGGGCGTGAAACGGCCGACAAATTTTGCTCAGAGGCCTCTTCTTTCAGGCTTGAGATTCTTTTTCGTGCCGTAAATGTACGAAACGGGACCCACGGCTTTACTTCCCTTCCGAAGGAAGCCATACTTAGGATTTTTACGCCCGAAAAAATGCATCAATCCTGGCCGGGTTTGAACCCGCGATCTTGGGTTTAGAAGGCAAGTATAGTTACCACTCCACCATCAGGACCAACAACGCAAAATACAATTTACCTTATATATGTGTAAGAAAAAGTTCTAGCCTATATCAAGAGCTCTATTAAATTTGATTTGCATAAGATAGCTTTAATTGTCCTAATACAAAATTTATTTTACCAGCTTTTTCTATATCCAAATCATGACCTGGTGATAAACTTTTCTTGATAACTTTTGTTAATAAAATCACGATGAACGAGATATTATTATTATTATTATTATTATTATTATTAGTAGTAGTAGTAGTAGTAGTAGTAGTAGTAGTAGTAGTAGTAGTAACGCAAGTCATCAAATTATTCCAGTGTTGCCCATTGTTACATTTTAACTTCTTACTTCCACTGCATTCCAAGATCGAACTGAACTTCTCTATAGGCAAGCACAAATCTTTAAAATATACACTAACTATACGCCTTAAAAATAATCGACGTAGATGGAACAGCATCATATTTATCATCCTCTATTTTTATGAAAAGTCTTTCTTGGCAATAGTTATAAACGGGTGTATCACTTTTCTTAACGTCACTTGCAAAAGAGTCGAAACATGTTATACCATCCTGTTCACACCATTCATTATAGCCATTATAGTTTTCTTCATCTCGTTCCAAAACCCACTTCATACGTTCTTCCAGATATTTTCTTTCACAACTAGGTCTCACTGTCACATATGACGGTTGATTAGGGAAAATTACACAGGAAAAATGTCCTCCCTTACCACAATTTTTGGTGCGAAATGTTTAATACATGCTACAGTTTCATCATTAACTTCAAAATTTGCACGGTGTATACTCTTTATCCACTTCTCCTTTAAATATGGCTCTTTAGGGAATATGATGGTGTGCGGTACACTACCATAATTAAACCGTCACAGGTCGTTAAGGTGCGGACTTGTGAGCGGTAGGTATGGGCTTCCATTTCCGTCAGGACCGTCCTTCCTAACTGAATTTTTTCCCCAGGTTTTCCTCAGTCCTCATAAATGGCCGATGCCTGGGAAATACCCTAAGTTTAGGCCTGAAACGTTTCCTTCCTTTAAAAACATCTTTCCCAATTTATTATAACATCTCATGTATCATCAGTATCCACCGCCTGCGGTACCTCAGTAGCAAAAACGGGCGTTGAACACTATTAAGTAAATAAATAAAATAATTATAGGTATAACTGAGCACACAACAAGAGTGATATATATTGTATAAAATATTTTCTATTACACAAGTACGTGGTGTAATTTCGTTAAATAAACATTAATTTAACAGAAACAAAAAAAAAAAAAAAATAACACGCTAGTGTTGATTTACTTCCAACTATAAATCATTGTAATAAACCACTTAACTGCAACGAACCAAATAAACAAGCATATTGCTTAATAGCAGCAACATGCCTGAACCTGGATCGCCGCCATTTTGGGTAGTATCGATTCTAATATTATGGTCTGAGAATTGGCATCTGTCTTGAAAAGTAGCCGAATCCCGGCGCCATACTGTGGCATTAAAATGTACTGCGCTTCCTATTCTATTCGTTATTGTTATGTAATAAATATGACTGCAAAACTCTGTAGTTTCTAGTAAATTAAATTTATAACTGCTCATTTAATGATGGAACTAATAAAGACTAACTGTAGATATAAACAATCTTACGCGTATTATAAGATTGTCTTCCAGTGATGATTTTATAAATGATGCAGTTAGAAAATTACATAACGCTTCGGATTCCTATTTGGGAGGTATTAAGATAAAATCCTGCGGCGATTGTCAGACTAAGATGATTTTCCTCAGTCAGTTTTAATAAAGGACAAATGCCAGGCTCCACGGATTTACCTTCCATTTTGTCATTCAACTTCATTCTACTAAGACCGACTATATTTATCACATCCCAATGTAGGTATCGATAGTAGACAAAACAGTAGAAAATGTGGTCCATGCTTTTAATTACATGACTTTGTTAATTTGATTCGCTGCAGTTGAATGGTTTATTACTGCGGTTTATTGTTGGAAGTAAATCAACAGTAGTGAGTTACTTCACTCATTCAGCGAGTCTCTCAGAATGTTGGTATACTTAATGCAGTCCAGAGTAATCCCCGACAGGCTACTGACATTGGTATGCAGTTACAGGAGCTGTAAGTCTTTTAAAAGAACGAGGGTTTCACAGTGAGAAAAGTAGACTGTAGAAATAGAATGGAAGTTAATGACATTGACCATCATCGAAAGTCTTTAACCAACTTTCCTTTTACATACATTATGATTTTATGACATAAAATGCTTAAACAGATTACTAAAGCATGACTTCTTTAATACAGGAATGCATCGAAATATTGTAATAGTCATAATAGGATTTCATACCGCGCCCTATTGAGTTTATTGCACATATACTCCTGAGGAGGCATGGGAGGAAGGGGTGATATGGAAAATATTCCGGGCGGCCAGGAACTCGAGGAGGTGATGCAAGGGTGCACGTTTTCAGAATATAAGTCCCAGTACAAGACTGACCATATTTACCACACCCTAATGTAGGTATCGAGTAGACAAAATGGTGAAAAATGTGGTTCATGCATTTAATTACATGACTTTGTTAATTTGGTTCGTAACGGTTACATGGTGTATTACAGTGGTTTATAGTTGGAAGTAAATCAAGAGAAGCGTGATGCTTCTATTTTTTTTATAAAGTTAGCATTGATTTAGTGAAATCACACCAGAAACTTGTGCAATAGAAAGTGTTTAGTACAATATGAATTGTTCTTGTATATCTTAATTATGGCAATGCACTGCATAATACCACATTTACATTTCTTAAATAGCAGTAATTAAAGGAGTGGCTAAAGAGTGTGGCATCAAGTAAATTTTGTAGTTAATGAGGAAACTGTAGTGTACTTTAAACGTTTCGTACTAAAATTTGTGGTTAGGGAGTACATATTTCCTGTGCAAATTTCTGTAATCTATCATCGTATGTGACGGTATGGGTTAGCAAAGGAAGGAATGATACGAAAGAACGTGTGAAGTGGGTTTTGGAGTGAGATGACGAAAGTTTTAATGAATGATGTGGGCAGGATGTTGTTTTGACTGATTTACAACTGAGGTAAAGACGGTACACCCGTTTATAACTATTGCCAAGGAAAACTATGTCCTTTTCATTAAAAGAGACAATGACGAATATGATGCTGTCCCATCTATTGGATTAGTTGAAATGTATCCAGTAATTTGGAAGTAAATATCCACCCCAGCATTCGCCTAAGTGACCAGGGACCTCACAAAAAGAAAAACAAAACAAAAAGCGAAGGCCAGGATGGCCGCCCAAACGAAAATTGAAATCGGGGGGAAAAAATAAATAAATAAATAAAAAACGCAAGCGGCGAAGTATGACAGACTTTGACAGATTTAAACTGAGAAAGACACGACAAATGCAAAACATAATCCGCACAGTTGCGTTTTACCAATTGAAGAAGAGAGCTTCAAAAGAAAGAACTAACAAGGCCGAAGAAAAGAAGAGTAAAGGAACCAAAAAGGGAGCTCGAAAGAAACCTCAGAAAAAAAAAAAAACAACAACAGAAAAAGAAAAAGAAGTAAAATAAGCATATAAGCGAGTGTCAATTGTTTCCGTCTGAGCCACCCTATTCAGTTCTCTTCTCTCTCTTTTTCTTCTTCTTCTCCTCCTCCCTCCTTCTTTCTACTCGAGAAAAATTATTGAAGAAAAAATGGAATTGTGACACTATCTTTCTGAACTTTCTAACTGTATTAAAAATATACAATATTTACATGCATTTTTAAATTGGCTTTTTATGTATTTTATATTGCAATATATTTTTGCTGGTTCCTTGCCTGGTAGAGTGGAAGAGAAGGCCCCATGTCCTTAATTCTTACCAGGGTAAATAAATAAATAGCCATGTAATCTATTTTCACCTTTAAATTTTATATTGTAGATACACACGATATTTATGTCAATGTAATTAAATAAATAAATAATTAAATAAATTTGTACGACTTCTCTATGTAAATTCACATTGTTCGTCAGTAGTTTTACTGATTTTTTTCACTTGTGTTTTGAAAACTTACTAAACATTTTTGTTTACATTCATCACCGATTATTTTAATCTAATTAATTGCTGGTATTTGTTACCTCATTTATAACATGAAAACGTAGCATAACCGCGTTAAAACTTTCCACGTTACTGCCATCATTACCGGGAAGATTGTTGGATGATTACACTTGCCTATAGGCTACAAGTATCTACTCCTCCCCGGTTAGCGTGAAAGCCCGAACAAAATAACGGAATGCTGCGTAGCACGCGCATGATCGTCGACGAAAAACAACGTAGGACTTCGCGGAGCGAAATAAATACCAAACACTCATCCATGTCCAACACAGAACCTGCGGCTATCAAGCTTTCTTTCGCGTTCTTCATTAAAAAGAAATAAAATAAAATGGAACGTAGGAAGGAACGCAATGAAAGAACATCTCCGAACATTTTTTTTAAGATGGGGCTGCGACCTTGACGAACCAGTTTCCATTACATGTTCACTTTCTACAATAGGGTCTGGTCAGTAATTGAAAGTTTCTGTTTCTCGTCCAAATCGAATTCAATATTAATTTAAATGTCCGGTTTTCATGGCCTACACAGTTTGCCCTCTATTTCACTTATCTTTCTGACCGCTACGAGAGCATTTCTATTTTCACTAACATATAAGCTAGAGGCTGAGATAATCTGATGCGCGTGTATTGCTTGACACCTACCAAAATGAAACAGCAATTTTTGGACAAGGGGACAATTCTAATGCTATTAACAAGAGATGTTAGATGTTGGACTACAGTCTTATGCGAATTAATGTGAACAAGCAGGTAAATATAGCTTAATAAGTTATTCACTATGATAACTCCAATTCTACACCGCATTATTGATACCCAGTGTTAGCATAGTTGTAGTTATTGCTTTTACAGATTGTACTAGAAGTTAAGTAATTTGTTTGTGTTTCTAGCTTTTTTAAACATTTTCTTTAGCAAGCGTATTTTTATTCCTAATGGATATCATACCTAAGAAGAGAGTCATAAGCTTATGAATTTATTAATATGACTCAGAGATAGATAGCGGCTGAATGCTACATAAGTTTGGTGTTGTTAATAATATTATTATAAGGAAAAAATGAGAATGGATCATTTTCACCTCAAAGGAAAATACGATGTGGTCAAAAACGAAAAACGTCCAGGAAAGACGATGCCTGTCTAATCAGGACCAGCAAAATTAATCCTGAAAAGAACATTTTTGATTTACAAAAAGTTTTGGAGGGTGAAATTGCATGCTTAAACAGTGCTTAGGCGGCTTCTAGATGATGGAAGGAAAACTCGAAGACCGGTCAGAAAACAGCTACTGACGTGTCCTATGAAGAAAAAGAGATTGGCATGGGCTAGAAAATATCAGAACGGGACACAAGATGAGTGGGTAAGGGTTCTGTCTTCTGATGAAAGTAATTTTGAACGTCTCGTGTGTAAGGAGAAGCGATGGAGAGGAAATCTCGCAGAAGCACATCAAAGAGATGGTAAAGTTTCCTCAAAATAAGTTGTTTTGCATTCACAGATACTAAATGTTTGATTTTTATTGACGGAATAATGAACAGCGACAATTTTAGAGAAAAGAACCGCCCCAGAACTGAAGAGATTGGCAGAGGAACTGAACATTGAAAAGGGGATTTTCCAACAAGACCAATGCGCAGCTTATGTTGAATAGAAAAGCTCATGAATACTCGATGCATAGGAAACATGTTTAAAGAAACATATCTGAAACATGTATGATATTTTTTGAAACCTATGAGAGTAGGTCCTTGTGGTGTAGTGGTAACTATACTTGCCTCGCAAACCCAAGATCGGAGTTCAAACCCGGCCAGGGTCGATGAATTTTTTCGGGTGTAAAAATCCCAAGTATGGCTTCCTCCGGAAGGTAAGTAAAGCCGTGGGTCTCGTATCGTACATTTACGGCACGATAAAGAACCTCAAACTTCACCCCTGAATTGAATGGGACGTTGATGACCTGAGATGTTAAAGAGCGTCCGTAAATAAAACAAATCAACAAAACCTATGAGGGAGCACACTTTAGCACTCATGTATTTGCAAGAAAGATTGGATTGGATTGCTTGGGGTGAAGGAGAGTACTTCGATATTTTATACTTGCTCAAGGCTGGCCGTTTGTGTCTACGCTCCCAATCGAAGCACCTCCGGGAGAAAGAATTGAGGTAAGGGAGGATTCACGGGCGGTCATACACGGACGAGGTCTCCAACACATTTCACCGCGACGCCATAGGAGCCCCTCCCCTTCAAGGAGTTTGAGCTCCTCAGAAAGTTCACTTCCATGCCAGACGCCGAAGCGCAAGCCACCTGCACAATATGCCAGTCCACCTTACCCTGACACTTTCGATCTTGTAACAGGATCAACGGAATGAAATGTGATAGCGGAAAACTCGTGTAAAGTAAAGACATATCCCAGCATTTCGCCTAAGCGAGCAGGGGAAAACAAGGTCCGGATGGGCGAGAACTGGTACCAAAATAATAGGATCCATGTTTTAAACCCCCATTGCTGCGACCTTGGGAAGTTATCCTTTATCCTGGAGTATAATCGGAACACACTGTATTTGATACGAATAGTTTAAGCGATTGTCGTGGTGTTTACAAACTTTACAGAAAAAAGAATTATTACGAAACAAATATCAAATCATTTCGGCGTGACAATTTAATGATAACACTGGTATACATGGTTTTTTTTTGTTTTGAAAATAATGAATGTTTCTGAATCGGAATTTCATACTAAGTACAAAAATGAAATCCTTTGCCATGTTATGACAGACTGAAATGAAATTCAAGCACATAGTCTCTCGCGACAGAACTCCGAAACGCGACTGAAAGAAAACAAACCCTTTTGAGTTTTTATATGTGCCTATAAAGTTTTGTAATATGTGCTATAACATAGCTACAGTAAATTTGTGAAACCGCCTAAATCATTTGTACATAACACTTTCAGAACGCATTTATTTTATGCATTCGTTTTAAAGAAACATTATACTAGATATAATTTATTGTTTAATAAACCATTAACATTAACAATTCATTTATAATTATAATAAATTTAACAATTGTTTAACTGTCTAACAAAGCATGGAACCTTTAAATATAAAGCTTTAAGTTGCATTTTGAAAAACATCCACAAATGTACAATGTGTTTTCATTGCTTATTCAATTTCCACGCGTTCTATGAGAACGAGGTGTGTAACAGCTTTAGAATGGGAACTACAGAAGATTCGCAACACAGGTTATGTAAAACGTTTGGAGTTTTTTGCAGTCTCATTGCCATGACAGTGCAAATTCGCTGACTGTTAAACGAGGGTTGCAAAATGGTTTTACTTCCGAAAGTGAAATCAACGACATGACTCGCCATTTCGTTTAACACCTGTAGTTTGTTATAAAAAAAGACTTTCTCTTATTATGAAAAAGAACATATATGAACAAAACTGTACTAAAATATTGTGACATAACGATATTCGTCTAGTCCAATGATATCGACATGGCCAATTCGGTTTTACACAAAATTACCGTTTTGAAATGTTTTCGGTTAGTTGTTTATTATACGTAACATATTGGTAGTTTGAATTAAATGTATTTTATTAGCATTCTATATCGGTATACTTTCGGTTTGCATTAACACCAGGTCTAGTAATTTTAAATGCATGTTATAACTTACTAAAACTGTTAAATTACTTTAGTATCTAGCGATTTTATGTATTTGTATTAGAATGGCTACATATGCATAGAAACCATTGTTGTTATTGTGGTTTGAAACTTACCTAAAATAACAACAGGGTAAACAGGAATAGGAATAGGCATTGTTAGGAAATGAAGTAAATGCGTTGATACCCAGTATCTATCCACCAATCGCCCCCCCCCCCTCCAAAGCGCGTGTACTTTTATAGCTGAAATCCTACCTTCAATTTTGCTATATTAATAATTCTCTATTGAAGTCTAGGGGGGTTGCGTGGAACCATGTACTTCAAACTTTCACATCCTGTGTAATAATGTCTGCACCCAAACTTCTGTTATTTTTGGTTAGTTAGTAAGTAAATAAGTTAGTTTAAAACCCGTGCTTCTGCGGCATACCAATACGCAAGTTTCAATTTATTATTATTATTATTATTATTATTATTATTATTATTATTATTATTATTATTATTATTATTATCATCATTATTATTGCAAAATATGGTATCGCGCCATTACTCATAGTTTTCCTCTCAAAACATCAAAACGTTGACCCAATTGATTCAGATCTACTTTAATAAAGCTAAATTGAGGAATAGATTGTACAGTGATACATTAAGAGTATTCTCAATATAAAAGAATAATTAATAAGTAAGGATATATAGTGTTTAGATTATGAAAGCTTTAAAAGTTCAATGAAAAACTGAAATTTTAGTATAGGAAGTATATTTGCCATAAAAACCTTTGTGAGTCCCTGTAGTGAGGTGGTTATCATACTTGCCTCCTAAACCAAAAATCCAAAATATGGCTTCCTTTGGAAGGGAAGTAAAGCCGTGGGCACCGTGTTGTAGATTTGCTGCGTGTAAAAGAACCTCAAGCCTGAAAGAAGAGACCTATGAGCAAAATTTATCGACCGTTTCACGCCCTGAATTGAACGTGACGGTGATGACCTGAGATGTTAAAGAGAGTCCGTAAATAAAACAAACTCAACAAAAAATAAAAAAACCTATGTATAAAAGGTTGAAACCAGCTGATATTAACTTCTAAATCAAGCCTTGTAAAACAAAATATTATGTACTCATTATTCTTAACTGAAAATTTTATTTAAATGCAGAAAAACGGATTATTACAATATTTTATTTTATTCGTTCATTAACTTGACTATAATATGTAGGAAATTCTCTGATAGAGTTGAAAGACCTATTGCTAGATCCTTTCCTGGAAGAAATTTCATCTCACAATACAATTATTGGTCTTGCGATTTTTCAATTTAACGTTTCTGGAAGCGTCACGCAGTCATGCAGTGTAAAAGAGGCGCAGAACAAAAAAACACTATAAAGCCATTACTAAAAAAAATTAAATTCTGTTAAGCGTTTTTAAAAATAAAAACACAAGCATTCGAAAAATTGCAAAATTATTGGTACTTCGTACTTCAGAATCCATAAGATATTGAAGAAACATGAATATAAATCATACAAACATTCTAAATCTCCAACAGTGACTATTCGTGGCATTAAAAATGGAGCATCGCTAGCTGCACATAAGGAATTTAATTTGAAAATAATGTTATCTACTACACACTTTGAGTATAAAATTATACTGGTATACATAATTATATCGGTTCACTATTTTAAACTGCTTATTATACAACAGAAGGCTGATAACGTAAAAACTGCTATATTTCAACATAAAATACAACACATTAGAGGTACTATATCAAAATTTTTGAATGATTTATTTATGGACGCTCTTTAACAGCTCAGGTCATCAGCGTCCCATTCAACTCGGGGCGTGAAACGGCCGACAAATTTTGCTCAGAGGCCTCTCTTTCAGGCTTGAGGTTCTTTTTCGTGCCGTAAATGTACGACATGGGACCCACGGCTTTACTTCCCTTCCGAAGGAAGCCATACTTAGGATTTTTACGCCCCGAAAAAATCCATCAGTCCTGGCCGGGTTCGAACCCGCGATCTTGGGTTTAGGAGGCAAGTATGGTAACCACTACACCACCAGGACCGACAAGGTACTATATCAGGTATATAATAGTAAAATGAACTTTTAGTATATTGCCATACTTAATAAATAACAAACAAATAAAGATAGCCTTGAAATCCCCTAAGGACAGGCTGAGCTCAATATTGACTGATTAGGTGAGCTAGCTCCTAAGGAGTAACTTCATAGCCCACAATAATTCACGATTACATACGCATATGTAGAAAAAAGAGAACTATGATGGCAGTAAAAGAACGTTTTCAGTTTGCCTTCTACGACAATTAAAAAAAAAAAAAAAAATCGTGGAAACATTGTGACTAATTCCAGCTATACTATTCCTGCTTAAAATAACATCATCTTTAATTTTGACTACTCTAACGTTTAAGAAAAGAATTCCAGAAGCTTATTTATGATACTATTGTCGTTTGTGAAGTCGCGTCAGGAAATCCCCCGGATGTCGGTCAGCAGTGCTACAGATCATTGGCTGCATGCCGGAAGCGCGTCATGACGAAAAGAACGCTAATCACATGATGGAAGCATTTCGTGAGTATTGAGTCATAAGTCGGGTGCTAATATTAGTTTTTATCAGTATTCGCTGCAGACAACTCTGGAATATAAGTGACGAAGAGCTATGCATTATTTAAATAAAAATGGAAAGAGGTCTTATAGCCCATTGCTTTGGGCTAAATAAATATTTTGGAGAACTCGCCTTTATTATAGTAACTTCTATAAAGAATATGCGAAGCCTCTTGCTTAAGACAGGTCGTCTAACCTCCCATTATACGGTCAAATAACTTTTGAAATGTGTTTAAAGAAAAAAAAGCATAAGAAAAGTAAAAACTACAAATATTTCGGCGGACACCTTCTTCCCCGGACTAAGGCAGCGGATGTAATGCATCCCGAAATCGGATGTCAAATATCCCCGCCTTAAAAACTAATATATCTTTTAATTTATCTTGTAGTTTTTCTTTTCAGGTTTCAACTGGTATAATAAGCTGCCACAGAATCGCATAAGGTAACTAGGAAGTGTAAATCTAGCAAATAATACAGCAGGACACATTTTGCACTATATCCCAGAAATTTGTAAAGCTTCGAGATATTAAGAATACTTAATCAAAGGTGCTCTGTAAATTTTAATTCTCTAATACACATAAATAGTATTTTAAACGAAAATAAATCTTATTTTCCGATAACTTAAAATTTTGACATAAATATACTTTTTTCTCAGATTTGACTGGATCAAACACACAATGTATGCAAATGTGAACTGCGGTAACTAGAAATTTTTAAATATATTAGTTGATAAAAATGAAAGAAATGAAAAATATTTCTACTTTTTTTTTAAATTTTAATATTAATTTTTTCAAGCAAATAGCATAGATAAGTTATTATATTTCCCAGGATAGCATGTTGTCTGCAGTTTAAGTAATAATAATAATAATAATAATAATAATAATAATAATAATTCCAATTCCCCCAATAATTTATAAGAAAAATGTGTGATTATGTCACAATGTTTTCAGTTTTCTTAATATCTCTCAAAATTTTCACATTGATAACATTATACTTTTCTGAGATACAGTGTAAAATGTACGCTGCTGCATTATTTGCTAGCTTTACACTTCCTGGTTACCTCAAAAAGTTCATGGTTTAAGTATGGATTTCTTGCGGTTTCCCCCCCCCCCTCTTTCTATCTAGCTGCAGAAAGTTGTTCACCTTGAAAATTAGGTCAAACATTTAAAATAACTTTAAACGGTTTACTTTACTTTTGAGCTTTATTATAAAATTATGTCGTATTAATTGAAGAATAAAAGTACCAGTCTGGGTTGCCTAAAATCAAACTTTCTGCTACCTAAATGAGACTCCTAAAGTATCAAAACGACAATGTAGATTGCCAATTGCCTATCTTAAATATGCAAATGTTTTAAGATCTAAAAATGCGGACTCTAGTTATAACATTTAAAATGGGTGAATGAGAGAGAATTTGTACGTAAGGCATTCATTAAGTTTTGCAACCAGTCAATGCATTATTAGACAATAAGAATTATAAAATATCTAAATTAGCTGGCAGCAGTACACTTTAAGCTATAAAAGTATTATTGAAATTGATCATTACCGGGCTAAGTTGCCTTGATTGTAGGTTTAAATTAATTTAAAAACCAGAGCTTTGGCCGACGCTACGGTCGGCATCATCAGTGAACTGAAAGTATTTGGAGAGGAAGAGGTACAGAGCCGAAAGAAGGGGTAAAGGAGGTAGGAGTGTTGGGAGAGTTGTGGCGCAGACGTTGTTATATTGACCAATAACAGATTCCAAGCGTTACTTATTTCAAAACCTCTGTCTTTATTTATATTATCTGAATACTGCTCAACAAACTACCTCTGCGCCATAACTCTGCTGACACTCCTATCTGCATGCAAGTTTTAAATATAGAAAATAAACCAGAGGGTTAAAAGAAGGACCAGTTGTCATGTTTGTGAGTTCATAGTTATGAAATTACCTCGAGCAAGGTCCCTATTAAATCCATAATATTAAAGAGCACATATCGAACTTTAGCGAGGTTTTCGCGATAATTAGGGAAACGTTAATAAGCAGCAAGACCTTCGGACACTCCGATGATCAACTAATCGAAGTTCTACTGTATAACTTAAAAGTTTTATCAGAATCAATAAACAAAAAAATAAAGAGCTGTTGAAGAAAATTGTTCCAAGTTTTTTACTAAACTATCTTAATGATTGACAGACTTAGGTAGTGCTGTTGAAATTTGGTTTTATACCTATGCAACTCAAAATAAAAAAAAAATGTTTGATTGCATTGCGGAAGGAATGACAACAATTGGGTCTTATATCTTTATTCCAGGAATTGAGAAGGCGACGTTCAAAGACTGGATCTTCAAGGCTTTTGCATGAGAATGCGTCCGCTCACAGAACAGCTGCCAATTTCAGAAAATTGGAGGTCGGAAAAGTTCAGGTGCTCGACCATTAACCCTGCAGCCCTTGTATGGTGCAACTTCTTGCCTTTGCCTTAAGTGAAAAGTACACGCTCTAAAGCGACCTTGTTCAAGCTATAAATTCAGTTTCGCTAACAATAGCTGAATACTACATTACCTTTGATAGATGGTTGAACGCCTTCCATTATGTATGTGTAGAGGCAGCTGGAGAATACTTTGAAGGACTTTGGTATTAAATGCTTCAATGCAATTCATGACGTGTTTTCGGAAGATATTTGAGTGTTCCCCATACATGCATTTTTGTCATTGAAGAATTTTTTTAAACAATTTTACTTTTAAAAACTGGAGTTTTTTTTTTTTTTTTTCCCCCTTTTTCTACTTCGCGTAAAAATGTAAAAAGTGCACAATATTTCGTATTTTCCGCTTCATAGCGGTAATCTCATATATACACACGCATATTAGACCACTCTCGGGGCGCGATTCCAGGTCCGCAACATGACACAGGTGGTGGCAGCGATAACATTACGTTTAGAGATGATGCCCAGAGAGGTTAGCGACCCCATTTAGTGACATGAGGTTGTAAGGAATGCCGCGCCGCACAAGGCCACCGACCCTGATACCGCGCAGGTGCCTCGCCAACTGTTATAATGAGGAGAAAGCCTTTTCTGTTAAGCCCACCATTTCAAGAATTAGCCGGCGGCTCCACTAATTTCCCTGCTCAAGTTGCATTTACCTTTATTTCCTAACATCAATTTAAGAAATTGCAGCAGAAGAAAAGTACTGCGAGTTCCATGCCTTGGTATACAGAATCAAACTTATCATTCAATTGTAAAAAAATTAAATACCACATTCACGTAAACCATTTTATTAAATAGAACTTATAACTTTTTATTTCTCGGCACACTTTCCTTAAAATGCCTATATTTTTTTATTAGTTTTACATTCTAATAGCTGATAAGGTTTTATATGTAACTGTTAAAAGGTAGCGCTTGCCAGTATTATATGTAATGAGAGACACCCAAGTTTTATATCGTAAAATGTTATTAAGTTATGACTAGAAATGACAATTTTATGTACGAACATATTTTATTTGAGAGCATGTAAGTTCCTGATATTTAGTATATTGAGGTTTCAGCGATAATTCATCCAAAAATAACATTTTATAGAGAATATAGGTGCATATTTCGAGGTCTAAAGAATAAACGTATTTTGAGTTTTTCCCCCCGTCGTTTTTACGTGCAAGAGTAAATTTGTGTATAAATTGAGGGGGAAAGAAACCTGGAAATTTTATGATGGTAAATTATTTTAAAGGCTGCTTTTACCTTCATTCCATGCTGGAAAATCGCTAGATTTTCGAAGCATCCGATTGGTCATATAAGGCTGGTAAACTCTGCAGGCAACCCATAGAGTGTATTACATAGGCTTTTTTTCTGAACTAAGCATGATTCAACTTGCACCCCCCCCCTTTGTAGTCAGCAACTTTAGTGCTCATGGTTGGCAGGAATTATCTTTTCTGAGAAAACAATGGTGGAAAGAAACACGAGTACGCATGATATTGAAGAAATCGTTTTTCTTTGGCATTAATAGCAGACAGTTGGGAGCTAAATGGAGAAAATAAAAGCATCTCGTAGCTGGTTGCTAAGTGAGTGTTGAAGCAGTTAATCAATGATGATAAAATAGTATTTTACAATGCATGCAACAAAGCAGTGAGTTGGAACTTAGAAACAATTCATTTTGCATGAAACAAATATTACTTTCGAACATTTAAGTGTCGGGGATACTTCTAACAGGAATATAATATTGTCGTATTATTTTCTAGTGAAATGCGACAAAATGTCAGTATTATCTTATGAATATTATAATCTGAAAAGGAACATAACATTTTATAACTGTTTTGTGTGTTACCACAGACATTGTAAATTTAAGGGATATTTTTTGCATTTAAGAAAATATTTGGGCACTCTTTAGGAAATATTTAGATGCGCATTTTCAGTTTTTTGAACTAAAATTATCATCCTCAGTTATAACACTTTGAATGGAATTGCCATTTATGAGGACTGAGGAAAACCTAGAAAAAACGTCAGCGAGGTTAGATGGTCCTGGCGGGAAGCGAATCTCTGACCTCCCACTCACGAGTCCTTGCCTTAACGACATGGCCACCTGTAACGATTTGTGTACAATGTGAAATATTATTTTACAAGAGAACGTTTCGAAACCAAACTAACAAATTAAAGATCGTCTAACAACGATCAAGTGCATATCCAAAATTTTAGGCGTACATGGTTTTCTATTGATAAATAAAAGAAGAAAAACATTACAAGACCTTGTTATACTCAAATCGTGGATATTTTTAGAGTTTCCATACCAGCTCTTTGTAATTAATATCTACAAAATGCAAAATTAATAAACGAATGTAAATAAAATAAAAGTTAAACTATGCACAGGAACTAATACATTATTTACATGCTGATTACTGCAAAAGACAGGGTAATTCGGCAAGTTTTTATAGTGGTAACTTTTTTACTAGTTGAAATTTTTGATGTTGGTAACTTTGTTATTCCGTTCATTGCAACTTATATTTTCGGGTTGATACGTTTGTTTCGTTTGTTTTTGATAAGTGCACATTTTACTTTTCTGATCTAGTTCTGATTACTACCAAATGTGAGAGATTCCGAAAATCCCCGTTTATATATGGAGGATATCACTAAATATATTGTACGTGTCCATCAGTAACTATAAAGAACTGTCTTGTTTAGTAATGAACATAAGTATATTCACTGGAGTAATACTAAATACATTTAAGTACAAAGTATATACATTTTAATAAATTATAGCTCTAAGTTGCTGATTATTGAATTCTAGGTTTTTGGGACGAAAAATTGCCAACTAGAAATATTTGTAACTCAGAAATCAATACAGTTATTTACATAAATTTATATCATATGATGAAGAGAAGCGGAAAAAATGAACATTGAAATGTAAAGCGAAGAGAAAGAGAATAAATGAAAAATGTATTAGAGAATGGTGAGAGTTGAGTAAAAGTGAGTTCAATGATAGAAATAAACTGGATGTTGAAGATCAGAATAATCTAGAAAACAAAACAAAAGAGAGAGAGAGATACCTTAAAAAGATAAATTGGGAAAGAGTACCGTCACGGATGGCCGAGGTCGTTAAGGCGCGAACTTGTGAGCGGGAGGTGTGGAGTTCGAATCCCGCCAGGACCGTCCTCTCTACTAAGGTTTTTTCCAGGTTTTCTTCAGTCCTCATAAATGGCAAATTTCGGAGAGGTACCCTAAACTTAGGCCTGAAACGCTGTCTTTAAGAAATCCTTTCCCAGTTCATCATTTCATCTCACGTATCATCGGCGTCCACCGCCTGTGGTGCCTCAGTAGTAAAAACGGGCATTAAACACTATTAAAAAAATGGAAAAGAGTACTGCATCGAAGTAAAAGCAGCTAATAAGAGCAACAAGAAAAAAAAAAAAAAAAAAGATGATGATGATGATGATGATGATGATGATGATGATGATGATGATGATGATATGGAGGTATATTGATTCCATTTAGCATTTAGTTTATTTACGGACGTTCTTTAATATTTCAGGTCATCAGCGTCCCATCAACTTAGAGCTTGAAATGGCCGATAAATTTTGCTCAGAGGTCTCTTCTTTCAAGCTTGAGGTTCTTTTATGTGACGCAAATTTAGAACATGGTACCCACGGCCTTACTTTCCTTTGAAGGAAGCCATACTTAAGATTTTTACGCCCGAAAAAATCTTTCGATCTTGGGTCTATGAGGCAAATATGCTTACTACTAGACCACCAGGACCGACATGTAGGTTGCAAGGCGGAGTCGATGTGAAGGAACGAGGGCGCCTAACATATGCCGCTCTTTCTCTGACTTCCGTAATGACGTCCAGGTGAAACTCAAGTACGCTACTCTGCAAAACTTGCAACATGTCCTGCGTTCTGGAATTTCGGTGCACTCGGCTCCTCGGCAGGATTTCCCCTCGTAAATTGAAAAGGCGTTCACTCGTGACTTCTGTTTCTTCGAGGAAGAAGGGCCCATCTCAATCACTGTTCACAATCCTAAGATTACTTAGCAGTAACGCCAGAAGCCAAATTCCAAACAGGTAATTTAGTCCCCGAATTTCATGAATATCTAAATAATTAACTTCATTTCTCTTTCTCGTCGGTTTCATTGGCTGTGGCGAGCGGCCAGTAGCTTCAGCAGGAGACCTCCTTAAGCTTATTTTTATAGAGTGATTGACTGATTCTATGAAATGTATTGAAAGGCTGGAATGTAATCTCTGCTATTCCTAATTCAGTATAAGCCAATGCTACATTGCGGACAACACAGCAATAAAACAATGAATCAATGGTTCGTTTTTAAGCTTAAAACAATCCAATTAATTATGATCATAGAAAAGGATTCTAAACTTTAAAATTCTTATTTAGCTCACGTGTTCACGATACATTTCTTTATAATTTAGTGAAATATTTAACATTTGCAAAGGGAATTTAAGTGATAACACTGATTCCAACCGCAGTACTTGGGACGGAGGGGCTTTTAAATATACGAGGTGCGGTTCATGTTTCCGACCTTACCATGTTACGTTGTTGATATTCGCAAAACATAATTTGTTTTACGTAATTTCCCTTTACTTCAATATATTTCTCATATCTCTGAATACAGATTTCAATACTCTTAAAAATGTTCAAACATTTGTCCGCAAAATACTGGTAAACAGCGTCCTTCAACTCGTTATCGTTCGTGAATCTTGGCCCTCCAAGATCAGATTTCGGTTTTAAAAATAGTAATAATTGCTGGGGCAAGGTTTGGGCTGGATGATTAAAGTCTTGGAAGCCACATGTGTTTACAGCAGCCTTGGTAATAGCAACCGTGTGGATTGGTGCGTTGTCATGCAGCAGACGAACAAAGCATTCCATGCCTTTTTTCCTTGAGGACACTGCGCAATCGATGTAGCAGCTCAGTTCAGTATTTCCGTCACCGTTATGTTATTTTCCTGAGGTCTATCATCAGAATTCCTCTGCTGTCCCAAATAATTGTTGCCATGATCTTCTTCGTGAATTGGGTGATCTGGACCTTTCTAGAAGGGTGTGTCACCCTTCTTCTGCCCCTCCAATGATTGCTTTTTTTGAAATAAAATCATAGTAGAAAACAATAGTTTTGTCCTCTGTGACGATGGATTTTAATACTACCTTTTCGTTACCATGGTAAAGGTTAAAAAACGTCCGATAACATTCCATGTGCACTTGCATTTCAACTACTGATTGAGTTCAGGGCACATCATGCGCTGGTCTTATGCAAATATTAATGAGGGTGCAATGCACAGTTGTTTTAGAAATCCCCAAAACTGCAGCTATTTCTATTGTCTTCAGACTCGACAAGAAAGATGTTTTCTTGTGTCAACACACCCGCTGATCTACCCTCACGCGGATCATCTTCAAGGCTCTCTTTGCTCAAACGAAATAATTTTGATCACTTCTTTGTGTCAAACATGAAATGGAAACTTTATTTTACATACTGTCAAGACATTGTTTAATATCACTGGGTGAAAGATTTTATTTAGTTAAAATTTTAATCACTGCTTGTATTCAATTTTGAACGTCACGCTGTATTATGCAACACATGACTTATTGAGCTTCTCCGAGCAAATGATTGGAAACGAAATGCAGGTTTATATTCTTGAAACGTGTATCAAATAGCATGAACATGCAACAACCAATCATGTCCTTCTATTTCAGGTCAGAAACTTATGGACCGCACCTCGTACGAAGAGAAATTTCCTGCAAGTGTTGATGCTAAGATTACGGAAGGAATTTTACTGCCTGTAGATTCGTATAAAAGCATGTTTCTTCAAGGTAATGAGTAGATTGGGAAACCTTCAAGTTGCTCACAATTTCCTTAGCAATTGAAGAGCTGAAGCTGTTTTACAGCTGTTGGTTGCAACATGTCACTCAAGAACCACTTTCTTGATTCTCAAATTGGCTTCATCCTCCAAATCTATGTGCAATGGCATAGGGAACCTTTCCACTAACAAGGGAAAGTCAAGAAGTATCAGAAACTGATTTCGGCCAAATGTGGCGCATATAAAGTGCATAGCCGAATAAGCATGCAGGTCAATTGTTAGCGCCAGAGCGCAACGCGTTCTTCTGATATAACCTATGCAAGTTTACATACGTAACACAACTTGTATGTATTTGAGCGAATATCGTGATAAAATGTGATGTATCGTGTACATTTGTGAAAGCCTATGACGGTATGTGTAAAACAAAATGTGTCATCTGATCACATTCATCAATGTTTGTGTCGAAACAGAACTGCATGAGTATTGTGAATGTTTCGGTGCCTATAACATTAAATGATTGAGTCTGGATGTCTAAATTGGACGTGGCTAGCTCAGTTTCCCCAGTTTTCATATCGCGTACTGTGAGGCAAAAGCTACTGCAGGATGACATTCTTGTAAGTGCAGAAGTAACCATCTAGTTATTCTTTTTAAAATAATGTTTAACTCCCGTTTTTACTACTGAGGCATCACAGGCGGTGAAACTGATGATACATGAAATGAAATGATAAATTGGGGAGGTTTTTTAAAGGAAGGAAACTTTTCAGCCCTAAGTTTAGGGTACTTCCCCGGCATTTTAAGGACTGGGGAAAATCTGCAAAAAACCTCAGTCAGAGAGGACGGTCTTGGTGGGAATCGAACCCCAGAACTCCCGTTCACAAGTCCGTGCCTTAACGACCTCGGGCCTTCCGTGGTGTTCCCATCCAGTGACATCGGCAGGAGTACATTGTTACACTAGTTATATTTGGATGTAACGCATGTGATCAGATGACATCCGCACAATGGCACATTTGGTTTTACAGCTATTGGGCATTCTCTAACGCAGCGGTTTCCAAACTGTGGGTCAGGACTCCTAGGGGATCACTGGATTCCATCTGGGGGGTCGCGGTGCATATGGGAAAAGTATTTTTATTTAAGAACTTATCCTTTTCACGTCCGTTCTTATTAATAATGTTTAACTAACTGTTACATTATGATTATTTTGACCAGTTATACAGCACCTCAACAATGGCTATTGTGATTGAATAGATGTCACATTGTTGAAGCTTGCGCACGAACTTATGACTTTATTATTATTATTATTATTATTATCATCATCATCATCATTATTGTTAAGCAGAGAAGTGAATGGAGGGGGCAATAATTTCATTCACGAAAAGGGGGTGGTGCATACAAGGAGTTTGGGAACGTGTGTGATACATCTCATTGTATGACAATATTTGTTTAATGACATACAAGTGGTGTTACTTTTGTAAACTTACAAACATAGGTTAAATCTGCCGCTAATATTTGTCCTGCAAGTCTATCTGACCACTTTTGGTCAAAATCGGTTTCTGGCGCTCCTTTTTAAAACATTTCGGCATTGGAAAGAAGGCATCAAAGCAGTTGAGCGCGGCTATTCTTGTTGACTACTACTAGAATGTACAGAAACGTTGAAGTTAATAGTCAAAGAAAAACATTAATTGCATAGTGTTATTTTATTTGTAGTAAACTCATATATTTAATGAGGTAGTGTTCGAATGAGCGAGCATCACATTCTAGGCAGGCAGTGCATTGTCAAGGAAATTCCGGCACACTTTCAAGTATCTCATGCATTTTCCAGGTGTTTAGTTCAGAAACTCATAATTATCCAGGTTTACTACGAAAGTTCTATTGGCAGCTTTTTGTATTCTAGAATACCTTCAGTTGATAACTTTTTGAATCTGTCTGCATGTACACGTTGCCTGATTGGTGAATGCTAGCTGCACCGTCTATTTTACTCAGTCTGTCGTGGTATATCTAATGTTCAAGCATAATCTATCTATATAACACTATTTTTATTATTTATGTCTTTAAAATCAATCATTAGTCCCTGGGGTAACTGGTAAAGCATTTGACCGCAGACTGAACGGCCAGGCATCGGTTCTGTTGTATTTTAAGTGAGACTATTTCAGTTATGGGCCGCATGAGCGCGGCTGTTTACCGTGGAAGTGCAGCCACCACAATGGGAAAAGTGAGATAGAATGGCCGCGTGTAAAATTAGTATTTTTATTTTAGTGTTTATATTTTTACCGAAAGCATTAAGTGATATTGTATTTAAAGCTAATAATAATAAGCAGTGGCATGTGTTGTGAGAGATGTTGAAAATAATGCCCCTTGGCGGCAATATATTGCCCACATCTGCGTAGGAAGTTTCTATATTTAATTTAATTTTTTTTCCGATGGGACATAGCGATTCGGAATACGTTTCTTGTCATAACTTGACCTTTAACAAGTTCCCAAATAGGACATTTTCCTGTGATTCGCCTTACCCCTTCTGCAAGAATCCGTATCACATATGTATCGTACATAAAAATGCAAGTGCTATTAGCACACAATGAACGCATCCAGTATCACATGAACGCACAACCCCTCACTGATAAAGCCTCCCTCAAACGAAACAAGCTGCTACCTGAACATGCCCCATAGGCCTTGACGACTGGTTTCTCCCATTAACTGAAATTACGTCACTGTATAATACACCTAATCCACTGGGGGTTAAAAGTTGCCAACCTATTGCTGGCTACCGTATCTCCGTCTAGTGCCGTAGTTAGTTAGTACCATCGCTCGTTTCAACGGCTGTTAAGCCTATCCTTTAATTATTAACCTGTTAATAATTAAAGTTAAACTGTTGAAGTTTCTGAACAATTTATTTTAGGACATTAAGTGTCTTACAAGAATCGAGAATTATATGGGCTTATATAAATTTATGAAAACTAATGGCGTGTTTCTAAAAATGGCTCATAGTCTCAGAAATAATGAGACGGGCACAACTGAAACTCGAGATCCGATAAAATTTATATAGAATGCTAAACTTTTGTAAATCATTTAAATTTTGCAAACTTTACAGCTCTTCGTACTTTTCAAAAATAAGGTAAGCACATTTTTTTTTTGTTTTGAATTAGTTAACTCATAAGAACAAAGCGAATTTTCCATAAAACTATCATTTACAATGAATTAAACCTTAAGTCCCTCTCTCTTCTGGTAATACGGTAGATTACATTTTATTCTAAAAATAACAGGTCAATCGGCTAGATTTCTCTCTAATGATGAACGTTCTCCAAAAGTTTTTAAGTAGTTTTAATGTATATTTATTTGACAAAATCTTATTCAACTTTATTACAATTAAATGTGTTTGTACACAAAAGTAACTAAATAAAAAAATTGTTTTTGTTTACCCTAATCATAATGTATATGTGTGTGTATATACGTTATGATTAAAGTAAACCAAAAGAATTACTTGTGGCCTTATAAACCCATATGTGATGCTGCATTTAAATATCTGCTGCTATTGAATTTTAAAAGTGATATTTAAGAATCTGCAAATTCAATGCTTACGTTCTTCCAGCTGTTGGTTAAGTGTGAGCTATTGTGTGCTGAAAATCAAATACCTACCAATTCTGAAACGCTTCACCATCACTTCAAAATATCACGAATTACACTAAGAACGCACATTCCGGAAAGAATTACTTAAGCTTAATTTTATATATGTAAATAAATATTTTATCCTTATTATTTACACATTTTATTAAGAAAACTCAGTCTTGCTTTAAAATACTGATATATTTTGGTTACTTATTTTTGGAGTAAAAGCAGTTTATTTTTTCAACAAATACGTGATTTAAACACTTACTTAATAAGTGAAATATTCTAAGAAGTCAAAAAATTGAATATAAATGAGTGCTTATAGCATTAGTAGAAGCAAAATATTTAACAGATAGAAAGTAGTGGATGGAATGCAAAAATAGTCTAAAAACGAACATTTTAAACTAATTATATATATAAACACGAATAAAATTAGAAACAAAAATGACCTTTTAGTTTTAGTAATAATTGATTTAAGTATTTTAATATTTCCAAACATGTAAAATTGTGCACAATTAGAGCATTTCCTTGTAATCATTAATACTTTGTAGTTATTTTGCACACTGTAAAGAGCAATATGAGAAACAAATGTAATTTATAATTGAGGAAAACTATGAAGGTATGCTGAAGTGTAAAGGTCATTCCAAGGCAATTCTCCCGCGTAATTCATCATGTTTGCTGTAGTTATGCGTAAGTAAAGAAAATGAGAAACACTCTACAGATTTATTAAGAAAGTGGTTAATTTTAATTAGAGAATTAATATAGTAAGTTAAAATCCATTCAGGCCGCAGCGCAAGCAGAATGTCTGCACTGTATGTATAATCTGGAGACATTCAATGATGCTGAGAAAATATTCAAATTCTTATTAATGTCCACGTGCAGTGCAAATTATTTTATGGGGTAAAACTCGACTTTAACATTTTTTATTGAAAATGTAAAACTTTACCTTTTTCTCAAAATAAAGTTTATATTTTTCTCAGCAAAATTTTGTTTTCCTGCTAACTTAAATGCATACATTGGACGTTGCATTAAAAAAAAAAGTAATTTGTTTGTCACATTAGTATCGAGTACAAAAACTCTGATACCGATATAGGTGCGCTAGTAATAAAGTGAAAGAATTTTCAGTATTATAGTATATACAATAAAAAAGTTTACTTTCAACGGAGAAAAGCCAGTACTTACAGCTGTCATGCCGGCGAGGATAGCTTCACAACAAACAGTAGGTAACTGGCAAGAGCCATCCTTCAGCACGCGTGTTATATGAAGAGTATACAAGTGGTCCACTTACTGCCCATTGGTTTCCAACCAAGGCGTGCCAGCCTACTTTCCGCCTTTCCTAAACAATGTGATCGCAATATCTAACAATGTGACGCGCACCCTAATTATTAGTGATGTTTTGAGCCTTACTTGCCACACATTGCAAAATACTACTATGTATTAAGTTCTTTGTTTTCAAAATTTCTCCAGGCGACAAGAATTAGGAAAGGCAAATGTTAATCAGACGCAAAGTTGTAAATGAGCACAACAAGGAACACTGTTATAGAATTTTAATTACTATTTTACAATTTACATTTGTTTTAGCGTTGCAGACGCAGCAATCAAAGTTGTGTAGTTGGTAGTTTCTTAACAAGACGTACATCATGTGTCTTATTAAATGTGCAACACTTTCATTGTCTTCTGTAAGAAGCATGAATACAGTATTAATTTATTTCATTTCCAGTACTCACTATAAAAAGTCCGTCACTCAAAAACTGCGTAAACTAAGCGAATTCCTCAGTAACTTAATAACTTAAAAAAATGAATATAAAATTCAAATGATTGCTTTATTAATTAATGAAATTAATTATACATTATGACATTACCGTGAGGGATTAGAAGAACCAAACCAATCAAATCTTGCAATCTATAAGTATTACAAAAGAGAAACCACATTTTCAGAATTATTATTATTATTATTATTATTATTATTATTATTATTATTATATTAAGATTAAACCACAAAAATTAAGGGCATATTATTAATTAAATGAATTATATGACCACTGATAGACAAAGTTATACTATATGAATATTTTTAAACATTTTAAAATGTAACCATGTTTATGAATTGAGCCCTTGATATCATCTTTACGTTCACTAAAATAGAACAAAATAACAATAAGTTTCGAATGGCATTGTGTATTTAAGATGTTCTTATGCTTCAATAAAAAAACATGTTAGTATTTAATAACAATTATAATGTACTAAGCAAATACACACAATCAACAATAAACAATCCAAAGTTCCATGGATTTTCATTGGCTTTGAAATTTAATTTAAATATTGTAGTAAAAACATGTAATTAAAACAATTTCTGACAGTTATTACATAGTGCTCTTACATACAAATATAATTCTCACACACATATTAGATTAATATTTCACATTTGCCCTCTTCATGACTATGTTTTTATTAAATATAAAATATATACATCATGTGCATACAATTTATATGCTTAATTAATTTCTCAATTTTTTAAATAATATAGAGAAAATTAAACGCAAGAGCGTTTTTTAAATTTCGGTTCTCAAGCACATTCCTATTCCTAATGATTCATATTCCCTAATTTTCAGAATCTATTTTTCTTATTTTATTTAATGTGTATGCCGAATGTTGTTGTGAGAAACAAATATTGGTGTCACCAGAGCAATTTTTAAATTCTGGGTTTCAGGTAAACCTCCACTTCTAATAGTCCAATTTAACTGATTTTCAAAAACTAATTTTCTTATTTTAGTTCAATTGCATATAGCAAGTTTGCTTTAAAAAAATTAAAATTGCGGCTGCTAGAGCAATTTTTAAATTTCGCTTTAACCAACCCCCCCCCCCTCGTTTTTCAGGTACAACCCCATTCCTAATGACCTGATTTTCAGAAACTACTTTTATCAATTTATTTTAAAGAAATACATCGAGTTTCTTTGAGGAAAAAAACATAAGATTGCCACTGCTAGAGCGATTATTATTATTATTATTATTATTATTATTATTATTATTATTATTATTATTATTATTATTTAATTTTCGCTTTGGGTTAACCCCTACCCCAATGGTCCAATTTTTTTGGTTAAAGAACTCGACGAATCGTTTATTAATTGATGGTATGCCAAATTTCGTATATAAATTACGATTGCCAGAGCGTTAACAGACCGCGCGCGCGCACACACACACACACACACACACACATACACACATATGTATATATATATATACACACACATACACACATTGTTGTTTTCTGTGCCTAGCAAGTAGGTTCGATGGAGATTTAAAGACATTTTTCAAAAATCGTTTCATGGGTACAAGTGCAATAGCTACGTTTCTTCGGCATTTTCTAAAAGGTGAAGTATTGTTACCAACGCCAGGTACCAGCGTCGCGGAGTGGTGCCGGTAATTGTCATACTTATGAATGGAAGGTTTTAAATATGCCTCACCGTATTATTGCGATTACTATTGAGCGAAATCGCTTACTTTTTTTTAATTTTTCTTGCTTTCTCGTTGATTTTTTAATGTACCTTTGTCTATTTTTTCGTGTGTAATTACTCTTTGTTTTCCTATTTACATCATAGAACCTTTCCTTTCTAGATTTTTTAACTTATCTCGTTATTACTTTCTCTCGATTTTCCTTTAAAGCATTATGACATTGTTTTAATCCCAAGGAAATGTCGCAGGAATTAATTAAAAAAATCTCCTGCTACAATCAATTTAATCAACCAGGTCAAAGGTAGCTTCTCTAATTCGTTGTTTGCGTGCGCTCTTCCCAAAATTTCAAGTTCAAATTCCTATAACTACTATTGATGCGTTTTTATGCGTAAAAAGCAATTTATGTAGGGAACTTGTAGCCTGTGCTTGGTGTTTCTATTTACTGTTATTATCTTTAGGGGTGCGAACCAATTATCCGTAAGTTTGTTGTGTATTTTGATCGAGCGAGGTGAAAGGAAGCGGCAATTGGCACCTCTTGCCCATGTCATTGTGTATATACACCACTTGAAACGTCACCTCTAGTCAGGTGTTTCATAGCAAAGTTTGCCTCAACATTTATGCAGACTGATTGTTGTTGCGTTGTAAAGTTGAATAAATGTTATAAACGACCATTGGATAACATAGTCATATATCCGAAATAAAGGAAAAACTTTCAGTTATTTCAAAATCAAACATATTACATTTGAATTACACGTTCTCATGCAGACACTTTCCAGCAGCGATAAGTTTCGTTAGTAGTAGTAGTAGCAGTAGCAGTAGCAGTAGCAGTAGCAGTAGCAGTAGCAGTAGCAGTAGCAGTAGCAGTAGTATTTATTATTCCATATTATTGCACATCACAGTCGCAAGATTTGCAACATCGTTCAATACCTTTGTAAAATATTTCATTTCTGAAATTAATACCAACAAAAAAAAAAAAAACAACTTTAACAATAACGCACTCATACACACGCGTGAAACAGATATACACACAATAATTGTGATATTCACACATATACATATTCGTATTATTTATGTACAATATTTATTGAAAGTATATAAAACTACATATTTCATTTAAGAAAATGCCCAGGTTTAGCAGGTTTTGTCTATTTACAATTAAGTTCCAACATGTCGGCTTCCCCCTACTGGAAGTTAAAAATGAATCCGGGAGAAATTTTATCCTAGCATCTTCTACTGTGAGCACTTAGCCAAAATGTGCACCCAGCTCCCGTTTCCGAGCAGTCCTCCTGCAGTCCTCCTGTCTTACACTTCAAAAACATTACGTACCTTGCAGTTTTCCAGTCTAAGTCATGCTATTCTCGACCCCTGTTTCGTGCCTATCTCCATGATGTAAACCGCCAAGGGTGGCCGAGGTCGTTAAGTCTCGAACTCGTGAGCGGGAGGTCTGGGTTCGAATCCCGCCAGGACCGTCCTTCCTGACTGAGGTTTTTTCCAGGTTTTCCTCAGTCCTCATAAATGGCAAATGCCGGGGAGGTACCCTAAACTTAGGCCTGGAACGATTCCTTCCATAAAAATAAATCCTTTCCCAATATATCATTTCATCTCTTGTATCATCAGTGTCCATCGCCTGTGGTGCCTCTGTAGCAAAAACGGGCGTAAAACACTATTCATTCATTCATTCATTCCATGATGTAAGTCTCTTTACCCCATATAATTTGAATACCGCTCTGCAGGTTCAAAGATGCCACCTGCATGCATAGCGCCTCTATTTTTGCTGAATGGCAGGCTATGTGATGTAAGTTGTTATAATTCGCTCTGTGTTAATTGAATGCAATGAAAATGAATACTATACAAATCTTACATTCTATGCATTTTTCTTTGCGACCATTGGAAGAGAATATTGAAATTAAAAATTGTAGTGTTAATTGTGAGTCAAACGGCAATTTCAAAACATAGGCAGTATACAATGATTTGTAGAAACAGATGTCACCCTGCAGATTCCAGACTTTAATAAAGGGAGCATGGACAATTTTTGCCATCAAAATCAGGAGAATGAAGTTGTTTGTTGAAATAGATGCATCACTATGATCTTTTTATTTGTGTGGATGTTAATTCTAGTTACTAAGATTCTAGAAGCTTGCAATCTTTACTCAACAGCATTAACCGACTTTATACTGTCATATGCTGCCTCTGAAATTCATAGCAAATTCAAACCTTCTGCTTATCTTAAAAATCAACCAGCAAGGAAAATAACTAATCCCGTAACAGAAAAAGGAAGTGTTATTGAATTATACTATAAAGGAAACAAACGAAAGCTTATGAACCGGCTTGACCTCCATTACTAAGGTGAGGGGTCTTGAGACTGTTTACGTTCTCAATATGACCCTACGTGGTACCAGATAAAAGTCTCGCATTCAATTTTGAGGCCATGGAGAAATCAGGGGCATAGTACCCCCGGTAGATAGACTATATGCAAAGTATATATGCTTAGCGGGCTACCGGAACAACTAGGCGATATATGTTAATTGCAATGCTGAATGCAGTTCTAGCAAAGGCTACGCATTGCGTATCATGGCACACTTATCACTACATTCCGGATTTTTATTCTCTTTTTCTCAAGAGTAAGTGAGAACCCGGTATTGCTGCTGCGGCGAGTCGCGGAAGTGTGGCGAGATCGGGCAACGCGGTGAAGAATATATATATATATATATATATATATATATATATATATATAATGTAGCAGAAAAACTGTTTTGCTAAATGATACATTATTTTAAACTTTTTAATATACACACAAATTTATACATTTAACCTGTACTATAAGCGCAAAAATTATTATTGAATAAAATGGCAATAAATACCTGAAATTTATAACATGTATACTTTATATTACATAGAGTCGGTCCTGGTGGTATAGTGATAACCATACTTGCCTTCTAAATCCAAGATAACGGGTTCAAACCCGGCCAGGATCGACGGATTTTTTCTGGTGTAAAAATCCTAAGTATGGCTTCCTTCGGAAGGGAAGTAAAGCCGTGGGTCCCGTGTCGTACATTTACGGTACGAAAAAGAACCTCAAGCCTGAAAGAAGAGGCATCTGAGAAAATTTGTCAGTCCTTTGACACTCTGAATTGAATGGTACCTTGATAACCTGAGCTGTTAAAGAGCGTCCGTAAATAAAACAAATCAACAACAATATTACATAATAAAATATATTTTATTGTGTTATATAATTTATCGAATTATTGATTGCACAATGATGTTATAGTGTACTTATATTATAAACTAATAATATTATGACCAACCCCATGGTCTAGTTCCTGGCTACTATTCCTAAGTCCCGGGTTCGATTCTCGTATATGCCATGAGGATTCTTCCTTGACCTGAAAGATCTTCATGGTGCCCAGGTCAGATAAGTTTCGTTCTCACTAGGTTTGAGGATTCCTCTGGCGCACCGTAACCATATCATCATCATCATCATCATCATCATCATCATCATCATCATCATCCTCATCATCATATCATTGGATTGACATATAGGTGGCCCGACTTCAGAAGACAGTTACAATACTGCACATTAGGGGAAAAACCATTCATACTATAAATATTGCATAACTGCTATAATACCTGAGTTAACAATCTATTTTTGTAATACATAACGTATTAATAATAATAATAATAATAATAATAATAATAATAATAATAATTCCTCGCATCGCGCTGTCCTATCCGCTCTCTTCGGCTAACTTTTCCAATTCACTGCAGCAGCAACAACACTCTGTATTCATCAAACCTTGCAGTAAAGAAACTCTAACTCAAAAAAATAGAAATGTTTATTTTTTGCGAAATTTTAAAAAAATAGTTAAGAATATGCATGTTAAAGGGAATGCGCAAAAGTTTATTGTTAAAATAGAAAGAAATTTATCTTGGTGAAAGAAACAGGACACAAAAAGTAGTGCTTGCCTTCTACATCCAAGATCGCGGTTTCAAACCCGGCTAGGATCCATGAATTTTTTCGGGGGGTAAAAATCTTAAGTATGGCTTCCTTCGGAAGGGGAGTAAAGCCGTGGGTTCCGTGTCGTACATTTACGGCACGAAAAAGAACCTCAAGCCTTAAAGAAGAGGCCTCTGAGCAAAATTTGTCGGCCGTTTCACGCCCTGATTTGAATGGGACGCTGATGGCCTGCGATGTTAAAGAGCGTCCATAAAATAAAAAAATACAAAAAAGTAATGCCTTATGACAAATAAGAGATAAAATATATTTATGATTATTTAATTTGTGTGTTCAAGGATTTATAAATCTTTTAAATCTCTAAAAATTACCCGTGATAAGACACTGCGTGCTGGGGGGGGGGGCCTCGATGTGTTGATTAAAAATAAGCAATTCACGGTACGTCGTTGTCTGTGCCTATATTATCTATAGTAACAAACGAACTGCTTCCTTTAGTTATTTGACGATCTATTTTCCAACATTTAGTCTCATCTACCTACGAAAATAAATATTTTATATTATTTTTTCTTAATAAAGGAAAAGAATTACTGTTTATAAATAATTTAGCAGCATATTTTATAAAAATCCCTCCAAGTACCTCCCTCTTACCTTTCATATTCTTGATTAAATTTGGAATGATAGATGTAACATTTTTGTAACAGAATTTTTAACTGTGTGAGCGAAAAGGAAGCAATCGCGATGGCTTGGCCTTTAAAGAGCTAAAGGACTCCCCCGAAGAATGCACTAGGATGGTGTTGAGATAAGCTATTTCCGCAAGCTGCTGCAGCATCCTGCCTAAGTCTCATTTGTCAGGATGAACCCTCTTGTATTAGTGCTGTTCTTCTTCTGGTCCATTATCCTCAACGTCTTCTGTCAAAAACCTTGCACCAGAACTATCAGCACACCGTGAGTAGCGTTTATCATTTAAATTCGTTTTTTAAACATTTTTTTAAATTTTAAAATTGTATTTATGCTACCCGATTAGAAAGATTTTTTTTTCAATATATTTTGGGCTTTTTGTTTTTTCCGCTGTGAATTTTGCGAAGATGTTTTCCCCCCAAATGTTTCCTACTGCATAGCTTCCTTATTTACTTACAAATTCTCGACTTTCATCGGATAAACTTGTACAAAATTGTCTTTTTTCCATAGATTTTAGTTTTGTAGGTTTACATTTGTAAATTTATAAGGCTACAATAAGAAATAATATAGGCTTGACACTAAAACAGACATAACACACATAATATATTTAGTGTAACATTTGGGGTATTTGTAAATTCAATACTCAAATGCTAGAGATAATAGAAGAAACCAAAAAATGTGTTTGTTAAATAATCATAGTTCTGAAATTGAGCGAGTAGTTCATTTGTATCATGTTTCAATGTTTAGTTGTGATCCTTTACAAAAAAAAAAAATGTTTAAAAGTGCGGCTTCTTGCTTCAATACACACATAAACGTTTTATGCCTTTAGAGACTTCAGAGTTAGCAGTTTAAACTTCCAAGTGACCAGCTTCTCCTCTGGGTCAATAGGCGTCTAATACAGCGAGCTCATGGGACGAGGTCGGGAGGCCGGGACAACGAGCAGGACCAGCAACGAGTAAGCCGAAGTCAATGCATTTCTCAGCAAATGCACTGGTGAAGTGAGGAGATATACCGCATGAGATCCCAGTATCAAGGGGAACGTTCTCAAACAATGCATCTTGCAGAAACTATAGATAAATGTTGCCGTTGAGGCATATGCCATTGAAATGATTCCTCGCAGCGTCTATCCACTTTTAACAGCAAATCTGATAGAGTTATTACTCTGACCATAGCCTCTCGGTAATCGTTATTTCGGCAGTGAACAAAACAAATGTTCTAAATTTAGGTTCCTTACTGTATCTGCGGAGATACCACTGCCAAAGCTCAACCCATTGAAGATATTCGCTCTGTTGGAGCGCTTGCTTCTTTTACGGATGAAATGAGGACAGCTGTTCCTGCCACATCCACCAAACATACAATACACAATACGATACAATAAGAAAAATTGCTTGTATTTGGTACCTGAAAAAATAAGTTAGAAAATATTCATGTGAAAAGATTGTTTTCACCATAAGAAAAAAATCACTATCTCACTGTTTAACTGGCGCAATTTATAGTTTGTTTTATCTTTCCACGTGAACTATAAAATATATATTTTCGAAACAAACTTTACACGACGACATGATTAGGTTTAGGATACAATAATTATCACGTTGTTGAACATTAATCACTTATTTTGCGGAGTTTGTCTCGCAATAAATTACAAGCGTCTTCTATAAAAGTCTACCAACAATTGTATCTTTGGTCTCTAAATGTAAGTTTGAAGTCAGAAATAGATATTTTCTCATCTAAAAATGTCACTTGAACATATTCCATCTTGGCTAGGTGCGTAAGATGAACAGTACGTCAAATTGGGTTTTGTTTCCTGTTAAAAGATTTACCACTGTTACAATAATGTGAGGCGATTTGCTGCTTTCGAGGAACTCTTCAATAATAACTAGCCCAAGTGGTACAGTAGTACAACACATTATTTTTTAAATTAGTATCACTATTATTTCTCTCGTACGACTGTCCATGTCAGAAGAGCGATAAAGGAGTAGATAGTGCATTATAGCTTACATATGCGGTTAATATATGCAGACTTCGCTGAGTCAATCTACATAGTTGATATATATTTAATTAAATCTGTTACTCGCTTCTTTACTTTCCAGAATATAAAGAAATAGTATTAACAATTATGTTGAATAAAAGAGGAAATTTAGACGTTAACAGATTGGACAAATCAGAGAAAAATAGTTAAGAGAAAATATTAAAAAATGAAGTAGAATAATTCAGAAAACCTTTCCCACGAGTAAATTATTGCTATTATTATTATTATTATTATTATTATTATTTTTTATGTCCTTATATATCTACAATCTTGATGTTTAGCTGTAATAGAACCTAAATAGTCAAAGCAAAAAATAGCGTTACAGTTATATGAGAAAATTTATGCATGAATAGGATTTTAGAGTAGAAGGATGGGTATCTTTTCCTTGGGAAATCATGGTCAGAGTCTCCATTCTTGTAAGAGTGGGGTTGGTACTTTTTTGAAAGCGCCGAAGTCTCTAGATGCATTAATTTTAGAATACTATATGTGTAAATTAATTGTTTAATATTAATTTTGCATGAATTTAGGTGCATTTATTTTATTCATATTTGGTTTTTTTTTTCCTTTATGTTATATATTTACATGTCTATATTAAAATTAATTATAGTTAAATTTGTAATTGTGTTAATTATGTGGAAATAAATTTAAAATTAATACTCATTTTAATGAATCAAATGCAATAGAAAAAGCAATGAGGTAGGTTTGAATTGAGATGATACATTTATTGCCTAGCCTGAATTCTCACTTTCAGCCGAACGAAATTCACTCAGCATAAAAATTATGAATAAATACAAAATATATGTTATTTAATTACTTTTGTAATTTAATACCTATATATGAATATTTTAAGCACGGAAACTTAAGGAATAGGTCTGAGGTCAAATAGAAATTTATATGCACTATAAAATAATAAAATTTAAGCTTTAATGCCGCAAAACATAAACATACTCATTTTCTTCATCAATATGCGGGGGTTAATCTGAAAGTTTTGAGAACGAAGGTAATAATTTTTTTTAAATGTGATCTTTTTATTGCATCTTTTCAGAGTATTCTCCATTACATTCTATATAACGTGTCATTTGATCAATCCATTTTGTAAATGCTGAATGCAATGCTTCTTTGTATGATATGAACTGTAGGGAGGACGTGGCAACATTTAACTCCTGATTCCTGTAGAAATCAGTTGTTTCCAGCGAGCTGAGACATCGCTGTACAACAGGATTCCACGCAGACCATTCTTACATTCTTCGTTTTCGTTTGGGGTAGACATTTTGTGGGTACCATCTGACAGAGACAGTGTTTTGTTCCTGAAGTGAAACCATCACAATATGAGCACTAGAAAAGCAGTTCATCTCGTTGCCAATATTTCTCGCTCACTTCGTTTTTGTTGGGGAATCCTCTCCTGAGAAAACCTAGACGAATGGCTGTCGCTTAGCTTCTGGATCATATTGATATATTCAGCTTTCGCCATCTGTTATGATGTTATATAGAGGGTAGACCCATAAGCTCCGGCCTAACCCTTTTCTAGTATGATAAAGACAAAAACTATATTTCACTTTTCAATATAGTTACCCTTTGTTGCAATACAGTTCTCACTGATTTGATTTAACATTTCAATCCCCCACCCCCAAAATAGTCAGAAGTCTTGTCTGCTGAATGGGCATAAATAGCATCCATCACTTCTTCTCCACACTTTAATTTCCTTCCCCGAAGGTTTTTGAGTTCTGAGAAGATGAAATAATCACTGGGAGCTATATCTGGGGTGTAGGGTGGATAGTCGAACTTCTTTAAATCACATTTTTTCACAGCTTCCTTTGCAACAAGAGCTGTGTGCACAGGCGCGTTGTCATGAAGAAGGCACACACCCCGTTCAGCTTATCTCGCCTTTTCTCTTTGATGGAAGCACGTAGTCTGTGCAGTAGGCAGCAAAGTACTCCCCATTTACGTGGTGTTCCTCTCCTTAAAGTCAATGAAGAGTATTCCTTCACAGTCCCAAAAGATTGTGGCTATGATCTCCTTGATTCACTGAGTGACCTTGGCCTGTAGGGGCGGTGCTTCGCCAGGTTTACGCCACTCCATTTATTCTCTTTTGGACAAGGGATCATAGTAGAGGAGCATAGTTTCATCTCCTATAACAATGGTTCGCAGAACTTCTCTCTCGTTGCCACGGTAGAGCTCCAAAAATGCCTGACAACAGATGACTGTTTCTACTTTTGGACTGAGAAAAGAAGTCTAGGCATCTATCTTGCACTAACCTTATTCATGTTTAAATGTTTATAAACAATTCGAAGGACTGATGTTTTAGAAAGGCCTAACCTTGCTGCTATTTCTGTAACTTTGAGCTGCCGGTCTTCCATTATTTCTTCTTCACAAGAGCGATGTTTTCAGGAGTGAGCACCTCCAAGGGCCGACCTGCACGATCTTCGTCTTCAATGCTTTCTGGACCAATTGGAAAAAGTTTGGCCCGGCAGAAAATGAGAGAGATATTACCCATATACACCATCCAATCGCTGTTTAATTTCATTTGGAGTAAGTCCTTTTTTGTGAAGAACTTAATAACAGATGGATACTCCATTTTGGACAAGCCACAATCTTTTACACATAGCTTTCGTTATGCTACTATATCTGAACATAGAAGAGCGGAAGTTACAGCTGCAATTATTTACTTAACAGATAAAGTAAGACACCAGATAAGGGCTTTGTGAAGGCGATAATTCTTATCCGGAAACTTATGGACCTACCCTCGTATGTTTATTTTTAGCCTTCCTTTATCAAAATTTTCAAACATTTTCTGTCACCGATCCAGGTGCTTTTTTTCTGTGACTGCACATCTTCCTGACATGATTTTTTTGTTCGAGAATTATTTTCACTGCGACCTATACAATATTCAGAGTTTCCTGAATGTGATAATATGTACAGTGATCTTCCCGCAACATACAAGCTCTGTTTTCATCACATTTTCAACCGTTGTTGCTGTAGTGGACCGTCCTGCGTGGTCTCCATCTTCGAGGGAGTCCCTTCCTCCCCTAAAATCTGTAAATCATCTATAAATAGTCGATTGCGAAAGGCAAAGATCCCTAAATATATGATGCAATCTTTCACTCTCTCTCCCGTAAGCCGACTTTAAAGTAAATCATTAGCACAGAAATACTCTCGCGTGACATTCATCCTGTCGTAAACATACGAGCACACAGAAATGCTGACATAATAAAAACTTGCCTGCAGATCCGCTGTCTATTGATCACATTCTTGGTGTCACATGGCTCAGAATAGGGGCTTGGAAAGAAAATTAAACAGTTAATGCTTTCGGGGAAGGAATCTGCCCACTGTGCGGAGAAAACGACACCTGGTGGCATATTCTCTCAGAGTGGAAGGAAACAAGAGTTTTTAAGAAATCAACATTTATCATCACAGTTTCTGAATGCCAACAGAAGTTTGAATGTCTACCTGAAAGTGTTGGTGCATGAGAGATACACTAGAGATGGGGTATATTTCTAGTAAAGACACGACAAAGGAGGTTAATGGCTGTAGGGAAGGGGGGGGGAGTTGGGGGGAAGGTGAGTAAAGGCAAGGGGGATCACACGTATAGGTTCTACAGTATGTATATATACATATATACAAAGTTAATCATAGGAATCAATGATACCGATTTTTGTGTTTGTATATTTTGATATTAAAAGGACGGTATTAACATGTACGGCCGTAAGGCCCATGCCACAGTTGTATTTACATTTGTATACTTAAACCTGCGACAGTAAAAGTACATTACTACTGCCACTATTTCTACTACTACTACTACTACTACTACTACTATTACTATTACTACTATTACTACTACTACTAATTATACCACTACTACTACTACTACTACTACTACTAGTACTACTACTATTACTACTACTACTACTACTACTACTACTACTACTACTACTACTAGTAGTACTATTACTACTACTACTGTCACTATTTCTATTACTACTACTGCCAGTAATTACTATTACTACTACTGCCACTATTTCTATTACTACTACTATTACTACCACTACTACTACTACTACAGTCACTATTTCTATTACTACTACTATTACTACCACTACTACTACTACTACTACTACAGTCACTATTTCTATTACTACTACTACTACTGCCACTATTTCTACTACTACTACTACTACTACTACTACTACTGCTGCTGCTGCTGCTACTACTACTACTATTACTACTACTGCCACTATTTCTATTACTACTACTGCCACTATTTCTACTACTACTACTACTACTACTACTACTACTACTATACTACTACTACTACTATTACTATTACTACTACTATTACTACTACTATTACTATTACTATTACTACTACTACTACTATTACTGCTACTGCTACTATTACTACTACTACTACTATTACTACTACTACTATTACTATTACTACTACTATTACTACTACTATTACTATTACTACTACTATTACTATTACTACTACTACTACTACTACTACTACTACTATTACTGCTACTGCTGCTGCTACTACCACTACCACCACTATTGCTACTACTACTACTACTACTACTATTACTACTACTACTACCACCACTATTGCTACTACTACTACTACTACTACTATTACTATTACTACTACTACTACTACTATTACTACTACTACTACTACTACTACTACTACTACTATTACTACTACTACTACTATTACTGCTACTGCTGCTGCTACTACCACTACCACCACTATTGCTACTACTACTATTATTACTACTATTACTACTACTACTACTACTACTACTACTACTATTACTGCTACTGCTGCTGCTACTACCACTACCACCACTATTACTATTACTACTACTACTACTATTACTACTACTACTACTACTACTACTGCTACTACTGCGACTGCTGCTTCTGCTACTTTTACTACTACTATTACTACTACTTCTGCTGCTGCTACGGTTAGCATATAATAATAATAATAATAATAATAATAATAACAATAAATACAACGACTTTTAATGGCAAAAATGCTTCTTTTCTTTCTGCTTTTATTCTTTCCATTGAGGTGAGCAATGATATTATTTCTACAGTTGAATTCTTATCATTTTCCATGGCTCGACTTTGATTATGGAACGCGAATATTTGAACACAGTTTTACTATGTGAAAATAGTACAAAAGAATACATCACTGAAAAAATAAACCACTATAAAATGTATACCTTGAAAGAGTTTAAAAGAGTACTTTTGGTAGCCCTAACCAAAATTCAATAGCTAGAACTTCACATAACTGTTATTGTAACTCATGAAGCGCCGTTTCCTTTAATACATTTTATTTGGATTAATAATTTGATTTTACACTGTAATTACTTTACCATAAATGTTCACAGATATAAGACAACGAAGGTATACACATATCCAGTAAAAACAAAGGACAAGAATAACAAGGAACACATAGTTCACAAAACTGCTATTAAGGTGAGTGGACAATTATTAAACATTGTATTTCCAGTATTGCCTTAGTGATTTGAGAAGTTCTAACATCATTTCTACTTTTGTTTTTAAAACGAATTCTATAATTTAGTAATCCGTTAATCCTGCAATCATGGGATTTGCGAGATTTCCAAAATAACATTTTTTGTTTAAACTCGAATATAGGCGACATCTCATTACGACTTACTTTTGATATATGATCATTTAAATTATCCTACCATAGGCATTTCCAATTAAACACATGAAATAAATCAAAATAATAAATATCCAACAAATCTACTATGATATAAATACATGAAGTGTAATAGGGGAAACTTAAAAGTTGTGAAAAGTAAATTGGCATTAGATATATTAAAATTTGTTTTTTAACAATAACTTAATTTTATCATAGTCGCTTCTGGTGGCTTAGTGGTAACTATATTTGCTTCGTAGACCCAAGGAGGCGGATTTTTTCGAGCGTAAAAATCGTAAGTATGGCTTCCTTCGGGAGGGAAGCAATGTCGTAAATTTACGGAACGTAAAAACCTGAAAGAAGAGCCGCTGCATAAATATGTCGGGTGTTTAACGCCCTGCATGATACTCTGTTCACTATTTCATTTCATTTCACTTTATTAAAAAAGAGTGTGTTAAAACTCCGTTGCACTGAAGTTGGTGCAGTATTATTCCTCCTATTAAAAATGAACATTTTCTTTCTTCACAACATTCCACATTGCATTTGGTTTGTTAACAAAATTAATTATTATACTATCATTTCATTTCTTTCTTAATTCATTAACTACCTTATTGAATTGTTTTCTATATTTATTATACAAACTTTAAGTAATCATAAAACATTTCACACACATACACACATTAGTTAATCCAGTGCACTGTTCCACTGTTTGTAGGTTTAAGTACAGATATATTCTTAACTTAGCGTTTAAATGGAAAGTAAATATGCATTATGTTAACAATATTTTTTATTTAAAAAATAACCTTTTAATCGCCATTATGGCATTTAAAATACATGTGAGGCCAGTTCACATTGGAAAGTTCATATATTTAGTATAAAATATTAATTTTATTTATAACTCTTACCATATGGCTTTTCTGATTATCTTTTTTTCGCCTCCCTTTAAGTTGTAACGTATAGTTTTCAATAAAACAGCCCAATGTACTGAAACTATAGTTTTAATAATAATATAGTGCTTGACCATGTCTTTAAAAGTAATGACATTGTCAAGACGGCTACAAGTACCATTGCCTGACCTAGGTATGGTTATTCCTCTGGTGTATATAGACGATTAAAAGAAGCTAACGTATTACTTATTATAATTATTTGTATATTGTTTCCAATTCTAAGATCAATATTTAAAGTCCGTGCATGAAATAACGTTAATGTTATATTTAGATATTCAACCTATCGATAAAACTTTAAAAAGCCTTATCTATGTTGTTAGGCCTATGAAGTGCTATGACAATAGTGTTAAAATCTACTAAGTGACAGATACTTCGAAGATCCTTTCAATAAACAACCGTTTAAAGAGTTGGGGGTTCTATGAGAGATGGTGCCCTTAATATATATGCATACCCCACATGATTTCTTTCTGGCCTACAATAAGGCGCACTTAATTCATAGCCATTAAAACTATAAAGGTTTATCTCATTAGGCCCTAACCAATGATCAACAAGGCACAAAATATCAACACTCAACAAAGATAAATGATCATTTAGGACAATTTCTTCATTTGATAACCCGTGAACATTTCAAGAATAAATAAATAAATAAAACTGTTATTTTCGTATAAGTTTATTGAGACACTTGTACCTTAGTTATTTATAAAAAATCCATACTTAATGTTTGTGGAGGCCTCCAAGTATAGAGTCTTTCTTTGGATTATTGTCGGAACCAGGTGACTTCCCCTTCTGCAATTTCATCGTCGGGAAAGGGTTCCCCGAAAGGTGATGTTTAACAGGGCCGAATAAATGGAAATCACTTGAAGCAAGGTCGGGTTATACGGAGGATGCTGGAGGACATCCCACTTGAAATTTCGCAGCATCTCATTTATCTTGTTGGCAGTATGAGGACGCACATTGTCATGCAAAAGCAACAAGCCTTTGGTGAGGAGTGCTCACCACTTCCTGAGGACTTTACAGTAAGAGTCTGCATTTACGATTAGTACTTGAGGCTGAAAAGTTTATCTTCGTGATTCCTGGAGGATGGTGTCACTTTGAACTTTTTTCGTAGGGACGCTGGATGTTTTCACTACATTGACGCGCGCTTTGTCTCCGGCTGGTAATGGTGCACCTAAAACTCGTTACCTATGACAATCGGGCTAACATATCGTGTCCTGCATCCTGGTAGCGATTGAAATGCTGTAATGCCAGCCCCAATCTTTGCATTTTGTGTTGTGGGGCACCTATCGTGCACAGAGTTTGTGAAAATATAACCTTTCATGCATTATGTGGTAGACCAGCCGTGTGAACAACCAACAGCAGTGTTACAGTGTATGTAATTATTCTTTTGTCTGCTCGGATTAAGCCTTCAACTGGTTGCAAATTCACCTTGTGTCTATCTCCGTTGACCGGCCGACATGGTGTTCGCCTTCGATTCGTGTCCCCCCTTCAGAGAAGTTCTGCAGCCAATTGTATTCAGCTTGACGTGACAGGTACTCCTCATCATAGATGGGAAGCACTTCTTTATGAATATTCTTTGATTCCATTCTTTTGCCCACACAAAAACCACACAACGGAATGCTGCTCGAGGGTTCTACACTCACTCTGAGGCGCCGCCATTTTGCAACTGCTTTTTCACTATTGTAAATCTGGAATGTCACTAATTGCCACCGGACTAATGCTATCATCTAGTGGCAATAACCTCTGGTGCCTTATTCAAGCATGTAATACCTGCATCAATTTGTAACTTAAGTAAGGAATTACCCTCATATTAATAGAATAGAAAATATTGTATTATAGAATTAGTGAATTTCTAGAAAATAAGAATTATGTTCTTTTCTACTGCTGTTATCTTACCCATCAATGTTTGCAACACAAATTTGAAGTGTCTGTGTTTGTGAATTGGTTCTGGGATTTTCAAAGAAATAGCTGCTTTCTGGAGACAGTAGTCCATATAGTTTTTTTTAGTTCCTTCATTTGTACTTTGTTTTTCGTTTATTTTATTTACGAACGCCCTGTAACATTTCGAGACATTAGCGTCCCATTCATTTCAGGATATGAAACGGCCGATAAATTTTGCTAAGAGACTTCCTCCTTCAGGCTTGAGGTTCTTTTACCGTAAATCTACAACGAGACCCATGGCTTTACTTTCCTTCCGAAGGAAGTCATACTTAAGATTTTTACCGAAAAAGTTCAGCAACCCTGGCAGGGATTGAACCCGCGATTGTGGGTCTACGAGGCAGGTATGGTTCGCACTTCACCACCTGGACCGACTCCATTTGTACTGCTTTATCTTCAAAGGATTACATTGATCAACATTGATTCTGCGGTATAAAGGAAAATATGCGACTGTATTGGAAATCAGTACTCTGCTTTCAAAAATGAAATCCGTTTTTGGCCATCAGGTTTAGTTTTTATGATATGTGCATATATGTCTATAGTACTAAATTCATTCCGCTTATACAGCCTACTGCTACGTATCATTGTGTTATTCTAAATCGGTTGTTGATTTTCTTCCTAATCGGCTCCCTTATCACCCAGGTGTTTGTGTTTATATTACCAGCACTTATCAGTTTTGTTCTATGTGTCAGGTCTGTCTTCTTGTGAAGTATTTATGTTTACATTTACAGCTATCATAGATCTCAACTTCAGTTGAGCTGAAAACTTGTGTTAATGCGCACGTTCGTCTTCTACATGTGTAGTGCTAAAATAAAAGTTCGAGCATGACTTCTATTTCAGGATAACGCAGGAGACAGTGACTACAAAATCCTCAGAAGTTTTGCTACGTTTGACGGGAAGATACGTAAAATCGACTCACAAACAGAAACTATATTACTCATATTTCAAAGAGAAAGTTGGTGATCAAGATAAATCGTTTGCCCCTCATATTGCATGTAACAGTTGTGTTGAGGAATTACGTTATTGATATGAAGGAAAACGGAAGGCAATGCCGTTTACCAAACCAATGATATGGAGAGAGCAGCAGAATAACCATGACGATTGTTACTTTTGCATGTGCAAAGTTGTGGACCCCCCCCCCCCAAAAAAAAACCAGAAATTAAATATCCACTTGGAACTCAGCTGCACCTACCCGAACTACCCATACCTGCACAATCAGCAGACATAAATTTTAGTGAATCTGAAAGCAGCTCCGTGACTTCCGACAATCACTTGGTTTCTGACCAGAAGAATTTGACAATTCACAACAACAATTTAATCAATTTGAGTTAAATGATTTAGAGAGGGATTTAGGCCTTACAAAACAAAAACAAACAAAAAGTGAATTACTGGGCTCAAGACTACAGGAGAAGAATTTGTTATTACCTGGCGTTACATTTTCATGGTATAGGAATCGCGAAAAACAGTTCCACAAGCACTGCGCAGAAGAAGATTAACTTGTGTGTAATCTTATTCAACAATTGAGCAGGGAAGCTTATGAGCCAGGTAACTAGCGCCTTTTATGGATTTATTGATTCTTCCAAACGAAGTCTTAAGGCAGTGTTATTTCATAATGGCAACAAGGTAGCTTCAATATTGCGTACACATTTTACAAACCTAAGAGAGTCTTATGAAACTTTTAAGCGTATTCTTGAGGAAGTTAATTACCGCAATCAAGAGTGACAAATATGTGGTGACTTGAAGGTCATTGGTCTGTTACTAGGACAACAGGGAGGATACACAAAATTCCCTTGTTTTCTTTGCGAATGGAATAGCGAGGGACAAACACTGGGAAACTGACCAATGGCCTGAGAGGCATCAACTGGAACCTGGATAAAAAAAAAATGTTACTAGTGTGCCTCTTGTTGATCGTCAAAAAAGTCTACTCCCTCCATTACACCTAAAACTTGGCATGATGAAACATTCGTGAAAACACTTGACAAAAGTTGCCCTTGCTTCCAGTACTTATGCACAAAGTTTTCATCATTGTCTCAGGCTAAAATCAGAGAGAGACCACAGATAAGGAAATTGACGAAAGAGTTAATTTTACCAGCTTTAAGAATGAAATTGAAAAAGATGGATGGATCAGAGAGATTATTAAGAAATTTCTGAGCAATGTTAAAGACCCTCAATACAATGTTGTCAGAAATATGCTCAGCTGTAACATGAATTTGAAGCTTCATATCCTCATGTCACATCTTGACTATTTTCCGTCGAATTTAGGAGCTGTCATTGAAGAGCAAAGTGAAAGGTTTCACCAGGACTTAAAAATGTTGAACGACGTTATCAGGGACGTTGGGGCGTACATATAATGGCCGAATACTGCTGGTGTCTTGCAAGCGACGAACCTGCTCGAGAAAATCACGTACACTGCAGTTCCATGGGAAAAGAAAAAGGGGTACTCAAGATAACTAACATACATTCTCATATTCAGGTATGCTTTAATGTTATTGTTCTTCTTTGTTTTCTTTAAAAATTGTATATGAGTGTGCAATATTTTTGCAAATTTTACAATTATATTTCCATTGAAAAGTTTTACATTGCCAAAACGAGATGTGCTATGGAAAAACGGAATGCATTTTTTAATTCGCGCACCGAAATCAGTAAAAGTCACCTATTTTTAATCGTACGCAGAAAAAAAATTTCATTCGTAACCTAGTTATTGTAAAGAAGGGAAATCATAATTCTATAGGCGTTGATATGCTTTTACGGGTATTCACAACCATAAACGGGCGCGGATTCATTCTCCTATCAGATACCGTACGACAATTATGAAGTTTAGTGGTCCCGTGCTTACGTACTTCTTGCAGTTGTTATTTTCCGTTTTAGAATAGCAATTGTTTTGCTTTTTATACATACAGAGGGTGTATACATACCTCAAGCAAAGACAAAACTGTGTGAACATAACAAAACTGAATTCACACAAACTGAAAATAATGAGCACTAATCATCTTAAACTTTTACAGTTATAACAGTTGCTCAAAATGCCCACCATCGGGCATCGATACACTTCTGAGTACGTTGAACTACTGATTGAGCAACGTTTGCGAAAGTGTCCTCAGCGATTACAGCACATGCCGTTTCAATTTCTTCCCGAAGTGCTGCCGGTGTAGCTGGTTTTCTACAACATCCTTAAGAGTTCCCCATAGGTAGAAGTCCAACGGCGGTTCGGTTCTGTACACTCGTCTCCATTGGCTTTGAACTTTAACAACATTTTCGGTTTTCCAATGCCAGTTCAAAATTGCTTTCCACTGTTCAAACGATAATCTTGGCTCCATTTTGTTGTAGCAACGCTAGCATAATGTAATGTGAGTCACATCTGTTTACAGATTATCATACGATAATCTTGGCATCATTTGTTCATTGTTGATTTACGATAATCTTGGCTTCAATTGTTCATTGTTAATTTACCTGTGACGTGGAAACGCTATCATAATGTTTGTGAGTCACATCTGTTTACAGTACATCATACTACACATTACTGTTGTTTTTCGGTTCAATTTTGAAATATATTAACTAGATATCTACTGTGAAATTGTATATACATTTTGGCACCTCTCTCCCTCTCTCTCTCTCTCTCTCTCTCTCTCTCTCTCTCTCTCTCTGGTGTGTGTGTGTGTGCGCGCGCGTGTGTGTATTTCATTATCGCGTCAGTTTTTTGTAATATAATCAGTTGCAAGAAAGTAAGTTTTCTTTTGTTAAGATAAAGTTGAAGCTATTGAAATACAAGTTTTCGCGATAAAATTGATGTGATCAGGATCCCGGATTTACTCCATGATAGGCAACAAAGTTATTTTATTATTATATCTTAATATGCTACGTTTTATATATATATAATACAATGAAATATAAATGAACATAATTATATTATAACTATATTAATTTAGTTCGCGCAGATGATTTTAATACTCGAAAATGAAGGTCTGGTGGAAACGATTTGCAGTTTGCAGAGCTCTGTTTTCAATAATGTAAAAGCGGCAAAGAAAAAACAAATATGCCTATTTGCGTTATTTAAGTATTTGAAATGGACCGTTTCATTAATTTGAACCTCAAGGCTCAAACTGTGATTTGTTAACTGTTGACCAAAAACATATTCCAGTTACAATATCTTCTCTCAGAAGTGTTCAATGGAGTAGAAGTGTGCAGTTCGAAAGTCGATACTTGGTGGTTCGTTGTTACTTTAAGATGTCGAAACGCTGTATTCAGATAATTTATTACAGCTCGTTAAAAGGTCGCATGCTGGAGCTGAAGGTACGGATCGGGCATACGAATAGTGGATTGTGTTGCAAAGTTGAATGCCAGTACCAGTACCAGCAATAAGTGTGAACCGGAAACATCATTAGGAAGAGCAACTTGAGATGAACTCGACATAGGACATTTTGTGAACCAACATTTTCGCAATGACGATACTAATTATAGAGTCCTGACTAGTCCGTGGGTTCTACCAAAAAATTACAACTGTCCGGTAACTTTAGAAGCCGGACATTGCAGGCGTTTCCAGAATTCCTAGTTAGACAATTTCTCTTGGTTTACTTATAGTAAAAAGGACGAAGTACTTACAGTTGGGCATTGTGTTCTATTTGGTCCTAAAGAGGGGGGTCGTAGTAGGGTTCAGTTACATTCTATAATTTATAAGCCTCTAAATAAATTTAATATTCAAATATTCAGGGAACTTTCAGAGAACAGTTATCGTAAAACAGCTCTCGTTAAAAGTGAGAATTTTAGGAGAGTGTATGAAAGGGAAAAAACAGAATGTTGAAGTTCAATTGAACAATGAAATAAAATAAATAAATAAATGAAAATGGCATGAAATTGATCTCCATTGTGAAGACCATTATTCTGTGCGGTCGTAAGAACTTTCCACTTCGAGAGGGCAGAGGGATGACAGTGTCATTAATTTTGAACACGGATTTGAAGGTGAAATTAGGAGAACTTTTAAGGAACTTTTTAAATTTAGAGTTGACATAGGGAATATTCTCAGAGGCTATCTTGCAAAGGCACCTAAAAATGCTACTCTAACAAGTAAAGCAATACAAAATGATTTCATAAACTGTTTTCAAAACAGTTTATCAAACAAAATTATAGATGACGTTAAGAGAGGGAAATATTTTTCTATTCTACTTGACGAAACTACGAAATTAGTACAAATGAACATTAACATTTTGCGTGCGCTTTGTTGACGTAGAAAAGTGTTCTGTGAAGGAGAAATTTATAACATTTGTTGTAATGCACAATTTAAGTGGTGAAGGATTGTGTAAGTTAACACTGAATGAACTGCGAGACTTGAGATTAAACATTTCGAACCTGCGGGGCAAGGATACGATGGTGGTGCAAATTTTTCAGGACAATTTCATGGCGTACAAGCCATCTTTTTAGCAGTTCAACCTCGTGCGTTCTCCATGGTACCGCGCATTGCCTAAATCTTTCGGTTTCTAAAGCGTGTTCTATCACTTCCATTAGACAAGCTCTTGACACAATCGGTGAAATTGTAAATTTCGTTAGGGAGTCTAATAAGCGGCCATCGCTTATGGAAGACAAACTCAGCCAGTTGTGCTCTCAGCATAAAAAAAACTAAATTGATATCACTATGTGAAACTCGGTGGCTTTAGCGGCATAATACTATTTTACAATTTAAGAAGATTTTCCCTGCAATCGTGTGATTCCTAGAAGAATCCAGACAAACTTATCGAAGCCACATTTTTACTACAACTTCTCCAGAAGACCATTATTGCATTAATGTTTTTCTTCCATTCTTGGATTACGTTTTCAATGAATTGTCCATTAGATTCTCACGTGATAAACACAACCACACCCTTGAACTTCAGTCCTTGATTCCATCTTTTCGGAATGACCCGATTTCAGATATTGACGATTTAGTAAGTGGTGCAAGCATTTATGAATAAACTTGCCAGAAAATATTACAGAGCTTCAAAGTGAATTAAAAATATGACTTAATTTTTGGGAAACTCAACAAAGTAAACAGAAAAGGGCTATTGAAACTCTTCTCCTTCTCCATTCCAAAAGCAACTTCTAACCAAACATCAGGGAACTTCTAATCATCATGTGCATCATACCAGTAATAACATGCAGCTCAAGAGGTCATTTTCAACATTAAGGCATGTGAAAACCTAAGATCCAATATGCAACAGGATATGCTACTTAACATCCACTACAACATTGGGGTGATTCCAGAGGAAGTAATTAATCTTTTCAAAAGAAAACATCCCAGGAGATGATAGCTTCAATGATATATAACATTATTATTACTGAACAATTTTTTCTGGGTGCAATGAATTTATTTTTATTTCACACTGTATTAATGGAACTAACACAACAGAGCCATACTTTTTGGAATCTGAATGTGGGTTTTTTAAAAAGATGGGACATTTTCTATGGGCCCGGTGGCTCATAATTTACAAATAGAATCTGTATCACAGTTGGTAATTTAAATGTTATTTTATTTACTTAAATATTTAGTTACCAACTGTTTTAGTACGATCTTATTCTGATATATTCATATGGAGTAGGCAATTGACCCCCTATTGAATATTTCTAGATCCTGGCTATAAATAACTGTCCCGTATTCCTATATGTGGAGATTCTCTGCCAATCCTATGCATTCACAGCGCCATTCCTATGCATTCACAGCTGCTTTAGCCTCAGTTGACACATGAAGCAATAGAATTCCACTGTTGCTCTGATGTTAAGAAAATCTGGTATATACAAAACATAAAGTACCTAAGTATTTCAGTGCTGAAAATATTTAACATAAAAACTGCCCATCAACCCATGTCAGATGACAAAGATAAATTTTGTTGGAAACAATAATGACAAGGCTGCTTATGTTCCAGCTGATAGCTACTATGCCTGATTTGGATTGTATTTAGATTAACAAATATTTCAAGTAATAGCAAAAGTGCACATGCATGTGATTGTGTTTTATAACTCATTTTCATTAAAAATGATGAAGACTGATTTTAATCATATTTTCAATTAGTTCAATATACTAAACACATTTTGCTAATAAATTTATTGTTTAGAAAGTTAGACACATAATAGTCATGGCTTAAATGTCTATTTTAAGTGTGCAAATATAATGAACAGTATAAACTACTACTGTAGACATTAAAAGAACTAAATCTGTTTCTTTTATAACATCTATTTTATCAAGTCAAACAAATTTTAGAGTGTCAATGAAAGGAAAAGAAAATATAATACAGAATAATACTTTCTTTCTAGAAATTAGTGTTATTCTGCTTTCTGTATTGCCTATATAATAAAACTGGATATGACCTTTCAGTAACATTTTATGTTTCTTTTTTTGCAGACAGTTATTGAATGGAGAAAAGACATTGAATGCTGCCCTGGCTACTCTAAGGATGTATTTGGAATTTGTTTGCCAGTCTGCACAGGGGGTTGCCCAAATGGCTACTGTGAATCCCCAGAAAAATGTGCTTGCTACTTGGGCTATGTACTGGATATGTTTACTTGCAAACCAACATGTGGTAGTGGCTGCAAAAATGGTAAATGTACTGCACCTTATACTTGTGTCTGTAATCCAGGTTATGCAAAAGATCCAAACAATGACTTGAATTGTGATCCTGTCTGCTCTCCAGCTTGTATAAATGCTAAATGTACTGCTCCAAATATCTGCATTTGTAGTAAGGGTTATATAAAGGATCCAAGAAACAGTAAACGATGCATTCCGGTTTGTAGTTCTGGATGCAAAAATGGAAAATGTACAGCACCAAATAAATGTGTTTGCAATGCTGGATACACAAAAGATCCTCAAAACAATCAGAAATGTGTTCCTGTTTGTTCACAACCTTGCATAAATGGAAAATGCACTGCACCTAACACTTGCACGTGCAATTCTGGATACACAAAAGACAGCAGAAATAGCTCGGTTTGTATTCCAGTATGTTCTCCAGCTTGCACAAATGGAAAGTGTACTGCACCCAGCACTTGCACATGCAATTTTGGATACACAAAAGACAGCAGAAATAGCTGGGTTTGTATTCCAGTATGTTCTCCAGCTTGCACAAATGGAAAGTGTACTAAACCTGATACTTGCACATGCAATTCTGGATACATAAAAGACAGCAGAAATAGCTCAGTTTGTATTCCAGTATGTTCTCCAGCTTGCACAAATGGAAAGTGTACTAAACCTGATACTTGCACATGCAATTCTGGATACATAAAAGACAGCAGAAATAGCTCAGTTTGTATTCCAGTATGTTCTCCAGCTTGCACAAATGGAAAGTGTACTAAACCTGATACTTGCACATGCAATTCTGGGTACAGTAAAGACAGCAGAAATAGCTCAGTTTGTACTCCAGTATGTTCTCCAACTTGCACAAATGGAAAATGCACTAAACCTGATACTTGCACATGCAATTCTGGATACACAAAAGACAGCAGAAATAGCTCAGTTTGTATTCCAGTATGTTCTCCAACTTGCACAAATGGAAAATGTATTGCACCTAACACATGCACATGCAATTCTGGGTACAGTAAAGACAGCAGAAATAGCTCAGTTTGTATTCCAGTATGTTCTCCAACTTGCACAAATGGAAAATGCACTAAACCTGATACTTGCACATGCAATTCTGGATACACAAAAGACAGCAGAAATAGCTCAGTTTGTATTCCAGTATGTTCTCCAACTTGCACAAATGGAAAGTGTAATAAACCTGATACTTGCACATGCAATTCTGGATACACAAAAGACAGCAGAAATAGCTCAGTTTGTATTCCAGTATGTTCTCCAACTTGCACAAATGGAAAATGCACTAAACCTGATACTTGCACATGCAATTCTGGATACACAAAAGACAGCAGAAATAGCTCAGTTTGTATTCCAGTATGTTCTCCAACTTGCACAAATGGAAAGTGTACTAAACCTGATACTTGCACATGCAATTCTGGGTACACAAAAGACAGCAGAAATAGCTCAGTTTGTATTCCAGTATGTTCTCCATCTTGCACAAATGGAAAATGCACTAAACCTGATACTTGCACATGCAATTCTGGGTACAGTAAAGACAGCAGAAATAGCTCAGTTTGTATTCCAGTATGTTCTCCATCTTGCACAAATGGAAAATGCACTAAACCTGATACTTGCACATGCAATTCTGGGTACACAAAAGACAGCAGAAATAGCTCAGTTTGTATTCCAGTATGTTCTCCAACTTGCACAAATGGAAAGTGTACTGCACCCAGCACTTGCACATGCAATTCTGGGTACAGTAAAGACAGCAGAAATAGCTCAGTTTGTACTCCAGTATGTTCTCCAGTTTGCACAAATGGAAAGTGTACTAAACCTGATACTTGCACATGCAATTCTGGGTACAGTAAAGACAGCAGAAATAGCTCGGTTTGTACTCCAGTATGTTCTCCAACTTGCATAAATGGAAAATGCACTAAACCTGATACTTGCACATGCAATTCTGGGTACACAAAAGACAGCAGAAATAGCTCAGTTTGTATTCCAGTATGTTCTCCAACTTGCACAAATGGAAAATGTATTGCACCTAACACATGCACATGCAATTCTGGATACACAAAAGACAGCAGAAATAGCTCAGTTTGTACTCCAGTATGTTCTCCAGTTTGCACAAATGGAAAGTGTACTAAACCTGATACTTGCACATGCAATTCTGGGTACACAAAAGACAGCAGAAATAGCTCGGTTTGTATTCCAGTATGTTCTCCAACTTGCACAAATGGAAAGTGTACTAAACCTGATACTTGCACATGCAATTCTGGATATACAAAAGACAGCAGAAATAGCTCGGTTTGTATTCCAGTATGTTCTCCAGTTTGCACAAATGGAAAGTGTACTAAACCTGATACTTGCACATGCAATTCTGGATATACAAAAGACAGCAGAAATAGCTCGGTTTGTATTCCAGTATGTTCTCCAGTTTGCACAAATGGAAAATGCATTGCACTAAACACCTGCTCATGCAATTCTGGATACACAAAAGACAGCATAAATAGCTCGGTTTGTATTCCAGTTTGTTCTCCAGCTTGCACAAATGGAAAATGCACTAAACCTGATACTTGCACATGCAATTCTGGGTACAGTAAAGACAGCAGAAATAGCTCGGTTTGTATTCCAGTTTGTTCTCCAGCTTGCACAAATGGAAAATGTACTGCACCAAATTTATGTTCTTGTAACAGTGGCTATGTTAATGATCAAGATGCAGTTTGTATTCCAAAGTGTTCTAAAAACTGTGTTAATGGTAAATGTATAGCTCCTGATCAATGCTCATGTGATCAAGGCTTCTCTTTATCTATTTCTGACTCTTTTAAATGTGTGCCACATTGCTCAAATGGCTGTGTAAATGGACAATGCAGTGCTCCAAACACCTGCAGCTGTAATAATGGGTATTATAAGAACCCACTGAATCCAAATGTCTGTATTCCATTATGTGAGCCTAGCTGTGTGAATAGTAAATGCACTGCCCCCAATATATGTACATGTAACATTGGTTTTACAAAATATACTTATAATTCAAACAAATGTCTGCCATCTTGTGCTGGTGGTTGTTTGCATGGCAACTGCACTGGACCAAATAAATGCACATGTTATCCAGGCTATATGAAAGATGTGTCAATTGAGAACAAGTGTGTACCATTTTGTAATTTTTCTTGCATACAAGGTGAATGTACAGCTCCAAATATTTGCACATGTCATGCAGGATATGTTTTACAAGAGAATAGCAGTAAATGTGTACCAGACTGTATGGGAGGCTGTGAAAATGGAGAATGTACTGGTCCCAATGTTTGTGTCTGTAATCTTGGCTATGTTAAAGATAAAATATTACAAAATAAATGTGTTGCTAGCTGTCCTCAAGGATGTGAACATGGAAAATGCATTACCCCTGGTCAATGCAACTGTGATGAAGGATATGTTATGACAAATAAGAAATGTGTTCCAAGGTGTGATAAAAATTGTGAAAATGGTGTTTGTGTTTCCCCAAACAGGTGCAAATGCCAGCAAGGATTTGCATTATCTGCACATAATTCATGGAAATGCATTCCTATTTGCTCAAAGGAGTGCAAAAATGGATACTGTTCTAAACCAGAAACTTGCAGTTGTGCATTTGGATTCCTGAAAGATCCTTTGGATCACTATAATTGCTTGCCAATCTGTGATGGTGGGTGTGTCCATGGTGATTGCATTGCCCCTAACAATTGTGTATGTCATGCAGGATTTGTGAAACACATAAATAATTCAAGCAAGTGTTTACCAACCTGTAGAAATGATTGCATCAATGGTGAATGTATGGACGTTAATCAATGCAACTGTTGGGAAGGCTATTTAAAAGTTGCACCATATAAGTGTGCTCCCATATGTTCCAATGGCTGCAGGAATGGAATCTGTTCTGCACCTCAGACATGTACCTGTCTTGATGGCTATGAGTTACAAGGGAATGAATGTGTCCCTAGTTGTCCTGAGGGATGTGACAATGGAAATTGTACAGCACCTGGAGTATGTATCTGTTGGTCAGGATATTCTCTGTTATCAGGTTCAAGGACAAGATGTCAGCCATATTGTCCTCAAGGGTGTCTTCAAGGAAACTGTTCTTTGAATAATACCTGTATCTGTGAGGATGACTGGTCTGGCATTGACTGCTCAATTTACAGCTTAGAGAGTGACTTAAATAGGTAAGTAAGATTAAATTCTAAATTTAACTAGTTATCACTCATTCCCCTTTAATCCCACATGGCTTGGGATCCAATGTAAAATAATTTCTTTATTTTTAATATGGATTGTATAATTATAGTTTTCTTATTACATTTATAATTTATATTAGTGGGTAACTGTATAATTCATTATACTTTGTAGTGCTACTTTAGAGTCACTTAAGATAACAACTCTTTTATTTATGTCAGGTTTATACAGCAGATTTTCAAATGCTGCTCTAATGGCCATTATTTTCCCATAAAAATTATTAGCATACTGTATTAAAGGTGTATATTGAGAGAACTTCAAAGCCTCCTTCTTCATTTTTAAAAGTTTCATCTGTATATACTCTACATCATGTATCAGTCAGATAATAGTTGTTTAGTGTACTAAATGCTGTCAATCTTAATACCTCAGGTGTGTCATTCTTCTTGGAGACTGTTGTATCCAGATTTAATTTCACTCTGGTAAAGGATGAGTAAAGAATCAATTGGTGTAATGACAGGTTTAGTGCTTATTTGTAAAATTTGGTCTAAATCTATCTGTATGTAATTTTTTAAAGTCTGTTGTGTTTTTAATCATTGTATGCTGTCAGAAATATGAAACCATTTATTCTTGTGTCCATTACTTTTTTATTTCTGTCCCAGTATTGCTATTTTAATATCTAACTCTGTTTTAATTGGCAAGTTGTTAGTTATGCTCTGCATTGCAGCATTGGTATTGTTTTTACAGCTCCTGTTATTATTCTTAAGGACCTACATTGTATTGTATCCAATTTAGTTTTAAGTTGGCTATTTATTATGGATATCATCTCACTTCCACAGGCTAATTTGGCTTTATGTAGCTTTTGTATGTGTCATTAAGGAGACCTGAGAATCCCCCCATTTGATGCCTGCTGATATTTTTAATATCTTCTTCTTATTCACTTTCTTAGTTATATTGTCAATCTGTTCAGAGAAGGAAAGTAGTCATCTGTTATTCCAAGACATTTGGTCTGTTCTTTCTCTTGTAGTAATTCACCATTGATTTTATTTTTCAAATCATCTATAGGGTGTTGAAGACTGAAAAGCCGCAAAAATTCTTTTTAGTGTTTATTTCCATATTGTTTGTGGATGCCCATGTTTTGATGTTATTGATAATTTTCTGCATTTCATTTTCTATTTTTTTGTAATGTTGTTTATTATGCTTATTCTTTTGGCTAATCCATACCATGATATCATCTGCAAACAATCCCATATTTGCCTTTGGGAAGTCAGCTAATATTTTGCTAATGTCATTTATGAAAATATTAAATAGAACTGGGCTGGAGACAGCATCTTGAGAAAGGCCTACTTGAGTCATATGCTATTTAGGGGAGACATTATTCATTTTACAGCTATGCACCTTTGTGATAATAGATCTGTGAACCATCTCAACATGTTTCCTCTTATGCCAATATTACTCATCTTATTAATAAGCTTCTCTCTCCATACTTTATCAAAGGCATTTTTGAAGTCAATAAATAAATAAATAAATGTATATATATATATATATATAAAATTTGTAGACAAGGACCAAAGAAAATTTAGAAATGTAAGATATAAACAAGTGGATAAATTGCCAGTTGCAGATCATTTTTGGATGTATAACCATAACTTCAAAAAAACTGTTGAAAGCTACCAATAACCCCAAGGAATTAGCAATATGAGAAAGATTTTCATTTTAAAAAATAAACATTATGTTATGAGTTAAATATGATGAACTTTTGTAACAGTGATGTTTAATACTAAGAATTTAAAATGAATGAGTTGAATTTGTAACACTTACATCACTAATATTTTAAAAAAGGAAAACTGGTAAATGTCCCCATGAACAAAGAAGAGTATGATCAAGAACTGAACAATATAATAAATATAGCCATAGAAAATGGTTTCAAACAAGAAGTGGTATATAAGAAAGTAAACAGAGCAAGGAACAAAAAGAGAATCAAAGACATCAGTATACTTATTCCTAACAAGAAAGAAAATAGAATGTACAAAAAATTCAGCTACCATCCGACAGCCTTCTATAAATTCCAAAAGATTTTCAAAAAAGATAACATTATTTTAGCTCCAAAAAACAGTTACTCCTTAAAAAATATATTAAATTCTAAACTAAAAGAGAATATTCCACAAGAGAACAAATGAGGAATATATCAGATGAATTGTAATGATTGTGAAAAATTTATATTGGAAAGACTAAAAGAAACATAAAAACACAAGCAAAGGAACACATCAGGAATATAATTAAAGACAGGAAGAAAAATCAGTGGTAGCTTGACATTTTTGGAAGGAACAACATAATGTCAATAGAAATCCCAAACTACTTAAAAATATTACAGGAAAAACAGAACTTACAGTCTGGGAAAACATTTATATCTGGAAGAACAAAAATCACATTTTAAACTTTGAAATCCAGCTAAGTGACATTTTAAACAGGAGTTCATCCAACCACCACCAGAGAAAACCAAACTACCACAAAGAACAAGGCCAGCAGTCGATCTGGAACTGATGATGGGAGTGATTAGGCTCCAGAAACTTAGTTGTTCTTTTTTAAAATGTTAGTGATGTAAGTGTGATGTAAATTCAACTCAATCCTTTTATATTCTTATTATGTTATGAACTTGGACATCCTGCCTGTGGACTTCTTATTTCAGTTTATATTGAAACCACGAGAAGTCATATAGTCCCCTTGCCAATATTAGTGGGTCCCCAGCTCAGATTGATAGGGAAGCTCTTGAAATAATTCTGACAAATTCATCAGTTAGTGAAGTCTAGTGTCACCTAATACCGACTTCTTTATGTGTGTAATCAATCTACTTCACTGTTTTTAAATTCCTATAAAGTTTCCAGTTACTTGGATATGCTTTAAAGGTATTTTCCTTTTTCCTCAGTTGGATTCATTGCCTGCTTTCCTGCATGATACATCTGTAGGTTTCACAAATTTGGAGATCAGGTCATTATGTTTTGGAAGATAAAAGTTAGCCAGTTCTTCTTTACAAAAATAATGTGCTATTTCCAATTTTGCAGTGTATGTATATTTATTTGACATTTATCTTTTTTTTTTCCCCTTGTATTTCTTGTTGGAGTCATAATAGTCGATCTGATTTCACAAATGGCTGCTTGTTTGCCATGAGGAATTCCATTGTTTATGTTGGTTTTTTAGGTGTTCTTTAAGTTGTATTTGTTTACCAGGGCCAAAATATTATAATCTTTTTTTTTAAATTTATGGTGAGTCTAAGGGTGGAATGTAAAATTCATATATATGTGCTCTTCTTTGTAGCTTTTCAGGATGGCAGCATCATTTTTATTTTTTTCCAATTTTTTAATTTTTATATTCAAGAAAGGGTATAAGAAAAAAGGATATAAGAAAAAAATTATAAAAAATTATAACACTGGAATATGGCATATTCAGGAAGGATACCCTCATGGATAATTATAAAAAAGCAACAGCCTCAATCCAAAACAACATAAACTCGCTTTAATCAATAGCCTCACATTCATATTAACAAACCTACCAATAAATGAGACAGAATACAAAATTGGAGAACTAAAAAATCATGGATATAGCACAAAAAATGGCTACACAACAGGTCTGGTCAAGAAAAGATAGAAAAATTCAAAAAACAAAAACTAATAAAAGAAATTGCCACACTGAAAGGTAACAAAGGAGGGCAGAAATATAAAAAATTTACATTCCATCCACACTAAAAATTTCAAAAGATTTTCAAAGATGCTAACATTATTTTGACTCCAGTGAATAAATGCAGCTTGAAAAACCTCCTAAAAACCAACACAAAGGACAAAATCCCACCAGGAAAACAATCAAACATTTATGACAAGTCAAAGACTGCAATAATAAACATATAGGTAAAACAAAAAGGAACATTGCCATACATTTTAAGGAACACATGAGCAGTGTAAAATATAAACATAGAGAAAAATCAGCAGCAGCATACCATTTCTGGCAAAAAAACCACAAGTTCCAAAATGAACCAAAACTCTTAAAAGCTCTTCAAAGACCTATAGAATTATCAGCGTGGGAAAATATATTCTTGAAAGAAAACCAGAAAAAGTTGTTAATTTTGATCTTCCAAACAACTGCAACCTCATCAAAAATTTTATAAAATCCATAGAGCAACATCTTAGTTCTATGCTGGAAAGCTGATAGTAGAACCGTGCTGATGATGAAGGAAATTTGCCTTTAAAACATGTCCAAGTAAGTGGGAAAAACTAGTGAAATTTGAGTGACTTCCTCATAAATTATTTGTTATGTAACATTTATAATGTTTATAATGATGATACAATAAAATAGTCTACAAAAGTAAAATTTAATCCCTTATAATGACTCTAACACAATTTTCAATTTTCAAATTTTTAAAATACTAATATTCTGTAACACACATTCTTAAAAAAAAGTAAACCTGCCTTTTTCTCAAGTGTCCTGTGATGCTTGTGCTATCAGTAATTTGTACTATCACCACTGCTTGCATTAACACACTGCTCAACACTTCTTTGGCATTGAAGAAACATGTTGAAGGATTTAATCTTGTTCAATATTTTGTCAGTCATAATGGAGATGTATGAATAGCTGATATAGAGTTATTCTTAGATCATTTTAGTGCATAGTAACAAGAATTAAAGTAGAATTACTCATTTTATCTATAATTCATTCACCCTGTATAGGTATTTCTCAATCAAGAATCCATTTAGATCTCTCTTAAATTTCTCCCTTTTTTCCATTTTAAAATCTCTGGTAGTTTGTTGTACAAATTGCACATTTGATAAGTGATTTATATTCTAATGTTTTTTGTTTAAGATGACTTAATTTAGATTAGCTTCTTACCAAGTGTCATAAGTGTGATATTAGTTTTTATTGCCAGCATTCTTATTGTTATTTACAATTAATAGGATTAGTTTATATACATAAAGGAAGATCACAGTTAACAAGTTATTTTCTCTAAAGACTTTTCAACAAGAAATTCTTTTATTAAGTCTGTAAATAATTGTTATACAGCATTTTTGTAAAATTAATAACCTATTTATGTTACCAATATCTGTGCTACCCCAGAGTTCCAGACTATGTTATACATGAGATAATATACCATTTTTAGTACAGCAGTATCCCAGATATTTTGATAGTTCCCTTAACAGATATAATCCCATGCTTATTTTCTTGTATATGTAATCTATGTGGCAGTTATTTTTCAGATTCCTATCAAAGATAATCCCAAGAAATTAACACATTGTGTTGATTCTATTACTTTTCCATTTAACATTATTTCAGGATTCTTATTGTTGTAATGCTGTAAGTGTAAAATTGTTGTCTTGTTTAAATTTATTTTTAGATTTTAATTTCCAAGATATTTCAGCATGATGGTTCAGGAATCTGCTATTAACTGTTTTACACTATCTACTGTCATATACCAAAATAATTGCAATATATCATCTGAATAGAAATTACAATTCACAAATTAAGGGATATCATTCACATATATAAGACATAAAAAAAGGGCCAAGAAATGAGCCTTCAGGAACTCCACACTTTACTATGTCATACTGTCAGAAAAATGTTTTAATAATACTACCAATGTTACTCTTTATCCTGTGCATTGTTTGCAATTTGTCTATAATGATTTTAGTAATTCAAGCATTTTCCCCCCTATACCATAGTTTTCAAGTTTTATCAATAATTGGTTGATAGATATGCTCTTGAATGTATTTGATAAATCAAGAAAGAGTTCCATCACTGTGTCCCCATTGTCCAAGTGTGCAAATGCTTCATGAATTAGCTAAAGAAAATCAGCGCCAGACATTTCATCAATAGGAAGAACTAAAGACTGCAAAATATCTTGATGTACCTCTTTATATTAATTGATCCATGTGCTGAAATAAGATGTATTTTTTTATTTGCCAGGTCAGGATAGTAGCTTCTTTGAGTTTGTAAAGATTTTATTTGCAACATTTCCATTATTACCACTGAAAGTACACTAGTAATTTTGAAACATAATTTCTACTCTGTTCCCTAAAGAGAAGAGCCTGAAAAATATTAGAATTGGTGTATCTTCGACATTTATTTGCCTGTTTCTATTGTTCAATTTCTTGTTTGTTTGTTTTTTGGGTGGGTTTTGTGTTTTTTATTTAATTTTTTTTAAGTTTATTGTGTAGTATGCTTTGTCCTTGGGGACAACTCCATAGAGAAGCAGAAAATGCTCTTTCTAAATAATCTAACCCATAGAAGATAAAAAAATCTGTTTATTATGAAACGTGCCAAATAATATTTGTAAGAGGATTTTCCAAGCAACAATCAAATTTCATCTAATGTTTCCTCAATGAGAACCTTTGGTTATGTTCTCCACTTCTTATCCCAAACATTTCATGTTTCCCAAGGTTTATCATTAATTTAGGAACTATTTAACAAATTGGAATTTTAACTCTGGTAAAATAATATTTGTCAACCATGAATTGCCTTATCCAGCGATAGTTATATTACAAAGTTTTTGTTGAATAATGTGATTTTTACATGTGGTGCTTATGTCTACCCTTTACATATAACACCAATAATTTTTCAGAATGGCCTATTTTACTCTCATGCATGACTGAAGTACTTTTGCCCATTCATCAATTATCTCAATGGAGAAATCTGCCACTGTGCCTTCATGGATCTAATTAAATATTGGGTTACCTTTTCTTGCAAGCCATAATTTCCAGCACTGACCCATAGGTTGAGATCAGAGTTCTAGAATGCCAATCTTGAACAGCAATAAAGTCTCCCATGATCTCTGAAGCAAGGTCAGGGTGAAAGTTACTTTTGAGCTGGAGCTTAATGCTGCTGGAAGCTCTAGTGCCTATTATCGAACAAAATGTTTTAATAGTGTTCAACTCTCATTTTACTGACAATGGACATTGATAGTACAAACACTGACATGATAAATTGGAAAAGGCTTTTGTTTTTTCCTTCTTTTTTTTCCTCATGAAGGAATCATTTCAGCCTAAGTTTAGGGTACCTCCTCGGCATTTGCAATTTATGAGGACTAAGAAAAACCTGTAAAAAAACCTCAGTCGCGAAGGACGTCCTGACAGGAATCAAACCCCAGACCTCTCGCTCATGAGTCCGTGTCTTAAGACCTTGGCGGTAAACAAAGTAGTCTTTTACTACAGGCTCAAGAAGAGTGGTTTTGTACACATTGACGATTATCTTTATACCTTTGGGCAAAAATGCCACCATCGTTACCCCACCAAATCATCATCAAGGCAGGGCTGTAGACCATCTCAGTAGCTACTGGGGAAGTTGAAGCAAAACTCATTTTGGCGGTTGTAGAGCTCTCTTCAATATGGAAAGAAAAAAAAAAAAATTCGGTGCCCGTAACGTTCAAATGGATTTTTGCATTTCAACGCCCTTTGACTTTTCAGGCTGAGTTAAAAGCTGTTCAATAATTTGGCGATAATTTTTTAGTCTAAGATCTCTGAACAATCTGCAGCTTTCTACAACTTCCACCACTGTACCGGTGTGCATAGAGCGCGGACGTCCAGATCCAAAGTACCAGTTTTACTGAATCGGTGAACAATGCCGATTTTCAGCTTCTTAAGAATGTACAAAATTTCAGATGGCGGTTTTCCAACCCTTAGGAAGACAATCACAGCAACTCAACTTCATGACTTAACATTTAATTATGTGTTCCTTTTTGCTGAGTTGAACTCAACAATGTCAATAGTAAGAGTCTAGCAGCGAGTGCGTTATCTGATCGCCAAAACATACAGTCCTTTAAAGCCTTTGTAACAGTGTTCACACTAGAATCGATATGAATGTTGAGCCATAGCATCATGTAATTAATGAATCTTTCACTGCTAACTGGTGAATGCCATTACAAAACATTTAGCGAGTATGCGTCTGTCAATCCTGGAAACCGCTTGTGGTGCCTCATTAGTAAAAACGGGTGTTAAACACTACTCAACGAATGAATCAATCCTGGAAGCAAATGTCGCAGGAGTGGTTTTGCATTGCTAAGGCAACTTAAAAGAAATATATTTTGTAGATATTGCTTGGGATTATAATTCTAGTTTTAGTTTCATTACCCACCAGTTATATATGTTTTCTTATGTCATTTTTTTCTCAGCCCATTCTCCCATGCTTTTATATCAACACACATAATGTGGTATGTCATGATCCCATTGATGATCGTCATGCTGTTGATTGTTCCTTGGCTCCTAAGAACTGTTTGCAAACGTAAAAGCAATGAGGTGGATACTAAGGAACACAAAGGTATGTATCTGAAAATTGATATAGCATCAGTGCATATTTTATTAAAATGCAGAATAAACTCTTTTGGAAGTCAAAGTAGCGTCTCTCTCTCTCTCTCTCTCTCTCTCTCTCTCTCTCTTTAAATATATATATTTCATATACAATTCTTTGTCACTTGTCTTCTTGCCATAGGACTCCACGAGTTTGAAATATAGCGATCTCAAGTGTGACTTTTTCTTAGTGTTTTATCCTTTTCTACTATTATAATTACTGTTAATTTGTTACATTGTTATTAGAGTTATTTTATTTTTCTTTTTCTTTATATTATATATATATATATATATATATATATATATATATAATAAAAATAAAGTAACACTATTAACAATGTAACAAATTAACAGTAATTATAAAAGCAGAAAAGGATAAAACACTAAGAGAAAGTCACTCTAGTAATCGCTATATTTCCAACTACTAGAGTTCTTCTATGGCATGAGACAAGTTTTATATATATATAAAGTAGGAGTGATATGGAATGTTTCAGTTACGAGGGCCAGTATGATGACTTTTTTAAATTTGTATAAATTTTATTTCACAATATATGCATAATACAATTCTGCAAAATAATGTAACATAGTATAAAAATATACATTGACATATGGGTTGAGGTTGCAGCCCAGCGGCTGTCCTCATTACATGTGCTAAATGTTAATCTTGCAACAAATCCGAATGTCGTTTTCGTTACTTACAGTCTCCGATATTGTCTCGATGATGTAGATGGGTTGAAATGTTGCTCAGAACTTCGTTGGTGTTATTTAAAATAGTGCGATGAAACCGATAGTAGCAGGAGTGAAAAACAATGTTCACTGTTTGAATGTGTATGTACCACGGTGCCTCTTCTAGAGAAATTATTTGCTTCTATTTTTTTGTTTTGTAAGTGAACTGAACTACTTTAGATTTACAAGAGTTCTTTATAATTTTCCACTTTTTGCACCATATGCCCAACAGATTGACATATGTCTGAAGGTTTTCAGCTGATGATTTCCATGTATCTTTGCTTAGAATAGCAAACTATGCTATAGTTAGATTATCATTTTCTGGAAGAACATGTATATATAAGATATAAAATTGGAGCCCATATGTTTCCTTGAGGAACTCCGGCTTGTATGGCTCAAATTGAAGACTGGATGTTTTAATAATTAATAGAGAAAGTTCTGTTGGAGAGAAAGTGCTGTATTATTCTAAACAAGTATCTGTGAGTAGTGGTTTCTATTTTACAAACAGTCCAGGGTACTAAACCTTATCAAATGCCCTCTCAACATCCAGAAATAGCTCCAGACAAGCAGATTTTTCTTCATAAGTATCTAAAATGACAACAACTACACGATAAAGTTGCTGAGGATAAAAATGTGCTACTGTCAAATTCATTGCCTTCAAGAGAATGGTACAGCTGTGCAATAAACCGTCTCTCCAAAGTGTTCAATACGAAAGTAACAGAGATACTAATCTGATTCCCCTGTAAAAGTATAAATAGAAAATGAACTCGACCAGAAACCACTATGTATCTTTTGTTCAGAACTATTCAAAACTATTTTACTTTGTCTTGATCAACATTTTCACAATGTCCTGAAAGGTGAATGTTCAGTTGTAGCTTAGTCCTTTCGAAATAGCTTGCTTTAAATATGCTCTAATCACTTCAGTGAAAGTAGAACGTTCTTTTTCCATGATGAAAAATGTTCTCTTTGACAAACGGCTGACTATAACAGTTGATACCTTGAAAAAACATCTTGTTGTTGCATGTAATCAAGAAAAGTAAGCCTAAATACTTTATTTATGTGATAAAGAGATCGTTAAGTATCTTAAATACCTATTTTCGTTAACATTGAGTGATATTAATCTCTGTTTTCACTTTTAACAAATGTCTATTTTAATTATTACTGTCTATTTTCAGTATTTTAAGTGTCTTTTTTGCCTGCCTATTTTAACCAAAATAAATACGTGAACTTCCTGGCTCTGATGAAGAAGAAGAAGAAGAAGAAGAAGAAGAAGAAGATGATGATGATGATGATGATGATGATGATGCTACTACTACTACTACTACTACTACTACTACTACTACTACTAATAATAATAATAATAATAATAATAATAACAACAATAATAATAAAATTTACCTGGCAAAGTTAAGACCGTAAGGTTCTCTCCTCCACTTTACGGTTTGATTTATTTATGAACGCTCTTTAACATCTCAGGTCATCAGCGTACGGACAATTACATTATACCGAGTGTCTCGTCTAATTCTGCGACCTCAAATATTTACGAAATGAAACAAGATGGGAAAATCTAGTTGCGCATATCAGGGGCTCACGCATTGGGAGAATATGTACAATCCAGAAATTAAAAAAAAAAAAAAAAAAGTTCTTTTCAACTCAGTTACATTTTTTTTTTTGGGGGGGGGACATTATGTTTTTTCTAGCGAGCTGAAAACTTGAGGTGCAATTAGTGATAACAGAATTGGTTTTACTTTCCTAAACAAAATTAATAGTGGCCTATAGCTCTAAGAAACGTCACGTTTTTAAATTATATCCGGCGCAGAAAACGCACTCACAAATAAATAATCAGTAATTCTTATCTGAAGCAACTGTGTCACTTCAGCAGATGTTCAAAGTGATCACCGTTTGCACCAATACACTTTTGGATTCGGTGAACAAGCGAGCGCTGCACAGATTGTAGCGTTTCTACAGATATTGCCGTACACGCTGCGGTAATAAGCTGTTTCATATTCTCTAGTGTCGTTTCACAACTCTATCTTTCACTGCGCCCCAGAGTAGGATCGGAGCACCGAGCTGACTATTCACCGATCTGAACTTTTGCATCCACAGCTTCTCTGAGAACTTGGGCGAAGTGTGCGGGGCACCCATCATGCTGGAACCACATTAATAGACGCGTTTCCATTTCCACGTCCTCAACGAAAAGAGGTAGAGTTGTCTTGCAGAAATGATGCGTGTCGTTGTCGTTTAATGTTCCCTGATAAAAATAGGGACCTACTACACGGTTGCCAATGATACCGCACCAAACATTGACACTCCACTATCGTTGATGAGCAACCTCATGAAGCCAGTGGGATTTTACACGAACCAGTAGTGCATGCTCCTCAAATTCACATTACCATGTTTTGTAAATGAAAGTTCATCCGTAAACAAAATATTACTTAGGAATGCATTATTATCTTGCAACTGCTTTCAAACATCAATATAGACCAAATCAGGAGACATTAGTACAATGAACAGTGAAGTGTACTAGACTCATAATGGTTTGTTTACTGCATGCTTTTAGTACAGACACATTGCAAGCAATCCATGCTCTTGTGTATACACTACATGTCAGAAACAGTGTATTCATTGCCACTCTTTAAAAGTTTGCCTATTTCAGAAGGTATGAGGTTTAGAACAGTTAAACCAATTCTGTAATCACTAGTTTTCGGTTCGTTAGAAAAACATACATGTCCCATTTGAAGCAGTAAAAATGACGTCCCTAATTAAAATCCTACAGAACGTTAATCCTATCCATCAAAGATATTATAAATAGTATTACAAATAGTATGTGCAATTGGTGTATATTCATGTTAGTTGCTAAATATTTTATATCTATTGAGAGTTTTCTTGAATAGCTGTCGCCAATATGTCGAGTTGGAAGAGAAAGTGAAAGCCATTGTACTATGCAATGAATAGACAGCTAGCATCCCTTGGTATGTTTTGTTACAACACTTCTTTTATGTAAGCAAAAGGATCGTCTATTTTAACTTCTGTGGACTTCCATCTTTATTTAACCTACAAAAAGGGGAAGAGTAGAACAGATTGAACAATAGAGGGTGGAAGTGAGAAGCCACTTAACAAAATTACAATATAAGTGAAAGTGAAGGTCGGTTGAAAGTGACAGTTTAGGGAAGGACCTAGAAAATAATATGAAAGTAGAAGTACATGTACGTCCTTCAGTGCATAGAGAGAATTGTTTAAGTGAAACAATGGTAAAAAGGGAAAAGTAAGCCTAACAAGGGGATGAAGAAAATGTTGATAAAAAGGGAGTTTACAAAAAAGTCGTGGAGAATTGACAAGAAGCTATCGGAGAGGGTTGACGAGAAGCCATCGAGAAGGAGAGGTTGACGGGAAGCCGTCGCGATAGGTGAGAATTTTTGCAAGCAGTCAGGGAGTAAGCGAAGGGAAGAGTAAATTGAATCAAGTGATCTTGAAGTCCCATAGAACTAAGACAGACGATCCTTTACAAAGTAACAGTGGCGGAAGAATATAAATAGTTTCATCATCAGTCTTGTACTCTGGTTTCTTATTCCCAATTTCCCGACTATTTCCACCCGTTAACCTGAACAGGTAACGAAACATCCAGCTGTACAAAAATACAAGTAGCTAGCCGATGGCACCAAGACGACGCATCGAGAAGCGGCGGGGAGAGAAGAACTTCATTGGATTTCGCAATTCAATCCAAATTAATAAACACCATCATCCATTGTCAATCCTTCTTTCATATTTCCTCCCCCAATAAAACCGCATCACATTTAAAAAAATGCAGCTTTGAATTGAAAGCAACTGTTTTCTTTTTTTCCTGAAGTATGCATACCCTGCCATTGTGTGAGCCCCTGACGTGGGTACATTCCTGCGCAACTACATTTTTCACCTCTTGTTCCAATTCGAAAGTATTTGAGATCGCAGAGTTAGGTGGGACATCCGGTATATATACATTACAGTTAATGGCATTAACAGTTTAGTTTGATTGCACTCATTAAATGCTACATACTTCAAAAAATAATCTTCGAGCAATATTCTAAACTATCGTTTTGACCGGCAGTCCTTGATATGAGACGGCAGAGAGTTCCAGAGACGAGTAGGACAATTGTGAATAAGTCCTCACAGAAAAAGTAATGGGGTGGTTCTTAGCTAACAATATGCTTGCTTGTTAACATTAATGCATAAATGTTCTTTTGTTACAGTGACCCATCATTTCAACAATCCAGTGTTTGTGATGAGCGGAACTTTACCTTTACGTCCAAAAAACCACGATACCGAACCTCCAAGCTATAATGAGGTAGCTTTTTCAAACGAATTCTTAAATTTTTAAACAAATAGAATTTCCTTCACCGATCTCAGCTTTATAATAATGTTTATGTGTTATTCACAGTATTGTATTGTATTGAACGTTTATGTACATTTTTAACACACACACACACACACACACATATATATATAAAGGAAATTTGTGGACCAGAGGAGAAAGATTTCAAATGCAGCAAATAAACTAAAACTAATTGGAGAATAGTATTTTTTTTTCTTTTTTTTTTTTTTTTTTTTTTCTCTATACAGATTTTAAGTATGTAAAATATATTCCTATATATTGTTGCTTTTAGCTTCAAGTCACCATTTATAAGTTACATTGTTGTGGGACACCATGTGATAGTGGCATACGAGAACTACGAATCGTAGTTTGCATTTACGTATTTGCTAGCCCGACGAATATGTAGACGGAATGGGTACAGATAACTCCACACTTCAATCCAGACATTAATATGCGGACATGGCCAGTCTGTGTTTGCCAGTTGAAGTGTACGGTCGATCATTGTAATTGAGTGGAGTTTACGGTTGCGGAGTGTGCAGAAAGCTTTTCGTGTGCGGACAAGTCAGTGGGAACAGTAGATTAGAGGTTGAAGGGGCAAGTGCTCTCTTAGGAGACATTCGACCCACACCGTGTTTCCACGGCTGTTTTCCAATAGGTAGGGCAACGGGGAAAGTGGTACCACAAATCGACGATCTAGGAGAAGACGCAGTCTACAAACTACCGCCATGGGAGAACAAATCGTACAGCATTCGATCAGTTGTACGTGAAATGGGTGTCGCGCACAGTGCTGTGTGGAAAGTAATACGGGAACAGCGGCATCGACAGAAAGTGCATGCTTCGACTCCTGCTGACAGGAAGTCCTAGCTCGCTCACCTGGTCTGATCTACTTTATTTCTGTGGGGTTATGTGAAAATTATTGTGTACGAGACTCAGTCAAGACCGAATAGGATCTCCAAACAAGACTTTTCGCTATCTGTGACATTGGTCGAATGATACCGGAGCTGTTCCAACCGATTCAGTGGAAATTTGTGCGATGATGTCATGCCTGCATCGAAGTTGGGGAACGCCACTTTCAATATCTTAGTGAATGTAGCACCCTGTGAAAGTTTCACAGGTAAATAAAGGTATTAAATCTACACACAGAGAACTTCACTTATAACTTTCGACTCTGCCGTTTCCGGTTCAGGATTCCTGGTCTCAGATTGATACATTTGCCCTTCTCCATCGTCCCTGAAAGTTTGTATCATCAGCTCTGAAACATCCTATATAACAACGTGTGTATTAGAAAATATGAAGTCGAAACAGAAAAATTGATTTTATTTTAATATTTTGGTTGGTTAATTTTAAATTTGGTAACCTAAAAACATGGTATTCTGGTTTACAGAAACGTTAATTTCTCAAGCTGCACCACTTGGAGATAAATGTGTTTAACCCCACTTAAAATCACCCACAGCATTCAAGACTCCAGGAAATAACAAAAGAAAGTGAGCAGCAACTGCCCTATTGGCCCAGGAACGAAGTTGAGCATAATTTCGCATTAGCACCAGATTTTTTTTTTTTTTTTTTTTTTTTTTGAGTAGTGTTTAACGCCCGTTTTCACTACTGAGGCACCACAGGCGGTAAGCACCAGATTGGAATCTACTGTCCTGCCCTGAGTGATCAAGAGGATATAGACGAGAACCACCAGCGCTGCAAGTCGGAGAGATTGGAAAACTAACTACTTGAGTGCAAATTGGTAGTTGTCAAGGGTTTGACATTTGTTTAAACAAATCATTTTAAAGAAATCAAGGAATTATACATTTTTTTTCAAAAGTTGGAATTTAAATTTAATAAATATTCGAATATGTTTATCCTCATAGACTAATTCAACATTCTTTATTATTTCTAGCGGTTCCCTAACTGGTCCGCAAACCCCAGAGTGTCCACGAAGCGCTAAAGTGCAGTACAATAAATAACGAGAAAACTATAATAGCATGAAAGTTCAGTCTTTATTAAGATAAAATATTTTAAATCAAATTTAAAACGACCGTTTGATCCGGAGGGAGTTTTCAAATGATAAGTCCAAGACATGGACCAAGCAGAACATTATAATATATACGTCCTAAGAAAAAAATAATGCACTAGCTCGAAGCGTGAATTTGTCTTAAGTTCTGTTCGGTTCAGTGCTCGATGTCCCTACGCGCGGATCTGAAGGTTTTAGACACGTTCTATCGCCACCATTCGGAATGAGTTGTCCATAGCAACATACGCTGATATTTGAGCGGTTAAAAGCAGGTGTCGAGCAACGAAACCTATTTAAGTTCGAATGTAACCCATTAGTGACTTTTTTAAGTAAAAATAATATTTAGTGGAAATAAAATAGCTTCCAAACGTAAAGGCTTATTTGAATTTTAAGGCATCTAATTCACACACACACACACACACACAAAACTAAAATAACTCTTCAAAATAATTAGTTTTTTTATTTTTAGTTTTTTACTTTAGAATATTTAATAAATACTGCTGCATTTATTTTTAAAACAAAGTTTAACTAACGTTTTTGTGTTTCTGCATAAATGCCTTAAAATTCAAATTGTGTATTGTCAATTAAAATATATTAAACATTAATTTTACATTTAAACTCTAACAGATAAAAAAATTAGCATGATGAATTTTCAACCACATTCTAATGTTCTTACTAGACACGTTCTCTTGACCGTTCAGCCATCAGAACACCTGGCCCAAGCAAACTAATTTTCTGCTTATGGAACATGGTTTCTGCTTGTCATCCTGCCCCCCTCTCCCCGCCTTAGGGTGTACCGTTATAGTTTTGCTGGTAATTGCACAATCTTTCGACATGATATTTTTGAGAACTATCAGAGGAGGCCATGAAGGTGTTGAGGCCTTTCGTACCATCCTCTGTGAAAAATAATTCACTGCACTCGTGTATCTAAACAGAAAACCTAGACTCAAATCAGAATAGTTTCATCCTATTACGGTTTATTAGTAAAATCTAGCATCACCCCTCTTATTCAGGAATTAAAATTGACTGATAATGTCGTGGCTTCATATTTTGTTGGTTATAATTTATATTTTTGTAAGTATTATATACTTTCTGAATATAAATTATTGATTACTGTTGCCTAAGCATACTCTATAATATAAATATTGGGAAAACATGCATTTATTTGTTTTTAACTTCAAATTTTGTAAACAAGTGATGATAAACTTTTAAAAAAAGTATTAGGTATGTAAAATTAGGATTAAGTTTAATTTATATATAGAAATAGTTCTTTCACACTAGTAGTGTGTGGTACATTAGATGGAAAGGAAGAATCAGATTGAAAAATCTGATTCTCAGCTGTGATCAAAGTTTTTAACGTCTGATTCTTCCTTTCCAATTTTAAGTAAATCCACGATAGTGAGACACCCTTAAAGAGAATTCGTAGTGAAGGAAAGTTTGAGAACCTCTGGAAGTTTTATAAACATTGTGCATTTTGTAAATGTACAAATATATTACCTAATAAAATTTTAACAAGAAGGTAATTAAAGCATGGTAGAAATTTGCATTTAAAACTAATATATATTACTTTTAAATGCACTGAATTACTATGTATATATATATATATACATAGTAATTCAGTTTATGACTTATAGATGGCGAAACGTCTTTCTACATAGAGGAAGTAAAATTAATGTTACATAAAATTGCCCTAACTAACTTTCTCTGTCTACAAATAGACTTGGCAGTTTATACATGGCTTGCAATTGACAATACAGCTTTCAGTCAATGTAATTTTTTCCCAGGTTGTTGAGGGCATACGATACATAATAATGAATAATGTGTTTAGTTTCTATAGAAATTATATTGGTAATAAAATGAGTTTCATCTTGTAAAAACAGATAATAGGATAAATACAAAATGCTGTAACAATTCTTTCAAAATCCAGGGACTTAACTAAATCAAATAAATTTATAATATCATCAATATTCTTTATAATGATAAAGTTTTACAAAAATATAGCTTTAACACTAAAAAAAATGTGCAGCTGTCAAAATACTTTATGTAAATACCTGGCCATAATACAATGTTTATTTAGATCTGTGTTTAGTGAAAAAAGTAAAGTGTATCATTCTGTCAATTAGTTGTATTTAACAATTTGTATATATGTTTCCTATTTATATTTTATACAAATGATCTTGACAATTATTTAATGTTTGTTTCGCCTGTACATGATGATGCATCATTGACAATAAGTGACAGTGGTTTGAACTGTAGAGACTTAAGGGGATTGACTTGAGAAAACCAAAATTTCTAAATTTATAGGTTAATCCACTCAGTTTTCATCATACACTAATGGTATGTAATAAAAATAAGGAATACAGTTTCAGACAAACACATCACATATTTTCTAAGAAATCCTTAATGGATTTGTCTAATAAAAGGCTCCTTAGTGTGCAGTTTCCAAAAAATTTAAGAAAAGAAAAACCTAAATTTTGTTTTCCAAAAAACATGGTAAAATTTTTACATTTTTATTTGAATAAAGTGTTCTTTTAGAAAAAAATGCTACTCTTGCTTAGTTCATTTTGTTGTAATTTTAAATATAAATGGGATATTCCATGAGCAGATATTGTTTCTTTTATATATTTACATTTTCTTGCATTTTTATATATATATATATCCATATCTCGAGAGCCTTTGTTGAAAATTTCAAGTTTATTGATGAAGTTCAGCATCACAAGATGCAATCTGAATTTCCATTTGTGTAAGAAATAGCAGTTTTGATAAGAACGACTTTTATATTTAATAGATCTCTATCCATGCATAGGGTCATATAAAGAGTCTTGTGGCAGATTTTAAAAGTGAAATTAGGGCAAATTATTCCCCAAAACATGTTCATTTTGATGATTTTTGTTAAATCTTACCCCTTACAGTAATAAAAGTTGTAACTAAATTTTAACATTGGTGTCTAGCTAATAATTTAATTGTGATGTTAAATAAAACTGCTTGTTAATACTTAAGCAATAAGAGTTCAAGTCCTTTAACTTTTAAATCTAATGCTTTTTCTTAATTTCCATGATAAGTAATATTAGGAATTATTTTAAACCGTCAATTACCCTGAAGGAACATTTTTATTAAACTAGGTGACCAAAATTATTAAAATACATTCCCGAAGCTACAGTTATGAGAACACAAATAAAATGCATAGAACACTTGAACACTATTTAAAATATTCTGATGTGATAGAGGACGTGAAAATAAACTTTTTTGCTTAATAATGTTCAAAAGTGCTTAGCTCTCAACTTACAGTGTTATGAGGGAAAAAATAAATTAATTTCAACTTATAAAACTACTTTATTTACTTTCTATGGCTATATAGTAACTTTTTTTTATCTTATACCAGATATTAAGAAAATGGTATTCACAAACTATAGCAACTGTTCAAAAGTGCGACCGACATACAAAGTACAACACTATACGATTGAACGATGAAACCTTCCAAATATCTGTGTACGGTTACAGATTCCTCAAAAACAAGAATAATTCAAGCAACTAATTCTTATATATAACTATAAATACAATAAAAGGAAAGAGGTTCTTTAAAAGAAAATTCTTTAAAAGATAACTCTTCACTATATTACATGTATGTAGTTATTGTTATAGGGGCACAAATGCAAAATAAGATATTGTGAATAGGCATTGGATAGGCAGAAAAGAGCGGGAGAAAATACATATTTATATTAAAGGTAATGTTTGCTAATATTTAAGAACAAGCGGATGCCGATGAATTTGGAAAAAAAAAAAATTCGATAATGGCTTTTAATTTTTTTTTTTGAATGGTGTTTAACGCCCGTTTTTACTACTGAGACACCACAGGCGGCGAACACTGGTGATACATAAAATGAAATGATATATTGGGAAAGATTTTTTTTTTTTAAAGGAAGGAAACGTTCCCGTTTCAGACCTAAGTTTAGGATATCTCCCCGGTTTTGCCAGTTATGAGGAATGAGGAAAATCTTGTAAAAACCTCAGTCAGGGAGGACGGTCCTGGAGGGATTCGAACCCCAGACCTCCCGCTCATGAATCCGCACCTTAACGACCTCGGCCACCCGTGGCGATAATGACTTTTAATAATACTCTATACATATATATCATAAATATGAGTTATAGTCTACAATCATTGGTGGTTGCCTCAAAAAATGGAGAAAAAATATATTATTTTTATCGTCTACAAAATAACTTTATAAAGAGAGTAAAATGTTTAGAGATGAATTAAATGGGCATATAAGTTAATAGAAGAAAGAGATTCTTTAAAATAAAATTAAAGAAATCTCTTAAGTATAGATAAGTCGACACTAGATTACATGTATATAATTGATATAGGAGCATAATTACAAAATAAGATATTGGATAGGCACAAAAGAATTCTTATTTTGCTAGTAATTTTGATAACACAGTAATTTTAAATATATATTATTTTCATGTGCTGCAATAAATAAGTGAAATTAGCGTTTAGCCATTGTACACACAGGTTGTACTTTCTTGCATTTTCGAATTGCCGCCGCTGCTGTCACACTGAGTTGTTGCCCGCGAACGCCACATGCAGAACAGAGCACCTAGTAAGTCCTAACGGAGCAGCCATTGTTTTTGCTTTTAGGGGCTCACACATGCGCGCGTAACAGATGAGCCAAGGATGGTAGGTCATGTCCAGGACCGGTTTATTAGGACTGCCTCGGAAAACGGATCAGGAAGTGAGGCGCGGTGGGAATGCCTAACCTTCCCTGCCTTTCTTTAATCATCAGCAGCTTCATTAATAATGCACCTGATTGTTATCTGTCAGGGAGATATGATCTCTTTCACCATTGTTGTTTACGGTTCGGGGGCACTGGAAACTGAGCGAACACGGAATTTGGAAATTAATTAAGAACCAGAAAAGCACGACGAAATTAAATGTCAACAAGAAAATAAATACTGGAATGGAGAAGATCTAGAGAATAAGAGATAAAGACAAAAAAAAAAAAGAAGGAAAAAAATTAGAAGAATCTCAGAGAAAAGAAAAAATCAAGGAGAAGGGGAAAAAGCTGGACAAGACAATAGATCAAGAAGGAGACTGAGATTGAAAAGGAAAGGAAAATACTTTTGATGAGAGAGAGAGAGAGAGAGAGAGAGAATATATAATGAAGACGACCAAAAAAAGTATAATGTATGGCATTGATAATGAGAAGAAAAAAGTAAATGTATGGAAAGAAGAGGAGCAAAAGACGAAGCGGCATGAAAGAAAGTCAGCCAGATAGTGGTGACCAGATGAAGTAGATGATTATTATCACTATGGACAAGATGAATATGAAAGATTGGAGTAGAAGAAGATGGAAATACTAACAGAATGTAGCAGAAACAGAGCAAGTGTCAAAAAATGAAAATAATAAGTCTATATGCGATGAAAAAAGGACGAGATTGAAAAGGAAATAGTTGAAGGAATAGAAGGAGAAAAAATAGAAACAATGGTTATTAATTGTTATTCAGTTCCATCACTTGGGATGGACATTAACATTACACGAATTTTCTGCTCTCCCATCCATATTTCATTTCAGGGTCAACAATGCCAGGGCGCAGTGGGTTGGCGCGGTGTGATGGCTTGTGCTTTGGAAAGATTTCTGCCCAAGCGTTTGTAATGGAAGCGAATCTTCTAAGGGGCTCAATACTACTCGGCTTAGGTGCTCCACTGACATAGGGGTGTTCTATCTGCGCTCGTGCAGTCAGCATCTGGCCAGCCGATATGTCTCCCTCACTTCATCCCTTCCTCGCGCTTAAGTACTAAAATCATTCTGTTACACCATCTATCTATCTATTCATCCATCCATCTAGGAGGAAGAAGGAATAAAGCATACCCGTAAAGCACAAAATGTCCATGTTGAAAAGAAGTAAGGATAAAAAGAACATGAATAAGTAAAGAGGTAAAAATCAGGTTGCAAAAATGAAGATTGAATAACGAGAAATAAATAAAAGTGCCTGATATGGAGGAAGGAAAAGTATAAGAAGAGTAAGAACAAGTAAAGAAGAGAAAAAGTTGGTGCTGAACAGAAATAACATAGAAAAAGATGAACATTGAGAAGAAAGTAACGGTTGCTAGACGAAGGGAAAATTATTATAATTATTACTTTTAAGAGGTTTAAAACTAAAGGAGACTTAGAAATACTGAAAAAGTTAAAGGAAGAGAAGAAGAAATGTGAATGTGGTAAGCAGGGGGGAGGGAAGCAAAAGGAAGAGAAGGTGAAGACAAAGAGTTAGTTGGTTGCTAGGGGCCATTGGGGATACTTGTTTTTATCATTTTACCCTAGCTTCCCAATAAAGAGCTTCCAAATTATTTTTCATTTGTTTATCGCTATCAAGTTGGCTGCATTTCAGATGTTCTTTGTTTAGGATAGTATTCACATCCTTACACAGTGGGCAGTGCCTGTCCTTGATTAATTTCATCCTGAAGAAATGTTCTGAAAGGTAATCATGCCCAACAATTAAGCGAAACTGAGCAACTCCAACTTTTCTTGGTTTTAATAAAATATGTTTAAAAGTCTTTAGATATCTTGTGGTTTTTCTTTTAAGTTTTTTTTTTTTTTTTTGTATATTTTGTAGTTCTTGTTCAGTTATTAATCTTTATATGATTTTCAATTTAGAAGAAAATTCTAATTCAAAAGATGGTAGCTCCTTTTTGCTAAAGTATCGGTAATCTCGTTCCGCTTTAATCCCACATGGCTCGGGGTCCAGTGTAAGATTTTTGTATTTCTGATCTGGATTCTTTTATTTATGTCGGCCCATACCGTAGATTTTTCTAAAGCTCCTCTAATGGCTATTAAGACAAATAAGTGAAAGATGTAAAGATAGTATATTGATTCTAGCCTCTAGATTTGAGTATCTCGGACAGGGATACGCCTCTCGTCTTTGGCAAAGGTTTCCTCTTGAAAAATCCTAAGCAGTCCACGGGTCATTTGGGCTCTTAGATCTGCAGTGTCCTGAATTTGATGATCAAACCTATGCTGAGAGGTGTAAGAACACGACGAAAGCGAGCCCCGCCTCCGCTTTAATTTGAGCCTCATTTTACCTTGTGATTTGTTTCCTTTGAAGTACTAAATTATCCAAAAGTATGGTGAGTGTTACACTTCAAGGTGGAAGAAACACACACACACCCACTAGTCTTCATCGTAAACAATAATTATCCTATTAATTCATTCTAAAATGTGAGCCTTTGAGAGATTCCTGGGTAATAAGTCATGTGTAAATAAAATTATTGCTTTATAAATGTATAATAAGAACTGATAATGCATCACTGGATCATAAAATTAATGGTGTTAAAGAAAATACGAAGCTGAAAAGGAGAGAAAAGAATAGCTAAAAATGTTCCTGTTATTATTGTAGTAAGAGTGGGTATGATAGTCATATGCTGATGATTGTAACGATTACTGTGTTGCTACTGATAATGATGGTAGTGACACTGGCTTTTATGATTGAGATAGTTGTAATTACAGACGTTTTGATGATAGAAGTTGTTTTATCCATTATAATAAAATTGGTTTTGATGATAGTGATACCGCCACGGGTGGAGTACTCGTGAGCGGAAGGTCTGGGGTACGATTTCCACCAGGACCGCCCTCTCTTACTGGAGGTTTTTCCAGGTGCTCCTCAGTCCTCTAAAATAGCAAATGCCGGAGAGTATCCTGAACTTACTTAGGCATAGAACGTTTTCTTCCTTTAAAAATATCCTTTACCAGTTTATCATTTCATTTCAAGTATCATCATTGTCCACCGCCTGTAGTTAAAATGGGCGTTAAACACTATTAAAACAAATAATAGTGATAGTTGTAATGATATAATAGTGGCGAATACGATGAATTATATATTTGTAAATATTGCAATAGTAGTGGTTTTGGCATAGATTTGATGTTTGGAACAACAATGAAGTGGTTTTATGGTAATAGTACTGATTTTATGATAGTTATAGTGATGTTGATGTGGCAATGGTTTTGATGGTGTTAGTAGTAACGACAATGGTAGGGGTTATTATGATTGTTGTAATGAAGAACATGGAAGTAGTTATGGTGACTTGTAATAATTATCATGGTAGCGGTTATGACTTTTGTAAGGCGGTAATTGTAATGGTTATGATGACTATAATGAGATAAGGATAATAGTTATGGTGATAGTTATAATGACGATAATGGTAGTGGTTATGATGATTGTTGTAATGATGATGATGGTAGTGGTTATGTTGGGTGCAATAAACGCTAGTGGTGTTTATTTGAAAAGTGTATTAAAGTTTATATTTAAAATGTTCTTTGATTTTTTCTCGAATCAAGGATTAAGGTGTATCATTTTACTTAAATACATTACAAATTGCACAGATCAGCTATTCTCAAACTGTGGTGCAACGTCCTCCCAGAAGATTCACGAAGCATAACACTGTCGGTCCTGTTGGTCTAATGGTAACCATATTTGCCAACCCAAGATCGCGGGTTCAATCCTTGCCAGGGTTGTTGGATTTTTTCAGGCTTAAAAATCCTAAGTATGGCTTTCTCCGGAAGGGAAGTATAGGCGTCGGACCCGTGGCGTAGATTTACGGCACGAAAAAGAACCTCAAGCCTGAAAGAAGAGGCCTCTGAGCAAAATTTATTGGCCGTTTCAAGCTCTGAAAGGAATGGAACGCTGATGACCTGGGATGTTAAAGAGCGTCCATAATTAAACCAAATTAGCATTATAATATCGTTAACAGATTTACTCTGGAATATATGAATTAATTACGAGAGATATAAATTTATGACGTATATTTATTGATGGGAGATTTCAAATAGATAAGCTGAAAACGTACCAAGCAGAACCTCATATGTAGCATAATAGTTTCTCTTGTAACAGTAACACCACGGGTGGTCAAGGTCGTTTTTTTTTTTTTTTTTTGAGTAGTGTTTAACGCCCGTTTTTACTACTGAGGCACCACAGGCGGTGGACACTGATGATACATGAAATGAAATGATAAATTGGGAAAGGATATTTTTTTTTTTAAGGAAGGAAGCGTTCCAGGCCTAAGTTTAGGTACCTCCCCGGCATTTGCCAGTTATGAAGACTGAGGAAAACCTGGAAAAAACCCCAGTCAGGGAGGACGGTCCTGGCGGGATTCGAACCGCAGACCTCCCGCTCACGAGTCCGTGCCTTAACGACCTCGGCCACCCGTGGCGGTGTCAAGGTCGTTCAGGCGCGGACTCGTGAGCGGGAGGTCTGGGGTTCGAATCCCACCAGGCCCGTCCTCCCAGACTGAGATTTTTGCCATGTCATAAATGGCAATTTTATTCCCGTAATACCATACAGTAGTACCATAATTTATTTCTTTCATTAATTAAAAGGGCCCAATTTGGGTTTTATGTTCATTTTTATTAGGCGTTATTCCACTCGGTGAGGAATTCGCTTAGTTTACCCAGCTCCTGTACTATTATTTACTTCATTTCTTCGTTATTAATAATTCAATTGGCATGTATTTTTGTTTTGTTTATCACACGTCATATATAATTTATTTTACTTAATTTCTTCATTACAAATTATTAAATTGACATTTATGTTTCATTTCTTTTTGTTCTCCCATAATCCTTTTCTTATATCACTCCATTTATCCATTTTAATAATTGCATTAACATTTTTATCTTCATCACGTCATACACGTCCTATTTTACTTCATTTTTTCATTATTCATGTTGAAACTTGATTTGCTCTTCAATTACTTTTTGTGTGTATCTGATTATATACCCACTGTTTTTCTTTATTTCCCCATTATCAATAGTTAAATATGCATAAATATTTTATTTGTCTCTTTCACGTCAGACACTCCCTATTTTACTACATTACTGCATTATTGGTATATATATATATATATATATATATATATATATATATATATTCTTTATTTTTTTATTTATTTATTTATTTTTTTTGCGTCATATAACTCTAATCTTTCCTCATTTTTTCTTATTATTAATTTAATTGACGTACAATTTTTATTTTTTTTATTTCATGGTATACATTCCCTATTTTACTTCATTTTATGGATATTATTAACTGAATCGATATTTTTTAAATCTTATTTTTGTTAATTTCGTGTCGTTTATACCCTATTTTACTTCATTGATTCATTATTAGTAATTAAATTGATATCTTTTAACTTCGTTTTGGTTATCTCACGTCATACCTTCCTAATTTACTTTATTTCTTTGTTATTATTAATAATTTAATTGATGTACCTTATTCTTTTTTTTTCCCCCTTTCCATCGTATATTCCTTATTTTACTTCATTTTTCCGTTATTAATATTAAAATAGACATGTACATTTTTTTGTCTATCATCAGACTTTCCGTATTTTTCTTCGTTATTAGTAATTAAATTTATATTTTATTACTTTTTTGTAATTATGGGATCAAGCTATGTTTATTAATTTTTCGTTATTAATAATTAAATTTATGTACGTTTTGCTTATTTTTTATTTCTATCTCATGTCATTCGTTCCTTATTTTACTTCTTTTTCTCCATATTAATAACTGAATCTATGTTTTTTTATAACTTTTGTCTGTTTTTATCATGCATCCCATTTTTTATTTAATTATTTGTTGTTAATAATTTAATTGGTGTATATTTTAATTGGTCATCATCTATTTAATTTATTTTCTAATTAAATAAAAATATATTTTATTTCTTTTTTATATATTACTATACATTCACTATTTTGCTTCATTTTTTTCGTTCTCAATAATTGTATTGATATGTATTTTTATTCACACCTACTTATGTCATACATCCCCTTACTTTATTGCACTTCTATGTTATTCATAATTAAATTGATGCACATGTTTTTTTATAACTAGCATAGAATAATTCACTGCTTTAGAAAAAATCCAGCTCCTCATAATTGCTTGCAGGCCTTTGCCCTTTAAGGGATACAATAGGCTATCTTTAACTTTATATATTTTTTATTTCTTTTTGTGTATATCGCCACACATACCCCATTTTACTACATTATTTCTTTTTTTACACTAAAGTTATTTGTTTTATTCTTTTTTATACCTTTTTCATACTCCGTATTTTCATTTTTTTTTCGTTCTTAATAATTAAGAACATATATTTAACATATATTTAACATATATTTAATTTGATTTATCTCGTATAATAAAGCCCCTATTTTGGTTCATTTTTTTCGTTAAGAGTGATTAAATGGATGTACATATTTTATTTCTGTTTTATATCTCTTTTCTTACATTCTTTATTTTACTTTTCGTTTGTAATAATTTAATTTTTTGCCTATTATTTCTTTTTGTTGTTTATGGTTCATAGATGCCCTATTTTACTTAATTGTTGTTATTAATAATTTAATACACACACATTTATTTTCTTTTTTGCATTTCAGATCATAAATGCCCCATTTTACTTATATATGTCGAATTTTCCTGTTCTTTGTTCGCCACTTTCGGGTTATTTTGGGTTGTGTAGCTTATTTTCCAGTACTCTTTTCATTTTTTTTTCAAATGTAGACTGTATGAGGTGAAATAACCAAAATAATTATAAACATAAATATAATATGCATATCATTATAACAATGAATAACTAGAGACAAATGACGTATGAAGACAGGGAAAAATGTATATTTAATTTTCATTGTCGCTCGCTATTTATTTTTATATTAAAATATTTTGTATATCATGTGATAACATTTTCTTGTCTAATTTTATTTAGAATATTCTGCACTCTTTTATCTTTATTGCTAATTGAATATTATAATTAATTTAATTTTTCAGATTTCTCTTTGTCTTCTCTTTCTTTTTTTTCACCCCCTTCTTCTTTATTGCTTTATACACATAATATTTGGAATAGGCAGTACATTAACATCACATAGCCGACATTCATGCAGAAATCTCTTTAGGCAATTTGAAATTTTAACTCTTCCATGTAAATGTATATTACCTCTCGTGAATTTTTATATAAGAAATAAAGAAAATTTTGTATAAAATCAAAATATACATGACAAGAATACAGGACAAAAAGAAAATCTACATAGACCAGTTTCAACACTTTCCTGCCATCAAAAAGGAATTCTAATACAAATGCATTTTCATACAAAACGCTCTTCCCTCTAGCCTAAAAACCTTAATAAACAATGAATATTTCAAATCTGCTTTTAGAAAATACCTGTGTAAATAGGCCTATTATTCTGTAAAGGAATATATGAGTGACAATATAATGATTTAAAAAGCTCTAAATGATTTTATATCAATGTATATGCAAATAGGTATGTAGTAAAATTTGGTGACAGTGATTTGTCTGTTTCTGCTTCTCTGGTTTTTGCTATTTTGACTGAATTGTTCTAGGTGTTGCTTTTTCATTTTTATTGAAACCATTTATGCAGATATACACAATATAATTTGTAAAGGTAGAATATGTGCTACTGTGGTAATTGTAAATGACAAAATTTTATGTTCGTAAGTCTTTGTGACTACTTCTCGAACTCACGGAATGCTCCAGGAACTAAACATTCTAAAGGAAATCAGAAGGAACATAATTATTAATAAAAGGAAATTTGCACCTTTTACTTGCTTAAGCTCAAGTGATAAAGGGATAATTATGTACACTGGATTTAGACAAAATTTTGCTATACTGTACGAAAATACGTCTCTTTGTTTTATTAAAACATTTTCTATCGTTACCAGTAGTTTTTGAAACGTGGCCTTGTAGGTATGGGGCAATTTATTTTTCACGTATAACGTATTAGGAACCCTTGCACATGTGAGCAATGCTGTACATGTATCAACCAATTAGAATGCGTATAGTGGTAGTGAACGCAGTTCGTATTATGTGTGTAGAAGTCGACGTGAGGTACCAGAAAGACGTCAGGAAGTCGATGTCAGTCACAAGAAAGACTTGGACAAGTTAGTTCATAAGGGTCTCTGACAGTCGATAGTCACACACGTTAGTTAGTCAGTCATTACGGTTTTTGATCATTTAAACTACATATCGATGTTGGCAAACTAAGTTTCAATAATTATTGGTGTGGTATGATAAAGTTTAATGGCTCTGGCAAAGAAATAAAAGAAAAGAAAAGGAAGCAACTACAGGTTTCATCTGGAAACTGCAACATAGCCGAGTGTAGTAAGGTAATGTGTTACATTTTATTATTTTTTATAACGTAGTTATGAACTAGAGCTGCATTTAATTTTGCAAATGCTAGTCATTTCAAGTAGAAAAGTCATACTCGTAAATAAACTAGTTAAAAATATGTCCTTCAAGCTGAAACATAGGATATTTATTAACAATTCTGTGGTTATAAACTGCTAAGTTTTACTTTTCTGTAATCTGCATAAAAGTTGCAACTGAGAAATGAGTTTTTCTTCAATACACAAAGGTAAAAGCATACGTAGATCAATGAGTTATAGGGGACAGAAGAATAATTTTCGATGCTTCTGCCACGTTGATTAGTTGCCGAATATTGGGCCATAATTTTTAATGTGTAAGCATTTCTACGAAATGGAGTTAATTATAATTTCAGTGCAGCTGAGATATATATTAAAATTTAGTTTTGTCGCTTCAGTTCTGTACGACTCTCCAGAAACTTTGGCAGGAAGAATTGCTAATTTAAAATTCCTTTGTTCATTAGCGCTAGTAATTCGCTATAAATTCCAAATATATTTTATGAGGTATTGGTCCACCATGCATGCGATGACATCCTGGAGATTCCCATGTTAAAGTGATTGAAGCGAAATTTTCATCGTTATCTTTAGAAAGTTCTTGCGTTTTGCGATACCTTTAAGAATAAATTCAGGTTGGGTCATGTCTTGGTTAACTCCCTATATATGTTTCTAATATTTCGGTGTTATTTCCATCTTAACATCCTAAGCGCGCGCGTGCTCACACATATGACCTGAACGTTCAGTTCAGTTCCTAGAGCATTCTGCGAGTTAGCGAAAGCCGTAATGACTTACGAACATAGAATTTGTAGTTTACAATGATTACAATAGTCTACATTCTTCTATATATATGTATATAAATTAACACTAATAATAAAAGTAGATAAAGATAAAACACAAAGTCACACTTGAAATTGAGATCGCTCTATTTCTTTGTGTTTTAAATTTTTCTGCTTTCATAATTACTGTTAATTTTATATATATAACGAATATTATATTTCTTTCAGTATTTGTTCTAAATGCAATTTACTGCACACGCATTCCTTGCACATGCAAGGACAAAAGATGCTTATAGCACAAATTCAAAAGCCTGGGATGTTTTCTCTCGTCGACACTAGAAATCAGACATCTATGCCCCGAAGATTGAGGTCAGTTATACATGCTGAAGGTTCATACACCCATTTATTTCTGTGCGTTTTCACTGTAGAAGAAAAAAGATTCTGTTCGTGTATTTTAGTTATTTGTAAAAAAAAAAAGTTGGTTTGTGATTACGTTTTTGTGTGTGCATAGGTAATGCCATACAACTCAAATGACACGTATAATATAATATTAAGGCAACAGTAAGATATATATATATATATATATCCAATTACAAAAAATACAAATGTACGGGATTTGAACCCGGGAGTTTAACGCAGCAATGCCTTTTAAACCGCTCGGGTAACTCTTGTTATACTCGAATATTCTCTTCCCAGATACTTAGTCAAAGCGCCCACTGCAGTGTGTACGTTTGTTAAATAATTAAAAACTCTTAGAGCAAAACAGGCGAAGTAAGTTTAGAAACAATAATTTCATCATGTTTCCTGCAGTTAAGATTTTGATGAATTTATAACCCTTATCATTTTGTATGACTTGATTTCTTTTGGAGTCTGATTTTGATAATTTATATATATAATTATATGTATTATATATAAATTATATATGTTCTGAATTGAATTAAATGTATAGCATATGCATTGACATTTTATTGGCTTGAAACCAGACGTTTATTTCATATAAAAAAAATAAAAAAAAAAACTTAAATAGGCAGAAGTCTTGTGATTTCCCTGTTAAAAGCACACTAGTACCTGCAAAAAGCAGTACTCTTAATTCATGACCCGTAACATACCTAAAATATAACTCTGAGGAAGTTTGTATGTTGTAACAACTAATTGCTCTTTCACGTGATCTCTAAACAGTTACACAAAAAATGTAATTATTACATAATGGTTGGCTATCCTGAATAAATGTAGAGGATCATAATATGGGTGGTGCACATAGTTCTTGCAAATAAAAAAGCAATACATATTAGAATGGCAACTGTAGGTTATGACAATATTGTCAGAAATAAAGGAACGTGAGACAGCACAACATGCAACGTAAATGTAAAGTGGTAGTATAAGTTGAGTAGGTACTAAGCGGAGAATATCTTTAAGAATTTCTTATTTTAATATCTGAAGGCTCTGTTTGTACCTTTGTTGTATTTTGGTCTATTTTAATATATTAAGCCTACACCTACTTTAGTAGCTTTATTTCTTATTAAAAATGTGTTTTAGTATTTTAGTACATTAAAGAATGCCAACTTTTCGTAGTTTTGCTTTATACATTTCTAGACCACTTCCTTATCTATTTTAATACATTAAAGGTATATACGCATACAATTGTAACTATAGTTTTTAGTTTTCCCTCGCCAATTTACAATTGTAACTATAGTTTTTAGTTTTCCCTCGCCAATTTTAATACATTAAAAATGCATACACCCACATTTCTAATTATATATTACATTTTAACATACTAGGTCTGTTCAAAAAATTCCGGAACAATCGTAATTTCGCGCCAATGGAATACTGGAGCTAAATGCGGATGGCATCCCTGCACATGACTGTGTTTAACGTGTATCTGCCGGAAATTTCATTATTGTGTCTGTTAGTTATTGTTTAGTGCTGTATTGAGTAGAACTTTGTCGCACAGTTTGCGAATTTCGAGATGGCAGAGTTAGAGCAACGCGTCTGCATTAAATTCTGCGTGAAACTCAAAACCTTTACAGAGAGACACCAAATGATACAGGAAACCTACGTTGAGTACTCGTTACGAATGGTTTACGCGGCTTAAAAATGGCCGGATGGAAGTTAATGATGACCCTCGTTCAGGACGCCCTTCGACGTCTACAGATGACGCTCATGTCAGGAACGTCAACGAAACTGTGCGTGCCAATCGAATACTGACTGTCCGAGGGATTACAGAAGAATGTAACATTTTAGTTGGATGTCATGAAATCCTGACACAGCATCATAATGCATCGTGTTGCCACCAAGTTCGCCCCACGGCTCATGAGTCAAGACCAGAAAGACCATCGCCTCGCAATCAGTGAAGAGCTTTTGGATCGCGCAAATGAGAATGAGATGTTCGAGAGAATCATAACGGGTGATGAGACGTGGGTCTACGGTTATTTTGTAGAGACCAAGGTTCAATCTTCACAATGGGTCGGGAAAGGTTCTCTAAGACTAAAAAATGTTCTCCAGGTCAGGTCAAATGTCAAAGCCATGCTGATAGTTTTCTTTGACTTTGAAGGATTAGTTCATCATGAATTCGTGCCACAGGGGCAAACAGTTAATCGATGGTACTACCGGGACGTGTTGCGACGCCTGCGAGAAAATGTGAGAAAGAAACTGCCTGAAATGTGGCAAGACAATTCATGGCTCTTGCAGCACGATAACGCACCCGCACATCTATCCCTGTTGGTGCGTGACTATTGCACAAAAAACGAAATCACTGCTGCTTCATTCTTCGCACTCTCCAGACCTGGCCCCCGCGGACCTTTTTTTTATTTCAAAAGTTGAAAACTCCCTTGAAACGACGAAGATTTGCAACGATAGACGAGATAAAAAATTTCGAAGACTGCGCTTCGCGCGATCCAGAAAGAGGTGTACCCAAGACTGCTTCCGGAAGTGGAAACTGCGTTGGGAGCGGTGTATCAATTGTGGAGGAGAGTATTTCGAAGGATATCACGCACAAAAGTAAAAAGTAAGCGTAGAAAAATTTGTGGGCAAAGTTCCGGAATTTTTTGAACAGACTTCGTTCATGCCTACTTTTATTTTATATATTTTTGCATTATTCCCGAATTATTTTATCATTAAGACTATATACGCCTATATTTGTAACATTACTGCATTTTCCTTATTTTTAATATATTAAAGCTGTAAACTCGAAATACTTTATTTTATCATACTAATACTGCTTTGGTAGCTTTATATATTTCTTGCTTTTTCCCTTGCATACTTTTAATATATTATATGTCTACTTTGTATTAAATTTTGTTCCATATATGCCCACATATCTAACTATATATTTCTTGCCTATTTTATTATATTAAGATTATATATTTTGTGCATTCTTCTTGTCAGTTTTATATTAAGGCTATACATGCACACATTTGTAACTTTTATTTATTTATTGCATTTTTTCTTACCTTTTAAGCTAATTTTTGGACTACTTTCGTAGCTTTATATATTCCTGATTTCCCCGTTATCTTGTTTATATATTTCTTGTTCCTTTTACAATTTAATTTTTTTTTCTTTAACCTTCTAAACGACAATTTTTTCTTTTCTTATTTCGTTAACTTAAATTTCTTGCCTTCTAACTTTTCAAATGATCTGATTTACCGTATTTTCTAATTTATTTAAATACGCCCTTATCTTTCGTTACACATTTCTTAATTTCCTTACCTATCAATATATGTATTGCAAATTTCCTTTGTGTTTATAAGATCGATGTGTTCTTTTATTTATTTTCTATGATTTATACAGAGGATGCCAAAAAATGTGTACACAATTTCAAGTAAAGAAAAAACTTAGCATAACAAAACTGAATTCACACAAACAGATATGAGCACTAACCGTCTTAAGACTTTTACAATTATAACAATTGCTCAAAATGCCCACCATCGGCGTCGATACAATTCTGACTACGTTGAACTACTGATTGAGCAACGTTTGCGAAAGTGTCCTCAGCGATTCAACACATTCGGTTTCAATTTCTTCCCGAAGTACTGCCAGTGTAGCTGGTTTTCTTAGTTCTCGGAGCATTCAGCGAGTTCATGGAGTGGCCAAAGAGACCTATGAATATGGAACTTGTCATATATAATTACCACAGTAGCTTTCAATGTGTATGTCTGCATCTACATAAATAATTACAATAAAATAAAAAGAACACCTAGAACAACTCAACCAAACAAAAACGGACAAATCATACAAGTTTTATTATATACATGTTTACATGTACATTGATATGTTGTGCAGTATAATATTGTCACTCATATATTCCTTTACAGAATAATAGGCCTTTTTTGATAGGTATTATCTAAGAGCAGATTTAAAGGAATTGTCATTGTTTATTAAAGCTTTTAGGCTAGAGGGAAGGGCATCGTGTACTAAAATGCACTCGTAATAAACTCCTTTTTGATGGCATGAAAGTACTGAAATTGGGTGATGTAGATATGCTTTTTATCTAGTATTATGTATATTTTGATTTTGAACAAATTTTTGTTTATTATATAAAAGTTCATGAGGGATAAAATATATTTATAAGGAAGAGTTAAAATATCAAATTTCCTAAAGAGGTTTCTGCATGAATGTGTGCTATGTGTACCAGCGATTATTCGTATGACTTTTTTTCTGTAACAGGAAGACACATTCACTTTTAAATGAATTTCCCCCAAATATTAGACTGTACTTCATTATTGAGTTGAAATAAGCATAATAAACTATTTTTAAAGTCTAAATTGACTTCAGCATTACTAATGCACATATTGCATAGCATGTACTGCCAAGTTTAGGTGTAAAAGATCAATGTTATCTTTCCAATTCAGATGGTTATAAATTATTAAACAAGGAATTTAATATATTTGGTTTGTGAAAATACACTGTTATAATAGCCTATCTGTAATTATGGATCTGGAGATCTGCGAGTAATGAATTTCACAACATTTGTTTTATCTAGATTTAGAGACAATTTGTTTGCTTTGAACATTATACACAATGAACTGAGAACCAGATTTAATTTAATGGCACAATCAATAAGGCTCTTTCCATTTATCAATATGCTTGTCATATGCAAGTGGAACAGTATTTTGTACATCTTGAATAAATAAGGAGAGATCATTTATATATATATATATATATATATATATATATATATATTTGAAAAAGAACGGCCCAGAACAGATCCTTGAGGCACTCCATGGTTAATCATTCCCTACTCAGATGCATTGTTTTTATTGAGGGGACAATTTATCACTACTTTTTGTTTCCTTTTGTCAAGGTAGGATATAAACCATTTTAAATATAGCTTTTTTATTCCATAGAAAGCTAATTTATCCATCAGAATTTCATGATTGACAATCAAAAGCCTTTGTAAGTTTCAAAATGTTCCTCCATGTGCTGTTTCATTTAATGCAGTTAAAATTTCAGTAGCAAGTTTATACATTGCATTTTCTGTTGAAAATCCTTTTTCTAAAGCCAAACTGATCACTAACTAGAATATTGTTACTTTCAAGGTAATAGTAAAGCCTATTGTACAGTACTTTCTCAAACACCTTAGAAAATGTAGATGAAATAGCTATAGGTTTATAATTAGAGATATTTATCTTTTTCCCCTTTTTGTACAGAGGCCCTCTATTGAATATTTTAGCCTCTCAGGAAATACACCCAATGTTAAGGATTCATTACACAAGTGAATAAGGGGGGTAATATACTTTGCACAAGCCTTTATGACTTTGCTGTTGATTTCATCATAGCCAGAAGAGTTTTTTTTGATTTTAGCTTTCTAATGATATTACTAATTTCTAGTGGGGTACTGATACCTGGTTTGCATTTATTATTTTGACGCAGAGTTGAAGATTGTAAAATTTTTAAAGCATCTCTTTTATTATTTATTAGAATATAAATTGAAAATTTTTGTTACATTAAGAAAGTAATCATTAAACATATTTGCTACGTCTGCAGGGTGTTGTATCTCTTGATTGTTAATGCTTAAGATTATTTCATCTTGTTGCAAATTTTTGCCCGTTTCTTGTTTTATTATATTCCAAGTAGATTTTATTTTGTTTTTTGACTGATTGATAAGTGTTTGGTAATGGAGGCCTTTCACTGCTTTTATGACTTTCCTAAGTATCTTACAACACTTTCAAAAATGCATTTTTAATTTAGGGTCTTTACTGGGCTTTTGCTCATTATATAATTGTCTTTTATGTTGACAAGGTTTTTTAATTCCTTGGGTTAACAATTACCTGCTCATATTATAACTTCTCTTTTTAATTTTGTTTTGATGAAATATACAGATTTTTATTGCTTGCTGAATACTCTTCAATTTTACCTAATTTTCTATGCCATCATGATCATTGATATGATTGTCATTTGATTTAACATTAACTATTAAGTTTGACTTGATGAATTTCTGACCTGGATCAGGTGTCTTTATCCTAAAAAAAAATGGGACCTTGAGCTATTAACAGGAATCTTACCCTTGATTCTGTAAGCAATGATGAGCGAAAGCTGCTTTTTGCCTCTAGCATTCAAGTGCAGGCCATGTACAGTGACGTTATCTCTACCTGGGTGATTTACATCTATCATACAAATGTGGGAGCTTCTGGGTGTCATCAGTGCAGCCTCAGATTCATACTTCGCACCCTCCATGAAGCTGAGGCCCATAAGGCCTATCTAACAGTCCCAGAAACTTCCCATTGGTATGCCTGCTTTTAGCGCTGATGTCACCAAGGTCTTGCTCAATCTGATAATTATCTATATCAAGGCTATTACCTGCACCACCAACAAATACAACATGATCATTCTTACTGAAATCAGCGGTTAGTTTTCCCAAGTCTTTTGTGACATCCAGTCCAGCACTTGACTTAAAAATGTTCACATAATCGCTATCAAAGTCATCCTTCAGTAGGGATGCTACGCCCCTCCCATGACAACTACCTAGCAACAAAATCATACTCTTTCCCTTAGGCTTAGCATCTGCTACTAGAGGACTTGTGCTCTGATGAGCTTCCAATGTTCCAAGTACATTGAATCTGTTCACTAGAGGAATAATGGTAGCATCATTAAGAGAATACTCTCCTCTTGCATTTGTTTCTTGGCACAACCTTGAATTCAGGTGATTTACTATTTACTTTAATTGGTGAGCAATGGCTCTCAATCTGTATCTTTGCAAGTGCCAATTCCTCTCGCAGTTGGAGAATAGTTTCCTCTTGCTTCTAAGGTATACAACATCATTAACAGTTACTTAAAGGTAGAAGTTCAATGGAGTTAGATCTGGAGAACGCAGTGTAAACTTCGTCCTTTTGCCTTTGAAATTCATTATTCTGAGTTTTCCAATACCACTTTAAAATTGCTTTCCGCTGTTCAAAAGATAGGCTTGGCTCCATTTTGTTGTAACAATGCTAGCATAATATAATGTGAGTCACATCTGTTTATAAAACATATGATAATCTTGGCTTCATTTGTTCATTGTTGATTTACCTGTCACGTAGCAATGCTATAACGTGAGTCACATTTCTTTACAGAACATCAGACTACATGTTACTGTTTTTCTTTCCTTTGAAATATATTAAATATCTATTGTGAAAGTGTGTGCAAAATTTTTGGCCCCCACGATATAATGTTGATCTTTTTCTCTACTCTATTTTTAAAATTTCTTTGTGTACTTTTTGTATATATCTTGTGTTGATAAATCCCAATTTTAATCTGCTATACCAATTGTGTTAAGTATTTTATTTATGTATTCACTGTTTTATACACACACACACACACACACACGTGTTTAATTTTTTTCTATATTTCCTGCGTTTTCCTATATTATTCCTTAAGTTCATTTCAATTCTTGTATATTTATATGTATGGAGTTTTCCTTACCTGTTCTAATAATTTTCATATTTCTTTCACTTTTCATTTTTATTTGTACGTATCTTGCATTTTTCCTTATCTAAATGTGTATATTTTCCCATTCTTCCTTCTATATCGTATTAATTTTTTGCACCTGATCTCTCTTAATGTACATATTTATTGTGCTCATGATCTATTTATTGTGTTCTTATACAGATGATATGTAGTTATGTATTAGTTTCATATTTTAATGTGTTTTATTCCTGGAGTTCTTTTTTTTTTCTGTTTCAATATTTCTTAACTTCTTTCTGTATCTTTATTTATATAGTTAATGAGGATTTCCTACTCCATCTTAATATTTTCTACATTTCTATACACTAATTTTTTAGCCTTTTTCCTATTGAAATCTATTTATTTAAATATTGTTTGCTTCTGTAAATTTATATATTTCTTAGTCCCTCTATCTCAGTTATTTATTTTGTCTTTATTGTAATTATATATATTTTGCTCTCTTGCTTTCATATATTTGAATACTTACTGTTCTTTTTCTTCATTTTAATTTATACACACTTTAAATATTTTAATATAAGACTATACATTCTTACTTTTGTAACTATGTACATATTTTCTGCATTCTACTTAATTACAGAAGAATGCTATGTAAGTCTACTATTTTATATAGTTATTGCATTCTTTGTCAATTTTATTATATTAAAGCTATACATACACAAATGCTTAATTTCGTAATTATCTAAATATACTTTTTATGTTTTCTTTTTAATATATACATATAAATGGCTTGCCGAATTCCTTTTTCTTTAAATTAAGTTAATTATATATTACTTGCAATTTTATTTACTGATATTTTATTATATGTTTGAATTTCCCCCTTTATTATTGCAATATTTATATATGACTCAATATAAATAATTATTCTTTATTTCTAAATTTTATTTTTCAGTCATTTAGATGCTTTTTTTCAAGCTCTGCTTTCTCTATCCTATTATGTTATATCACTTAATTTAAATTTCTTATTTATTATTTTTAAATAATTTAATTTATTTTTTTCTCCCTATCCTGTTTGTATTGTGCTCTCCATTTTGTTTCATATTTTTAAATATTATTTTGTTTTTGTATCATAATTTTATAAATTTTGCTTCTTTCTGTTTCTGCACTGTATATTCTTTCTTTTTTGGTCATACTGTAATTTAATATTTACCTGTTTCTTTCTTAATCATTTAATTTTATATTTAGTAATATTCCATCCTTTTCCTTTTCTAAATTACATGAGGCAATGTAGGCTCTAAGACTGGAAACTGGACTATCACCAGTGAAGAGGGCGGGTGTTAAGCCATCTTATATATAAATGTTTTATTTTATATAAATAGTTATCTTTTTATATACTTTACGTACTTCTTTCTCTATTCTATTATTGATCTTTATTTAAAATTCTATTATTTATTTTTTCCTTCCCTTCTCTAATCAAACATACACAAATATTTGTTGTGCTTTCAGCTGTTTCTAATATCTTTTTATAATAATTTGATATTATCTACACTTTGTGTAGTCTTGGTTTTCTCTGAATATATGCCCAGTTTTCCTTGCTTTCTTTTTTTGCTATTGTGTATTGTAATGTGTGATTTCCTGTAGTTTCCAAGTTTCCCCATTTCCTAAATATTTACTATTAAAATTTATAACCATTTAAATATATCTTTCTTCCCTAAATAAAAATTAACACTATCCAGTGTCCAGCTTGATTTCTAATTGTGCATTTATTTTCTTTGTCTCCCAAACTTTTTATATAGTGCTCTTTCTTCCTACACTGTCCTATTATTCATGTTTTTTTTGTGTGTGGTTTAGTATGTTCTTTCTTCCTTTTCTGTGTGATATCTTTACTTTATATATTTTTATATTTAGTAATATTCCATTGTTTTCTTATTCCAAATAACATAAGGAAGCAATAGTAGGCTCTTAGACAGCAAATAAGATCACACAAATCAGTTGTGGGGGTACTTTTATTTTTAATTGCTTATAAAAGTATTATTTATCTGTTTTATTTGCTTTACCCATTACATAATCTATGATATTCTTCGGTTTTATAGCGAAATTAAAATGTAATTTTAATATGTATTATTTCTTTGTTTTGCCTATTATATATATATATATATATATATATATATATATATGAGACTACAAGTGACATTGTTTTATCCTTTACTGCTTTTATAATTACTATTAATTTAGTATCATTGTTAATAGTGTTACATTATTTTCCTTTTATATTATATATAATGTGTGTGCATGTCATTTGCTTTCTTCTGTTTCTGGCCTTCTCATATAAATTTATATGTTTAATTTGTGCAGTTTTGGAATTTATTAGATTATATGCTCAGTTCACTTTGCTTCTTTCTACTTTAGTGTATTTTATGGATTTTTTCATGTGTTTATATCCATGTATGCTGCATTTCCTAAGCATTTTTCTCTAAAATTTATTGATATTTAAACAAATCTTTGTTCCCATAAATTAAAATTACCATTATTCTGCTTACTTTTCTATGGTGTAATTATTTCCTTTGTCTCTCCAACATTTCTATATAGTGTTCTTTGTTCATACACTGCCCTATTAATATGTGCATTTTCTTTGTGGTATTTTATGTTCATTATTCTATCTCCGTCTCATTGTTTACTTATCCATACATTTGAATCTTATGATTATATAAATTTTAATTTTTAGTAATATTCCATTATCGTATTCCAGATCACAAGGCGAGGTAGGCTCCTACAGTAAATTGGATGATCGTCACTGATGAGGGTGGGTGCAGGTCCACAAATTTTCAAATTTAATGAAGGTATTTATTTGCTTTACAATTTCCTTATATTTGTTTTATCCCATAATTTAAATTATTGTTTATAGTATTTATTGTTTTTATCATTTTCTATCCATTCCCTCACATGGGAATGAACGTGTGTGTGTGTGTGTGTGTTTGCTTTCTTCTGTTTGTTTTTTAATTTTTGATATGTTTAAACTAAGTTGATTTGATTTATTTCTGATTTTATACCCTTTCAAGTAGCTTGTTTCAAATTTTGTATATTTTGTTTCTCTTTGTGTGTTTCTTCCCTGTTTGCCCAATTTTCTTATGTTTTTTTAAAGAGATATATATTTAAGTATATACAATATTTTTCCCCTAAATTAATTAGTAATATTCTCAAATTTTTTCTAAATATATTTGTTTTTCTTAAGTTAAAATTAGTACTCTCTTTCCCCTCCAAAGATGTATTTCCTTTGTCTTTTCAAAATTTTAAATACCATTCTTACTGTCCTATAAATTTAAAGTCATTTATTTTGTGTGGTTAATTATTGTTGTTTATTACTTTTCTGTGCATTTGTTTCTTAAATGTACGAGGTCTGTTCAAACAGTATCGCGAATTTTGTGTTTTTTCAAAGTGTTTGTTTATTCATGAATACCTATTTTGTCCCCTTCAAAGTAATCCCCACCGGATATTATACACTTGTGCCAACGTTTTTTCCAATCCTCGAACCACTTTAAAAAATAGTTTTTTGTGACCTTGTTTAACTCCTCCTTCGATGCCGTCATCTCCTCAATCGTGACGTAGTATCGTTCTTTCATGGGCCTCTTCAGTTTTGGGAACAAAAAAAAAAAGTCGCAGGGGGCCAGGTCTGGAGAGTACGGTGGCTGAGGCATCATAAGTGTGTTGTTTTTGCCCCAAAATTCGCGCACAAGCAACGATATGTGAACAGGGGCGTTATGGTGCAAAAGCCAATTTTTGTTCTTCCACGAATCCGGGTGGGCGTTTCTGGCGGATTGCTTCGCGCAAATTGCGCATTACTTGCAGATAATATTCCTTATTGACCGTTCTACCCTGTGGCAAGAACTCATGATGCATCACGCCCCTGCAATCGAAGAAAACTAAGCAAATCCTTCACATTCGACCGAACTTGGCGCGCTTTTTTCGGTCTTGGCTCGTGTGGCAGCATCCATTGGGATGATTGAGCTTAAGTGTCCACGTCATAACCATAAACACATGATTCGTCCTCTGGAGCAAATTTGGGTTGTCGCGGACAGAGTTCAACAGCTCCTTAGCAATGTTATTGCGATGGTGTTTTTGGTCGAAATCGAGCAACTTTGGTACGAATTTTGCGGCAATCCGTCTCATGCCCAAATCATTGGTAAAAATCGAATGGCACGAGCCAATCGATATGTTTAGGTCCTCAGCAACTTCTCTAACGGTGATTCGACGATTGGCCAATATTATTTTCTTCACTTCTTTAATGTTTTCGTCTGTTGTTGGCGAGCTCTGGCGTCCGGGACGCTCTTCGTCGTTATCTCGATCCTCTTGAGAACATTTTGTACTACCGATAAACGTTGCTTTGGTCCAAGGTAGCTTCACCATATGCCACAATCAACATTCGGAATGCATCCGCGCACTTAATTTTGTTTTTCACACAAAATTTGATAGATTCTTTGTTCCATTTTTTGGAATAGGCAAAAATCGAAGATGGGCCAAAACACGTCCAAGCAAAATAGCTGTCAACAATTAACTGAACATTTAAAATGGCCGAGTTTGTCAACATAAGTGAGGGACATGAGTACCAACATAACGCCACAAAACAATCGAAAATCGAATATACGTAGCCGGCGGAAATTCAAAATTCGCGATACTTTTTGAAGAGACCTCGTATATTTATATATGTATAAGATTTTTTAGATTTTATATTTAGTAAATTCCCAATTTTTTTCTAAATATATTATTCTCCCAATCTTAAAAAGTAGCACTACTCCGCTTCCCCTCCTATGGTGTATTTATTTCCTTTCTCTCTTCAAAATTTTAAATAACATTCTTTCTTCTTACATCATCAGATTAATTTAATGTTCTTTTACCAAATGTAGTTTTGGTATGTTATTCCTTTATTCGCTGTCCATGTATTTACTTAAATATTATATATTTGTATATATATATATATATATATATATATATATATATGTGTGGTGGTTTTATAGTTTATTTAGAAATAATCAATAGTTTTTAATTTTTAAAAATTGAGGCAATATAGGCTTTAAAACGACAAATTGGGAGATTGCCACTAAGGGGGCAGCTGTGGGGCCCCCATATTTTTAGTTTTTATTAGGTCTTTTGTATCTGTTTTATTGACTTTATCTATTACCTCCCCAATGGTGCTTATTTTATCCCATAATTAAAATATCTATTTATAGTATAATTATTTTTATTCTTTAGAATATATTATCATATATATGAATTTGTGCAATTATTTCTCTGTCTATTTTAAATATTTTAATATGTTTAATTTAAGTAGCTTTTGTTTATATCTGATTATATACCCCTTTACTTTGCTCCTATGGTGTATTTCCTTTGTCTCTTCAAAATTTTAAACGTAACTCTTTCTTCTTACACATTCAGATTAATTTATTGTTATTTGTCTTTGTGTAGTTTTGATTAGTTAATCCTTCATTCTCTGTCCTTGTGTTTACTTAAATATTAATGTTATTTATATGGTGTTTTTATATTTATATATTTGGAAATAATCTATAGTTTCAACTTTTAAATAACATAAGGAGGCGATATAGGTTCTATGATGGCAGTTGGATGATCACCGCTGAAGCGGATGGATATGGAGCCGTAATAAATATTTTATTTTATTATTTTATGAATGTTTATTTTATAAAAGTTTTATATATTTGTGGTTTTTTTCTCCATGCTCTTCTTCAGGCTTTCCCCATATTTTTAATAACGTTTGTTTATATTTTTGTTTTTCCCATCAAATGCTCTGTATGTGTGTGTTCTTTCTTCCATTTCTTTACTTTTATATCATCTTTGCATATTCAGTACAAATTATATAGTTTTGTTTTTTATCTTGTTTTTATATATTCACATGGTTCTTTCTCCATGCTCTTTTTTAGGTTTACACTATATATAAATGAATATTTTCATATTTTTTTTCCTTTTTCCAATCAAATTCTGTCTGTGTGCACTTGTGTTTGTTTTTTCTTCCATTTCTTTATTTTTACATTTGTCTGTTTTTATGTGTAGTTTTTTTATTCCGTCCATTTTTTACTTAAATGTATATTTTTATATGTAGTGTTTTTATAATTATAAATTTAGTAATATTCTATATGGTTGGTTTTATAAATAATTAAAGGAGGCGATGTAGGCTCTATAACAGCCAATTAGACAATTGCCGCTGAAGGTGGTGGGTGTGGGGCCCTCTTATATATTTTGCTTTATTTTTTTAAATTTGGTTATTTAATATCTGCTCTATATATTCACTTCATTATTTCTCTATGCTATTCTTTAAGTTTACTCTATAAATAAATGGCTGTTTGTAATTTATTTTTATATATATTTTTTTTTTCTTTTTGAATCAAATGCTCTGTGTGTGTGTGAGTTTCATTTGTGTACAAATTGATTAGTTTTGTTTTTTATCTAGTATATGAATGTGTGTGGTTTTTTCTCCATGCTCCTCTTCAGATTTATTCCATATATAAATAGCATTTTTAATATTTTTTTAAATCATTTTATCAATGAAATCCTCTGTGGGCATGTATGTGTGTTAGTTTGTGTCTTTGTTCTTTCTTCGGTATCTTTACTTGTATATTTATGTGGTTTTTTTTTATATAATTTCTTTATTCTCTGCCTCATTGTTTACTTAAATGTATATTTTTATATGAGGTGTTTTTATAATTTCATATTTAGTAATATTCTATAGTTTGTTTCATAAATTAAATGAGGCAATGTAGGCTTTATAACAGCAAATTGGAAAAACGCCACTTAAGGGGTGGGCGTGCAGAACTTTTATATATTTTATTTAAATTTGGTATGTAATATCTGATTTTCTATATTTATTTGGTTGTTCCTCTATGATATTCTTAAAGCTTACCCAATAAATAAATATTTCTAATATTTTTTTTCCTTTTGCCAATCAAATGCTCTGTGTGTTCTTTCTGTGTTAGTTCTTTCTTCCATTTCTTTACTTTTATGTAATCTTTTGTTATTATGTACAAATTGTGCGGTTTTGTTTTTTATCTAGTTAATGTGTGTATATATGCAAATTAGACAATTGCCACTGAAGGGAGCGGGATTGGGATGCACTTATATATTTTATTTTTTTTAATATGGTTATTTAATAAATATTGTACTTATGAAGCTGTTGACAATACAGTGGCAATATAACCTAAACTTAGGTATTCATTTTTTATACTAAACTCCATTCACTTGTGTCGGTCCTGGTGGTGTAGTGGTTACCATACTTGCCTCCTAAACCCAAGATCGCGGGTTCGAACCCGGGATTTTTTCCGGGCGTAAAAATCCTAAGTATGGCGTCCTTCGGAAGGGAAGTAAAGCCATGGGTCCCGTGTCGTACATTTATGGCACGAAAAAGAACCTCAAGCCTGAAAGAGAGGCCTCTGAGCTAAATTTGTCAGCTGTTTCACGCCCTTAGTTGAATGGGATGCTGATGACCTGAGCTGTTAAAGAGCGTCCATAAATAAATCATTCAAAAAAAAAATTCCATTCACTTACACAGGTTTAGTGTAGTTGAGTAGTGTAGTGGAGTTTAGTGTAAAAAATGAATGCCTAAGTTTAGGTTATATTGTTATTTAATATCTGAAATTATATATTTACTTGGTTGTTTTTCTATGCTCTTCTTAAAGTTTACCGTATAAATAAATAGCTATTTTATTTATTTTTATATCTTTTATCCTCTTGACAAGCAAATGCTCTGTATGTGTGTGTGTGTGTTCTTCAGTTTCTTTACTTTTATATCATTTTTTCATATTATGAACCAATTGTATTTTGTTTATCTAATTTATTTATTTATATATATATATGTCTGTCTGTCTGTCTGTCTGTCTGTGTCTGGTTTTTTCCCCATGCTCTTCAGGCTTATTCTATATATATATAAATAGCTATTTTTATTATTTATTTTTATATTTTTTTTTCTTTTACCAATCAAATTCTCTGTGGGTGTGTCTGTGTTAGTTTAAGGGTTTACTCTTTCTTCTGTTTCTTTTCTTTTATAATTGTGTGGTTTTTATATATAATTTCTTTATTCCCCCGTCTCATTGTTTACTTAAATGTATATTTTTATAAATGTAGTATGTTTAAAATTACATATATAGTAATATTCTATAGTTATTTTTATAAATTATATTTAGGGGTGATGTAGGCTCTATAACAGCAAATTGGACTGTTGCCACAAAAATTTGTGGGTGTGAGGTGTACTCTTATAAAATTTTATTTTATTTTTTATTAAATTTGGTTATCTGTTTTTATGCATTTATTTGGTTGTTCCTCTATGCTCTTAAAGTTAACCCTATAAATAAATGGATCTTTGTTAAATTTGTTATATTTTTTTTTCCTTTTTCCAATCAAATGTTCTGTATGTGTGTGTGTTTTTTCTTCAGTTTTTTTACTTTTATATAATCTTACATTTTGTGTACAAATTGTCTAAGTTTTGTTTATCTAGTTTATATATATGTATGTATATATATATGTGTGTGTGTGTGTGTGTGTGTGTGTGTGTGTGTGTGTGTGTGTGGTTTATTCTCCATGCTTTTCAGGTTTATTCTAATATATAGATTTTTTATTTATTTTTCTCTCTTTTACCAATTGAATTCTCTTTGGGTATGTGTGTCTGTGTGCATTTTCATCCATGGTTTTATTCAGGTTTCTTTATATAAATATCTATTTTTAATATTAACTTTTTAATTATTTTCTCCTTTTACCAATCAAATTCTCTGGGTTTGTATGTATTTCTTTTTTCTTCCATTTCTTTACTTTATCATCTTTTCGTATTGTATACAAATTGTGTAGTTTTGGTGTTTACCTAGCTTATATATATGTGTGTGTGTGTGTATGGTTTTTTCTTCATGCGCATATTCTATATAAAATAGTTATTTTAATTTTTATTTTTTAACTTTTTACCTTTTTATCAAAAAATATGTGGGTGTATATTTATTTCTCCACTATCTTTACTATTATATAATCTTTTCATATTCTGTACAATTTGCATTTTTTTTTTTGTGTTTTTATATAATTTCCTGGTTCTTTCTCCATTCTCTTCTTAGGGTTAACATTTATAAAAATGGATGTTTATAATATTTTTTTCTTTTTCCAATCATATTCTCTATGCAAGTGAGACAGTGTGTGTGTGTCTGTGTGGGTGAGTGCGCACTAGTCTTTTTTTTATATATTTTTTTTATTTTTGTATGATTTGTGTATGTAATTTCTTTATTCTGTCTCATTGTTTACTTAAATGTATTTTTTATACAGGTAGTGTTTTTGTGATTGCACATTTAGTAATATTCTATAGAGTTAGTTTTATATTTTTACATAAGGAGACTATGTAGGATCTATAACAGCAAATCGCCACTTGAGGGGGCGGGTATGGCGTCCTCTTATATATTTTTTCTTTTTTTTAAATAGGTTATTTAATATCTGTTTTTATGCATTTACTTGATTGTATCTCTATCCTCTTCAAGTTTATCCTATAAATAAATGGTTATTTGTAATATTTAATATTATATTAGATTTCCTTTTCCCATCAAATGTTCTGTATATGTGTGTTTGTATGTTTGTTCTTTCTTCAGATTCTTTACTTTTACAAGTTTTCATATTGTGCAGGTTTTGTGTTTATATATATATATATATATATATATATAGTGTGTGTGTGTGTAACAAATTAACAGTAATTATAAAAATAGAAAATGATAAAGCACTTAGATGAAGTCATAGAATCTTATCATTGAGCTCAAATAGTTCGAAATCAATTTCAAGTATTACTTTAAGTGTTTTATCCTTTTCTAATTTTATAATTACTGTTAATTTGATACATTGTTATAGTGTTACTTTATATATATACATATATATATATATAATATACAAAAGTTGACATAAAATTTCACACTAAAAGCCGTAAAATTGAACACTAAAACCACACTATATTTTGAGCTTGGCTCTTGGTCGCATGCTTGGTTCATTCTTAGGATGTGACCAAGAGCCAAGTTCAAAATATAGTGTGGTTTTAGTGTTCAATTTTACGGCTTTTAGTGTGAAATTTTATGTCAACTTTTTTATATTGCATTCTCAGTGTTATTTTATGAATTTTACTCTTTTTAGAAGTTTTTATTATTCCATTAATAGTATAAACATTGTGTGTGTGTGGGTCCATGTGTATGGTTTTTTCTACATGCATTTATTCAGGGTTAGTCTAACTATATATAGTTTTATTTATTTTTATATTGTAATTTTTTCTCTTTTACCAAAAAATTTTGTATGTGTTCTGGTTTGTGTGTATGTATATTTTAGTTCTTTCGTCAGTATTTTTACTTTTATATCATCTTTTCTTATTGGGTGCAAATTGTATATTTTTGTTTTTTTAATATTTTGTATATATATATATGTTTTTTTCTCCATTTTCTTTTTATGATTACCCTTTATATAAAGGATGTTTATATATTTTCATATTTTTTTTCAATTTTCTAATCAAATTGTCCGTGATGAGTGTATCTGTGTTATTTTCTTCTTCAATATCTTTTTTTATATTTGTTTAAATTTTATATATAATTACTTTATTCTATGACATATTGTTTAATTAAATGTATTTTTATATAGGTAATGTTTTTGTAATTACATATTTAGTAATATTCTATAGTGGTGGCTTTATAAATTATATAAGGAGGTGATGTAGGCTCTATAACAGCAAAATGGATAATCGCCACTTGAGGGGGCAAGTGTGGGCTCCTCTTATATATTTTATATCTTTTATAAAATTTAATTGTTTATATCTAATGTGTATTTCTTGGTTGTGAATCTATCCTCTTCTTCAAGTTTGCGCTATAAATAAGTGGTTATTTGTAATAATAATTTTTATATTAGTTTTCCTTTTCCCTTCAAATGTAATTTATATATGTGTATATGTTTGTGTGCTTGTTCTGTCTTGTTTCTTTACTTTATATAATCTTTTGATATTGTGTACAAATTGTTAGATGTGGTGTTTATATATATATATATATATATATATATATATGTAACAAATTATCGGTAATTATAAAAGTAGAAAAGGATAAAACACTGAGATAGTCATACCTTCTTGCCATTGAATTAGAATTCAAAATAGCAATTTCTAGGCTGAGTTTAAGTGATTTACCGTTTTCTAATTTTATAATCAATGTTAATTTGTTACATTGTTAATAGTGTTACTTTATTTTATATTGTATATGTTTGGTGTTTTCTCCATGCATTTATTCAGGGTCATTCTATATTTAAATAGTAGGTATTTATTTTTATTTTTCAATTTTTTTTTTCTTTTACAAAAAAAATTTTTGTGGGTGGCAGTTTGTCTGTTTATACGTTTGTTCTTTCTTTAGTATCTTTACTGTTATATCACCTTTTCTTATTCTGTACAAATTGTATATTTTTTTTACCATGTTTTTATATATTTACATGGTTCTTTCTCCACTTCTTTTTAGGGTTACCCTTTATAAAAGTGGATGTTTATAATTTTTATTTTTTATATTTTTTTATATTTTTCCAATCAAATACGCTATGAATGAGTGTGTGTATGTTAGTTTCTTCTTCCATATTTGTTTTTATATTTGTATGGTTATTATATGTAATTTTTTATTTTCTGTCACATTGCTTACTTAAATGCTTTTTTTGGTATAGGTAGTGCGTTTTTAATTACATAATTAGTAATGTTCTATAGAATTAGTTTTCCTAATTATATAAGGAGGTGATTTAGGCTCTATAATTGCAAATTAGACGATCGCCACTTGAGAGGGTCGGTGTGGGGACCTCTTATATATTGAATTCTTTTTTTTTAAATTTGGTTATTTAATATCTATTTTTATTTATTTACTTGGTTATATCTGTATCCTCTTCTTCAATTTTACCCTATAAATAAATAGTTATTTGTAATTTTATTATTACATTAGTTTTCTTTTTTCACATTTAATGTTCTGTATATGTATGTTTACGTTTGTGTGTTCTTTCTTCTATTTCTTTACTTTTACATCTTTTCATATTGTGTACAAATTGTGTAGATTTGGTTTTCATATAGTTCCTATTTATTTGTGTATATATATATATATATGTATATATAAATTAACACTAATAATAAAAGTAGATAAAGATAAAACACAGAGAAAGAGTCATACTTGAAACTGCTATATTTCGAACTACTGCGAGTTCTTCAATGGCAAGAATATATATATATATATATATATATGTATATATGTTACAAATAAACATTATTAAAGTTGACTTGGATAAGTCATAGCTTCTCTCCATTGAGTACAGTGTTCTAAATAGCAATTTGCATTGTGAGTTTATCTAAATGTTTTATTCTTTTGTAATTTTATAATTACTGTTAATTTGATAAATTTTATGTTAATTTATTTTTATTATTTTATATTATATATGTATATATATATATATATATATATATATATATATATATATAGGTGTGTATGTGTGTATGGTTTTGCCTACACGCATTTATGCATGGTTATTCTATGCATATATAGATATATAGTTGCATTTATTTTTATTTTTTAATTCTTTTTTCCCCGTTTACTTAATTTTATATCAGTGCTGGTTTATGTGTGATTATGTTTGTTCTTTCTTCAGTATCTTTACTTTTATATTATCTTTTCTTATTGTGTACTAATTTAATGTTTTTAATGTTTTTATATATTTATGTGGTTTATTCTCCATTCTCTTCTTAGGGTTACGCCTTATATAAATGGTTATATGTATTTTATTATTCTCTGTTACATTGTTTACTTAAATGTATTTTTTCTATATAGATAGTGTTTTTATAATTACATATAGGAATATTTTGGAGAGTTAATTTCACAAATTACATAAGGAGGCGATGTAGGCTCTATAAAAGCAATTGGGATGATGGCCACTGGAGGGGGCGGGTGTGGGGCCCTCTTATACATTTTATTTCCTTTTTTTAATAATGGTTATTTATCTGTTTTTATGTGTTTACGAGGTTTAATGTTTTGTATATGTTTAAGTCTGTATGTATGTTCTTTCTTCAGTTTCTTTAATTTCTAATGTTTTATTTTATTTTGTACAAATTGTGTTAATTTGGTGTTTATTTTGTTGCTGGTGTTCTGAATATATATATATATGTGTGTGTGTGTGTGTGCATATTTAACAAATTAGCAGTAATTATAAAAGTAGAGAGCATTAAACACTTAGTCATATATTCTTGTCATTAAGTTCAAAGTGTTTGAAATAGCAACTTCCATTATGAGTTTATCTAAGTGTTTTATTCTTTTCTAAATTTATAATTACTGTTAATTTGATACATTGTTATAGTGTTACTTAATTTTTCATTTTCTTTTATATTATGTATATATATATATATATATATATATATATATATATATGTGTGTGTGTGTGTGTGTAGTCTTGTGTGTACATGCATTTATCCAGGGTTAATCCATTTATAAATAATTTTGTTTATTAATTTTTTAATGTTTTTTCCATTTACCAAACAATTGTATGTGGGTACGGGTTTGTTTCTTTATATGTTTATTCTTTCTTAAGTGTCCTTACTTTTATATCATCTTTTCTTATTGTGTACAAATTGTATATTTTTGGTCTTTTATCATGTTTTTATTTTATATATGTGTGTGTGTGTGTGTGTGTCTGGTTTTGTTTACATTCATTTATTCAGGGTTATTCTATCTATAAATAGTTAATTTTATTTTTAATTTTTGTTTCCTTTTACCTTAAAATTGTATGATGTGAGTGTTTGTGTATGTTTATATTGTAGTTCTTTCGTCAGTATCTTTACTTTTATATCATCTTTTCTTATTCGCTGCCAATTATGCATTTTTCTTTTTTTAATATTTTTTTTATATATGTTTTTTCTCCATTTCCTTTTTAGGATTACCTTTTATATAAATGGATGTTTAAATATTTATTTTCATATATTTTTTTTTTTCCAAAAAAATTCTCTATATGTAAGTGTTAGCTTATTCTTCCATTTCATTTTTTCATATTTGTTCTTTTTTAATATGTATCTTTTATTCTCTGTGACATGATTAATTAAATGTACTTTCTTATATAGGTAGTGTTTTTGTAGTTGCATATTTGGTAATATTCTGTAGAGTTAGTTTTACCAATTAGATAAGGAGGCGATGTAGGCTCTATAAAAGCAAATGGACGATCGCCATTTGAGGGAGCGGGTGTGGGGCCCTCTTATATATTTTATTTGCTTTTTAAAATTTGGTTATATAATATCTGTTTTTTATGTACTTGCTTGGTTGTATCTCTATCCTCTTCTTCATGTTTATCTTTAAATAAATAGTTATTTGTAATATTTATTATTATATTAGTTTTTCTTTTCCCCACAAATGTTCTGTATATGTATGTTTGTATTTGCTTCAGTTTTTCTTTGTGAACTAATTGTGTAGAATTACTGTTTATATAGTTCCAGTTATATACACACACACACACACATATATATATATATATATATGTGTGTGTGTGTGTGTAAACAGTAATTATCATAGTACAACTGGATAAAACACTAAGAAAAAGTCATACTTGAGATTGCTATATTTTGGACTAGTGCAGTCCTTCTCTGGCGAGAAGATAAGTGACGATGATAAAGGTATTGAGTAACGAAGGTAATACTATGCATGGAAACCGATGAAACAAGAAATGAGAGTGTGGGGGGGAAAGAATGAATACTTAAGATTTAAGCGCGTATACCACCTGGTTTAAATTATACGTATTAATTTTTTTACCCCACACTCCCATTTCTAGTTTCATTTGATTCCATGCATAACGTTACCTTCGATACTCAATATTTACTTTTATCACTGTCACTTGTCTGCTTGCCATAGGATCTACGAGTCTGAAATATGATTAAAAGTGTGACTTTTTCTTAGTGATTTATTCGTTTGTACTATTATAATTACTGTTAATTTGTTACATTGTTAATTTAGTTACTTTTAATTTTTTTTTCTTATATGTTATATATATAACATATTAACAGGAATTATAAAAGTAGAAAATGACAAAATGCTTAGATGGAGTCATAGCTTCTTGCCATTGAACTCAAGTTCGAAATAGCAATTTCAACTGTGAATTTATCCAAGTGTATTTTGGTTTCTTAATTTATAATTAATGTTAATTTGTTACATTGTTAATACTGGTACTTTATTTCCTTTTTATTTATATATATATATGTATGTATATAATTATTTGTGTCTGTGTGTTTGTTTTCCCCATGGACTTATTTAACGTTATTCCATATATAAATAGATATATTTATTTTTTATTAATTTTTTTTCCTTTAATAAAAATTCTATGTCGGTGCAGGTTTGTGTCTCTATATATGTTTGTTCTTTCTTCGGTACCTTTACTTTTATTTCATCATTTCTCATTTTGTACAAATTATGTATTTTGCTTTATATATATTTAAATGTTTCTTTCTCCATTCTATTCTTCGTATTTCCCTTTATATAAATAGATGTTTATAATACTTGCTTTTATTTTTTATTTTATTTCTCTAATCAAATTTTCCCTGAATGAGTGTATCTGTATGTTATTTTCTTCTTCAATATCTTTTTTTATATTTGTTTGGATTTTATATGTAATTGCTTTGTTCTATGTCATGTTGTTTAATTGAATATATGTTTTTAATATAGATAGTGTTTTAATAATTACATATAGGAAAATTCTGTAGAGTTATTTTTACAAATTACATTAGGAGGCGATGTAGGCTCTATAAAAGCAAATGGGATGATCGCCACTGGAGGGGGCGGGTGTGGGGCCCTCTTACACATTTTATTTCCTTTTTTTAAAAATGTTTTTTTTTGTGTGTTTACTAGGTTTAATGTTATGTATATGTTTGTTTAGGTCTATGTATTTTCTTTCTTCAGTGCCTTTAATTTTAAATGTTTTATGTTATTGTGTACAAATTGTGTTAATTTGGTGTTTATTTTGTTACTATATAAATATATATATATATATGTGTGTGTGTGTGTGTGTGTGCATGTTTCACATTTTAGCAGTAATTATAAAAGTAGAAAGCATTAAACACTTAGATAAAGTCATATATTCTTGTCATTAAGGTCAAAATATTTAAAATAGCAACTTCCATTATGAGTTTATCTAAGTGTTTTATGCTTTTCTAAATTTATAATTACTGTTAATTTGATACATTGTTATAGTGTTACTTAATTTTTCATTTTCTATTATATTATGTAAATATATATGTGTGTGCGTGTCTGTGTGTATGCTTTTATGTACATGCATTTATCAAGGGTTAACCCATTTATAAATATTTTTGTTTATTTCTATTTTTTAAAGTTTTTTCCTTCTACCAAAAAATTGTATGTATGTATGGATTTGTTTGTTTATATGTTTGTTCTATCTTCATTATTCTTACTTTTGTATCATCTTTTCTTATTGTATATAAATTGTATATCTTTGTCTTTTATCATGTTTTTATTTTATATACATATATATGTGTGTGTGTGTGTGTGTGTGTCAGGTTTTGTTTACATGCATTTATTCAGGGTTATTCTATCTATAAATGGTTAATTTTATTTTTAATTTTTAATTTTTTGATTCCTTTTACCTTAAAATTGTATGATGTGAGTGTTTGTGTATGTTTATATTGTAGTTCTTTCGTCGGTATCTTTACTTTTATATCATGTTTCCTTATTCGCTGCAAATTATATATTTTTTTTTTTAATATTTTATATATATGTTTTTTTTCTCCATTTTCTTTTTAGGAATACCTTTTATATAAATGGATGTTTAAATATTTATTTTCATATTTTTTTTTTCCAAATAAATTCTCTGTATGTATATATTAGCTTATTCTTACATTTCATTTTTCATATTTGTCTTTTTTCAATATGTATCTGTTATTCTCTGTGACATATTTAATTAAATGTACTTTTTTATATAGGTAGTGTTTTTGTAATTACATATTTGGTAATATTCTGTAGAGTTAGTTTTACCAATTAGATAAAGAGGCGATGTAGGCTCTATAAAAGCAAATGGACGATCGCCACTTGAGGGGGCTGGTGTGGGGCCCTCTTATATTTTATTTTGCTTTTTTTAAATTTGGTTATTTAATATCTGTGTTTTATGTATTTACTTGGTTGTATCTCTATCCTCTTCTTCATGTTTTTCTTTAAATAAATGGTTATTTGTAATATTTATTACTATATTAGTTTTTCTTTTCCCCACAAATGTTCTGTATAATGTCCGTTTGTTTTTCTTCTGTTTTTCTTTGTGAACTAATTGTGTAGAATTACTGTTTATATAGTTCCAGTTATATATACACATATATATATATATGTAAACAGTAATTATCATAGTACAACTGGATAAAACACTAAGAAAAGGTCATACTTGAGATTGCTATATTTTGAACTAGTGCAGTCTTTCTCTGGCGAGAAGATAAGCGACGATGATTAAGGTATTCAGTAATGAAGGTAGTACTATGCATGGAAACGGATGAAACAAGAAATGAGTGTGTGGGGGTGAAAAAAGGAATACTTAAGATTTAAGCGTTTATACCACTTGGTTTAAATTATACGTATTAATTTTTTTACCCCACACTCCCATTTTTAGTTTCTTTTGATTCCATGCATAGCGTTACCTTCGATACTCAATATTTACTTTTATCACTGTCACTTGTCTGCTTGCCATAGGACTCTACGAGTCTGAAATGTGATTAAAAGTGTGACTTTTTCTTAGTGATTTATTCGTTTGTACTATTATAATTACTGTTAATTTGTTGCATTGTTAATTTAGTTACTTTAATTTTTTTTTCTTAGATGTTATATACATAACATATTAACAGGAATTATAAAAGTAGAAAATGACCAAATGCTTAGATGGAGTCATAGCTTTTTGCCATTGAACTCAAGTTCAAAATAGCAATTTCAACTGTGAATTTATCCAAGTGTATTATGGTTTCTTAATTTATAATTAATGTTAATTTGTTACATTGTTAATACTGGTACTTTATTTCCCTTTTATTTATATATATATATATATATATATGTATGTACGTGTATAATTATTTGTGTGTGCGTGTTTGTTTTCCCCATGAGCTTATTTAAGGTTATTGCATATATAAATAGATATATTTATTTTTTATTAATTTTTTTTCCTTTAACAAAAAATACTATGTCGGTGCAGGTTTGTGTCTCTATATATGTTTGTTCTTTCTTCAGTACCTTTACTTTTATTTCATCATTTCTCATTTTGTACAAAATATGTACTTTGCTTTATATATATTTAAATGGTTCTTTCTCCATTCTATTCTTCGGATTTCCCTTTATATAAATAGATGTTCATAATACTTGCTTTCATTTTTTATTTTATTTTTCTAATCAAATTTTCCGTGAATTAAGTGTTTCTGTATGTTATTTTCTTCTTCAATATCTTTTTTTATATTTGTTTGGATTTTATATGTAATTGCTTTGTTCTATGTCATATTGTTTAATTAAATGTATTTTTGTTATATAGATAGTGTTTTTTATAATTCCATGTAGGAATATTCTGTAGTTAGTTTTACAAATTACATTAGGAGGCGATGTAGGCTCTATAAAAGCAAATGGGATGATCGCCACTGGAGGGGGCGGGTGTGGGGCCCTCTTAAACATTTTGCCTTTTTTTAAAAATGGTTTTTTTTGTGTGTTTGCTAGGTTTAATGTTATGTATATGTTTGTTTAGGTCTATGTATGTTCTTTCTTCAGTTTCTTTAATTTCAAATGTTTTATGTTATTGTGTGCAAATTGTGTTAATTTGGTGTTTATTTTGTTGCTATATAAATATATATATATATATATATATATGTGTGTGTGTGCATGTTTAACATATTAGCAGTAATTATAAAAGTAGAAAGCATTAAACACTTAGATAAAGTCATATATTCTTGTCATTAAGGTCAAAGTGTTTGAAATAGCAACTTCCATTATGAGTTTATCAGAGTGTTTTATGCTTTTCTAAATTTATAATTACTGTTAATTTGATACATTCTTAAGTGTTACTTAATTTTTCATTTTCTATTATATTATGTAAATATATATATGTGTGTGTGTGCGTGTCTGTGTGTATGCTTTTCTCTACATGCATTTATCCAGGGTTAACACATTTATAAATATTTTTGTTTATTTCTATTTTTTAATGTTTTTTCCTTCTACCAAAAAATTGTATGTGTGTTTGGATTTGTTTGTTCTTTCTTCAGTATTCTTACTTTTATATCATCTTTTCTTATTGTGTACAAATTGTATATCTTTGTCTCTTATCATGTTTTTATTTTATATACATATATATATGTATGTGTGTCTGTCTGTGTCAGGTTTGGTTTACATACATTTATTCCCGGTTGTTCTATCTATAAATGGTTAATTTTATTTTTAATTTTTAATTTTTTGATTCCTCTTTCCTTAAAATTGTATGATGTAAGTGTTTGTGTATGTTTATATTGTAGTTCTTTCGTCAGTATCTTTACTTTTATATCATCTTTTCTTATTCGCTGCAAATTATTTTTCTTTTTTTAATATTTTATATATATATATATGTTTTTTTCTCCATTTTCTTTTAGGAATACCTTTTATATAAATGGATGTTTAAATATTTATTTACATATATTTTTTTTTCCAAATAAATTCTCTGTATGTATGTATATATTAGCTTATTCTTCTATTTCATTTTTCATATTTGTGTTTTTTCAATATGTATCTTTTATTCTCTGTGACATGTTTAAATAAATGTACTTTTTTATATAGGTAGGGTTTTTGTAATTTCATATTTGGTAATATTCTGTAGAGTTAGTTTTACCAATTAGTTAAGGAGGCGATGTAGGCTCTATAAAATCAATGGACGATCGCCACTTGAGGGGGCGGGTGTGGGGCCTTCTTATATATTTTATTTCCTTTTTTTAAATTAAGTTATTTAATATCTGTTTTTTATGTATTTACTTGGTTGTATCTCTATCCTCTTCTTCATGTTTATCTTTAAATAAATGGTTATTGTAATATTTATTAATATATTAATTTTTCTTTACCCCACAAAAGTTCTGTATGTCTGTTTGTTTTTCTTCTGTTTTTCTTTGTGAACTAATTGTGTAGAATTACTGTTTATATAGTTCCAGTTATATATACACATATATATATACGTAATGAGTAATTATCATAGTACAACTGGATAAAACGCTAAGAAAAAGTCATACTTGAGATTGCTATATTTTGGACTAGTGCAGTTCTTCTATTGCGATAAGATAAGTGACGATGATAGAGGTATTGAGTAATGAAGGTAATACTATGCATGGAAACGGATGAAACAAGAAATGAGAGTGTGGGGGGGAAAAAATGAATTCTTAAGATTTAAGCATGTATACCACCTGGTTTAAATTATTCGTATTAATTTTTTTACCCCACACTCCCATTTTTAGTTTCATTTGATTCCATGCATAATGCTACCTTCGATACTGAATATTTACTTTTACCACTGTCACTTGTGTGCTTGCCATAGGACTATACGAGTCTGAAATGTGATTAAAAGTGTGACTTTTTCTTAGTGATTTATTCATTTGTACTATTATAATTTATGTTAATTTGTTACATTGTTAATTTAGTAATTTTAATTTTTTTTTCATATATCATATATATATATATAACATATTAATAGGAATTATAAAAGTAGAAAATGACAAAATCCTTAGATGGAATCACAGCTTCTTGCCATTGAACTCAAGTTCAAAATAACAATTTCAACTGTGAATTTATCCAAGTGTATTATGGTTTCTTAATTTATAATTAATGTTAATTTGTTACATTGTTAATACTGGTACTTTATTTCCTTTTTATTTATATATATATATATATATATATATATATATATATATATATATATGTATGTATTTAATTATTTGTGTGTGGGTGTTTGTTTTCCCCATGGGCTTATTTAAGGTTATTCCATATATAAGTAGATATATTTATTTTTTATTAATTTTTTTTCCTTTACCAAAAAATACTATGTCGGTGCAGGTTTGTGTCTCTATATATGTTTGTTCTTTCTTCAGTACCTTTACTTTTATTTCATCATTTCTCATTTTGTACAAATTATGTATTTTGCTTTATATATATTTAAATGTTTCTTTCTCCATTCTATTCTTCGGATTTCCCTTTATATAAATAGATGTTTATAATACTTGCTTTTATGTTTTATTTTATTTTTCTAATCAAATTTTCCTTGAATGAGTGTATCTGTATGTTATTTTCTTCTTCAATATCTTTTTTTATATTTGTTTGGATTTTATATGTAATTGCTTTGTTCTATGTCATGTTGTTTAATTAAATATATGTTTTTTATATAGATAGTGTTTTAATAATTACATGTAGGAAAATTCTGTAGTTATTTTTACAAATTACATTAGGAGGCGATGTAGGCTCTATAAAAGCAAATGGGATGATCGCCACTGGAGGGGGCGGGTGTGGGGCCCTCTTACACATTTTATTTCCTTTTTTTAAAAATGGTTTTTTTTGTGTGTTCACTAGGTTGAATGTTATGTATATGTTTGTTTAGATCTATGTATGTTCTTTCTTCAGTTTCTTTAATTTCAAATGTTTTATGTTATTGTGTACAAATTGTGTTAATTTGGTGTTTATTTTGTTGCTATATATATATAGATATATATATATCTATATATATATATGTGTGTGTGTGTGTGTGTGTGTGTGTGTGCATGTTTAACATATTAGCAGTAATTATAAAAGTAGGAAGCATTAAACACTTAGATAAAGTCATATATTCTGGTCATTAAGGTCAAAGTGTTTGAAATAGCAACTTCCATTATGAGTTTATCCAAGTGTTTTGTTTTTCTAAATTTATAATTACTGTTAATTTCGTACATTCTTATAGTGTTACTTAATTTTTCATTTTCTATTATATTATGTAAATATATATGTGTGTGTGTGTGTGTGTGTGCGTGCGTGTCTGTGTGTATGCTTTTGTCTACATGCATTTATCCAGGCTTAACCCATTTATAAATTTTTTTGTTTATTTTTATTTTTTAATGTTTTTTCCTTCTACCAAAAAATTGTATGTGTGTACGGATTTGTTTGTTTATATGTTTGTTCTTTCTTCAGTATTCTTACTTTTATATCATCTTTTCTTATTGTGTACAAATTGTATATTTTTTGTCTTTTATCATGTTTTTATTTTATATACATATATATGTGTGTGTGTGTGTGTGTGTGTGTGTGTGTGTCATTTGTTTACATGCATTTATTCATGGTTATTCTATCTATAAATGGTTAATTTTATTTTTAATTTTTAATTTTATTGATTCATTTTACATTAAATTGTATGATGTGAGTGTTTGTGAATTTTATATTTTAGTTCTTTCGTCAGTATCTTTACTTTTATATCATCTTTTCTTATTCGCTGCAAATTATTTTTTTTTCTTTTTTTAATATTTTATATATATATATATATATATATATATATATGTTTTTTTCTCCATTTTCTTTTAGGAATACCTTTTATATGAATGGGTGTTTAAATATTTATTTTCATATATTTTTTTTGCAAATAAATTCTCTGTATGTATATATTAGCTTATTCTTCCATTTCATTTTTTCATATTTGTGTTTTTTCAATATGCATCTTTTATTTTCTGTGACATGTTTAATTAAATGTACTTTTTTATATAGGTAGTGTTTTTGTATTTACATATTTGGTAATATTCTGTAGAGCTAATTTTACCAATTAGATAAGGAGGCGATGTAGGCTCTATAAAAGCAAATGGACGATCGCCACTTGAGGGGGCGGGTGTGGGGCCCTCTTATATATTTTAATTCCTTTTTTTAAATTTGGTTATTTAATATCTGTGTTTTATGTATTTACTTGGTTGTATCTCTAACCTATTCTTCATGTTTATCTTTCAATAAATGGTTATTTGTAATATTTTATACTATATTAGTTTTTCTTTTCCCCACAAATGTTCTGTATAATGTCTGTTTGTTTTTCTTCTGTTTTTCTTTGTGAACTAATTGTGTAGAATTACTGTTTATATAGTTCCAGTTATATATACACATACATATATATATATATATATGTAAACAGTAATTATCATAGTACAACTGGATAAAACACTAAGTAAAAGTCATACTTGAGATTGCTATATTTTGGACCAGTGCAGTCTTTCTCTGGCGAGAAGATAAGTGACGATGATGAAGGTATTGAGTAATGAAGGTAGTACTATGCATGGAAAGGGATGAAACGAGAAATGAGTGTGTGGTGGGGAAAAAATGAATACTTAAGATTTAAGAGCTTATACCACCTGGTTTAAATTATACGTACTAATTTTTTTACCCGACACTCCCATTTTTAGTTTCTTTTGATTCCATGCATAACGTTACCTTCGATACTCAATATTTACTTTTATCACTGTCACTTGTGTGCTTGCCATAGGACTCTACGAGTCTGAAATATGATTAAAAGTGTGACTTTTTCTTAGTGATTTATTCGTTTGTACTATTATAATTACTGTTAATTTGTTACATTGTTAATTTAGTTACTTTAATTTTTTTTTCTTACATGTTATATGTATATATAACATTAACAGGAATTATAAAAGTAGAAAATGACAAAATGCTTAGATGGAGTCATAGCTTCTTGCCATTGAACTCAAGTTCAAAATGGCAATTTCAACTGTGAATTTATCCAAGTGTATTATGGTTTCTTAATTTATAATTAATGTTAATTTGTTATATTGTTAATACTGGTACTTTTATTTCCTTTTTATTTATATATATATGTATGTATATAATTAATTGTGTGTGCGTGTTTGTTTTCCCCATGGGCTTATTTAAGGTTATTCCATATATAAAAAGGTATATTTATATTTTATTAATTTTTTTTCCTTTAACAAAAAATACTATGTCGGTGCAGGTTTGTGTCTCTATATATGTTTGTTCTTCCTTCAAAACCTTTACTTTTATTTCATCATTTCTCATTTTAAACAAAATATGTATTTTGCTTTATATATATTTAAATAGTTCTTTCTCGATTCTATTCTTCGGATTTCCCTTTATATAAATAGATGTTTATAATACTTGCTTTCATTTTTTATTTTATTTTTCTAATCAAATTTTCCCTGAAAGTGTGTTTCTGTATGTTATTTTCTTCATTTTTTTTTTAAATTTGTTTGGATTTTATATGTAATTGCTTTGTTCTATGTCATATTGTTTAATAAAATGTATTTTTTTAATATAGATAGTGTTTTTTATAATTACATGTAGGAATATTCTGTAGTTAGTTTTACAAATTACATTAGGAGGCGATGTAGGCTCTATAAAAGCAAATGGGATGATCGCCACTGGAGGGGGCTGGTGTGGGGCGATCTTACACATTTTATTGCCTTTTTTCAAAAATGGTTTCTTTTATGTGTTTACTAGGTTTAATGTTATGTATATGTTTGTTTAGGTCTATGTATGTTCTTTATTCAGTTTCTTTAATTTCAAATGTTTTATGTTATTATGTACAAATTGTGTTATTTTGGTGTTTATTTTGTTGCTATATAAATATATATATATATATATATATGTGTGTGTGTGTGTGTGTGTGTGTGTGTGCATGTTTAACATATTAGCAGTAATTATAAAAGTAGGAAGCATTAAACACTTAGATAAAGTCATATATTCTGGTCATTAAGATCAAAGTGTTTGAAATAGCAACTTCCATTATGAGTTTATCTAAGTGTTTTGTTTTCCTAAATTTATAATTACTGTTAATTTCGTACATTCTTATAGTGTTACTTAATTTTTCATTTTCTATTATATTATGTAAATATATATGTGTGTGTGTGTGTGTGTGTGTGCGTGCGTGTCTGTGTGTATGCTTTTGTCTACATGCATTTATCCAGGGTTAACCCATTTATAAATAATTTTGTTTATTTCTATTTTTTAATGTTTTTTCCTTCTACCAAAAATTGTATGTGTCTACGGATTTGTTTGTTTATATGTTTGTTTTTTCTTCAGTATTCTTACTTTTATATCATCTTTTCTTATTGTTTACAAGTTGTATATCTTTGTCTTTTATCATGTTTTTATTTTATATACATATATGTGTGTGTGTGTGTGTGTGTGTGTGTGTCAGGTTTTGTTTACATGCATTTATTCAGGGTTTCTCTATCTATAAATGGTTAATTTTATTTTTAATTTTTAATTTTTTGATTCCTTTTACCTTAAAATTGTATGATGTGAGTGTTTATGTATGTTTATATTGTAGTTCTTTCGTCAGTATCTTTACTTTTATATCATCTTTTCTTATTCGCTGCAAATTATGTATTTTTCATTTTTTAATATTTTATATATATATATATATATATATATATGTTTTTTTCTCCATTTTTTTTAGGAATGCCTTTTATATAAATGGATGTTTAAATATTTATTTTCATATATTTTTTTTTCCAAATAAATTCTCTGTATGTATATATTAGCTTATTCTTACATTTCATTTTTTCATATTTGTGTTTTTTCAATATCTATCTTTTATTCTCTGACATGTTTAATTAAATGTACTTTTTTATATAGGTAGTGTTTTTGTATTTACATATTTGGTAATATTCTGTAGAGTTAGTTTTACCAATTAGATAAGGAGGCGATGTAGGCTCTATAAAAGCAAATGGACGATCGCCACGAGGGTGCGGGTGTGGGGCCCTCTTATATATTTTATTTCCTTTTTTTAAATTTGGTTATTTAATATGTTTTTTATGTATTTACTTGGTTGTATCTCTATCCTCTTCTTCATGTTTATCTTTAAATAAATGGTTATTTGTAATATTTATTACTATATTAGTTTTTCTTTTCCCCACAAATGTTCTGTATAATGTCTGTTTGTTTTTCTTCTGTTTTTCTTTGTGAACTAATTGTGTAGAATTACTGTTTATATAGTTCCAGTTATATATACATATATATATATATATATATATATATATATATATATATATATATGTAAACAGTAATTATCATAGTACAACTGGATAAAACACATAAGAAATGGTCATACTTGAGGTTGATATATTTTGGACTAGTGCAGTCTTTCTCTGGTGAGAAGAAAAGCGACGATGATTAAGGTATTCAGTAATGAAGGTAGTACTATGCATGGAAACGGATGAAACAAGAAATGAGTGTGTGGGGGGGAAAAAAATGAATACTTAAGATTTAAGCGTTTATACCACCTGGTTTAAATTATATGTATTAATTTTTTTACCCCACACTCCCATTTTTAGTTTCTTTTGATTCCATGCATAACGTTACCTTCGATACTCAATATTTACTTTTACCACTGTCACTTGTGTGCTTGCCATAGGACTCTCCGAGTCTGAAATGTGATTAAAAGTGTGACTTTTTCTTAGTGATTTATTCGTTTGTACTATTATAATTACTGTTAATTTGTTACATTGTTAATTTAGTTACTTTAATTTTTTTTTCTTAGATGTTATATACATAACATATTAACAGGAATTATAAAAGTAGAAAATGACAAAATGCTTAGATGGAGTCATAGCTTTTTGCCATTGAACTCAAGTTCAAAATAGCAATTTCAACTGTGAATTTATCCAAGTGTATTATGGTTTCTTAATTTATAATTAATGTTAATTTGTTACATTGTTAATACTGGTACTTTATTTCCCTTTTATTTATATATATATATATATATATGTATGTACGTGTATAATTATTTGTGTGTGCGTGTTTGTTTTCCCCATGAGCTTATTTAAGGTTATTGCATATATAAATAGATATATTTATTTTTTATTAATTTTTTTTCCTTTAACAAAAAATACTATGTCGGTGCAGGTTTGTGTCTCTATATATGTTTGTTCTTTCTTCAGTACCTTTACTTTTATTTCATCATTTCTCATTTTGTACAAAATATGTACTTTGCTTTATATATATTTAAATGGTTCTTTCTCCATTCTATTCTTCGGATTTCCCTTTATATAAATAGATGTTCATAATACTTGCTTTCATTTTTTATTTTATTTTTCTAATCAAATTTTCCGTGAATTAAGTGTTTCTGTATGTTATTTTCTTCTTCAATATCTTTTTTTATATTTGTTTGGATTTTATATGTAATTGCTTTGTTCTATGTCATATTGTTTAATTAAATGTATTTTTTTTATATAGATAGTGTTTTTATAATTCCATGTAGGAATATTCTGTAGTTAGTTTTACAAATTACATTAGGAGCCGATGTAGGCTCTATAAAAGCAAATGGGATGATCGCCACTGGAGGGGGCAGGTGTGGGGCCCTCTTAAACATTTTGCCTTTTTTTAAAAATGGTTTTTTTTGTGTGTTTGCTAGGTTTAATGTTATGTATATGTTTGTTTAGGTCTATGTATGTTCTTTCTTCAGTTTCCTTAATTTCAAATGTTTTAAGTTATTGTGTACAAATTGTGTTAATTTGGTGTTTATTTTGTTGCTATATATATATATATATATATATATATATATATATATATATATGTGTGTATGTGTGCATGTTTAACATATTAGCAGTAAATTTAAAAGTAAAAAGCATTAAACACTTAGATAAAATCATATATTCTTGTCATTAAGGTCAAAGTGTTTGAAATAGCCACTTCCATTATGAGTTTATCTAAGTGTTTTATGCTTTTCTAAATTTCTAATTACTGTTAATTTGATACATTCTTATAGTGTTAATTTTTCATTTTGTATTATATAATGTAAATATATATGTGTGTGTGTGTATGTGTGTGTGCCTGTCTGTGTGTATGCTTTTGTCTACATGCATTTATCCAGGGTTAACACATTTATAAATATTTTTGTTTATTTCTATTTTTTAATGTTTTTTCCTTCTACCAAAAAATTGTATGTGTGTATGGATTTGTTTGTTCTTTCTTCAGTATTCTTACTTTTATATCTTTTCTTATTGTGTACAAATTGTATATCTTTGTCTTTTATCATGTTTTTATTTTATATACATATATATATATATATATGTGTGTGTGTCAGGTTTTGTTTAAATGCATTTATTCAGGGTTATTCTCTCTATAAATGGTTAATTTTATTTTTAATTTTTAATTTTTTGATTCCTCTTTCCTTAAAATTGTATGATGTAAGTGTTTGTGTATGTTTATATTGTAGTTCTTTCGTCAGTATCTTTACTTTATCTTTTCTTATTCGCTGGAAATTATGTATTTTTCTTTTTTTAATATTTCATATATATATATATATATATGTGTGTTTTTTTCTCATTTTTTTTTAGGAATACCTTTTTATATAAATGGATGTTTAAATATTTATTTTTATATATTTTTTTTTCCAAATAAATTCTCTGTATGTATATATTAGCTTATTCTTCCATTTCATTTTTTCATATTTGTGTTTTTTCAATATGTATCTTTTATTCTCTGTGACATGTTTAATTAAAACTACTTTTTTATATAGGTAGTGTTTTTGTATTTATATATTTGGTAATATTCCATAGAGTTACTTTTACCAATTAGATAAGGAGGCGATGTAGGCTCTATAAAAGCAAATGGACGATCGCCACTTGAGTGGGCGGGTGTGGGGCACTCTTATATATTTTATTTCCTTTTTTTAAATTTGGTTATTTAATATCTGTTTTTTATGTATTTACTTGGTTGTATCTCTATCCACTCCTTCATGTTTATCTTTAAATAAATGGTTATTTGTAATATTTATTACTATATTAGTTTTTCTTTTCCCCACAAATGTTCTGTATAATGTCTGTTTGTTTTTCTTCTGTTTTTCTTTGTGAACTAATTGTGTAGAATTACTGTTTATATAGTTCCAGTTATATATACACATATATATATATACGTAATGAGTAATTATCATAGTACAACTGGATAAAACGCTAAGAAAGTCATACTTGAGATTGCTATATTTTGGACTAGTGCAGTCCTTCTATGGCGAGAAGATAAATGACGATGATAAAGGTATTGAGTAACAAAGGTAATACTATGCATGGAAACGGATGAAACAAGAAATGAGAGTGTGGGGGGGGGGGGAAATGAATTCTTAAGATTTAAGCTCGTATACCACCTGGTTTAAATTATACATATTAATTTTTCTACCCCACACTCCTATTTTTAGTTTCATTTTATTCCATGCATAATGTTACCTTCGATACTCAATATTTACTTTTATCACTGTCACCTGTCTGCTTGCCATAGGACTCTACGAGTCTGAAATATGATTAAAAGTGTGACTTTTTCTTAGTGATTTATTCGTATGTACTATTATAATTACTGTTAATTTGTTACATTGTTAATTTAGTTACTTTAATTTTTTTTTCTTACATGTTATATATATAACATATTAACAGGAATTATAAAAGTAGAAAATGACAAAATGCTTAGATGGAGTCATAGCTTTTTGCCATTGAACTTAAGTTCAAAATAACAATTTCAACTGTGAATTTATCCAAGTGTATTGTGGTTTCTTAATTTATAATTAATGTTAATTTGTTACATTGTTAATACTGGTACTTTATTTCCTTTTTATTTATATATATATAAATGTATGTATGTATATAATTATTTGTGTGCGTGTTTGTTTTCCCCATGGGCTTATTTAAGGTTATTCCATAAATAAGTAGATATATTTATTTTTTATTAATTTTTTTTCCTTTAACAAAAAATATTATGTCGGTGCAGGTTTGTGTCTCTATATATGTTTGTTCTTTCTTCAGTACCTTTACTTTTATTTCATCATTTCTCATTTTGTACAAATTATGTATTTTGCTTTATATATATTTAAATGTTTCTTTCTCCATTCTATTCTTCGGATTTCCCTTTATATAAATAGATGTTTATAATACTTGCTTTTATGTTTTATTTTATTTTTCTAATCAAATTTTCCTTGAATGAGTGTATCTGTATGTTATTTTCTTCTTCAATATCTTTGTTTATATTTGTTTGGATTTTATATGTAATTGCTTTGTTCTATGTCATATTGTTTAATTAAATGTATTTTTTTATATAGATAGTGTTTTTATAATTACATGTAGGAATATTCTGTAGTTAGTTTTACAAATTACATTAGGAGGCGATGTAGGCTCTATAAAAGCAAATGGGATGATGGCCACTGGAGGGAGCGAGTGTGGGGCCCTCTTACACATTTTATTTCCTTTTTTTAAAAATGGTTTTTTTTTGTGTGTTTACTAGGTTTAATGTTATGTATATGTTTGTTTAGGTCTATAAATGTTCTTTCTTCAGTTTCTTTAATTTCAAATGTTTTATGTTATTGTGTGCAAATTGTGTTAATTTGGTGTTTATTTTGTTGCTATATAAATATATATATATATATATATATATGTGTGTGTATGTGTGCATGTTTAACATATTAGCAGTAATTATAAAAGTAGAAAGCATTAAACACTTAGATAAAGTCATATATTCTTGTCATTAAGGTCAACTTGTTTGAAATAGCAACTTCCATTATGAGTTTATCCAAGTGTTTTATGCTTTTCTAAATTTATAATTACTGTTAATTTGATACATTCTTAAGTGTTACTTAATTTTTCATTTTCTATTATATTATGTAAATATATATATGTGTGTGTGTGCGTGTTTGTGTGTATGCTTTTCTCTACATGCATTTATCCAGGGTTAACACATAAATATTTTTATTTCTATTTTTTAATGTTTTTTCCTTCTACCAAAAAATTGTATGTGTGTATGGATTTGTTTGTTCTTTCTTCAGTATTCTTACTTTTATATCATCTTTTCTTATTGTGTACAAATTGTATATCTTTGTCTCTTATCATGTTTTTATTTTATATACATATATATATGTGTGTGTGTCTGTCTGTGTCAGGTTTGGTTTACATACATTTATTCCCGGTTGTTCTATCTATAAATGGTTAATTTTATTTTTAATTTTTAATTTTTTGATTCCTCTTTCCTTAAAATTGTATGATGTAAGTGTTTGTGTATGTTTATATTGTAGTTCTTTCGTCAGTATCTTTACTTTTATATCATCTTTTCTTATTCGCTGCAAATTATTTATTTTTCTTTTTTTAATATTTTATATATATATATATATGTTTTTTTCTCCATTTTCTTTTAGGAATACCTTTTATATAAATGGATGTTTAAATATTTATTTACATATATTTTTTTTTCCAAATAAATTCTCTGTATGTATGTATATATTAGCTTATTCTTCTATTTCATTTTTCATATTTGTGTTTTTTCAATATGTATCTTTTATTCTCTGTGACATGTTTAAATAAATGTACTTTTTTATATAGGTAGGGTTTTTGTAATTTCATATTTGGTAATATTCTGTAGAGTTAGTTTTACCAATTAGTTAAGGAGGCGATGTAGGCTCTATAAAATCAATGGACGATCGCCACTTGAGGGGGCGGGTGTGGGGCCTTCTTATATATTTTATTTCCTTTTTTTAAATTAAGTTATTTAATATCTGTTTTTTATGTATTTACTTGGTTGTATCTCTATCCTCTTCTTCATGTTTATCTTTAAATAAATGGTTATTTGTAATATTTATTAATATATTAATTTTTCTTTACCCCACAAAAGTTCTGTATGTCTGTTTGTTTTTCTTCTGTTTTTCTTTGTGAACTAATTGTGTAGAATTACTGTTTATATAGTTCCAGTTATATATACACATATATATATATGTAATGAGTAATTATCATAGTACAACTGGATAAAACGCTAAGAAAAAGTCATACTTGAGATTGCTATATTTTGGACTAGTGCAGTCCTTCTATGGCGAGAAGATAAGTGACGATGATAAAGGTATTGAGTAACAAAGGTAATACTATGCATGGAAACGGATGAAACAAAAAATGAAAGTGTGGGGAGGGGAAATGAATTCTTAAGATTTAAGCGCGTATACCACCTGGTTTAAATTATACATATTAATTTTTGTACCCCACACTCCTATTTTTAGTTTCATTTTATTCCATGCATAACGTTACCTTCGATACTCAATATTTACTTTTATCACTGTCACTTGTCTGCTTGCCATAGGACTCTACGAGTCTGAAATATGATTAAAAGTGTGACTTTTTCTTAGTGATTTATTCGTTTGTACTATTATAATTACTGTTTATTTGTTACATTGTTAATTTAGTTACTTTAATTTGTTTTTCTTAAATGTTTTATAACATATTAACAGGAATTATAAAAGTAGAAAATGACAAAATGCTTAGATGGAGTCATAGCTTTTTGCCATTGAACTCAAGTTCAAAATAGCAATTTCAACTGTGAATTTATCCAAGTGCATTATGGTTTCTTAATTTATAATTAATGTTAATTTGTTACATTGTTAATACTGGTACTTTATTTCCTTTTTATTTATATATATATGTATGTATATAATTATTTGTGTCTGCGTGTTTGTTTTCCCCATGGGCTTATTTAAGTTTATTCCATATATAAATAGATATATCTATTTTTTATTAATTTTTTTTCCTTTAACAAAAAATACTATGTCGGTGCAGGTTTGTGTCTCAATATATGTTTGTTCTTTCTTCAAAACTTTTACTTTTATTTCATCATTTCTCATTTTGTACAAATTACGTATTTTGCTTTATATATATTTAAATGGTTCTTTCTCCATTCTATTCTTCGGATTTCCCTTTATGTAAATAGATGTTTATAATAATTGCTTTTATTTTTTTTTATTTTTCTAATGAAATTTTCCCTGAATGAGTGTATCTGTGTTATTTTCTTCTTCAATATCTTTTTTTATATTTGTTTGGATTTTATATGTAATTGCTTTGTTCTATGTCATATTGTTTAATTAAATGTATTTTTTTTTATATATAGATAGTGTTTTTATAATTACATGTAGGAATATTCTGTAGAGTTATTTTTACAAATTTTATTAGGAGGCCATGTAGGCTCTATAAAAGCAAATGGGATGATCGCCACTGGAGGGGGCGGGTGTGGGGCCCTCTTACACATTTTATTTCCTTTTTTTAAAAATGGTTTTTTTTGTGTGTTTACTAGGTTGAATGTTATGTATATGTTTGTTTAGGTCTATGTATGTTCTTTCTTCAGTTTCTTTAATTTCAAATGTTTTATGTTATTGTGTACAAATTGTGTTAATTTGGTGTTTTTTTTTGTTACTATATAAATATATATATATACATATGTGTGTGTGTGTGTGTGTGTGTGTGCATGTTTAACATATTAGCAGTAATTATAAAAGTAGGAAGCATTAAACTCTTAGATAAAGTCATATATTCTTGTCATTAAGGTCAAACTGTTTTGAAATAGCAACTTGCATTATGAGTTTATCTAAGTGTTTTATGCTTTTCTAAATTTATAATTACTGTTAATTTGATACATTCTTATAGTGTTACTTAATTTTTCATTTTCTATTATATTATGTAAATATATATATGTGTGTGTGTGTGCGCGTGTCTGTGTGTATGCTTTTCTCTACATGCATTTATCCAAGGTTAACACATTTATAAATATTTTTGTTTATTTCTATTTTTTAATGTTTTTTCCTTCTACCAAAAAATTGTATGTGTGTATGGATTTGTTTGTTCTTTCTTCAGTATTCTTACTTTTATATCTTTTCTTATTGTGTACAAATTGTATATCTTTCTCTTTTATCATGTTTTTATTTTATATACATATATATATATATATATATATATATATGTGTGTGTGTGTGTGTGTGTCAGGTTTTGTTTACATGCATTTATTCAGGGTTATTCTATCTATAAATGGTTAATTTTATTTTTAATTTTTAATTTTTTGATTCCTCTTTCCTTAAAATTCTATGATTTAAGCGTTTGTGTATGTTTATATTGTAGTTCTTTCGTCAGTATCTTTACTTTTATATCATCTTTTCTTATTCGCTGCAAATTATTTTTTTTTCTTTTTTTAATATTTTATATATATATATATATATATATATATATATATATATATGTTTTTTTCTCCATTTTCTTTTAGGAATACCTTTTATATGAATTGGTGTTTAAATATTTATTTTCATTTATTTTTTTTCCAAATAAATTCTCTGTATGTATATATTAGCTTATTCTTCCATTTCATTTTTTCATATTTGTGTTTTTTCAATATGCATCTTTTATTTTCTGTGACATGTTTAATTAAATGTACTTTTTTATATAGGTAGTGTTTTTGTATTTACATATTTGGTAATATTCTGTAGAGCTAGTTTTACCAATTAGATAAGGAGGCGATGTAGGCTCTATAAAAGCAAATGGACGATCGCCACTTGAGTGGGCGGGTTTGGGGCCCTCTTATATATTTTAATTCCTTTTTTTAAATTTGGTTATTTAATATCTGTGTTTTATGTATTTACTTGGTTGTATCTCTAACCTATTCTTCATGTTTATCTTTCAATAAATGGTTATTTGTAATATTTTATACTATATTAGTTTTTCTTTTCCCCACAAATGTTCTGTATAATGTCTGTTTGTTTTTCTTCTGTTTTTCTTTGTGAACTAATTATGTAGAATTACTGTTTATATAGTTCCAGTTATATATACATATATATATATATATATATATATATATATGTAAACAGTAATTATCATAGTACAACTGGATAAAACACTAAGAAAAAGTCATACTTGAGATTGCTATATTTTGGACTAGTGCAGTCTTTCTCTGACGAGAAGATAAGTGACGATGATGAAGGTATTGAGTAATGAAGGTAGTACTATGCATGGAAACGGATGAAACAAGAAATGAGTGTGTGGGGGGGGGGGAAAATTAATACTTAAGATTTAAGCGCTTATACCACCTGGTTTAAATTATACGTATTAATTTTTTTACCCCACACTCCCATTTCTAGTTTCATTTGATTCCATGCATAATGTTACCTTCGATACTCAATATTTACTTTTATCACTGTCACTTGTCTGCTTGCCATAGGACTCTACGAGTCTGAAATATGATTAAAAGTGTGACTTTTTCTTAGTGATTTATTCGTTTGTACTATTATAATTACTGTTAATTTGTTACATTGTTAATTTAGTTACTTTTAATTTTTTTTTCTTATATGTTATATATATAACATATTAACAGGAATTATAAAAGTAGAAAATGACAAAATGCTTACATGGAGTCATAGCTTTTTGCCATTGAACTCAAGTTCAAAATAGCAATTTCAACTGTGAATTTATCCATGTGTATTATGGTTTCTTAATTTATAATTAATGTTAATTTGTTACATTGTTAATACTGGTACTTTATTTCCTTTTTATTTATATATATATATGTATATAATTATTTGTGTCTGCGTGTTTGTTTTCCCCATGGGCTTATTTAAGGTTATTCCATATATAAATAGCTATAATTATTTTTTATTAATTGTTTTACCTTTAACAAAAAATACTATGTCGGTGCAGGTTTGTCTCTATATATGTTTGTTCTTTCTTCAGTACCTTTATTTTTATTTCATCATTTCTCATTTGGTAGAAATTATGTATTTTGCTTTATATATATTTAAATGGTTCTTTCTCCATTCTATTCTTCGGATTTCCCTTTATATAAATAGATGTTTATAATACTTGCTTTTATTTTTTATTTTATTTTTGTAATGAAATTTTCCATGAATGAGTGTATCTGTATGTTATTTTCTTCTTCAATATCTTTTTTTATATTTGTTTGTATTTTATATGTAATTGCTTTGTTCTATGTCATATTGTTTAATTAAATGTATTTTTTTTTATATAGATAGTGTTTTTATAATTACATGTAGGAATATTCTGTAGAGTTATTTTTACAAATTACATTAGGAGGCGATGTAGGCTCTATAAAAGCAAATGGGATGATCGCCACTGGAGGGGGCGGGTGTGGGGCCCTCTTACACATTTTATTTCCTTTTTTTAAAAATGATTTTTTTTGTGTGTTTACTAGGTTTAATGTGATGTATATGTTTGTTTAGGTCTATGTATGTTCTTTCTTCAGTTTCTTTAATTTCAAATGTTTTATGTTATTGTATACAAATTGTGTTAATTTTGTTACTATATAAATATATGTATATACATGTGTGTGTATGTGTGTGTGTGTGCATGTTTAACATATTAGCAGTAATTGTAAAAGTAGAAAGCATTAAACAGTCATATATTCTTGTCATTAAGGTCAAAATGTTTGAAATAGCAACTTCCATTATGAGTTTATCTTAAGTGTTTTATGCTTTTGTAAATTTATAATTACTGTTAATTTCATACATTTTTATAGTGTTACTTAATTTTTCATTTTCTATTATATTATCTAGATATATATGTGTGTGTGTGCGTGTCTGTGTGTATGCTTTTGTCTACATGCATTTATCCAGGGTTAACCCATTTATAAATATTTTTGTTTATTTCTATTTTTTAATGTTTTTTCCTTCTACCAAAAAATTGTATGTGTGTACGGATTTGTTTGTTTATATGTTTGTTCTTTCTTCAGTATTCCTACTTTTATATCATCTTTTCTTATTGTGTACAAATTGTATATCTTTTGTCTTGTATCATGTTTTTATTTTATATACATATGTGTGTGTCAGGTTTGGTTTACATGCATTTATTCAGGGTTATTCTATCTATAAATGGTTAATTTTATTTTTAATTTTTAATTTTTTGATTCCTTTTACCTTAAAATTGTATGATGTGAGTGTTTGTGTATGTTTATATTGTAGTTCTTTCGTCAGTATCTTTACTTTTATATCATCATTGCTTATTCGATGCAAATTATATATTTTTCTTTTTTAATATTTTATATATATATATATATGTTTTTTTCTCCATTTTCTTTTTAGGAATACCTTTTATATAAATGGATGTTTAAATATTTATTTTCATATTTTTTTTTCCAAATAAATTCTCTGTATGTATATATTAGCTTATTCTTACATTTCATTTTTCATATTTGTCTTTTTTCAACATGCATCTTTTATTCTCTGTGACATATTTAATTAAATGTACTTTTTTATATAGGTAGTGTTTTAGTAATTACATATTTGGTAATATTCTGTAGAGTTAGTTTTACCAATTAGATAAGGAGGCGATGTAGGCTCTATAAAAGCAAATGGACGATCGCCACTTGAGGGGGCGGGTGTGGGGCCCTCTTATATTTTATTTTGCTTTTTTTAAATTTGGTTATTTAATATCTGTCTTTTATGTATTTACTTGGTTGTATCTCTATCCTCTTCTTCATGTTTATATTTAAATAAATGGTTATTTGTAAGATTTATTACTATATTAGTTTTTCTTTTCCCCACAAATGTTCTGTATAATGTCTGTTTGTTTTTCTTCTGTTTTTCTTTGGGAACTAATTGTGTAGAATTACTGTTTATATAGTTCATTATATATACATAAATATATGTAAACTGTAATTATCATAGTACAACTGGATAAAACACTAAGAAAAAGTCATACTTGAGATTGCTATATTTTGGACTAGTGCAGTCTTTCTCTGGCGAGAAGATAAGTGACGATGATGAAGGTATTGAGTAATGAAGGTAGTACTATGCATGGAAAGGGATGAAACGAGAAATGAGTGTGTGGTGGGGAAAAAATGAATACTTAAGATTTAAGAGCTTATACCACCTGGTTTAAATTATACGTATTAATTTTTTTACCTGACACTCCCATTTATAGTTTCTTTTGATTCCATGCATAACGTTACCTTCGATACTCAATATTTACTTTTATCACTGTCACTTGTGTGCTTGCCATAGGACTCTACGAGTCTGAAATATGATTAAAAGTGTGACTTTTTCTTAGTGATTTATTCGTTTGTACTATTATAATTACTGTTAATTTGTTACATTGTTAATTTAGTTACTTTAATTTGTTTTTCTTAAATGTTATATAACATATTAACAGGAATTATAAAAGTAGAAAATGACAAAATGCTTAGATGGAGTCATAGCTTTTTGCCATTGAACTCAAGTTCAAAATAGTAATTTCAACTGTGAATTTATCCAAGTGCATTATGGTTTCTTAATTTATAATTAATGTTAATTTGTTACATTGTTAATACTGGTACTTTATTTCCTTTTTATTTATATATATATGTATGTATATAATTATTTGTGTCTGCGTGTTTGTTTTCCCCATGGGCTTATTTAAGTTTATTCCATATATAAATAGATATATCTATTTTTTATTAATTTTTTTTCCTTTAACAAAAAATACTATGTCGGTGCAGGTTTGTGGATCTATATATGTTTGTTCTTTCTTCAAAACCTTTACTTTTATTTCATCATTTCTCATTTTGTACAAATTATGTATTTTGCTTTATATATATTTAAATGGTTCTTTCCCCATTCTATTCTTCGGATTTCCCTTTATGTAAATAGATGTTTATAATAATTGCTTTTATTTTTTTTTATTTTTCCAATGAAATTTTCCCTGAATGAGTGTATCTGTGTTATTTTCTTCTTCAATATCTTTTTTTATATTTGTTTGGATTTTATATGTAATTGCTTTGTTCTATGTCATATTGTTTAATTAAATGTATTTTTTTTTATATAGATAGTGTTTTTATAATTACATGTAGGAATATTCTGTAGAGTTATTTTTACAAATTTTATTAGGAGGCGATGTAGGCTCTATAAAAGCAAATGGGATGATCGCCACTGGAGGGGGCGGGTGTGGGGCCCTCTTACACATTTTATTTCCTTTTTTTAAAAATGGTTTTTTTTGTGTGTTTACTAGGTTGAATGTTATGTATATGTTTGTTTAGGTCTATGTATGTTCTTTCTTCAGTTTCTTTAATTTCAAATGTTTTATGTTATTGTGTACAAATTGTGTTAATTTGGTGTTTTTTTTGTTACTATATAAATAAATATATATATATATATACATATGTGTGTGTGTGTGTGTGCATGTTTAACATATTAGCAGTAATTATAAAAGTAGAAAGCATTAAACACTTAGATAAAGTCATTTATTCTTGTCATTAAGGTCAAAGTGTTTGAAATAGCAACTTGCATTGTGAGTTTATCTAAGTATTTTATGCTTTTCAAAATTTATAATTACTGTTAATTTGATACATTCTTATAGTGTTACTTCATTTTTCATTTTCTATTATATTATGTAGATATATGTGTGTGTGCGCGTGTCTGTGAGTATGCTTTTCTCTACATGCATTTATCCAAGGTTAACACATTTATAAATATTTTTGTTTATTTCTATTTTTTAATGTTTTTTCCTTCTACCAAAAAATTGTATGTGTGTATGGATTTGTTTGTTCTTTCTTCAGTATTCTTACTTTTATATCATCTTTTCTTATTGTGTACAAATTGTATATCTTTGTCTTTTATCATGTTTTTATTTTATATACATATATGTGTGTGTGTGTGTGTGTGTGTGTCAGGTTTTGTTTACATGCATTTATTCAGGGTTATTCTATCTATAAATGGTTAATTTTATTTTTAATTTTTAATTTTTTGATTCCTTTTACCTTAAAATTGTATGATGTCACTGTGTATGTTTATATTGCAGTTCTTTCGTCAGTATCTTTACTTTTATATCATCTTTCCTTATTCGCTGCAAATTATATATTTTTTTTTTAAAATTTTATATATATATATATATATATATATATATATATGTTTTTTTCTCCATTTTTTTTTAGGAATACCTTTAATATAAATGGATGTTTAAATATTTATTTTCATATATTTTTTTTTCGAAATAAATTCTCTGTATGTATATATTAGATTATTCTTACATTTCATTTTTCATATTTGTTTTTTTTCAATATGTATCTTTTATTCTCTGTGACATATTTAATTAAATGTACTTTTTTATATAGGTAGTGTTTTTGTAATTACATATTTGGTAATATTCTGTAGAGTTAGTTTTACCAATTAGATAAGGAGGCGATGTAGGCTCTATAAAGGCTAATGGACGATCGCCACTTGAGGGGGCGGGTGTGGGGCCCTCTTATATTTTATTTTGCTTTTTTTAAATTTGGTTATTTAATATCTGTCTTTTATGTATTTACTTGGTTGTATCTCTATCCTCTTCTTCATGTTTATCTTTAAATAAATGGTTATTTGTAAGATTTATTACTATATTAGTTTTTCTTTTCCCCACAAATGTTCTGTATAATGTCTTTGTTTTTCTTCTGTTTTTCTTTGGGATCTAATTGTGTAGAATTACTGTTTATATAGTTCCAGTTATATACACACATATATATATATATACATATATATGTAAACAGTAATTATCATTGTACAACTGGATAAAACACTAAGAAAAAGTCATACCTGAGATTGCTATATTTTGGGCTAGTGCAGTCTTTCTCTGGCGAGAAGATAAGTGACGATGATAAAGGTATTGAGTAATGTAGTACTATGCATGGAAACGGATGAAACAAGAAATGAGAGTGTGGGGGGGGAAAAAAGGAATACTTAAGATTTAAGCGCTTATACCACCTGGTTTAAATTATACGTATTAATTTTTTTACCCCACACTCCCATTTTTAGTTTCTTTTGATTCCATGCATAACGTTAACTTTGATACTGAATATTTACTTTTATCACAGTCACTTGTCTGCTTGCCATAGGACTCTAAGAGTCTGAAATATGATTAAAAGTGTGACTTTTTCTTAGTGATTTATTCGTTTGTACTATTATAATTACTGTTAATTTGTTACATTGTTAATTTAGTTACTTTAATTTTTTTTTCTTACAAGTTATATGTATATATAACATTAACAGGAATTATAAATGTAGAAAATGACAAAATGCTTAGATGGAGTCATAGCTTTTTGCCATTGAACTCAAGTTCAAAATGGCAATTTCAACTGTGAATTTATCCAAGTGTATTATGGTTTCTTAATTTATAATTAATGTTAATTTGTTATATTGTTAATACTGGTACTTTTATTTCCTTTTTATTTATATATATATATATATGTATGTATATAATTAATTGTGTGTGCGTGTTTGTTTTCCCCATGGGCTTATTTAAGGTTATTCCATATATAAAAAGGTATATTTATTTTTTATTAATTTTTTTTCCTTTAACAAAAAATACTATGTCGGTGCAGGTTTGTGTCTCTATATATGTTTGTTCTTCCTTCAAAACCTTTACTTTTATTTCATCATTTCTCATTTTAAACAAAATATGTATTTTGCTTTATATATATTTAAATGGTTCTTTCTCCATTCTATTCTTCGGATTTCCCTTTATATAAATAGATGTTTATAATACTTGCTTTCATTTTTTATTTTATTTTTCTAATCAAATTTTCCCTGAAAGGGTGTTTCTGAATGTTATTTTCTTCATTTTTTTTTTAAATTTGTTTGGATTTTATATGTAATTGCTTTGTTCTATGTCATATTGTTTAATTAAATGTATTTTTTTAATATAGATAGTGTTTTTTATAATTACATGTAGGAATATTCTGTAGTTAGTTTTACAAATTACATTAGGAGGCGATGTAGGCTCTATAAAAGCAAATGGGATGATCGCCACTGGAGGGGGCTGGTGTGGGGCGATCTTACACATTTTATTGCCTTTTTTCTAAAATGGTTTCTTTTATGTGTTTACTAGGTTTAATGTTATGTATATGTTTGTTTAGGTCTATGTATGTTCTTTATTCAGTTTCTTTAATTTCAAATGTTTTATGTTATTATGTACAAATTGTGTTAATTTGGTGTTTATTTTGTTGCTATATAAATATATATATATATATATATATATATATATATATGTGTGTGTGTGTGTGCATGTTTAACATATTAGCAGTAATTATAAAAGTAGGAAGCATTAAACACTTAGATAAAGTCATATATTCTGGTCATTAAGATCAAAGTGTTTGAATTAGCAACTTCCATTATGAGTTTATCTAAGTGTTTTGTTTTCCTAAATTTATAATTACTGTTAATTTCGTACATTCTTATAGTGTTACTTAATTTTTCATTTTCTATTATATTATGTAAATATATATGTGTGTGTGTGTGTGTGTGCGTGCGTGCGTGCGTGTCTGTGTGTATGCTTTTGTCTACATGCATTTATCCAGGGTTAACCCATTTATAAATAATTTTGTTTATTTCTATTTTTTAATGTGTTTTCCTTCTACCAAAAATTGTATGTGTCTACCGATTTGTTTGTTTATATGTTTGTTCTTTCTTCAGTATTCTTACTTTTATATCATCTTTTCTTATTGTTTACAAATTGTATATCTTTGTCTTTTATCATGTTTTTATTTTATATACATATATGTGTGTGTGTGTGTGTGTGTGTGTGTGTCAGGTTTTGTTTACATGCATTTATTCAGGGTTTCTCTATCTATAAATGGTTAATTTTATTTTTAATTTTTAATTTTTTGATTCCTTTTACCTTAAAATTGTATGATGTGAGTGTTTATGTATGTTTATATTGTAGTTCTTTCGTCAGTATCTTTACTTTTATATCATCTTTTCTTATTCGCTGCAAATTATGTATTTTTCATTTTTTAATATTTTATATATATATATATATATATGTTTTTTTATCCATTTTTTTTAGGAATGCCTTTTATATAAATGGATGTTTAAATATTTATTTTCATATATTTTTTTTTCCAAATAAATTCTCTGTATGTATATATTAGCTTATTCTTACATTTCATTTTTTCATATTTGTGTTTTTTCAATATCTATCTTTTATTCTCTGACATGTTTAATTAAATGTACTTTTTTATATAGGTAGTGTTTTTGTATTTACATATTTGGTAATATTCTGTAGAGTTAGTTTTACCAATTAGATAAGGAGGCAATGTAGGCTCTATAAAAGCAAATGGACGATCGCCACTTGAGGGTGCGGGTGTGGGGCCCTCTTATATATTTTATTTCCTTTTTTTAAATTTGGTTATTTAATATCTGTTTTTTATGTATTTACTTGGTTGTATCTCTATCCTCTTCTTCATGTTTATCTTTAAATAAATGGTTATTTGTAATATTTATTACTATATTAGTTTTTCTTTTCCCCTTAAATGTTCTGTATAATGTCTGTTTGTTTTTCTTCTGTTTTTCTTTGTGAACTAATTGTGTAGAATTACTGTTTATATAGTTCCAGTTATATATACATATATATAAATATATATGTAAACAGTAATTATCATAGTACAACTGGATAAAACACTTAAGAAATGGTCATACTTGAGGTTGATATATTTTGGACTAGTGCAGTCTTTCTCTGGTGAGAAGATAAGCGACGATGATTAAGGTATTCAGTAATGAAGGTAGTACTATGCATGGAAACGGATGAAACAAGAAATGAGTGTGTGGGGGGGAAAAAAATGAATACTTAAGATTTAAGCGTTTATACCACCTGGTTTAAATTATATGTATTAATTTTTTTACCCCACACTCCCATTTTTAGTTTCTTTTAATTCCATGCATAACGTTACCTTCGATACTCAATATTTACTTTTACCACTGTCACTTGTGTGCTTGCCATAGGACTCTCCGAGTCTGAAATGTGATTAAAAGTGTGACTTTTTCTTAGTGATTTATTCGTTTGTACTATTATAATTACTGTTAATTTGTTACATTGTTAATTTAGTTACTTTAATTTTTTTTTCTTAGATGTTATATACATAACATATTAACAGGAATTATAAAAGTAGAAAATGACAAAATGCTTAGATGGAGTCATAGCTTTTTGCCATTGAACTCAAGTTCAAAATAGCAATTTCAACTGTGAATTTATCCAAGTGTACTATGGTTTCTTAATTTATAATTAATGTTAATTTGTTACATTGTTAATACTGGTACTTTATTTCCCTTTTATTTATATATATATATATATATATGTACGTGTATAATTATTTGTGTGTGCGTGTTTGTTTTCCCCATGAGCTTATTTAAGGTTATTGCATATATAAATAGATATATTTATTTTTTATTAATTTTTTTTCCTTTAACAAAAAATACTATGTCGGTGCAGGTTTGTGTCTCTATATATGTTTGTTCTTTCTTCAGTACCTTTACTTTTATTTCATCATTTCTCATTTTGTACAAAATATGTACTTTGCTTTATATATATTTAAATGGTTCTTTCTCCATTCTATTCTTCGGATTTCCCTTTATATAAATAGATGTTCATAATACTTGCTTTCATTTTTTATTTTATTTTTCTAATCAAATTTTCCGTGAATTAAGTGTTTCTGTATGTTATTTTCTTCTTCAATATCTTTTTTTATATTTGTTTGGATTTTATATGTAATTGCTTTGTTCTATGTCATATTGTTTAATTAAATGTATTTTTTTTATATAGACAGTGTTTTTATAATTCCATGTAGGAATATTCTGTAGTTAGTTTTACAAATTACATTAGGAGCCGATGTAGGCTCTATAAAAGCAAATGGGATGATCGCCACTGGAGGGGGCGGGTGTGGGGCCCTCTTAAACATTTTGCCTTTTTTTAAAAATGGTTTTTTTTGTGTGTTTGCTAGGTTTAATGTTATGTATATGTTTGTTTAGGTCTATGTATGTTCTTTCTTCAGTTTCCTTAATTTCAAATGTTTTAAGTTATTGTGTACAAATTGTGTTAATTTGGTGTTTATTTTGTTGCTATCTATATATATATATATATATATATATATATATATGTGTGTGTGTATGTGTGCATGTTTAACATATTAGCAGTAAATTTAAAAGTAAAAAGCATTAAACACTTAGATAAAATCATATATTCTTGTCATTAAGGTCAAAGTGTTTGAAATAGCCACTTCCATTATGAGTTTATCTAAGTGTTTTGTGCTTTTCTAAATTTCTAATTACTGTTAATTTGATACATTCTTATAGTGTTAATTTTTCATTTTGTATTATATAATGTAAATATATATGTGTGTGTGTGTGTGTGCCTGTCTGTGTGTATGCTTTTGTCTACATGCATTTATCCAGGGTTAACACATTTATAAATATTTTTGTTTATTTCTATTTTTTAATGTTTTTTCCTTCTACCAAAAAATTGTATGTGTGTATGGATTTGTTTGTTCTTTCTTCAGTATTCTTACTTTTATATCATCTTTTCTTATTGTGTACAAATTGTATATCTTTGTCTTTTATCATGTTTTTATTTTATATACATATATATATATATATATATATGTGTGTGTGTGTGTGTCAGGTTTTGTTTACATGCATTTATTCAGGGTTATTCTCTCTATAAATGGTTAATTTTATTTTTAATTTTTAATTTTTTGATTCCTTTTTCCTTAAAATTGTATGATGTAAGTGTTTGTGTATGTTTATATTGTAGTTCTTTCGTCAGTATCTTTACTTTATCATCTTTTCTTATTCGCTGGAAATTATGTATTTTTCTTTTTTTAATATTTTATATATATATATATATATATATATATATATATATATATATGTGTGTGTTTTTTTCTCATTTTTTTTTTAGGAATACCTTTTTATATAAATGGATGTTTAAATATTTATTTTCATATATTTTTTTTTCCAAATAAATTCTCTGTATGTATATATTAGCTTATTCTTCCATTTCATTTTTTCATATTTGTGTTTTTTCAATATGTATCTTTTATTCTCTGTGACATGTTTAATTAAAACTACTTTTTTATATAGGTAGTGTTTTTGTATTTACATATTTGGTAATATTCCATAGAGTTAGTTTTACCAATTAGATAAGGAGGCGATGTAGGCTCTATAAAAGCAAATGGACAATCGCCACTTGAGTGGGCGGGTGTGGGGCCCTCTTATATATTTTATTTCCTTTTTTTAAATTTGGTTATTTAATATCTGTTTTTTATGTATTTACTTGGTTGTATCTCTATCCTCTTCATGTTTATCTTTAAATAAATGGTTATTTGTAATATTTATTACTATATTAGTTTTTCTTTTCCCCACAAATGTTCTGTATAATGTCTGTTTGTTTTTCTTCTGTTTTTCTTTGTGAACTAATTGTGTAGAATTACTGTTTATATAGTTCCAGTTATATATACACATATATATATACGTAATGAGTAATTATCATAGTACAACTGGATAAAACGCTAAGAAAAAGTCATACTTGAGATTGCTATATTTTGGACTAGTGCAGTCCTTCTATGGCGAGAAGATAAGTGACGATGATAAAGGTATTGAGTAACAAAGGTAATACTATGCATGGAAACGGATGAAACAAGAAATGAGAGTGTGGGGAGGGGAAATGAATTCTTAAGATTTAAGCGCGTATACCACCTGGTTTAAATTATACATATTAATTTTTGTACCCCACACTCCTATTTTTAGTTTCATTTTATTCCATGCATAACGTTACCTTCGATACTCAATATTTACTTTTATCACTGTCACTTGTCTGCTTGCCATAGGACTCTACGAGTCTGAAATATGATTAAAAGTGTGACTTTTTCTTAGTGATTTATTCGTTTGTACTATTATAATTACTGTTAATTTGTTACATTGTTAATTTAGTTACTTTAATTTTTTTTTCTTACATGTTATATATATATATATATAACATATTAACAGGAATTATAAAAGTAGAAAATGAAAAAAGGTTAGATGGAGTCATAGCTTTTTGCCATTGAACTCGAGTTCAAAATAACAATTTCAACTGTGAATTTATCCAAGTGTATTGTGGTTTTTTAATTTATAATTAATGTTAATTTGTTACATTGTTAATACTGGTACTTTATTTCCTTTTTATTTATATATATATATGTATGTATGTATATAATTATTTGTGTGTGTGTTTGTTTTCCCCATGGGCTTATTTAAGGTTATTCCATAAATAAGTAGATATATTTATTTTTTATTAATTTTTTTTCCTTTAACAAAAAATATTATGTCGGTGCAGGTTTGTGTCTCTATATATGTTTGTTCTTTCTTCAGTACCTTTACTTTTATTTCATCATTTCTCATTTTGTACAAATTATGTATTTTGCTTTATATATATTTAAATGTTTCTTTCTCCATTCTATTCTTCGGATTTCCCTTTATATAAATAGATGTTTATAATACTTGCTTTTATGTTTTATTTTATTTTTCTAATCAAATTTTCCTTGAATGAGTGTATCTGTATGTTATTTTCTTCTTCAATATCTTTTTTTATATTTGTTTGGATTTTATATGTAATTGCTTTGTTCTATGTCATATTGTTTAATTAAATGTATTTTTTTATATAGATAGTGTTTTTATAATTACATGTAGGAATATTCTGTAGTTAGTTTTACAAATTACATTAGGAGGCGATGTAGGCTCTATAAAAGCAAATGGGATGATGGCCACTGGAGGGGGCGAGTGTGGGGCCCTCTTACACATTTTATTTCCTTTTTTTAAAAATGGTTTTTTTTTGTGTGTTTACTAGGTTTAATGTTATGTATATGTTTGTTTAGGTCTATGAATGTTCTTTCTTCAGTTTCTTTAATTTCAAATGTTTTATGTTATTGTGTGCAAATTGTGTTAATTTGGTGTTTATTTTGTTGCTATATAAATATATATATATATATGTGTGTGTGTGCATGTTTAACATATTAGCAGTAATTATAAAAGTAGAAAGCATTAAACACTTAGATAAAGTCATATATTCTTGTCATTAAGGTCAAAGTGTTTGAAATAGCAACTTCCATTATGAGTTTATCAGAGTGTTTTATGCTTTTCTAAATTTATAATTACTGTTAATTTGATACATTCTTAAGTGTTACTTAATTTTTCATTTTCTATTATATTATGTAAATATATATATGTGTGTGTGTGCGTGTCTGTGTGTATGCTTTTCTCTACATGCATTTATCCAGGGTTAACACATTTATAAATATTTTTGTTTATTTCTATTTTTTAATGTTTTTTCCTTCTACCAAAAAATTGTATGTGTGTATGGATTTGTTTGTTCTTTCTTCAGTATTCTTACTTTTATATCATCTTTTCTTATTGTGTACAAATTGTATATCTTTGTCTTTTATCATGTTTTTATTTTATATACATATATATATATATATATATGTGTGTGTGTGTGTGTGTGTGTCAGGTTTTGTTTACATGCATTTATTCAGGGTTATTCTCTCTATAAATGGTTAATTTTATTTTTAATTTTTAATTTTTTGATTCCTTTTTCCTTAAAATTGTATGATGTAAGTGTTTGTGTATGTTTATATTGTAGTTCTTTCGTCAGTATCTTTACTTTATCATCTTTTCTTATTCGCTGGAAATTATGTATTTTTCTTTTTTTAATATTTTATATATATATATATATATATATATATATATATATATATGTGTGTGTTTTTTTCTCATTTTTTTTTTAGGAATACCTTTTTATATAAATGGATGTTTAAATATTTATTTTCATATATTTTTTTTTCCAAATAAATTCTCTGTATGTATATATTAGCTTATTCTTCCATTTCATTTTTTCATATTTGTGTTTTTTCAATATGTATCTTTTATTCTCTGTGACATGTTTAATTAAAACTACTTTTTTATATAGGTAGTGTTTTTGTATTTACATATTTGGTAATATTCCATAGAGTTAGTTTTACCAATTAGATAAGGAGGCGATGTAGGCTCTATAAAAGCAAATGGACAATCGCCACTTGAGTGGGCGGGTGTGGGGCCCTCTTATATATTTTATTTCCTTTTTTTAAATTTGGTTATTTAATATCTGTTTTTTATGTATTTACTTGGTTGTATCTCTATCCTCTTCATGTTTATCTTTAAATAAATGGTTATTTGTAATATTTATTACTATATTAGTTTTTCTTTTCCCCACAAATGTTCTGTATAATGTCTGTTTGTTTTTCTTCTGTTTTTCTTTGTGAACTAATTGTGTAGAATTACTGTTTATATAGTTCCAGTTATATATACACATATATATATACGTAATGAGTAATTATCATAGTACAACTGGATAAAACGCTAAGAAAAGGTCATACTTGAGATTGCTATATTTTGGACTAGTGCAGTCCTTCTATGGCGAGAAGATAAATGACGATGATAAAGGTATTGAGTAACAAAGGTAATACTATGCATGGAAACGGATGAAACAAGAAATGAGAGTGTGGGGAGGGGAAATGAATTCTTAAGATTTAAGCGCGTATACCACCTGGTTTAAATTATACATATTAATTTTTGTACCCCACACTCCTATTTTTAGTTTCATTTTATTCCATGCATAACGTTACCTTCGATACTCAATATTTACTTTTATCACTGTCACTTGTCTGCTTGCCATAGGACTCTACGAGTCTGAAATATGATTAAAAGTGTGACTTTTTCTTAGTGATTTATTCGTTTGTACTATTATAATTACTGTTAATTTGTTACATTGTTAATTTAGTTACTTTAATTTTTTTTTCTTACATGTTATATATATATATATATAACATATTAACAGGAATTATAAAAGTAGAAAATGAAAAAAGGTTAGATGGAGTCATAGCTTTTTGCCATTGAACTCAAGTTCAAAATAACAATTTCAACTGTGAATTTATCCAAGTGTATTGTGGTTTTTTAATTTATAATTAATGTTAATTTGTTACATTGTTAATACTGGTACTTTATTTCCTTTTTATTTATATATATATATGTATGTATGTATATAATTATTTGTGTGTGTGTTTGTTTTCCCCATGGGCTTATTTAAGGTTATTCCATAAATAAGTAGATATATTTATTTTTTATTAATTTTTTTTCCTTTAACAAAAAATATTATGTCGGTGCAGGTTTGTGTCTCTATATATGTTTGTTCTTTCTTCAGTACCTTTACTTTTATTTCATCATTTCTCATTTTGTACAAATTATGTATTTTGCTTTATATATATTTAAATGTTTCTTTCTCCATTCTATTCTTCGGATTTCCCTTTATATAAATAGATGTTTATAATACTTGCTTTTATGTTTTATTTTATTTTTCTAATCAAATTTTCCTTGAATGAGTGTATCTGTATGTTATTTTCTTCTTCAATATCTTTTTTTATATTTGTTTGGATTTTATATGTAATTGCTTTGTTCTATGTCATATTGTTTAATTAAATGTATTTTTTTATATAGATAGTGTTTTTATAATTACATGTAGGAATATTCTGTAGTTAGTTTTACAAATTACATTAGGAGGCGATGTAGGCTCTATAAAAGCAAATGGGATGATGGCCACTGGAGGGGGCGAGTGTGGGGCCCTCTTACACATTTTATTTCCTTTTTTTAAAAATGGTTTTTTTTTGTGTGTTTACTAGGTTTAATGTTATGTATATGTTTGTTTAGGTCTATGAATGTTCTTTCTTCAGTTTCTTTAATTTCAAATGTTTTATGTTATTGTGTGCAAATTGTGTTAATTTGGTGTTTATTTTGTTGCTATATAAATATATATATATATATATATATATGTGTGTGTGTGCATGTTTAACATATTAGCAGTAATTATAAAAGTAGAAAGCATTAAACACTTAGATAAAGTCATATATTCTTGTCATTAAGGTCAAAGTGTTTGAAATAGCAACTTCCATTATGAGTTTATCAGAGTGTTTTATGCTTTTCTAAATTTATAATTACTGTTAATTTGATACATTCTTAAGTGTTACTTAATTTTTCATTTTCTATTATATTATGTAAATATATATATGTGTGTGTGTGCGTGTCTGTGTGTATGCTTTTCTCTACATGCATTTATCCAGGGTTAACACATTTATAAATATTTTTGTTTATTTCTATTTTTTAATGTTTTTTCCTTCTACCAAAAAATTGTATGTGTGTTTGGATTTGTTTGTTCTTTCTTCAGTATTCTTACTTTTATATCATCTTTTCTTATTGTGTACAAATTGTATATCTTTGTCTCTTATCATGTTTTTATTTTATATACATATATATATGTGTGTGTGTCTGTCTGTGTCAGGTTGGGTTTACATACATTTATTCCCGGTTGTTCTATCTATAAATGGTTAATTTTATTTTTAATTTTTAATTTTTTGATTCCTCTTTCCTTAAAATTGTATGATGTAAGTGTTTGTGTATGTTTATATTGTAGTTCTTTCGTCAGTATCTTTACTTTTATATCATCTTTTCTTATTCGCTGCAAATTATTTTTCTTTTTTTAATATTTTATATATATATATGTTTTTTTCTCCATTTTCTTTTAGGAATACCTTTTATATAAATGGATGTTTAAATATTTATTTACATATATTTTTTTTTCCAAATAAATTCTCTGTATGTATGTATATATTAGCTTATTCTTCTATTTCATTTTTCATATTTGTGTTTTTTCAATATGTATCTTTTATTCTCTGTGACATGTTTAAATAAATGTACTTTTTTATATAGGTAGGGTTTTTGTAATTTCATATTTGGTAATATTCTGTAGAGTTAGTTTTACCAATTAGTTAAGGAGGCGATGTAGGCTCTATAAAATCAATGGACGATCGCCACTTGAGGGGGCGGGTGTGGGGCCTTCTTATATATTTTATTTCCTTTTTTTAAATTAAGTTACTTAATATCTGTTTTTTATGTATTTACTTGGTTGTATCTCTATCCTCTTCTTCATGTTTATCTTTAAATAAATGGTTATTTGTAATATTTATTAATATATTAATTTTTCTTTACCCCACAAAAGTTCTGTATGTCTGTTTGTTTTTCTTCTGTTTTTCTTTGTGAACTAATTGTGTAGAATTACTGTTTATATAGTTCCAGTTATATATACACATATATATATATACGTAATGAGTAATTATCATAGTACAACTGGATAAAACGCTAAGAAAAAGTCATACTTGAGATTGCTATATTTTGGACTAGTGCAGTCCTTCTATGGCGAGAAGATAAGTGACGATGATAAAGGTATTGAGTAACAAAGGTAATACTATGCATGGAAACGGATGAAACAAGAAATGAGAGTGTGGGGAGGGGAAATTATTCTTAAGTTTTAAGCGCGTATACCACCTGGTTTAAATTATACATATTAATTTTTGTACCCCACACTCCTATTTTTAGTTTCATTTTATTCCATGCATAACGTTACCTTCGATACTCAATATTTACTTTTATCACTGTCACTTGTCTGCTTGCCATAGGACTCTACGAGTCTGAAATGTGATTAAAAGTGATTAAAAGTGTGACTTTTTCTTAGTGATTTATTCATTTGTACTATTATAATTTATGTTAATTTGTTACATTGTTAATTTAGTTATTTTAATTTTTTTTTCATATATCATATATATATAATATATTAATAGGAATTATAAAAGTAGAAAATGACAAAATGCTTAGATGGAGTAACAGCTTCTTGCCATTGAACTCAAGTTCAAAATAGCAATTTCAACTGTGAATTTATCCAAGTGTATTATGGTTTCTTAATTTATAATTAATGTTAATTTGTTACATTGTTAATACTGGTACTTTATTTCCTTTTTATTTATATATATGTATGTATTTAATTATTTGTGTGTGCGTGTTTGTTTTCCCCATGGGCTTATTTAAGGTTATTCCATATATAAGTAGATATATTTATTTTTTATTAATTTTTTTTCCTTTAACAAAAAATATTATATCGGTGCAGGTTTGTGTCTCTATATATGTTTGTTCTTTCTTCAGTACCTTTACTTTTATTTCATCATTTCTCATTTTGTACAAATTATGTATTTTGCTTTATATATATTTAAATGTTTCTTTCTCCATTCTATTCTTCGGATTTCCCTTTATATAAATAGATGTTTATAATACTTGCTTTTATGTTTTATTTTATTTTTCTAATCAAATTTTCCTTGAATGAGTGTATCTGTATGTTATTTTCTTCTTCAATATCTTTTTTTATATTTGTTTGGATTTTATATGTAATTGCTTTGTTCTATGTCATGTTGTTTAATTAAATATATGTTTTTTATATAGATAGTGTTTTAATAATTACATGTAGGAAAATTCTGTAGTTATTTTTACAAATTACATTAGGAGGCGATGTAGGCTCTATAAAAGCAAATGGGATGATCGCCACTGGAGGGGGCGGGTGTGGGGCCCTCTTACACATTTTATTTCCTTTTTTTAAAAATGGTTTTTTTTGTGTGTTCACTAGGTTTAATGTTATGTATATGTTTGTTTAGATCTATGTATGTTCTTTCTTCAGTTTCTTTAATTTCAAATGTTTTATGTTATTGTGTACAAATTGTGTTAATTTGGTGTTTATTTTGTTGCTATATATATATAGATATATATATATCTATATATATATGTGTGTGTGTGTGTGTGTGTGTGTGTGTGTGTATGTTTAACATATTAGCAGTAATTATAAAAGTAGGAAGCATTAAACACTTAGATAAAGTCATATATTCTGGTCATTAAGGTCAAAGTGTTTGAAATAGCAACTTCCATTATGAGTTTATCTAAGTGTTTTGTTTTTCTAAATTTATAATTACTGTTAATTTCGTACATTCTTATAGTGTTACTTAATTTTTCATTTTCTATTATATTATGTAAATATATATGTGTGTGTGTGTGTGTGTGTGCGTGCGTGCGTGCGTGCGTGCGTGCGTGCGTGCGTGTCTGTGTGTATGCTTTTGTCTACATGCATTTATCCAGGGTTAACCCATTTATAAATTTTTTTGTTTATTTCTATTTTTTAATGTTTTTTCCTTCTACCAAAAAATTGTATGTGTGTACGGATTTGTTTGTTTATATGTTTGTTCTTTCTTCAGTATTCTTACTTTTATATCATCTTTTCTTATTGTGTACAAATTGTATATTTTTTGTCTTTTATCATGTTTTTATTTTATATACATATATATATGTGTGTGTGTGTGTCATTTGTTTACATGCATTTATTCAGGGTTATTCTATCTATAAATGGTTAATTTTATTTTTAATTTTTAATTTTATTGATTCATTTTACATTAAATTGTATGATGTGAGTGTTTGTGAATTTTATATTTTAGTTCTTTCGTCAGTATCTTTACTTTTATATCATCTTTTCTTATTCGCTGCAAATTATTTTTTTTTCTTTTTTTAATATTTTATATATATATATATATATATATATATATATATGTTTTTTTCTCCATTTTCTTTTAAGAATACCTTTTATATGAATGGGTGTTTAAATATTTATTTTCATATATTTTTTTTGCAAATAAATTCTCTGTATGTATATATTAGCTTATTCTTCCATTTCATTTTTTCATATTTGTGTTTTTTCAATATGCATCTTTTATTTTCTGTGACATGTTTAATTAAATGTACTTTTTTATATAGGTAGTGTTTTTGTATTTACATATTTGGTAATATTCTGTAGAGCTAATTTTACCAATTAGATAAGGAGGCGATGTAGGCTCTATAAAAGCAAATGGACGATCGCCACTTGAGGGGGCGGGGGTGGGGCCCTCTTATATATTTTAATTCCTTTTTTTAAATTTGGTTATTTAATATCTGTGTTTTATGTATTTACTTGGTTGTATCTCTAACCTATTCTTCATGTTTATCTTTCAATAAATGGTTATTTGTAATATTTTATGCTATATTAGTTTTTCTTTTCCCCACAAATGTTCTGTATAATGTCTGTTTGTTTTTCTTCTGTTTTTCTTTGTGAACTAATTGTGTAGAATTACTGTTTATATAGTTCCAGTTATATATACACATACATATATATATATATATATATATATATATATATATATATATATATATATATATATGTAAACAGTAATTATCATAGTACAACTGGATAAAACACTAAGTAAAAGTCATACTTGAGATTGCTATATTTTGGACCAGTGCAGTCTTTCTGTGGCGAGAAGATAAGTGACGATGATGAAGGTATTGAGTAATGAAGGTAGTACTATGCATGGAAAGGGATGAAACGAGAAATGAGTGTGTGGTGGGGAAAAAATGAATACTTAAGATTTAAGAGCTTATACCACCTGGTTTAAATTATACGTACTAATTTTTTTACCCGACACTCCCATTTTTAGTTTCTTTTGATTCCATGCATAACGTTACCTTCGATACTCAATATTTACTTTTATCACTGTCACTTGTGTGCTTGCCATAGGACTCTACGAGTCTGAAATATGATTAAAAGTGTGACTTTTTCTTAGTGATTTATTCGTTTGTACTATTATAATTACTGTTAATTTGTTACATTGTTAATTTAGTTACTTTAATTTTTTTTTCTTAGATGTTATATACATAACATATTAACAGGAATTATAAAAGTAGAAAATGACAAAATGCTTAGATGGAGTCATAGCTTTTTGCCATTGAACTCAAGTTCAAAATAGCAATTTCAACTGTGAATTTATCCAAGTGTATTATGGTTTCTTAATTTATAATTAATGTTAATTTGTTACATTGTTAATACTGGTACTTTATTTCCCTTTTATTTATATATATATATATATATATGTATGTACGTGTATAATTATTTGTGTGTGCGTGTTTGTTTTCCCCATGAGCTTATTTAAGGTTATTGCATATATAAATAGATATATTTATATTTTATTAATTTTTTTTCCTTTAACAAAAAATACTATGTCGGTGCAGGTTTGTGTCTCTATATATGTTTGTTCTTTCTTCAGTACCTTTACTTTTATTTCATCATTTCTCATTTTGTACAAAATATGTACTTTGCTTTATATATATTTAAATGGTTCTTTCTCCATTCTATTCTTCGGATTTCCCTTTATATAAATAGATGTTCATAATACTTGCTTTCATTTTTTATTTTATTTTTCTAATCAAATTTTCCGTGAATTAAGTGTTTCTGTATGTTATTTTCTTCTTCAATATCTTTTTTTATATTTGTTTGGATTTTATATGTAATTGCTTTGTTCTATGTCATATTGTTTAATTAAATGTATTTTTTTTATATAGATAGTGTTTTTATAATTCCATGTAGGAATATTCTGTAGTTAGTTTTACAAATTACATTAGGAGCCGATGTAGGCTCTATAAAAGCAAATGGGATGATCGCCACTGGAGGGGGCAGGTGTGGGGCCCTCTTAAACATTTTGCCTTTTTTTAAAAATGGTTTTTTTTGTGTGTTTGCTAGGTTTAATGTTATGTATATGTTTGTTTAGGTCTATGTATGTTCTTTCTTCAGTTTCCTTAATTTCAAATGTTTTAAGTTATTGTGTACAAATTGTGTTAATTTGGTGTTTATTTTGTTGCTATATATATATATATATATATATATATATATATATATATATATATATATATATATATATATATATGTGTGTATGTGTGCATGTTTAACATATTAGCAGTAAATTTAAAAGTAAAAAGCATTAAACACTTAGATAAAATCATATATTCTTGTCATTAAGGTCAAAGTGTTTGAAATAGCCACTTCCATTATGAGTTTATCTAAGTGTTTTATGCTTTTCTAAATTTCTAATTACTGTTAATTTGATACATTCTTATAGTGTTAATTTTTCATTTTGTATTATATAATGTAAATATATATGTGTGTGTGTGTATGTGTGTGTGCCTGTCTGTGTGTATGCTTTTGTCTACATGCATTTATCCAGGGTTAACACATTTATAAATATTTTTGTTTATTTCTATTTTTTAATGTTTTTTCCTTCTACCAAAAAATTGTATGTGTGTATGGATTTGTTTGTTCTTTCTTCAGTATTCTTACTTTTATATCATCTTTTCTTATTGTGTACAAATTGTATATCTTTGTCTTTTATCATGTTTTTATTTTATATACATATATATATATATATATGTGTGTGTGTGTGTGTGTGTGTGTCAGGTTTTGTTTACATGCATTTATTCAGGGTTATTCTCTCTATAAATGGTTAATTTTATTTTTAATTTTTAATTTTTTGATTCCTTTTTCCTTAAAATTGTATGATGTAAGTGTTTGTGTATGTTTATATTGTAGTTCTTTCGTCAGTATCTTTACTTTATCATCTTTTCTTATTCGCTGGAAATTATGTATTTTTCTTTTTTTAATATTTTATATATATATATATATATATATATATATATATATGTGTGTGTTTTTTTCTCATTTTTTTTTTAGGAATACCTTTTTATATAAATGGATGTTTAAATATTTATTTTCATATATTTTTTTTTCCAAATAAATTCTCTGTATGTATATATTAGCTTATTCTTCCATTTCATTTTTTCATATTTGTGTTTTTTCAATATGTATCTTTTATTCTCTGTGACATGTTTAATTAAAACTACTTTTTTATATAGGTAGTGTTTTTGTATTTACATATTTGGTAATATTCCATAGTTACTTTTACCAATTAGATAAGGAGGCGATGTAGGCTCTATAAAAGCAAATGGACGATCGCCACTTGAGTGGGCGGGTGTGGGGCACTCTTATATATTTTATTTCCTTTTTTTAAATTTGGTTATATAATATCTGTTTTTTATGTATTTACTTGGTTGTATCTCTATCCACTTCTTCATGTTTATCTTTAAATAAATGGTTATTTGTAATATTTATTACTATATTAGTTTTTCTTTTCCCCACAAATGTTCTGTATAATGTCTGTTTGTTTTTCTTCTGTTTTTCTTTGTGAACTAATTGTGTAGAATTACTGTTTATATAGTTCCAGTTATATATACACATATATATATACGTAATGAGTAATTATCATAGTACAACTGGATAAAACGCTAAGAAAAAGTCATACTTGAGATTGCTATATTTTGGACTAGTGCAGTCCTTCTATGGCGAGAAGATAAGTGACGATGATAAAGGTATTGAGTAACAAAGGTAATACTATGCATGGAAACGGATGAAACAAGAAATGAGAGTGTGGGGGGGGGGAAATGAATTCTTAAGATTTAAGCTCGTATACCACCTGGTTTAAATTATACATATTAATTTTTCTACCCCACACTCCTATTTTTAGTTTCATTTTATTCCATGCATAACGTTACCTTCGATACTCAATATTTACTTTTATCACTGTCACCTGTCTGCTTGCCATAGGACTCTACGAGTCTGAAATATGATTAAAAGTGTGACTTTTTCTTAGTGATTTATTCGTTTGTACTATTATAATTACTGTTAATTTGTTACATTGTTAATTTAGTTACTTTAATTTTTTTTTCTTACATGTTATATATATATATTTATATAACATATTAACAGGAATTATAAAAGTAGAAAATGACAAAATGCTTAGATGGAGTCATAGCTTTTTGCCATTGAACTCAAGTTCAAAATAACAATTTCAACTGTGAATTTATCCAAGTGTATTGTGGTTTCTTAATTTATAATTAATGTTAATTTGTTACATTGTTAATACTGGTACTTTATTTCCTTTTTATTTATATATATGTATGTATATAATTATTTGTGTCTGCGTGTTTGTTTTCCCCATGGGCTTATTTAAGGTTATTCCATATATAAATAGCTATAATTATTTTTTATTAATTGTTTTTCCTTTAACAAAAAATACTATGTCGGTGCAGGTTTGTGTCTCTATATATGTTTGTTCTTTCTTCAGTACCTTTACTTTTATTTCATCATTTCTCATTTTGTACAAATTATGTATTTTGCTTTATATATATTTAAATGGTTCTTTCTCCATTCTATTCTTCGGATTTCCCTTTATATAAATAGATGTTTATAATACTTGCTTTTATGTTTTATTTTATTTTTCTAATCAAATTTTCCTTGAATGAGTGTATCTGTATGTTATTTTCTTCTTCAATATCTTTTTTTATATTTGTTTGGATTTTATATGTAATTGTTTTGTTCTATGTCATGTTGTTTAATTGAATATATTTTTTTTATATAGATACTGTTTCAATAATTACATGTAGGAATATTCTGTAGAGTTATTTTTACAAATTACATTAGGAGGCGATGTAGGCTCTATAAAAGAAAATGGGATGATCGCCACTGGAGGGGGCGGGTGTGGGGCCCTCTTACACATTTTATTTCCTTTTTTTAAAAATGGTTTTTTTTGTGTGTTTACTAGGTTGAATGTTATGTATATGTTTGTTTAGGTCTATGTATGTTCTTTCTTCAGTTTCTTTAATTTCAAATGTTTTATGTTATTGTGTACAAATTGTGTTAATTTGGTGTTTATTTTGTTGCTACATAAATATATATATATATGTGTGTGTGTGTGTGTGTGTGCGTGCATGTTTAACATATTAGCAGTAATTATAAAAGTAGAAAGCATTAAACACTTAGATAAAGTCATATATTCTTGTCATTAAGGTCAAAGTGTTTGAAATTGCAACTTCTATTATGAATCTATCCAAGTGTTTTATGCATTTTCTAAATTTATAATTACTGTTAATTTGATACATTCTTATAGTGTTACTTAATTTTTCATTTTCTATTATATTATGTAAATATATATATGTGTGTGTGCGTGTCTGTGTGTATGCTTTTGTCTACATGCATTTATCCAGAGTTAACCCATTTATAAATATTTTTGTTTATTTCTATTTTTTAATGTTTTTTCCTTCTACCAAAAAATTGTATGTGTGTTTGGATTTGTTTGTTCTTTCTTCAGTATTCTTACTTTTATATCATCTTTTCTTATTGTGTACAAATTGTATATCTTTGTCTCTTATCATGTTTTTATTTTATATACATATATATATGTGTGTGTGTCTGTCTGTGTCAGGTTTGGTTTACATACATTTATTCCGGGTTGTTCTATCTATAAATGGTTAATTTTATTTTTAATTTTTAATATTTTGATTCCTCTTTCCTTAAAATTGTATGATGTAAGTGTTTGTGTATGTTTATATTGTAGTTCTTTCGTCAGTATCTTTACTTTTATATCATCTTTTCTTATTCGCTGCAAATTATTTATTTTTCTTTTTTTAATATTTTATATATATATATATATGTTTTTTTCTCCATTTTCTTTTAGGAATACCTTTTATATAAATGGATGTTTAAATATTTATTTACATATATTTTTTTTTCCAAATAAATTCTCTGTATGTATGTATATATTAGCTTATTCTTCTATTTCATTTTTCATATTTGTGTTTTTTCAATATGTATCTTTTATTCTCTGTGACATGTTTAAATAAATGTACTTTTTTATATAGGTAGGGTTTTTGTAATTTCATATTTGGTAATATTCTGTAGAGTTAGTTTTACCAATTAGTTAAGGAGGCGATGTAGGCTCTATAAAATCAATGGACGATCGCCACTTGAGGGGGCGGGTGTGGGGCCTTCTTATATATTTTATTTCCTTTTTTTAAATTAAGTTATTTAATATCTGTTTTTTATGTATTTACTTGGTTGTATCTCTATCCTCTTCTTCATGTTTATCTTTAAATAAATGGTTATTTGTAATATTTATTAATATATTAATTTTTCTTTACCCCACAAAAGTTCTGTATGTCTGTTTGTTTTTCTTCTGTTTTTCTTTGTGAACTAATTGTGTAGAATTACTGTTTATATAGTTCCAGTTATATATACACATATATATATATACGTAATGAGTAATTATCATAGTACAACTGGATAAAACGCTAAGAAAAAGTCATACTTGAGATTGCTATATTTTGGACTAGTGCAGTCCTTCTATGGCGAGAAGATAAGTGACGATGATAAAGGTATTGAGTAACAAAGGTAATACTATGCATGGAAACGGATGAAACAAGAAATGAGAGTGTGGGGAGGGGAAATGAATTCTTAAGTTTTAAGCGCGTATACCACCTGGTTTAAATTATACATATTAATTTTTGTACCCCACACTCCTATTTTTAGTTTCATTTTATTCCATGCATAACGTTACCTTCGATACTCGATATTTACTTTTATCACTGTCACTTGTCTGCTTGCCATAGGACTCTACGAGTCTGAAATGTGATTAAAAGTGATTAAAAGTGTGACTTTTTCTTAGTGATTTATTCATTTGTACTATTATAATTTATGTTAATTTGTTACATTGTTAATTTAGTTATTTTAATTTTTTTTTCATATATCATATATATATAATATATTAATAGGAATTATAAAAGTAGAAAATGACAAAATGCTTAGATGGAGTCACAGCTTCTTGCCATTGAACTCAAGTTCAAAATAGCAATTTCAACTGTGAATTTATCCAAGTGTATTATGGTTTCTTAATTTATAATTAATGTTAATTTGTTACATTGTTAATACTGGTACATTATTTCCTTTTTATTTATATATATATATGTATGTATTTAATTATTTGTGTGTGCGTGTTTGTTTTCCCCATGGGCTTATTTAAGGTTATTCCATATATAAGTAGATATATTTATTTTTTATTAATTTTTTTTCCTTTAACAAAAAATACTATATCGGTGCAGGTTTGTGTCTCTATATATGTTTGTTCTTTCTTCAGTACCTTTACTTTTATTTCATCATTTCTCATTTTGTACAAATTATGTATTTTGCTTTATATATATTTAAATGTTTCTTTCTCCATTCTATTCTTCGGATTTCCCTTTATATAAATAGATGTTTATAATACTTGCTTTTGTTTTATTTTATTTTTCTAATCAAATTTTCCTTGAATGAGTGTATCTGTATGTTATTTTCTTCTTCAATATCTTTTTTTATATTTGTTTGGATTTTATATGTAATTGCTTTGTTCTATGTCATGTTGTTTAATTAAATATATGTTTTTTATATAGATAGTGTTTTAATAATTACATGTAGGAAAATTCTGTAGTTATTTTTACAAATTACATTAGGAGGCGATGTAGGCTCTATAAAAGCAAATGGGATGATCGCCACTGGAGGGGGCGGGTGTGGGGCCCTCTTACACATTTTATTTCCTTTTTTTAAAAATGGTTTTTTTTGTGTGTTCACTAGGTTTAATGTTATGTATATGTTTGTTTAGATCTATGTATGTTCTTTCTTCAGTTTCTTTAATTTCAAATGTTTTATGTTATTGTGCACAAATTGTGTTAATTTGGTGTTTATTTTGTTGCTATATATATATATAGATATATATATATCTATATATATATGTGTGTGTGTGTGCATGTTTAACATATTAGCAGTAATTATAAAAGTAGGAAGCATTAAACACTTAGATAAAGTCATATATTCTGGTCATTAAGGTCAAAGTGTTTGAAATAGCAACTTCCATTATGAGTTTATCTAAGTGTTTTGTTTTTCTAAATTTATAATTACTGTTAATTTCGTACATTCTTATAGTGTTACTTAATTTTTCATTTTCTATTATATTATGTAAATATATATGTGTGTGTGTGTGTGTGTGTGTGCGTGCGTGCGTGTCTGTGTGTATGCTTTTGTCTACATGCATTTATCCAGGGTTAACCCATTTATAAATTTTTTTGTTTATTTCTATTTTTTAATGTTTTTTCCTTCTACCAAAAAATTGTATGTGTGTACGGATTTGTTTGTTTATATGTTTGTTCTTTCTTCAGTATTCTTACTTTTATATCATCTTTTCTTATTGTGTACAAATTGTATATTTTTTGTCTTTTATCATGTTTTTATTTTATATACATATATATATATGTGTGTGTGTGTCATTTGTTTACATGCATTTATTCAGGGTTATTCTATCTATAAATGGTTAATTTTATTTTTAATTTTTAATTTTATTGATTCATTTTACATTAAATTGTATGATGTGAGTGTTTGTGAATTTTATATTGTAGTTCTTTCGTCAGTATCTTTACTTTTATATCATCTTTTCTTATTCGCTGCAAATTATTTTTTTTTCTTTTTTTAATATTTTATATATATATATATATATATATATATATATATATGTTTTTTTCTCCATTTTCTTTTAGGAATACCTTTTATATGAATGGGTGTTTAAATATTTATTTTCATATATTTTTTTTCCAAATAAATTCTCTGTATGTATATATTAGCTTATTGTTCCATTTCATTTTTTCATATTTGTGTTTTTTCAATATGCATCTTTTATTTTCTGTGACATGTTTAATTAAATGTACTTTTTTATATAGGTAGTGTTTTTGTATTTACATATTTGGTAATATTCTGTAGAGCTAGTTTTACCAATTAGATAAGGAGGCGATGTAGGCTCTATAAAAGCAAATGGACGATCGCCACTTGAGGGGGCGGGTGTGGGGCCCTCTTATATTTTATTTTGCTTTTTTTAAATTTGGTTATTTAATATCTGTCTTTTATGTATTTACTTGGTTGTATCTCTATCCTCTTCTTCATGTTTATATTTAAATAAATGGTTATTTGTAAGGTTTATTACTATATTAGTTTTTCTTTTCCCCACAAATGTTCTGTATAATGTCTGTTTGTTTTTCTTCTGTTTTTCTTTGTGAACTAATTGTGTAGAATTACTGTTTATATAGTTCCAGTTATATATACACATACATATATATATATATATATGTAAACAGTAATTATCATAGTACAACTGGATAAAACACTAAGAAAAAGTCATACTTGAGATTGCTATATTTTGGACTAGTGCAGTCTTTCTCTGGCGAGAAGATAAGTGACGATGATGAAGGTATTGAGTAATGAAGGTAGTACTATGCATGGAAAGGGATGAAACGAGAAATGAGTGTGTGGTGGGCAAAAAATGAATACTTAAGATTTAAGAGCTTATACCACCTGGTTTAAATTATACGTACTAATTTTTTTACCCGACACTCCCATTTTTAGTTTCTTTTGATTCCATGCATAACGTTACCTTCGATACTCAATATTTACTTTTATCACTGTCACTTGTGTGCTTGCCATAGGACTCTACGAGTCTGAAATATGATTAAAAGTGTGACTTTTTCTTAGTGATTTATTCGTTTGTACTATTATAATTACTGTTAATTTGTTACATTGTTAATTTAGTTACTTTAATTTGTTTTTCTTAAATGTTATATAACATATTAACAGGAATTATAAAAGTAGAAAATGACAAAATGCTTAGATGGAGTCATAGCTTTTTGCCATTGAACTCAAGTTCAAAATAGCAATTTCAACTGTGAATTTATCCAAGTGCATTATGGTTTCTTAATTTATAATTAATGTTAATTTGTTACATTGTTAATACTGGTACTTTATTTCCTTTTTATTTATATATATATGTATGTATATAATTATTTGTGTCTGCGTGTTTGTTTTCCCCATGGGCTTATTTAAGTTTATTCCATATATAAATAGATATATCTATTTTTTATTAATTTTTTTTCCTTTAACAAAAAATACTATGTCGGTGCAGGTTTGTGTCTCTATATATGTTTGTTCTTTCTTCAAAACCTTTACTTTTATTTCATCATTTCTCATTTTGTACAAATTATGTATTTTTCTCTATATATATTTAAATGGTTCTTTCTCCATTCTATTCTTCGGATTTCCCTTTATGTAAATAGATGTTTATAATAATTGCTTTTATTTTTTTTTATTTTTATAATGAAAATTTCCCTGAATGAGTGTATCTGTGTTATTTTCTTCTTCAATATCTTTTTTTATATTTGTTTGGATTTTATATGTAATTGCTTTGTTCTATGTCATATTGTTTAATTAAATGTATTTTTTTTTATATAGATAGTGTTTTTATAATTACACGTAGGAATATTCTGTAGAGTTATTTTTACAAATTTTATTAGGAGGCGATGTAGGCTCTATAAAAGCAAATGGGATGATCGCCACTGGAGGGGGCGGGTGTGGGGCCCTCTTACACATTTTATTTCCTTTTTTTAAAAATGGTTTTTTTGTGTGTTTACTAGGTTGAATGTTATGTATATGTTTGTTTAGTTCTATGTATGTTCTTTCTTCAGTTTCTTTAATTTCAAATGTTTTATGTTATTGTGTACAAATTGTGTTAATTTGGTGTTTTTTTTGTTACTATATAAATATATATATATATACATATGTGTGTGTGTGTGCATGTTTAACATATTAGCAGTAATTATAAAAGTAGGAAGCATTAAACACTTAGATAAAGTCATATATTCTTGTCATTAAGGTCAAAGTTTTTGAAATAGCAACTTGCATTATGAGTTTATCTAAGTGTTTTATGCTTTTCTAAATTTATAATTACTGTTAATTTGATACATTCTTATAGTGTTACTTAATTTTTCATTTTCTATTATATTATGTAAATATATATATGTGTGTGTGTGCGCGTGTCTGTGTGTATGCTTTTCTCTACATGCATTTATCCAAGGTTAACACATTTATAAATATTTTTGTTTATTTCTATTTTTTAATGTTTTTTCCTTCTACCAAAAAATTGTATGTGTATGGATTTGTTTCTTTCTTCAGTATTCTTACTTTTATATCATCTTTTCTTATTGTGTACAAATTGTATATCTTTCTCTTTTATCATGTTTTTATTTTATATACATATATATATGTGTGTGTGTGTGTGTGTCAGGTTTTGTTTACATGCATTTATTCAGGGTTATTCTATCTATAAATGGTTAATTTTATTTTTAATTTTTAATTTTTTGATTCCTCTTTCCTTAAAATTGTATGATGCAAGCGTTTGTGTATGTTTATATTGTAGTTCTTTCGTCAGTATCTTTACTTTTATATCATCTTTTCTTATTCGCTGCAAATTATTTTTTTTTCTTTTTTTAATATTTTATATATATATATATATATATATATATATGTTTTTTTCTCCATTTTTTTTTAGGAATACCTTTAATATAAATGGATGTATAAATATTTATTTTCATATATTTTTTTTTCGAAATAAATTCTCTGTATGTATATATTAGCTTATTCTTACATTTCATTTTTCATATTTGTTTTTTTTCAATATGTATCTTTTATTCTCTGTGACATATTTAATTAAATGTACTTTTTTATATAGGTAGTGTTTTTGTAATTACATATTTGGTAATATTCTGTAGAGTTAGTTTTACCAATTAGATAAGGAGGCGATGTAGGCTCTATAAAAGCTAATGGACGATCGCCACTTGAGGGGGCGGGTGTGGGGCCCTCTTATATTTTATTTTGCTTTTTTTAAATTTGGTTATTTAATATCTGTCTTTTAGGTATTTACTTGGTTGTATCTCTATCCTCTTCTTCAAGTTTATCTTTAAATAAATGGTTATTTGTAAGATTTATTACTATATTAGTTTTTCTTTTCCCCACAAATGTTCTGTATAATGTCTTTGTTTTTCTTCTGTTTTTCTTTGGGATCTAATTGTGTAGAATTACTGTTTATATAGTTCCAGTTATATACACACATATATATATATATATACATATATATGTAAACAGTAATTATCATTGTACAACTGGATAAAACACTAAGAAAAAGTCATACCTGAGATTGCTATATTTTGGGCTAGTGCAGTCTTTCTCTGGCGAGAAGATAAGTGACGATGATAAAGGTATTGAGTAATGTAGTACTATGCATGGAAACGGATGAAACAAGAAATGAGAGTGTGGGGGGGGAAAAAAGGAATACTTAAGATTTAAGCGCTTATACCACCTGGTTTAAATTATACGTATTAATTTTTTTACCCCACACTCCCATTTTTAGTTTCTTTTGATTCCATGCATAACGTTACCTTTGATACTGAATATTTACTTTTATCACAGTCACTTGTCTGCTTGCCATAGGACTCTACGAGTCTGAAATATGATTAAAAGTGTGACTTTTTCTTAGTGATTTATTCGTTTGTACTATTATAATTACTGTTAATTTGTTACATTGTTAATTTAGTTACTTTAATTTTTTTTTCTTACATGTTATATGTATATATAACATTAACAGGAATTATAAAAGTAGAAAATGACAAAATGCTTAGATGGAGTCATAGCTTTTTGCCATTGAACTCAAGTTCAAAATGGCAATTTCAACTGTGAATTTATCCAAGTGTATTATGGTTTCTTAATTTATAATTAATGTTAATTTGTTATATTGTTAATACTGGTACTTTTATTTCCTTTTTATTTATATATATATGTATGTATATAATTAATTGTGTGTGCGTGTTTGTTTTCCCCATGGGCTTATTTAAGGTTATTCCATATATAAAAAGGTATATTTATTTTTTATTAATTTTTTTTCCTTTAACAAAAAATACTATGTCGGTGCAGGTTTGTGTCTCTATATATGTTTGTTCTTCCTTCAAAACCTTTATTTTTATTTCATCATTTCTCATTTTAAACAAAATATGTATTTTGCTTTATATATATTTAAATGGTTCTTTCTCCATTCTATTCTTCGGATTTCCCTTTATATAAATAGATGTTTATAATACTTGCTTTCATTTTTTATTTTATTTTTCTAATCAAATTTTCCCTGAAAGGGTGTTTCTGTATGTTATTTTCTTCATTTTTTTTTTAAATTTGTTTGGATTTTATATGTAATTGCTTTGTTCTATGTCATATTGTTTAATTAAATGTATTTTTTTAATATAGATAGTGTTTTTTATAATTACATGTAGGAATATTCTGTAGTTAGTTTTACAAATTACATTAGGAGGCGATGTAGGCTCTATAAAAGCAAATGGGATGATCGCCACTGGAGGGGGCTGGTGTGGGGCGATCTTACACATTTTATTGCCTTTTTTCAAAAATGGTTTCTTTTATGTGTTTACTAGGTTTAATGTTATGTATATGTTTGTTTAGGTCTATGTATGTTCTTTATTCGGTTTCTTTAATTTCAAATGTTTTATGTTATTATGTACAAATTGTGTTAATTTGGTGTTTATTTTGTTGCTATATAAATATATATATATATATATATATATATGTGTGTGTGTGTGTGTGCATGTTTAACATATTAGCAGTAATTATAAAAGTAGGAAGCATTAAACACTTAGATAAAGTCATATATTCTGGTCATTAAGATCAAAGTGTTTGAAATAGCAACTTCCATTATGAGTTTATCTAAGTGTTTTATGCTTTTCTAAATTTCTAATTACTGTTAATTTGATACATTCTTATAGTGTTAATTTTTCATTTTATATTATATTATGTAAATATATATGTGTGTGTGTGTGTGTGTGCGTGCGTGTCTGTGTGTATGCTTTTGTCTACATGCATTTATCCAGGGTTAACCCATTTATAAATAATTTTGTTTATTTCTATTTTTTAATGTTTTTTCCTTCTACCAAAAATTGTATGTGTCTACGGATTTGTTTGTTTATATGTTTGTTCTTTCTTCAGTATTCTTACTTTTATATCATCTTTTCTTATTGTTTACAAATTGTATATCTTTGTCTTTTATCATGTTTTTATTTTATATACATGTGTGTGTGTGTGTGTGTGTGTGTCAGGTTTTGTTTACATGCATTTATTCAGGGTTTTTCTATCTATAAATGGTTAATTTTATTTTTAATTTTTAATTTTTTGATTCCTTTTACCTTAAAATTGTATGATGTGAGTGTTTATGTATGTTTATATTGTAGTTCTTTCGTCAGTATCTTTACTTTTATATCATCTTTTCTTATTCGCTGCAAATTATGTATTTTTCATTTTTTAATATTTTATATATATATATATATGTTTTTTTCTCCATTTTTTTTAGCAATGCCTTTTATATAAATGGATGTTTAAATATTTATTTTCATATATTTTTTTTTTCCAAATAAATTCTCTGTATGTATATATTAGCTTATTCTTACATTTCATTTTTTCATATTTGTGTTTTTTCAATATCTATCTTTTATTCTCTGACATGTTTAATTAAATGTACTTTTTTATATAGGTAGTGTTTTTGTATTTACATATTTGGTAATATTCTGTAGAGTTAGTTTTACCAATTAGATAAGGAGGCGATGTAGGCTCTATAAAAGCAAATGGACGATCGCCACTTGAGGGTGCGGGTGTGGGGCCCTCTTATATATTTTATTTCCTTTTTTTAAATTTGGTTATTTAATATCTGTTTTTTATGTATTTACTTGGTTGTATCTCTATCCTCTTCTTCATGTTTATCTTTAAATAAATGGTTATTTGTAATATTTATTACTATATTAGTTTTTCTTTTCCCCACAAATGTTCTGTATAATGTCTGTTTGTTTTTCTTCTGTTTTTCTTTGTGAACTAATTGTGTAGAATTACTGTTTATATAGTTCCAGTTATATATACATATATATATGTAAACAGTAATTATCATAGTACAACTGGATAAAACACTTAAGAAATGGTCATACTTGAGGTTGATATATTTTGGACTAGTGCAGTCTTTCTCTGGTGAGAAGATAAGCGACGATGATTAAGGTATTCAGTAATGAAGGTAGTACTATGCATGGAAACGGATGAAACAAGAAATGAGTGTGTGGGGGGGAAAAAAATGAATACTTAAGATTTAAGCGTTTATACCACCTGGTTTAAATTATATGTATTAATTTTTTTACCCCACACTCCCATTTTTAGTTTCTTTTGATTCCATGCATAACGTTACCTTCGATACTCAATATTTACTTTTACCACTGTCTTTTGTGTGCTTGCCATAGGACTCTCAGAGTCTGAAATGTGATTAAAAGTGTGACTTTTTCTTAGTGATTTATTCGTTTGTACTATTATAATTACTGTTAATTTGTTACATTGTTAATTTAGTTACTTTAATTTTTTTTTCTTAGATGTTATATACATAACATATTAACAGGAATTATAAAAGTAGAAAATGACAAAATGCTTAGATGGAGTCATAGCTTTTTGCCATTGAACTCAAGTTCAAAATAGCAATTTCAACTGTGAATTTATCCAAGTGTATTATGGTTTCTTAATTTATAATTAATGTTAATTTGTTACATTGTTAATACTGGTACTTTATTTCCCTTTTATTTATATATATATATATATGTATGTACGTGTATAATTATTTGTGTGTGCGTGTTTGTTTTCCCCATGAGCTTATTTAAGGTTATTGCATATATAAATAGATATATTTATTTTTTATTAATTTTTTTTCCTTTAACAAAAAATACTATGTCGGTGCAGGTTTGTGTCTCTATATATGTTTGTTCTTTCTTCAGTACCTTTACTTTTATTTCATCATTTCTCATTTTGTACAAAATATGTACTTTGCTTTATATATATTTAAATGGTTCTTTCTCCATTCTATTCTTCGGATTTCCCTTTATATAAATAGATGTTCATAATACTTGCTTTCATTTTTTATTTTATTTTTCTAATCAAATTTTCCGTGAATTAAGTGTTTCTGTATGTTATTTTCTTCTTCAATATCTTTTTTTATATTTGTTTGGATTTTATATGTAATTGCTTTGTTCTATGTCATATTGTTTAATTAAATGTATTTTTTTTATATAGATAGTGTTTTTATAATTCCATGTAAGAATATTCTGTAGTTAGTTTTACAAATTACATTAGGAGTCGATGTAGGCTCTATAAAAGCAAATGGGATGATCGCCACTGGAGGGGGCGGGTGTGGGGCCCTCTTAAACATTTTGCCTTTTTTTAAAAATGGTTTTTTTTGTGTGTTTGCTAGGTTTAATGTTATGTATATGTTTGTTTAGGTCTATGTATGTTCTTTCTTCAGTTTCCTTAATTTCAAATGTTTTAAGTTATTGTGTACAAATTGTGTTAATTTGGTGTTTATTTTGTTGCTATATATATATATATATATATATATATATATATATATGTGTGTGTATGTGTGCATGTTTAACATATTAGCAGTAAATTTAAAAGTAAAAAGCATTAAACACTTAGATAAAATCATATATTCTTGTCATTAAGGTCAAAGTGTTTGAAATAGCCACTTCCATTATGAGTTTATCTAAGTGTTTTATGCTTTTCTAAATTTCTAATTACTGTTAATTTGATACATTCTTATAGTGTTAATTTTTCATTTTGTATTATATAATGTAAATATATGTGTGTGTGTGTGTGTGTGTGTGTGTGTGTGTGTGTGCGTGTGCGTGTCTGTGTGTATGCTTTTGTCTACATGCATTTATCCAGGGTTAACACATTTATAAATATTTTTGTTTATTTCTATTTTTTAATGTTTTTTCCTTCTACCAAAAAATTGTATGTGTGTATGGATTTGTTTGTTCTTTCTTCAGTATTCTTACTTTTATATCATCTTTTCTTATTGTGTACAAATTGTATATCTTTGTCTTTTATCATGTTTTTATTTTATATACATATATATATATATGCGTGTGTGTGTGTGTGTCAGGTTTTGTTTACATGCATTTATTCAGGGTTATTCTCTCTATAAATGGTTAATTTTATTTTTAATTTTTAATTTTTTGATTCCTTTTTCCTTAAAATTGTATGATGTAAGTGTTTGTGTATGTTTATATTGTAGTTCTTTCGTCAGTATCTTTACTTTATCATCTTTTCTTATTCGCTGGAAATTATGTATTTTTCTTTTTTTAATATTTTATATATATATATATATATGTGTGTTTTTTTCTCATTTTTTTTTTAGGAATACCTTTTTATATAAATGGATGTTTAAATATTTATTTTCATATATTTTTTTTTCCAAATAAATTCTCTGTATGTATATATTAGCTTATTCTTCCATTTCATTTTTTCATATTTGTGTTTTTTCAATATGTATCTTTTATTCTCTGTGACATGTTTAATTAAAACTACTTTTTTATATAGGTAGTGTTTTTGTATTTACATATTTGGTAATATTCCATAGAGTTACTTTTACCAATTAGATAAGGAGGCGATGTAGGCTCTATAAAAGCAAATGGACGATCGCCACTTGAGTGGGCGGGTGTGGGGCATTCTTTTATATTTTATTTCCTTTTTTTAAATTTGGTTATTTAATATCTGTTTTTTATGTATTTACTTGGTTGTATCTCTATCCACTTCTTCATGTTTATCTTTAAATAAATGGTTATTTGTAATATTTATTACTATATTAGTTTTTCTTTTCCCCACAAATGTTCTGTATAATGTCTGTTTGTTTTTTTTCTGTTTTTCTTTGTGAACTAATTGTGTAGAATTACTGTTTATATACTTCCAGTTATATATACACATATATATATATACGTAATGAGTAATTATCATAGTACAACTGGATAAAACGCTAAGAAAAAGTCATACTTGAGATTGCTATATTTTGGACTAGTGCAGTCCTTCTATGGCGAGAAGATAAGTGACGATGATAAAGGTATTGAGTAACAAAGGTAATACTATGCATGGAAACGGATGAAACAAGAAATGGGAGTGTGGGGGGGGGGGAAATGAATTCTTAAGATTTAAGCTCGTATACCACCTGGTTTAAATTATACATATTAATTTTTCTACCCCACACTCCTATTTTTAGTTTCATTTTATTCCATGCATAACGTTACCTTCGATACTCAATATTTACTTTTATCACTGTCACCTGTCTGCTTGCCATAGGACTCTATGAGTCTGAAATATGATTAAAAGTGTGACTTTTTCTTAGTGATTTATTGGTTTGTACTATTATAATTACTGTTAATTTGTTACATTGTTAATTTAGTTACTTTAATTTTTTTTTCTTACATGTTATATATATAACATATTAACAGGAATTATAAAAGTAGAAAATGACAAAATGCTTAGATGGAGTCATAGCTTTTTGCCATTGAACTCAAGTTCAAAATAACAATTTCAACTGTGAATTTATCCAAGTGTATTGTGGTTTCTTAATTTATAATTAATGTTAATTTGTTACATTCTTAATACTGGTACTTTATTTCCTATTTATTTATATATATATATGTATGTATGTATGTATATAATTATTTGTGTGCGTGTTTGTTTTCCCCATGGGCTTATTTAAGGTTATTACATGTATAAATAGATATATGTATTTTTTATTAATTTTTTTTCCTTTAACAAAAAATATTATGTCGGTGCAGGTTTGTGTCTCTATATATGTTTGTTCTTCCTTCAGTACCTTTACTTTTATTTCATCATTTCTCATTTTGTACAAATTATGTATTTTGCTTTATATATATTTAAATGTTTCTTTCTCCATTCTATTCTTCGGATTTCCCTTTATATAAATAGATGTTTATAATACTTGCTTTTATGTTTTATTTTATTTTTCTAATCAAATTTTCCTTGAATGAGTGTATCTGTATGTTATTTTCTTCTTCAACATCTTTGTTTATATTTGTTTGGATTTTATATGTAATTGCTTTGTTCTATGTCATATTGTTTAATTAAATGTATTTTTTTATATAGATAGTGTTTTTATAATTACATGTAGGAATATTCTGTAGTTAGTTTTACAAATTACATTAGGAGGCGATGTAGGCTCTATAAAAGCAAATGGGATGATGGCCACTGGAGGGAGCGAGTGTGGGGCCCTCTTACACATTTTATTTCCTTTTTTTAAAAATGGTTTTTTTTTGTGTGTTTACTAGGTTTAATGTTATGTATATGTTTGTTTAGGTCTATGAATGTTCTTTCTTCAGTTTCTTTAATTTCAAATGTTTTATGTTATTGTGTGCAAATTGTGTTAATTTGGTGTTTATTTTGTTGCTATATAAATATATATATATATATATGTGTGTATGTGTGCATGTTTAACATATTAGCAGTAATTATAAAAGTAGAAAGCATTAAACACTTAGATAAAGTCATATATTCTTGTCATTAAGGTCAAAGTGTTTGAAATAGCAACTTCTATTATGAGTTTATCCAAGTGTTTTATGCTTTTCTAAATTTATAATTACTGTTAAATTTATACATTGTTATAGTGTTACTTAATTTTTCATTTTCTATTATATTATGTAAATATATATGTGTGTGTGTGTGCGTGTCTGTGTGTATGCTTTTGTCTACATGCATTTATCCAGAGTTAACACATTTATAAATATTTTTGTTTATTTCTATTTTTTAATGTTTTTTCCTTCTACCAAAAAATTGTATGTGTGTACGGATTTGTTTGTTTATATGTTTGTTCTTTCTTCAGTATTCTTACTTTTATATCATCTTTTCTTATTGTGTACAAATTGTATATCTTTGTCTTTTATCATGTTTTTATTTTATATACATATATGTGTGTGTGTGTCATTATTTGTTTACATGCATTTATTCAGGGTTATTCTATCTATAAATGGTTAATTTTATTTTTAATTTTTAATTTTTTGATTCATTTTTCATTAAAATTGTATCATGTGAGTGTTTGTGTATTTTATATTGTAGTTCTTTCGTCAGTATCTTTACTTTTATATCATCTTTTCTTATTCGCTGCAAATTATGTATTTTTCTTTTTTTAATATTATATATATATATATATGTTTTTTTCTCCATTTTCTTTTTAGGAATACCTTTTATATAAATGGATGTTTAAATATTTATTTACATATATTTTTTTTTCCAAATAAATTCTCTGTATGTATGTATATATTAGCTTATTCTTCCATTTCATTTTTCATATTTGTCTTTTTTCAATATGTATCTGCTATTCTCTGTGACATATTTAATTAAATGTACTTTTTTATATAGGTAGTGTTTTTGTAATTACATATTTGGTAATATTCTGTAGAGTTAGTTTTACCAATTAGATAAGGAGGCGATGTAGGCTCTATAAAAGCAAATGGAATGATCGCCACTGGAGGGGGCGGGTGTGGGGCCCTCTTACACATTTTATTGCCTTTTTTTAAAAATGGTTTTTTTTCTGTGTTTACTAGGTTTAATGTTATGTATATGTTTGTTTAGGTCTATGAATGTTCTTTCTTCAGTTTCTTTAATTTCAAATGTTTTAAGTTATTGTGTACAAATTTTGTTAATTTGGTGTTTATTTTGTTTCTATATATACATATATATATATATATATGTGTGTGTGTGTGTGCACGTGCATGTTTAACATATTAGCAGTAATTATAAAAGTAGAAAGCATTAAACACTTAGATAAAGTCATATATTTTTGTCATTAAGGTCAACTTGTTTGAATTAGCAACTTCCATTATGAGTTTTTCTAAGTGTTTTATGATTTTCTAAATTTATAATTACTGTTAATTTGATACATTGTTATAGTGTTACTTAATTTTTTATTTTCTATTATATTATGTAAATATATATATGTGTGTGTGTGCGTGTCTGTGTGTATGCTTTTGTCTACATGCATTTATCCAGGGTTAACCCATTTATAAATATTTATGTTTATTTACATTGTTTTTTCCTTCTACCAAAAAATTGTATGTGTGTATAGATTTGTTTGTTCTTTCTTCAGTATTCTTACTTTTATTCATCTTTTCTTATTGTGTACAAATTGCATATCTTTGTCTTTTATCATGTTTTTATTTTATATACATATATATATATATATGTGTGTGTGTGTGTGTGTGTGTGTGAGGTTTTGTTTACATGCATTTATTCGGGGTTATTCTATCTATAAATGGTTAATTTTATTTTTAATTTTTAATTTTTTGATTCCTCTTTCCTTAAAATTGTATGATGTAAGTGTTTGTGTATGTTTATATTGTAGTTCTTTCGGCAGTATCTTTACTTTTATATCATCTTTTCTTATTCGCTGCAAATTATGTATTTTTCTTTTTTTAATATTTTATATGTATATATATTTTTTCTCCTTTTTTTTTTAGGAAAACCTTTTATATAAATAGATGTTTAAATATTTATTTTCATATATTTTTTTTTCCAAATAAATTCTTTGTATGTATATATTAGCTTATTCTTACATTTCATTTTTTCATATTTGTGTTTTTTCAATATGTATCTTTTATTCTCTCTGACATGTTTAATTAAATGTACTTTTTTATATAGGTAGTGTTTTTGTATTTACATATTTGGTAATATTCTGTAGAGTTAGTTTTACCAATTAGATAAGGAGGCGATGTAGGCTCTATAAAAGCAAATGGACGATCGCCACTTGAGTGTGCGGGTGTGGGGCCCTCTTATATATTTTATTTCCTTTTTTTAAATTTGGTTATTTAATATCTGTTTTTTATGTATTTACTTGGTTGTATCTCTATCCTCTTCTTCATGTTTATCTTTAAATAAATGGTTATTTGTAATATTTATTACAATATTAGTTTTTCTTTTCCCCACAAATGTTCTGTATAATGTCTGTATGTTTTTCTTCTGTTTTTCTTTGTGAACTAATTGTGTAGAATTACTGTTTATATAGTTCGTTATACATACACATATATATATATATACGTAAACAGTAATTATCATAGTATAACTGAATAAAACACTAATAAAAAGTCATACTTTGAGATTGCTATTTTTTGGACTAGTGCAGTCCTTCTATGGCGAGAAGATAAGTGACGATGATAAAGGTATTGAGTAACAAAGGTAATACTATGCATGGAAACGGATGAAACAAGAAATGAGAGTGTGGGGGGGAAAAAATGAATTCTTAAGATTTAACCGTGTATACCACTTGGTTTAAATTATACATATTAATTTTTGTACCCCACACTCCCATTTTTAGTTTCATTTTATTCCATGCATTACGTTACCTTCGATACTCAATATTTACTTTTATAGCTGTCGCTTGTCTGCTTGCCATAGGACTCTACGAGTCTGAAATATGATTAAAAGTTTGACGTTTTCTTAGTGATTTATTCATTTGTACTATTATAATTACTGTTAATTTGTTACATTGTTAATTTAGTTACTTTAATTTTTTTTCTTACATGTTATATATATAACATATTAACAGGAAATATAAAAGTAGAAAATGACAAAATGCTTAGATGGAGTCATAGCTTCTTGTCATTGAACTCAAGTTCAAAATTGCAATTTCAACTGTGAATTTATCCAAGTGTATTGCGGTTTCTTAATTTATAATTAATGTTACTTTGTTTCATTGTTAATACTGGTACTTTATTTCCTTTTTATTTATATATATATGTATGTATATAATTATTTGTGTGTGCGTGTTTGTTTTTCCCATGGGCTTATTTAAGGTTATTCCATATATAAATGGATATATTTATTTTTTATTCCTTTTTTTTTCCTTTAACAAAGAATACTATATCGGTGCAGGTTTGTGTCTCTATATATGTTTGTTCTTTCTTCAGTACCTTTACTTTTATTTCATCATTTCTCATTTTGTACAAATTATGTATTTTGCTTTATATATATTTAAATGTTTCTTTCTCCATTTTATTCTTCGGATTTCCCTTTATATAAATAGATGTTTATAATACTTGCTTTTATGTTTTATTTTATTTTTCTAATCAAATTTTCCTTGAATGAGTGTATCTGTATGTTATTTTCTTCTTCAATATCTTTTTTTATATTTGTTTGGATTTTATATGTAATTGCTTTGTTCTATGTCATATTGTTTAATTAAATGTATTTTTTTTATATAGATAGTGTTTTTATAATTACATGTAGGAATATTCTGTAGTTAGTTTTACAAATTACATTTGTAGGCGATGTAGGCTGTATAAAAGCAAATGGGATGATCGCCACTGGAGGGGGGCGGGTGTGGGGCCCTCTTACACATTTTATTTCCTTTTTTTAAAAATGGTTTTTTTTTGTGTGTTTACTAGGTTCAATGTTATGTATATGTTTGTTTAGGTCTATGTATGTTCTTTCTTCAGTTTCTTTAATTTCAAATGTTTTATGTTATTGTGTACAAATTGTGTTAATTTGGTGTTTATTTTGTTGCTATATATATATATATGTGTGTGTGTGTGTTTGTTTGTTTGTTTGTTTGTTTGTGTGTGTGCATGTGCATGTTTAACATATTAGCTGTAATTATAAAAGTAGGAAGCATTAAACACTTAGATAAAGTCATATATTCTGGTCATTAAGGTCAAAGTGTTTGAAATAGCAACTTCCATTATGAGTTTATCTAAGTGTTTTATGTTTTTCTAAATTTATAATTACTGTTAATTTCATACATTCTTATAGTGTTACTTAATTTTTCATTTTCTATTATATTATGTAAATATATGTGTGTGTGTGTGTGCGTGCGTAACTGTGTTTATACTTTTGTCTACATGCATTTATCCAGGGTTAACCCATTTATAAATAATTTTGTTTATTTCTATTTTTTAATTTTTTTTTCCTTCTACCAAAAATTGTATGTGTCTACGGATTTGTTTGTTTATGTTTGTTCTTTCTTCAGTATTCTTACTTTTATATCATCTTTTCTTATTGTTTACAAATTGTATATCTTTGTCTTTTATCATGTTTTTATTTTATATACATATATGTGTGTGTGTGTGTCTGTGTCAGGTTTTGTTTACATGCATTTATTCAGGGTTTTTCTATCTATAAATGGTTAATTTTATTTTTAATTTTTAATTTTTTGATTCCTTTTACCTTAAAATTGTATGATGTGAGTGTTTATGTATGTTTATATTGTAGTTCTTTCGTCAGTATCTTTACTTTTATATCATCTTTTCTTATTCGCTGCAAATTATGTATTTTTCATTTTTTAATATTTTATATAAATATATATATATATATGTTTTTTCTCCATTTTTTTTAGGAATGCCTTTTATATAAATGGATGTTTAAATATTTATTTTCATATATTTTTTTTTCCAAATAAATTCTCTGTATGTATATATTAGCTTATTCTTACATTTCATTTTTTCATATTTGTGTTTTTTCAATATGTATCTTTTATTCTCTGACATGTTTAATTAAATGTACTTTTTTATATAGGTAGTGTTTTTGTATTTACATATTTGGTAATATTCTGTAGAGTTAGTTTTACCAATTAGATAAGGAGGCGATGTAGGCTCTATAAAAGCAAATGGACGATCGCCACTTGAGTGTGCGGGTGTGGGGCCCTCTTATATATTTTATTTCCTTTTTTTAAATTTGGTTATTTAATATCTGTTTTTTATGTATTTACTTGGTTGTATCTCTATCCTCTTCTTCATGTTTATCTTTAAATAAATGGTTATTTGTAATATTTATTACTATATTAGGTTTTTTTTCCCCACAAATGTTCTGTATAATGTCTGTTTGTTTTTCTTTTGTTTTTCTTTGTGAACTAATTGTGTAGAATTACTGTTTATATAGTTCCAGTTATATATACATATATATATATATGTAAACAGTAATTATCATAGTACAACTGGATAAAACACTTAAGAAATGGTCATACTTGAGGTTGATATATTTTGGACTAGTGCAGTCTTTTTCTGGGGAGAAGATAAGCGACGATGATTAAGGTATTCAGTAATGAAGGTAGTACTATGCATGGAAAAGGATGAAACAAGAAATGAGTGTGTGGGGGGGAAAAAAATGAATACTTAAGATTTAAGCGTTTATACCACCTGGTTTAAATAATATGTATTAATTTTTTTACCCCACACTCCCATTTTTAGTTTCTTTTGATTCCATGCATAACGTTACCTTCGATACTCAATATTTACTTTTACCACTGTCTTTTGTGTGCTTGCCATAGGACTCTCAGAGTCTGAAATGTGATTAAAAGTGTGACTTTTTCTTAGTGATTTATTCGTTTGTACTATTATAATTACTGTTAATTTGTTACATTGTTAATTTAGTTACTTTAATTTTTTTTTCTTAGATGTTATATACATAACATATTAACAGGAATTATAAAAGTAGAAAATGACAAAATGCTTAGATGGAGTCATAGCTTTTTGCCATTGAACTCAAGTTCAAAATAGCAATTTCAACTGTGAATTTATCCAAGTGTATTATGGTTTCTTAATTTATAATTAATGTTAATTTGTTACATTGTTAATACTGGTACTTTATTTCCTTTTTATTTATATTTATGTACGTATATAATTATTTGTGTGCGCGTGTTTGTTTTCTCCATGGGCTTATTTAAGGTTATTCCATATATAAATAGATATATTCATTTTTTATTAATTTTTTTTCCTTTAACAAAGAATACTATATCGGTGCAGGTTTGTGTCTCTATATATGTTTGTTCTTTCTTCAGTACCTTTACTTTTATTTCATCATTTCTCATTTTGTACAAATTATGTATTTTTCTTTATATATATTTAAATGTTTCTTAATCCATTCTATTCTTCGGATTTCCCTTTATATAAATAGATGTTTATAATACTTGCTTTTATGGTTTATTTTATTTTTCTAATCAAATTTTCCTTGAATGAGTGTATCTGTATGTTATTTTCTTCTTCAATATCTTTTTTTATATTTGTTTGGATTTTATATGTAATTGCTTTGTTCTATGTCATATTGTTTAATTAAATGTATTTATTTTATTTAGGTAGTTTTTGTAATTACATATTTGGTAATATTCTGTAGAGTTAGTTTTACCAATTAGATAAGGATACGATGTAGGCTCTATAAAAGCAAATGGACGATCACCACTGGAGGGGGCGGGTGTGGGGCCCTCTTATATTTTATTTTGCTTTTTTTAAATTTGGTTATTTAATATCTGTCTTTTATGTATTTACTTGGTTGTATCTCTATCCTCTTCTTCATGTTTATCTTTAAATAAATGGTTATTTGTAAGATTTATTACTATATTAGTTTTTCTTTTCCCCACAAATGTTCTGTATAATGTCTGTTTGTTTTTCTTCTGTTTTTCTTTGTGAACTAATTGTGTAGAATTACTGTTTATATAGTTCCAGTTATATATACACACACATATATATATATATATATATATGTAAACAGTAATTATCATAGTACAACTGGATAAAACACGAAGAAAAAGTCATACTTAAGATTGCTATATTTTGGACTAGTGCAGTCCTTCTATTGCGATAAGATAAGTGACGATGATAAAGGTATTGAGTAACGAAGGTAATACTATGCATGGAAACAGATGAAACAAGAAATGAGAGTGTGGGGGGGGGGAAAAATAAATTCTTAAGATTTAAGCACGTATACCACCTGGTTTAAATTATTCGTATTAATTTTTTTACCCCACACTCCCATTTTTGGTTTCATTTGATTCCATGCATAACGTTACCTTCGATACTCAATATTTACTTTTAGCACTGTCACTTGTGTGCTTGCCATAGGACTCTACGAGTCTGAAATATGATTAAAAGTGTGACTTTCTTAGTGATTTATTCATTTGTACTATTATAATTAATGTTAATGTTACATTGTTAATTTAGTTACTTTAATTTTTTTTTCATATATGTTATATATATATAACATATTAATAGGAATTATAAAAGTAGAAAATGACAAAATGCTTAGATGGAGTCATAGCTTCTTGCCATTGAACTCAAGTTCAAAATAGCAATTTCAACTGTGAATTTATCCAAGTATATTATGGTTTCTTAATTTATAATTAATGTTAATTTGTTACATTGTTAATACTGGTACTTTATTTCCTTTTTTTTTATATATATATATATGTATGTATGTATATAATTATTTGTGTGTACGTGTCTGTTTTCCTCACGGGCTTATTTAAGGTTATTCCATATATAAATAGATATATTTATTTTTTATTAATTTTTTTTCCTTTAACAAAAAATACTATGTCGGTGCAGGTTTGTGTCTCTATATATGTTTGTTCTTTCTTCAGTACCTTTACTTTTATTTCATCATTTCTCATTTTGTACAAAATATGTATTTTGCTTTATATATATTTAAATGGTTCTTTCTCCATTCTATTCTTCAGATTTCCTTTATATAAATAGATGTTTATAATACTTGCTTTCATTTTTTATTTTTCTAATCAAATTTTCCCTGAATGAGTGTTTCTGTATGTTATTTTCTTCTTCAATATCTTTTTTTATATTTGTTTGTATTTTATATATAATTGTTTTGTTCTATGTCATATTGTTTAATTAAATGTATTTTTTTTATATAGATTGTGTTTTTTATAATTACATGTAGGAATGTTCTGTAGTTAGTCTTACAAATTACATTAGGAGGCGATGTAGGATCTATAAAAGCAAATGGGATGATCGCCACTGGAGGGGGCGGGTGTGGGGCCCTCTTACACATTTTATTTCATTTTTTTAAAAATGTTTTGTTTTGTGTGTTTACTAGGTTTAATGTTATGTATATGTTTGTTTAGGTCTATGTATGTTCTTTCTTCAGTTTCAAATGTTTTACATTATTGTGGATTTATTGTGTTAATTTGGTGTTTATTTTGTTGCTATATAAATACAAATATATATGTGTGTGTGTGTGTGCATGTTTAACATATTAGCAGTAATTATAAAAGTAGAAAGCATTAAACACTTAGATAAAGTCATATATTCTTATCATTAAGGTCAAAGTGTTTGAAATAGCAACATCCATTATGAGTTTATCTAAGTGTTTTATGCTTTTCTAAATTTATAATTACTGTTAATTTGATACATTGTTATAGTGTTACTTAATTTTTCATTTTCTATTATAATATGTAAATATATATGTGTGTGTGTGTGCGTATCTGTGTGTATGCTTTTGTCTACATGCATTTATCCAGGGTTAACCCATTTATAAATTTTTTTGTTTATTTCTATTTTTTAATGTTTTTTCCTTCTACCAAAAAACTGTATGTGTGTACGGATTTGTTTGTTTATATGTTTGTTCTTTCTTCAGTATTCTTACTTTTATATCATCTTTTCTTATTGTGTACAAATTGTATATTTTTTGTCTTTTATCATGTTTTTATTTTATATACATATATATATGTGTGTGTGTGAGTGTGTTTGTCATTTGTTTACATGCATTTATTCAGGGTTATTCTATCTATAAATGGTTAATTTTATTTTTAATTTTTAATTTTTTGATTCCTTTTACCTTATAATTGTATGATGTGAGTGTTTGTGTATGTTTATATTGTAGTTCTTTCGTCAGTATCTTTACTTTTATATCATCATTGCTTATTTGATGCAAATTATATATTTTTCTTTTTTAATATTTTATATATATATATATATATATATATATATATATGTTTTTTTCTCCATTTTCTTTTTAGGAATACCTTTTATATAAATGGATGTTTAAATATTTATTTTCATATTTTTTTTTCCAAATAAATTCTCTGTATGTATATATTAGCTTATTCTTACATTTCATTTTTCATATTTGTCTTTTTTCAACATGTATCTTTTATTCTCTGTGACATATTTAATTAAATGTACTCTTTTATATAGGTAGTGTTTTTGTAATTACATATTTGGTAATATTCTGTAGAGTTAGTTTTACCAATTAGATAAGGAGGCGATGTAGGCTCTATAAAAGCAAATGGACGATCGCCACTTGAGGGGGCGGGTGTGGGGCCCTCTTATATTTTATTTTGCTTTTTTTAAATTTGGTTATTTAATATCTGTCTTTTATGTATTTACTTGGTTGTATCTCTATCCTCTTCTTCATGTTTATATTTAAATAAATGGTTATTTGTAAGATTTATTACTATATTAGTTTTTCTTTTCCCCACAAATGTTCTGTATAATGTCTGTTTGTTTTTCTTCTGTTTTTCTTTGGGAACTAATTGTGTAGAATTACTGTTTATATAGTTCGTTATATATACATAAATATATGTAAACTGTAATTATCATAGTACAACTGGATAAAACACTAAGAAAAAGTCATACTTGAGATTGCTATATTCTGGACTAGTGCAGTCTTTCTCTGGCGAGAAGATAAGTGACGATGATGAAGGTATTGAGTAATGAAGGTAGTACTATGCATGGAAAGGGATGAAACGAGAAATGAGTGTGTGGTGGGGAAAAAATCAATACTTAAGATTTAAGAGCTTATACCACCTGGTTTAAATTATACGTATTAATTTTTTTACCCGACACTCCCATTTTTAGTTTCTTTTGATTCCATGCATAACGTTACCTTCGATACTCAATATTTACTTTTATCACTGTCACTTGTGTGCTTGCCATAGGACTCTACGAGTCTGAAATATGATTAAAAGTGTGACTTTTTCTTAGTGATTTATTCGTTTGTACTATTATAATTACTGTTAATTTGTTACATTGTTAATTTAGTTACTTTAATTTGTTTTTCTTAAACGTTATATAACATATTAACAGGAATTATAAAAGTAGAAAATGACAAAATGCTTAGATGGAGTCATAGCTTTTTGCCATTGAACTCAAGTTCAAAATAGCAATTTCAACTGTGAATTTATCCAAGTGCATTATGGTTTCTTAATTTATAATTAATGTTAATTTGTTACATTGTTAATACTGGTACTTTATTTCCTTTTTATTTATATATATATATGTATGTATATAATTATTTGTGTCTGCGTGTTTGTTTTCCCCATGGGCTTATTTAAGGTTATTCCATGTATAAATAGATATATCTATTTTTTATTAATTTTTTTTCCTTTAACAAAAAATACTATGTCGGTGCAGGTTTGTGTCTCTATATATGTTTGTTCTTTCTTCAAAACCTTTACTTTTATTTCATCATTTCTCATTTTGTACAAATTATGTATTTTGCTTTATATATATTTAAATGCTTCTTTCTCCATTCTATTCTTCGGATTTCCCTTTATGTAAATAGATGTTTATAATAATTGCTTTTATTTTTTTTTATTTTTCTAATGAAATTTTCCCTGAATGAGTGTATCTGTGTTATTTTCTTCTTCAATATCTTTTTTTATATTTGTTTGGATTTTATATGTAATTGCTTTCTTCTATGTCATATTGTTTAATTAAATGTATTTTTTTTTATATAGATAGTGTTTTTATAATTACATGTAGGAATATTCTGTAGAGTAATTTTTACAAATTTTATTAGGAGGCCATGTAGGCTCTATAAAAGCAAATGGGATGATCGCCACTGGAGGGGGCGGGTGTGGGGCCCTCTTACACATTTTATTTCCTTTTTTTAAAAATGGTTTTTTTTGTGTGTTTACTAGGTTGAATGTTATGTATATGTTTGTTTAGGTCTATGTATGTTCTTTCTTCAGTTTCTTTAATTTCAAATGTTTTATGTTATTGTGTACAAATTGTGTTAATTTGGTGTTTTTTTTGTTACTATATAAATATATATATACATATGTGTGTGTGTGTGTGTGCATGTTTAACATATTAGCAGTAATTATAAAAGTAGAAAGCATTAAACACTTAGATAAAGTCATATATTCTTGTCATTAAGGTCAAAGTGTTTGAAATAGCAACTTGCATTATGAGTTTATCTAAGTATTTTATGCTTTTCTAAATTTATAATTACTGTTAATTTGATACATTCTTATAGTGTTACTTAATTTTTCATTTTCTATTATATTATGTAGATATATATGTGTGTGTGCGCGTGTCTGAGTATGCTTTTCTCTACATGCATTTATCCAAGGTTAACACATTTATAAATATTTTTGTTTATTTCTATTTTTTAATGTTTTTTCCTTCTACCAAAAAATTGTATGTGTGTATGGATTTGTTTGTTCTTTCTTCAGTATTCTTACTTTTATATCATCTTTTCTTATTGTGTACAAATTGTATATCTTTGTCTTTTATCATGTTTTTATTTTATATACATATATGTGTGTGTGTGTGTGTGTCAGGTTTTGTTTACATGCATTTATTCAGGGTTATTCTATCTATAAATGGTTAATTTTATTTTTAATTTTTAATTTTTTGATTCCTCTTTCCTTAAAATTGTATGATGTAAGCGTTTGTGTATGTTTATATTGTAGTTCTTTCGTCAGTATCTTTACTTTTATATCATCTTTTCTTATTCGCTGCAAATTATTTATTTTTCTTTTTTTAATATTTTATATATATATATATATATATATATGTTTTTTTCTCCATTTTTTTTTTAGGAATACCTTTTATCTAAATGGATGTTTAAATATTTATTTTCATATATTTTTTTTCCAAATAAATTCTCTGTATGTATATATTAGCTTATTCTTACATTTCATTTTTTCATATTTGTGTTTTTTCAATATGTATCTTTTATTCTCTGTGACATGTTTAATTAAATGTACTTTTTTATATAGGTAGTGTTTTTGTATATACATATTTGGTAATATTCTGTAGAGTTAGTTTTACCAATTAGATAAGGAGGCGATGTAGTCTCTATAAAAGCAAATGGACGATCGCCACTTGAGGGGGCGGGTGTGGGGCCCTCTTATATATTTTATTTCCTTTTTTTAAATTTGGTTATTTAATATCTGTTTTTTATGTATTTACTTGGTTGTATCTCTATCCTCTTCTTCATATTTATCTTTAAATAAATGGTTATTTGTAATATTTATTACTATATTAGTTTTTCTTTTCCCCACAAATGTTCTGTATAATGTCTGTTTGTTTTTCTTGTATTTTTCTTTGTGAACTAATTGTGTAGAATTACTGTTTATATAGTTCCAGTTATATATATATATATTATATATATGTAAACAGTAATTATCATAGTACAACTGGATAAAACACTAAGAAAAAGTCATACTTGAGATTGCTATATTTTGGACTAGTGCAGTCTTTCTCTGGCGAGAAGATAAGTGACGATGATGAAGGTATTGAGTAATGAAGGTAGTACTATGCATGGAAACGGATGAAACAAGAAATGAGAGTGTGGGGGGGAAAAAATTAATACTTAAGATTTAAGCGCTTATACCACCTGGTTTAAATTATACGTATTAATTTTTTTACCCCACACTCCCATTTTTAGTTTCTTTTGATTCCATGCATAACGTTACCTTGGATACTCAATATTTACTTTTATCACTGTCACTTGTCTGCTTGCCATAGGAATCTACGAGTCTGAAATATGATTAAACGTGTGACTTTTTCATAGTGATTTATTGGTTTGTACTATTATAATTACTGTTAATTTGTTACATTGTTAATTTAGTTACTTTTAATTTTTTTTTCTTATATGTTATATATATAACATATTAACAGGAATTATAAAAGTAGAAAATGACAAAATGCTTAGATGGAGTCATAGCTTTTTGCCATTGCACTCAAGTTCAAAATAGCAATTTCAACTGTGAATTTATCCATGTGTATTATGGTTTCTTAATTTATAATTAATGTTAATTTGTTACATTGTTAATACTGGTACTTTATTTCCTTTTTATTTATATATATGTATGTATATAATTATTTGTGTCTGCGTGTTTGTTTTCCCCATGGGCTTATTTAAGGTTATTCCATATATAAATAGCTATAATTATTTTTTATTAATTGTTTTTCCTTTAACAAAAAATACTATGTCGGTGCAGGTTTGTGTCTCTATATATGTTTGTTCTTTCTTCAGTACCTTTACTTTTATTTCATCATTTCTCATTTTGTACAAATTATGTATTTTGCTTTATATATATTTAAATGGTTCTTTCTCCATTCTATTCTTCAGATTTCCCTTTATATAAATAGATGTTTATAATACTTGCTTTCATTTTTTATTTTATTTCTCTAATCAAATTTTCCCTGAATGAGGGTATCTGTATGTTATTTTCTTCTTCAATATATTTTTTTATATTTGTTTGGATTTTATATGTAATTGTTTTGTTCTATGTCATGTTGTTTAATTGAATATATTTTTTTTATATAGATACTGTTTCAATAATTACATGTAGGAATATTCTGTAGAGTTATTTTTACAAATTACATTAGGAGGCGATGTAGGCTCTATAAAAGAAAATGGGATGATCGCCACTGGAGGGGGCGGGTGTGGGGCCCTCTTACACATTTTATTTCCTTTTTTTAAAAATGTTTTTTTTTGTGTGTTTACTAGGTTGAATGTTATGTATATGTTTGTTTAGGTCTATGTATGTTCTTTCTTCAGTTTCTTTAATTTCAAATGTTTTATGTTATTGTGTACAAATTGTGTTAATTTGGTGTTTATTTTGTTGCTACATAAATATATATATATATGTGTGTGTGTGTGCGTGTGTGTGCGTGCATGTTTAACATATTAGCAGTAATTATAAAAGTAGAAAGCATTAAACACTTAGATAAAGTCATATATTCTTGTCATTAAGGTCAAAGTGTTTGAAATTGCAACTTCTATTATGAATCTATCCAAGTGTTTTATGCATTTTCTAAATTTATAATTACTGTTAATTTGATACATTCTTATAGTGTTACTTAATTTTTCATTTTCTATTATATTATGTAAATATATATATGTGTGTGTGTGCGTGTCTGTGTGTATGCTTTTGTCTACATGCATTTATCCAGAGTTAACCCATTTATAAATATTTTTGTTTATTTCTATTTTTTAATGTTTTTTCCTTCTACCAAAAAATTGTATGTGTGTACGGATTTGTTTGTTTATATGTTTGTTCTTTCTTCAGTATTCTTACTTTTATATCATCTTTTCTTATTGTGTACAAATTGTATATCTTTGTCTTTTATCATGTTTTTATTTTATATATATATATATGTGGGTGTGTGTCATTATTTGTTTATGCATTTATTCAGAGTTATTCTATCTATAAATGGTTAATTTTATTTTTAATTTTTAATTTTTTGATTCATTTTTCATTAAAATTGTATGATGTGAGTGTTTGTGTATTTTATATTGGAGTTCTTTCGTCAGTATCTTTACTTTTATATCATCTTTTCTTATTCGCTGCAAATTATGTATTTTTCTTTTTTTAATATTATATATATATATATATGTTTTTTTCTCCATTTTCTTTTTAGGAATACCTTTTATATAAATGGATGTTTAAATATTTATTTACATATATTTTTTTTTCCAAATAAATTCTCTGTATGTATGTATATATTAGCTTATTCTTCCATTACATTTTTCATATTTGTGTTTTTTCAATATGTATCTTTTATTCTCTGTGACATGTTTAAATAAATGTACTTTTTTATATAGGTAGGGTTTTTGTAATTTCATATTTGGTAATATTCTGTAGAGTTAGTTTTACCAATTAGTTAAGGAGGCGATGTAGGCTCTATAAAATCAATGGACGATCGCCACTTGAGGAGGCGGGTGTGGGGCCCTCTTATATATTTAATTTCCTTTTTTTAAATTAAGTTATTTAATATCTGTTTTTTATGTATTTACTTGGTTGTATCTCTATCCTCTTCTTCATGTTTATCTTTAAATAAATGGTTATTTGTAAGATTTATTACTATATTAGTTTTTCTTTTCCCCACAAATGTTCTGTATAATGTCTGTTTGTTTTTCTTCTGTTTTTCTTTGGGATCTAATTGTGTAGAATTACTGTTTATATAGTTCCAGTTATATATACACATATATATATATGTATATATATATATATATGTAAAGAGTAATTATCTTAGTACAACTGGATAAAACACTAAGAAAAAGTCATACTTGAATTTGCTATATTTTGGACTAGTGCAGTCTTTCTCTGGCGAGATCAGTGACGATGATAAAGGTATTGAGTAATGAAGGTAGTACTATGCATGGAAAGGGATGAAACGAGAAATGAGTGTGTGGGGGGGAAAAAAATGAATACTTAAGATTTAAGAGCTTATACCACCTGGTTTAAATTATACGTATTAATTTTTTTACCCGACACTCCCATTTTTAGTTTCTTTTGATTCCATGCATAACGTTACCTTGGATACTCAATATTTACTTTTATCACTGTCACTTGTCTGCTTGCCATAGGAATCTACGAGTCTGAAATATGATTAAACGTGTGACATTTTCATAGTGATTTATTCGTTTGTACTATTATAATTACTGTTAATTTGTTACATTGTTAATTTAGATACTTTTAATTTTTTTTTCTTATATGTTATATATATAACATATTAACAGGAATTATAAAAGTAGAAAATGACAAAATGCTTAGATGGAGTCATAGCTTCTTGCCATTGAACTCAAGTTCAAAATAGCAATTTCAACTGTGAATTTATCCAAGTGTATTGTGGTTTCTTAATTTATAATTAATGTTAATTTGTTACATTGTTAATACTGCTACTTTATTTCCTTTTTATTTATATATATATATATATATATATATATATATATGTATGCATGTATATAATTAATTGTGTGTGCGTGTTTGTTTTCCCCAGGGGCTCATTTAAGGTTATTCCATATATAAATAGATATATCTATTTTTTATTAATTTTTTTTCCTTTAACAAAAAATACTATGTCGGTGCAGGTTTGTGTCTCTATATATGTTTTTTCTTTCTTCAGTACCTATACTTTTATTTCATCATTTCTCATTTTGTACAAATTATGTATTTTGCTTTATATATATTTAAATGGTTCTTTCTCCATTCTATTCTTCGGATTTCCCTTTATATAAATAGATGTTTATAATACTTGCTTTTATTTTTTATTTTATTTTTGTAATGAAATTTTCCCTGAATGAGTGTATCTGTATGATATCTTCTTCTTCAATATCTTTTTTTATATTTGTTTGGATTTTATATGTAATTGCTTTGTTCTATGTCATGTTGTTTAATTGAATATATTTTTTTTATATAGATAGTGTTTTTATAATTACATGTAGGAATATTCTGTAGAGTTATTTTTACAAATTACATTAGGAGGCGATGTAGGCTCTATAAAAGCAAATGGGATGATCGCCACTGGAGGTGGCCGGTTCGGGGCGATCTTACACATTTTATTGCCTTTTTTTAAAAATGGTTTTTTTTGTGTGTTTACTAGGTTTAATGTTATGTATATGTTTGTTTAGGTCTATGTATGTTCTTTCTTCAGTTTCTTTAACTTCAAATTTATTATGTTATTGTGTACAAATTGTGTTAATTTGGTGTTTATTTTGTTGCTATATAAATATATATATATATATATATATATATATATATATATATATATATATATATAAATATATATATGTGTGTGTGTGTGTGTGTGTGCATGTTTAACATATTAGCAGTAATTATAAAAGTAGAAAGCATTAAACACTTAGATAAAATCATATATTCTTGTCATTAAGGTCAACGTGTTTGAAATAGCAACTTCCATTATCAGTTTATCTAAGTGTTTTATGCTTTTCTAAATTTATAATTACTGTTCATTTGATACATTCTTATAGTGTTACTTAATTTTTCATTTTCTGTTATATTATGTAAATATATATGTGTGTGTGTGTGCGTGCGTGTCTGTGTATATGCTTTTGTCTACATGCATTTATCCAGAGTTAACCCATTTATAAATATTTTTGTTTATTTCTATTTTTTAATGTTTTTTCCTTCTACCAAAAAATTGTATGTGTGTATGGATTTGTTTGTTCTTTCTTCAGTATTCTTACTTTTATATCATCTTTTCATATTGTGTACAAATTGTATATCTTTGTCTTTTATCATGTTTTTATTTTATATACATATATATATATATATATATATGTGTGTGTGTGTGTCAGGTTTTGTTTACATGCATTTATTCAGGGTTATTCTATCTATAAATGGTTAATTTTATTTTTAATTTTTAATTCTTTGATTCCTCTTTCCTTAAAATTGTATGATGTAAGCGTTTGTGTATGTTTATATTGTAGTTCTTTCGTCAGTATCTTTACTTTTATATCATCTTTTCTTATTCACTGCAAATTATTTATTTTTCTTTTTTTAATATTTTATATATATATATATATATGTTTTTTTCTCCATTTTTTTTTAGGAATACCTTTTATCTAAATGGATGTTTAAATATTTATTTTCATATATTTTTTTTCCAAATAAATTATCTGTATGCATATATTAGCTTATTCTTACATTTCATTTTTTCATATTTGTGTTTTTTCAATATGTATCTTTTATTCTCTGTGACATACTTAATTAAATGTACTTTTTTATATAGGTAGTGTTTTTGTATATACATATTTGGTAATATTCTGTAGAGTTAGTTTTACCAATTAGATAAGGAGGCGATGTAGTCTCTATAAAAGCAAATGGACGATCGCCACTTGAGGGGGCGGGTGTGGGGCCCTCTTATATATTTTATTTCCTTTTTTTAAATTTGCTTATTTAATATCTGTTTTTTATGTATTTACTTGGTTGTATCTCTATCCTCTTCTTCATGTTTATCTTTAAATAAATGGTTATTTGTAATATTTATTACTATATTAGTTTTTCTTTTCCCCACAAATGTTCTGTATAATGTCTGTTTGTTTTTCTTCTATTTTTCTTTGTGAACTAATTGTGTAGAATTACTGTTTATATAGTTCCAGTTATATATACACACACATATATATATATATATGTATGTAAACAGTAATTATCTTAGTACAACTGGATAAAACACTAAGAAAAAGTCATACTTGAAATTGCTATATTTTGGACTAGTGCAGTCCTTCTATTGCGAGAAGATAATTGACGATGATAAAGGTATTGAGTAACGAAGGTTATACTATGCATGGAAATGGATGAAACAAGCAATGAGAGTGTGGGGTGGAAACAATGAATAATTAAGATTTAAGCGTGTATACCACCTGGTTTAAATTATACGTATTAATTTTTTTACCCCACACTCCCATTTCTAGTTTCATTTGATTCCATGCATAACGTTACCTTCGATACTCAATATTTACTTTTATCACTGTCACTTGTCTGCTTGCCATAGGACTCTACGAGTCTGAAATATGATTAAAAGTGTGACTTTTTCTTCGTGATTTATTCATTTGTACTATTATAATTACTGTTAATTTGTTACATTGTTAATTTAGTTACTTTAATTTTTTTTTCTTACATGTTATATATATAATATATTAACAGGAATTATAAAAGTAGAAAATGACATAATGCTTGGAAGGAGTCATAGCTTCTTGCCATTGAACTCAAGTTCCAAATAGCAATTTCAACTGTGAATTTATCCAAGTGTATTTTGGTTTGTTAATTTATAATTAATGTTAATTTGTTACATTGTTAATACTGGTACTTTATTTTCTTTTTATTTATATATATATGTATATAATTATTTGTGTCTGCGTGTTTGTTTTCCCCATGGGCTTATTTAAGGTTATTGCATATATAAATAGATATATTTATTTTTTATTAATTTTTTTTCCTTTAACAAAAAATACTATGTCGGTGCAGGTTTGTGTCTCTATATATGTTTGTTCTTTCTTCAGTACCTTTACTTTTATTTCATCATTTCTCATTTTGTACAAATTATGTATTTTGCTTTATATATATTTGAATGGTTCTTTCTCCATTCTATTCTTCGGATTTCACTTTATATAAATAGATGTTTATAATACTTGCTTTTATTTTTTATTTTATTTCTCTAATCAAATTTTCCCTGAATGAGCGTATCTGTATGTTATTTTCTTCTTCAATATCTTTTTTTATATTTGTTGGATTTTATATGTAATTGCTTTGTTCTATGTCATGTTGTTTAATTAAATATATGTTTTTTATATAGATAGTGTTTTAATAATTACATGTAGGAAAATTCTGTAGTTATTTTTACAAATTACATTAGGAGGCGATGTAGGCTCTATAAAAGCAAATGGGATGATCGCCACTGGAAGGGGCGGGTGTGGGGCCCTCTTACACATTTTATTTCCTTTTTTTAAAAATGGTTTTTTTTGTGTGTTTACTAGGTTTAATGTTATGTATATGTTTGTTTAGGTCTATGTATGTTCTTTCTTCAGTTTCTTTAATTTCAAATGTTTTATGATATTGTGTACAAATTGTGTTAATTTGGTGTTTATTTTGTTGCTATATATATAGATATATATATCTATATATATATATATGTGTGTGTGTGTGTCCATGTGCATGTTTAACATATTAGCAGTAATTATAAAAGTAGGAAGCATTAAACACTTAGATAAAGTCATATATTCTGGTCATTAAGGTCAAAGTGTTTGAAATAGCAACTTCCGTTATGAGTTTATCAAAGTGTTTTATGTTTTTCTAAATTTATAATTACTGTTAATTTCATACATTCTTATAGTGTTACTTAATTCTTCATTTTCTATTATATTATGTAAATATATATGTGTGTGTTTGTGCGCGTGTCTGTGTGTATGCTTTTGTCTACATGCATTTATCAGGGTTAACCCATTTATAAATATTTTTGTTTATTTCTATTTTTTAATGTTTTTTCCTTCTACCAAAAAATTGTATGTGTGTACGGATTTGTTTGTTTATATGTTGTTCTTTCTTCAGTATTCTATCTTTTATATCATCTTTTCTTATTGTTTACAAATTGTATATCTTTGTCTTTTATCATGTTTTTATTTTATATACATATATATGTGTGTGTGTGTGTGTGTGTGTCAGGTTTGGTTTACATGCATTTATTCAGGGTTATTCTATCTATAAATAGTTAATTTTATTTTTAATTTTTCATTTTTTGATTCCTTTTCCTTAAAATTGTATGATGTAAGTGTTTGTGTATGTTTAGATTGTAGTTCTTTCGTCAGTGTCTTTACTTTATCAACTTTTCTTATTCGCTGCAAATTATGTATTTTTCTTTTTTTAATATTTTATATATATATATATATATATGTTTTTTTCTCCATTTTTTGTTAGGAATACCTTTTATATAAATGGATGTTTAAATATTTATTTTCATATATTTTTTTCCCAAATAAATTCTCTGTATGTATATATTAGCTTATTCTTCAATTTAATTTTTTCACATTTGTGTTTTTTCAATATGGATCTTTTATTCTCTGTGACATGTTTAATTAAATGTACTTTTTTATATATGTAGTGTTTTTGCATTTATATTTGGTAATATTCTGTAGAGCTAGTTTTACCAATTAGATAAGGAGGCGATGTAGGCTCTATAAAAATAATGGACGATCGCCACTTGAGGGGGCGGGTGTGGGGCCCTCTTATATATTTTATTTCCTTTTTTTAAATTTGGTTATTTAATATCTTTTTTTTATGTATTCACTTGGTTGTATCTCTATCCTCTTCTTCATGTTTACTTTAAATAAATGGTTATTTGTAATATTTATTGCTATATTAGTTTTTCTTTTCCCCACAAATGTTCTGTATAATGTCTGTTTGTTTTTCTTCTGTTTTTCTTTGTGAACTAATTGTGTAGAATTACTGTTTATATAGTTCCAGTTATATACACACATATATATATATATATACATATATATGTAAACAGTAATTATCATTGTACAACTGGATAAAACACTAAGAAAAAGTCATACCTGAGATTGCTATATTTTGGGCTAGTGCAGTCTTTCTCTGGCGAGAAGATAAGTGACGATGATAAAGGTATTGAGTAATGAAGGTAGTACTATGCATGGAAACGGATGAAACAAGAAATGAGAGTGTGGGGGGGGGAAAAAAGGAATACTTAAGATTTAAGCGCTTATACCACCTGGTTTAAATTATACGTATTAATTTTTTTACCCCACACTCCCATTTTTAGTTTCTTTTGATTCCATGCATAACGTTAGCTTTGATACTGAATATTTACTTTTATCACCGTCACTTGTCTGCTTGCCATAGGACTGTACGAGTCTGAAATATGATTAAAAGTGTGACTTTTTCTTATGATTTTTGTTTGTACTATTATAATTACTGTTAATTTGTTACATTGTTAATTTAGTTACTTTAATTTTTTTTTCTTACATGTTATATGTATATATAACATTAACAGGAATTATAAAAGTAGAAAATGACAAAATGCTTAGATGGAGTCATAGCTTTTTGCCATTGAACTCAAGTTCAAAATAGCAATTTCAACTGTGAATTTATCCAAGTGTATTATGGTTTCTTAATTTATAATTAATGTTAATTTGTTATATTGTTAATACTGGTACTATTATTTCCTTTTTATTTATATATATATATATATATATGTATGTATATAATTAATTGTGTGTGCGTGTTTGTTTTCCCCATGGGCTTATTTAAGGTTATTCCATATATAAATAGATATATCTATTTTTTATTAATTTTTTTTCCTTTAACAAAAAATACTATGTCGGTGCAGGTTTGTGTCTCTATATATGTTTGTTCTTCCTTCAGTACCTTTACTTTAATTCATCATTTCTCATTTTGTACAAAATATGTGTTTTGCTTTATATATATTTAAATGGTTCTTTCTCGATTCTATTCTTCGGATTTCCCTTTATATAAATAGATGTTTATAATACTTGCTTTTATTTTTTATTTTATTTTTCTAATGAAAAATTCCCTGAATGAGTGTATCTGTATGTTATTTTCTTCTTCAATATCTTTTTTTATATTTGTTTGGATTTTATATGTAATAGCTTTGTTCTATGTCATATTGTTTAATTAAATGTATTTTTTTTATATAGATAGTTTTTTTTATAATTACATGTAGGAATATTCTGTAGTTAGTTTTACAAATTACATTAGGAGGCGATGTAGGCTCTATAAAAGCAAATGGGATGATCGCCACTGGAGTTGGCGGGTTCGGGGCGATCTTACACATTTTATTGCCTTTTTTTAAAAATGGTTTTTTTTGTGTGTTTACTAGGTTTAATGTTATGTATATGTTTGTTTAGGTCTATGTATGTTCTTTATTCAGTTTCTTTAATTTCAAATGTTTTATGTTATTGTGTACAAATTGTGTTAATTTGGTGTTTATTTTGTTGCTATATAAATATATATATATATGTGTGTGTGTGTGTGTGTGTGTGTGTGCATGTTTAACATATTAGCAGTAATTATAAAAGTAGAAAGCATTAAACACTTAGATAAAGTCATATATTCTTGTCATTAAGGTCAAAGTGTTTGAAATAATAACTTGCATTATGAGTTTATCTAAGTGTTTTATGCTTTTCTAAATTTATAATTACTGTTAATTTGATACATTGTTATATGTTACTTAATTTTTCATTTTGTATTATATTATGTAAATATATATATATATATATGTGTGTGTGTGCGTGTCTGTGTGTGTGCTTTTGTCTACATGCATTTATCCAGGGTTAACCCATTTATAAATATTTTTGTTTATTTCTATTTTTTAATGTTTTTTCCTTCTACCAAAAAATTGTATGTGTTTAAGGATTTGTTTGTTCTTTCTTCAGTATTCTTACTTTTATATCATCTTTTCTTATTGTGTACAAATTGTATATCTTTGTCTTTTATCATATTTTTATTATATATACATATATATGTATATATATGTGTGTGTGTGTGTGTGTGTGTGTGTCAGGTTTTGTTTACATGCATTTATTCAGGATTATTCTATCTATAAATGGTTAATTTTATTTTTAATTTTTAATTTTTTGATTCCTTTTTCCTTAAAATTGTATGATGTAAGTGTTTGTGTATGTTTATAAATTAGTTCTTTCGTCAGTATCTTTACTTTATCATCTTTTCTTATTCGCTGCAAATTATGTATTTTTCTTTTTTTAATATTTTATATATATATATATATATATAATTGTTTTTTTCTCCATTTTTTGTTAGGAATACCTTTTATATAAATGGATGTTTAAATATTTATTTTCATATATTTTTTTTTCCAAATAAATTCTCTGTATGTATATATTAGCTTATTCTTACATTTCATTTTTTCATATTTGTGTTTTTTCAGTATGTATCTTTTATTCTCTGACATGTTTAATTAAATGTACTTTTTTATATAGGTAGTGTTTTTGTATTTACATATTTGGTAATATTCTGTAGAGTTAGTTTTACCAATTAGATAAGGAGGCGATGTAGGCTCTATAAAAGCAACTGGACGATCGCCACTTGAGGGGGCGGGTGTGGGGCCCTCTTATATATATTTCCTTTTTTTAAGTTTGGTTATTTAATATCTGTTTTTTTTGTATTTACTTGGTTGTATCTTTATCCTCTTCTTCATGTTTATCTTTAAATAAATGGTTATTTGTAATATTTATTACTATATTAGTTTTTCTTTTCCCCACAAATGTTCTGTATAATGTCTGTTTGTTTTTCTTCTGTTTTTCTTTGTGAACTAATTGTGTAGAATTACTGTTTATATAGTTCCAGTTATATATACACATATATATATATGTAAACAGTAATTATCATAGTACAACTGGATAAAACACTAAGAAAAAGTCATACTTGAGATTGCTATATTTTGGACTAGTGCAGTCCTTCTCTGGCGAGAAGATAAGTGACGATATTTTACCCCACACTCCCATTTTTAGTTTCATTTGATACCATGCATAACGTTACTTTCGATACTCAATATTTACTTTTATCACTGTCACTTGTCTGCTTGCCATAATACTCTACGAGTCTGAAATATGATTAAAAGTGTGACTTTTTCTTAGTGATTTATTCGTTTGTACTATTATAATTACTGTTAATTTGTTACATTGTTAATTTAGTTACTTTAATTTTTTTTTCTTATATGTTACATATATAACATATTAACAGGAATTATAAAAGTAGAAAATGACAAAATGCTTAGATGGAGTCATAGCTTCTTGCCATTGAACTCAAGTTCAAAATAGCAATTTCAACTGTGAATTTATCCAAGTATATTATGGTTTCTTAATTTATAATTAATGTTAATTTGTTACATTGTTAATACTGGTACTTTATTTCCTTTTTATTTGTACATATATGTATGTATGTATATAATTATTTGTGTGTGCGTGTTTGTTTTCCCCATGGGCTTATTGAAGGTTATTCCATGTATAAAAATGGATATATTTATTTTTTATTAATTTTTTTTCCTGTAACAAAAAATACTATGTCGGTGCAGGTTTGTGTCTCTAAATATGTTTGTTCTTTCTTCAGTACCTTTACTTTTATGTCATCATTTCTCATTCTGTACAAATTATACATTTTGCTTTATATATATTTAAATGGTTGTTTCTCCATTCTATTCTTCGTATTTCCCTGTATATAAATAGATGTTTATAATACTTGTTTTTATTTTTTTTTATTTTTTTAATTATTTTTTTATTTTTTTCATTTTTCTAACCAAATTTTCCCTGAATGAGTGTATCTGTATATTATTTTCTTCTTCAATATATTTTTTTATATTTGTTTGGATTTTATATGTAATTGCTTTGTTCTATGTCTAATTGTTTAATAAATGTATTTTTTTTTATATAGATAGTGTTTTTATAATTACAGGAATATTCTGTAGAGTTAATTTTACAAAATACATTAGGAGGCGATGTAGGTTCTATAAAAGCAAATGAGATTATCACCACTGGAGGGGGCGGGTGTGGGGCCCTCTTATACATTTTATTTCCTTTTTTTAATAATGGTTTTTTTTATGTGTTTACTAGGTTTAATGTTTTGTACATGTTTGTTTAAGTCTATGTATGTTCTTTCTTCAGTTTCTTTAATTTCAAATGTTTTATTTTACTGTGACAAATTGTGTTAATTTGGTGTTTATTTTGTGTCTATATAAATGTGAGTGTGTGTGTGTGTGTGAGAGAGAGAGAGAGAGAGAGAGAGAGAGAGAGAGAGAGAGAGACAAATTAGCAGTAATTATAAAAGTAGAAAGCATTAAACACTTAGATAAAGTCATATATTCTTGTCATTAAGCTCAAAGTGTTTGAAAAGGCAATTTCCATTATGAGTTTAAGTGTTTTATCCTTTATTCTTTTTTATTTCCTTACAGAATATTACCAAATATGCAATTACAAAACACTACCAATATAAAAAAAGTACATTTAATCTTTTCTTAATCTTTCTTTTCCTAATTTTTGTGTTGAGTTTTCCTCTATTTCTGTCTTACATCTTTTTTTTTATTATTATTTTGATTCTCTATCAAAATTGTATGTTTTTTGCTTCCTTCTGCATATTAGACATCTTTTATCAACTTCTCTCACTAACCTGTATTTTAATGTTTATCCTCCTATATTGCTTTTGTTTTGCCTATTTTTGCCTATTTAGCTATTTTTTATTTATAATAATCATTATTTTTAAATAGATATTCCCTCTTCCCTAAATAAATATTTCATTATTCCAACATCTTTCTATCACCTTTTTTGCTAAACTTTATCTTATTCTTTCATACACTGTACTATTTAAATTTTACATTATTTTTCTATGGTATTTTAATATTTTGTTTTTTCTTATTTGTCTGTTCCATATATTTTCTGCCTTTTTTCGGAGTGTTTTTACAATTCTGTTAACTTCTATGCTACAATTTGAAGTATATCCCTGCATTTCAATTATAGTTTTACAACTACACATTTTTCTCTATTCTATTACTTGTTTTTTCTTTTTTGCCTTAATTATTTTCTAATATGCCCTTTTTCCTGTCCATTTTCATTCTTTTGATTTATTTAATTAGTGTATTTTTATATTATTTCTTCTTTCTCTGTCATACATTTAAATTGTGTGCTTCTTTTGACATAGTTATTTATATTTTTTTTCTTTTTCTTTTCTTTCTATTTAATTTTCCCTTTCACCCTGTACTAATTATATATTAGTAGTTCTCTTTTTAAATTTTTATATCATATATTTCCTATATCTCTTATGCATAGTAGGTTTATTTCACTGAATTATTTTTATATTTTTTCTAAGTTTTTCTATTTTGTAATCTACCTTTTTCATTTTGTAAATAACATAAGGAGGTAATGTAGTCTTTATAACAGTATATCAGACAATAGCCGCTAAAGAGTTGTTGTACATGAGCTGTACAATATATTTTCTTTATTTATGCACATTTTTTCTTTTATCTCCTCTGGTTTTATTTAAATATTCTTTGCACACATCTTTGTCTATCCAATTTTTGTTTTTTCTCTTAATTTAATCTGGCATTTGTAATTTTGCATATGAAATTTATTTTTTCCTTTCTCTGTACTGTTTTTATGTATTGTGCTGTTTCCTGTTTGTACTTTTTGTCATTATTTTGTTTCTTTATAATTTTATGTTTTTGCTTCCATCTATTTCTTTGCTATATTCTTTGTTTTGCCTTCTTTCTTAATCATTTATTTATTAAATTCCCCTCTTTTTTTGATATATTTTCCTTCTTCCCTAAAAGAAAGTTGCATTCTGCTTTTTTTTTTTTTTCTATTGTGCTTTTGTGTTCTTTTTCTTTTAATTTTGTATATGGTGTTATTTCTTGTGACACTGTCCTATTTATTAAATATTGGCTTTTTCTGTAGTATCTTTATGCATTGTTTCTTATTTTTCTATCTCATGTTTTTAGTTTTCTTTTTTCTTAGTTTAATTCTTTTTCTTTTTCTATCCTACTTTATCATCTCCCTATTTCTACAAATTGTAACTTGTAATTTTTTCTTGTTTCCCATAGTTCGTACTGTTTCCCCTCTTTGCTATCATATTGTTATTTCTATACTATTTTTCTCTGTTCTAATAATTTTTCTCTTTTGGGTTACTTATTTCTTTTTTGTTCTATTCTGCCCCATTTTATTATTTGACATATTTGTGATGTGCATTTTGTATTAGTTTCTTCTTTTTCTGTCCTATATTTAATTTTAGTTCTTCTTTCCAATTATTCTTTTTGTATCTTTAGTTTTACAAAATTGTTTTTATATATTTTTCTCTATTTTTCTATTATATTTTTATATATTTTATAATATATCTTTACTTCATTTTGTAAATAACATGACTTTTTGAGACAAATTGGATGATTGTCACTGAAGAGGTGCAGGTGTGGTGTAATCTTATATATAAAATTCTTTCTTTATTTATAAATTTTGTTTTAACTTAAACACTTGGTGGTTTTGTTTATGCACTTCACTTTCTATTTAATGCTTATGATATTTCTATTTTTTCAATCTTCTATTGTTATAATTTTCAAGGTTTTTATTTCCCCATTCCTTTTTGTATATCCTGCTTTTATGTATTATGCTTTATTCTTTTTCTGTCTGGTTTTTTACTATTTGCCTTTCCCCTAATGATTTTATAATTTTCCCTTTCTTTTTATCCTTTATTTTTATTACTTTTTTTCTTTTGCAGAATCTATATTTTAATGTTTTTTTTTCCCCTTCATTCTTAATTCTATTTTTATAAATTTTTACTTTAATCTTTTTCTGTATTTTCAAACTTTTCCATCAATTTGTTATATTTTTCCACTTGTTTTTATATTATTTTGTTATTCTCTCAAATAAGTTATATTATCTCCTATTTTCTTTACCCTACCCTATTTTGTCTTCTTTTAATATGGAATTGTCACATTTGTTTCATTTCTCTCTATCCCATGTAATTTGCTTTCTTTTTTCTTACTTTATATATTTTTTCTTCTCTCTCTTTCCTATTTTTTGTGATTCTAAATAATATTTTTATAATTTTTCTTTCTCTAAAATAATTATTTTTTATTTATAATTCTATATTTTTAATTTGTTTAATTTCTTCACTGTGTGTCCAATTTTTTACAAGAGTTTCTTAGCATGGTTTATGGAGCTGCCCCCCAACTGAGAAATATGGTGATTCATCAAAATGTACAGTGGTGATGCTGCAAAGAGGGATAGTAAAGTGGGTGAGCATGTTAAAGGAAGGTAGAGAGATGCTCTGGTCAGCAATTTGTCATCACTGATGATCTGTGATCCATAACAAGCGATGGGGTGGTGACAAACATTGCCAGTCAAAGTGAAAGCGAAACACATCTAAGTGCAAGATCATGGCAACAGTTTTGGGACAGGTCAGGTTGGTTAGTGACTTTTTACTATAAGGAACAACAACTCAGTGTCAAGCTATCCTTAAACTATGTAGAATACTTTAACTAGTGTTGTACTACTTCATAACAATAAGCGTACATTATTTTATTATATTTTCTACCTACTCTATTCTTCATTTACCCCTTAAATATCCAAGTTCCATTAGTTATCAGTACATTTTGTTAGGTCTTTTTCAATTAACTTAAAATACTGCGTATGCAATGCTTGACGCAACCGCGGGACCGGCCGGCAGTGCTATGTCGGCAGAGGCGGAGAGTATATTTCCCCTCCGCTGCGCGAGACTTCAGTACAAGTTGAAATCTAGCGCAAGTAGCACATGTTTGTTAGGCGACGCAATACAGTATCAAGTGAAATGGGACAATACAAGTATTCTCTTCCCCAAAGAGTATTCACGTATAATTCACACGTGCGTGCAGAATCAGCGCATGGTGTAAGATTATTATTTCGAGAGGAATTTCCCGATGTTCACTTTCCTAATCAGTTCGATTAATCGATTAGTAATAAATTTCGTAAGTGGTAGTGGTAGTAACTAAATCTTTGTGAAACGGGAATTGTTCTAGACAGGAAATATAGACAACTACATACAGTACTCACAGAAGAAACTGCGGACTTCCTGTCACCAACACAGCAACCGGTCTCGCCGGTCTGCAGCACGCCGCGAAACCGTTTGCGTAAAGGATCGTTCACCGGTATAAAATCTGCATTTTTGTAAATAATAAGCCAAATTATTTTATTAGTGTATTTTGAGCCTTTCTTCAATTAACCTAAAATATAAATTTAGCTATATTTGATAAGTGCTCATTGATTTAAGATATTTTGGAGCTCTTCCATTAAATAAAATATTAAATCTGTACTTGTCCATATTGATAGGCATTGATTATTTTATTAATACATTTTGAATTGCTCTTCAATTGAGTACAATATCAAATCAATATTTAGCCAATTTAAAAAGCATACCTTATTTTATTGGTATACTTTTTAACTGTTCAATTAACTTGAAATATCAATTATATACTTTGCTATATTAATGAACATACATTATTTTATTATATTTTTGAGCTGCTCTTTAGTTAACTTTTAAATATTGAAGATACACTTAACTACATTAATATGCATTTTTGTTTCAATAGCACTTTTTGAGGTCTTCTATGATTAATTTAAAGGATCAAAGCTACACTTTGCTACATCTATATACTTGAATTATTTTATTAGTATATTGAGCCCTCTAATTACCTTAAAATAGAAAGGCTACATTTAAGCATTTTTAATAAGCATACATTATTTCATTATCATATTTTTGAGTTCTTGTTCAATTAAATTTAAATATCAAAGATATACTTATATTACTAAATATTCATTATTTTATCAGTATTTTCTGAGCTCTTCTACAATTAACTCAAAATTTCAAATCTCCACTGACCATATTAATAGGCTTAGATTATTCTATTAGAATATCTTTGAGCTCTTCAATTAACTAAAAATATTAGGGCTACATTTAGCAATATTCATAGGCATTCATTATTTTATTAGTACATTTTAGAGTTCCTCTTCAATTATTTTAAACTTAAGCTAAACGTGTTATATTAATGGGCGTATACTATTTTATTAGTATATTTTTCTGCTCTTCAATTAACTTAGAATATAAATGCTATGCTTAGCTACATATTTAGACTTAAATTATTAGTATATATTTCTGCTAATCTTCATTTAACAAAACAATATCAAAGCAAAATTTGGCTATATTCATAAGCATATATCATTTCTGTACATTGTTGACTCTTTAATTATATAAAATATTATTATAATATCTTAATATATCATAATTGTAATTTCTAATAACATAATTTGGCAATTTATCACGGCATTTAGGGTAATGTTGTGCTGGCATTGGATATGCAGAAATTAGTGCTAGAAAATGCATATTTATATTATAGGCTATGTTTGCTAATATTTAAGAACAAGCACATGCTGATGAATTTAGAAAAAATTCACATTAATGGGATTTTATCTTTGATGGTTGCCTCAAAAAATGGAAAAAAATTATATTATTTTATCATCTATAAAATAACTTTATAAAGAGAGTACAAAATTTTAGATGCATTAAATAGCCATATAGGTTAATAGAAGATAAAGATACATTAAAAAAAATTTAAAGAAATCTCTAAATTATAGATAGCTCCAACTTGATCTCATGTATAAAATAGTTTTTAAAGCAGCATAGCATAATTTCAAAATATGACGTAGCATAGGCAGAAAAGAATGGCAGAAAAATAAGTTTATACTAGAGTTGAATATTGCTACTTAAAAAAGCTCATGCTGATGAATTTTGAAAAGATTCACGGCAGTGGCTTATAGTTAAGAGCATATATGCTATGTTCTACAATCCTGGGTGACCTCTGTAACAAGTCTGAAGAAGTTATACATTTTCTATCACATACATTATGACTGGATAAAGTGAATTAAATAATTTTAAATTCATTTTTTGATATATCAGTCAGTACTGGGAACAGATACTTTAAAAGAAATTTAAAGAAATCTCTTAATTATATATAGCTCAAAACTTGATCTCATTTATATATTATTTATAGGAGCATTATTACAAAATATGATAAAGCATAGAGGCAAAAGAATGGGAGACTAACTTTTCACTAGAGTTCAATATTGCTAACATTTAAAACAGCTCATGCCGATAAATTTAGAAAAGATTAATGTGGAAAGGATTCACCTCAGTGGCTTTTAGTAATACTAAGAGTATATATGTTATGTTCTAACTCTCTGGATCATCGCTTTAATAAATGGGAAGAAGTTATACATTTTTTATCATAAACAATATGACTGGATAAGGAGATTGAAATGTTTTTAAATGCATTTTATAGGTATATCAGTTAATACAAAGAAGAGATTCATGAAAAGAAAATTAAACCAACGTCTTAATTATAGATAGCTCAAAACTAGATCTAAGGTATACAATAGTTGATAAAGATGTATAATAATAAAATATGATATTGCATACGGACAAAAGAGTGGGGGAAATACAGTTGAATATTCCTAACATTTAAGAATAGCTCAAGCCGATGAATTTGGAAAGGATTCACTGCAGTGGCCTTTAGTAATACTAAGAGTATATATGTTATACTGTACATTAGTATTAAAAGGTGTATAATTCTAAAGTATCATATTGCATAGGGGCAAAAGAATGGGAAAAATATAAGTTTATATTAAAATTGAATATTCCTAACATTTAAGAAAAGCTCATGCCGATGAATTTGGCAAGCATTCCTGGCAGTGGCTTTTAGTAATACTAAGTGTATATATGTTATGTTCTAACTCCCTAGATCATCTCTATAATAAATCAGATTAATTTATACATTTTGTATCATTTTCATTAGAGCTGGATAAAGAGAATGAAATATTTTTATGCATTTTTTAGGTATAATAGTTGATATAAAGAAGACATTCTTTAAAATGAAATTAAAGCAATCTCTTGATTGCTGAAAACTAGATCTCAGGTATGCAATTTTTGTTAAAGGTGTATAATTGTAAAATATGATATTGCACAGGGACAAAGGAGTAGGAGAAACATAAGTTTATAGTTTAGAGTTGAATATTCCCAACATTTAAGAATAGCTCTTGCTGATGAATTTGGAAAAAATTCACGGCAGTGGCTTTTAGTAATACTAAGAGTATATATGTTATGTTCTAACTCTCTAGATCATTGCTATAATAAATGGGAAGAAGTTACATATTTTCTATCATGTACATTATGACTATATAAAGAGAATAAAATATTTTTAAATGCATTTTTTAGGTATATTAGTTGATATAAATAAGAGATTCTTTAAAAGAAAATTAAAGAAATCTCTATATTATTGATAACTCAAAACTGATCTCAAGTATACAATAGTTGTGAATAGTGTAAAATTATAATATTATATTGTATAGGGACAAAAGAATGGGAGAAATAAGAGTTGAGTATTTCTAACATTTAAGAATAGCTCATGCCGATGAATTTGGAAAGGATTCATGGCAGTGGCTTTTAGTAATAGTAAGAGTATCTAACTCCTGGATCATCCCTATAATAAATGGAAAGAAGTTATATATTTTCTATTATATTCATTATGAATGAATAAAGTGAATGAAATATTTTTTAATACATTTTATAGGTATATCAGTTAATATAAAAGAGATTCCTTAAAAGAAAATTAAAGCAATCTCTTGATTATAGATATCCAGAACTAGATTTCAGGTATGCAACTGCAGTTAAAGGTGTATAATTGTAAAATGTGATATTACATAGGGACAAAAGAGTAGGAGAAACATAAGTTTGTACTAGAATTGAATATTCCCAACATTTAAGAATAGCTATTGTCGATGAATTTGGAAAAGATTCACGGGAGTGGCTTTCACTAATACTAAGAGTATATATGTTATATTCTCTCTGCATCATTGCTATAATAAATAGGAAGAAGTTAACACATTTTCTGTTATATACATTATGACTGTCTTAAAGAGAAAGAAATATTTTAAAATGCATTTTGTAAGTATATAAGTTAATATAAAGAAGAGATTCTTTAAAAGAAAATTAAAGCAATCTCTAAATTATAGATAGCTGAAAACAAAGAGTAGGAGAAATATTAGTTTATACTAGAGTTGAATATTCCTAACATTTAAGAACAGCTCTTGCCGATGAATTTGGAACAGATTCACGGCAGTGGCTTTTAGTAATAGTAACAGTATATATTTATATTCTACAACACTGGATCATAGATGTAATAAATGGAAGAAGTAATATATTTTCTATTGTATACATTATGATTGGATAAAGAGAAGGAAGTACTTTTAAATGCATTTCTTAGGCATATCAGTTAATATAAACAAGAGATTCTTTAACAGAAAATTAAAGCAATCTCTTAATTAATAGATAGCTCAAAACTAGATCTCATTTATGCTATTGTTGTTAAAGGTGTATAATTGTGAAATATTATATTACGTAGGGAAAATGAGTAGGAGAAACATAAGTTTATACTACAGTTAAATATTCCTAACATTTAAGAACAGCTCTTGCCGATGAATTTTGAAAAGATTCACGGCAGTGGCTTTTAGTAATAGTAACAGTATATATTTATATTCTACAACACTGGATCATAGATGTAATAAATGGAAGAAGTAATATATTTTCTATTGTATACATTATGATTGGATAAAGAGAAGGAATTACTTTTAAATGCATTTCTTAGGTATGTCAGTTAATATAAACAAGAGATTCTTTAAGAGAAAATTAAAGCAATCTCTTAATTAATAGATAGCTCAAAACTAGATCTCATTTATGCTATTGTTGTTAAAGGTGTATAATTGTGAAATATTATATTACGTAGGGAAAATGAGTAGGAGAAACATAATTTTTTACTACAGTTGAATATTCCTAACATTTAAGAACAGCTCTTGCTGATGAATTTTGAAAAGATTCACGGCAGTGGCTTTTAGTAATAGTAACAGTATATATTTATATTCTACAACACTGGATCATAGATGTAATAAATGGAAGAAGTAATATATTTTCTATTGTATACATTATGATTGGATAAAGAGAATGAAATACTTTTAAATGCATTTCTTAGGTATATCAGTTAATATAAACAAGAGATTCTTTAAGAGAAAATTAAAGCAATCTCTTAATTAATAGATAGCTCAAAACTAGATCTCATTTATGCTATTGTTGTTAAAGGTGTATAATTGTGAAATATTATATTACGTAGGGAAAATGAGTAGGAGAAACATAAGTTTATACTACAGTTAAATATTCCTAACATTTAAGAACAGCTCTTGCCGATGAATTTTGAAAAGATTCACGGCAGTGGCTTTTAGTAATAGTAACAGTATATAATTATATTCTACAACACTGGATCATAGATGTAATAAATGGAAGAAGTAATATATTTTCTATTGTATACATTATGATTGGATAAAGAGAAGGAATTACTTTTAAATGCATTTCTTAGGTATGTCAGTTAATATAAACAAGAGATTCTTTAAGAGAAAATTAAAGCAATCTCTTAATTAATAGATAGCTCAAAACTAGATCTCATTTATGCTATTGTTGTTAAAGGTGTATAATTGTGAAATATTATATTACGTAGGGAAAATGAGTAGGAGAAACATAATTTTTTACTACAGTTGAATATTCCTAACATTTAAGAACAGCTCTTGCTGATGAATTTTGAAAAGATTCACGTCAGTGGCTTTTAGTAATAGTAACAGTATATATTTATATTCTACAACACTGGATCATAGATGTAATAAATGGAAGAAGTAATATATTTTCTATTGTATACATTATGATTGGATAAAGAGAATGAAATACTTTTAAATGCATTTCTTAGGTATATCAGTTAATATAAACAAGAGATTCTTTAAGAGAAAATTAAAGCAATCTCTTAATTAATAGATAGCTCAAAACTAGATCTCATTTATGCTATTGTTGTTAAAGGTGTATAATTGTGAAATATTATATTACGTAGGGAAAATGAGTAGGAGAAACATAAGTTAATACTACAGTTGAATATTCCTAACATTTAAGAACAGCTCTTGCCGATGAATTTTGAAAAGATTCACGTCATTGGCTTTTAGTAATAGTAACAGTATATATGTTATGTTCTATAACACTGGATCATCGCTATAATAAATGGAATAAGTTATATACTTTCTATCCTATACCTTATGACTGGATAAAGAGAATTAAACATTTTTAAATGCATTTTTAGGTGTATCATTGAACATAAAGAAGAGATTCTTTAAAAGAAAATTAAAGCAATCTCTCAATTATAGATACCTCAAAACTAGAACTCCAGTGTACAATTCCTATGAAAGGTATATAATGTAAAATATAAAATTGAATAGCGACAAAAGAATGGGAGAAATATAAGTTTATACTATAGTTGAATGTTTCTAACATTTAAGAATAGATCGTGCCATTGAATTTTGAAAAGATTAATTTAAAAAGTATTCATGGCAGCGGCTTTGGTAATACCAAGAGTATATATGCTATGTTCTAAAACCCTGGATCATCGATATAATAAATGAAAGAAGTCATATACATTATGACTGGATAAAGGGAATGAAATAATTTTAAATGCATTTTTAGATATATATGTTAATATAAAGAAGATATTCTTTAAAATAAAATTAAAGCAATCTCTAAATTATAGATAGCTGAAAACTACTTCTCAGGTATGGAACTGTTGTTAAAGGTGTATAATTCCGAAATATAAAATTCCATAGGTACAAAGTAGGAGGAATATTAGTTTATACTAGAGATGAATATTCCTAATATTTAAGAACAGCTCTTGCTGATGAATTTGGAAAAGATTCACGGCAGTGGCTTTTAGTAATAGTAACAGTATATATTTATATTCTACAACACTGGATCATAGATGTAATAAATGGAAGAAGTAATATATTTTCTATTGTATACATTATGATTGGATAAAGAGAAGGAATTACTTTTAAATGCATTTCTTAGGTATGTCAGTTAATATAAACAAGAGATTCTTTAAGAGAAAATTAAAGCAATCTCTTAATTAATAGATAGCTCAAAACTAGATCTCATTTATGCTATTGTTGTTAAAGGTGTATAATTGTGAAATATTATATTACGTAGGGAAAATGAGTAGGAGAAACATAATTTTTTACTACAGTTGAATATTCCTAACATTTAAGAACAGCTCTTGCTGATGAATTTGGAAAAGATTCACGGCAATGGCTTTTAGTAATAGTAACAGTGTATATGTTATGTTCCACAACACTGGATCATCACTATAATAAATGGGAAGAAGTAATTAATTTTCTATCACATACATTATGACTGGATAAAGAAATTAAATATTTTAAATGCATTTTAGATAATTCGGTATATATAAAAAAGAGATTATTTAAAAGAAAATTAAAGCATTCTCTTAATTATAGATAGCCTAAAAATTATTTAATAAGAATAAAAGAATTGGACAAATATAAGTTTATACTAGAGTTGAATATTCCTAACATTTAAGAATAGCTCATGCCGATGAATTTGGAAAAGATTCACGGGCGTGGATTTTAGTAATACTAAGAGTATATATGTTATGTTCTAACCCTCTGGATCATCAGTATATAAATCAGATGAAATTATATATTTTCTATCCTATACTATATAACTGGATAAAGGAAATAAAATATTTATAAATGCATGTTTTAGGTATATCAGTTACTACAAAGAAGTAATGTTTTAAAAGAAAATTAAAGCAATCTCTTAATTATAGATAGCTCAAAACTAGATCTCAGGTAAACAATAGATTTTAAAGGTGTATAATTGTAAACTATAATATTGCATAGGGACAAAGAGTAGGAGAAATATAAGTTTATACTAGAGTTGAATATAACTAAAATTTAAGAATTGCTCTTGCTGATGAATTTGGAAAAAATTCACGCCAGTGGCTTTCAGTAATACTAAAAGCATATATGGTATGTTCTAACTCTCTGGATCATTGCTATAATAAATGGGAAGAAGTTACATATTTTCTATCATATATATTATGACTGGATAAAGGGAATAAAGTATTTTTAAATGCATTTTTTAGGTATATCAGTTAATATAAAATAGAATTTATTACAAGAAAATTAAAGCAATCTCTCTAAGATTGCTCAAAACTAGATCTCAGGTATACATTAGTTGTAAAGGTGTATAATTATAATTTAGGTATTTCTTAGGCACTATTTAATGGAAAAAAAAATTTTTTTACTAATGTTCAATATTGCTGACATTTATGAGTAGCTCATGCTGATGAATTTCCAAACATTCACGGCAGTGGTATTTTCAAATGATAAGAGTATATATGTTATGTTCTACAACCTTTCATTATCCCTTTAACTGCTGGGAAGAAGTTGTTTATTTTTTATCACATACATTATGACTGGGTACTCATAAAATATTATCAAATGTCTTTTTTAGATATATCAGCTAATATAAAGAAGAGATTCTTTAAAAGAAAATTAAAGCAATCTCTTAATTATAAATAGCTCAAAACTAGTTCTCAGGTATGGAAATGTAGTTAAAGGTGTATAATTGTGAAATATAAAATTCCATGGGATAAAAAGTAGGGGAAATATTAGTTTATACTAGAGTTGAATATTCCTAACATTTAAGAACAGCTCTTGCCGATGAATTTGGAAAAGATTCATGGCAGTGGCTTTTAGTAATAGTAACAGTGTATATGTTATGTTCCACAACACTGGATCATCGCTATAATAAATGGGAAGAAGTAATTAATTTTCTATCATATACATTATGACTGGATAAAGAAATTAAATATTTTAAATGCATTTTAGATAATTCGGTTAATGTAAAAAGGAGATTATTTAAAAGAAAATTAAAGCATTCTCTTAATTATAGATAGCCTAAAAATTATGTAATAAGAATAAAAGAATAGGACAAATATAAGTTTATATAATGTTGAATATTCCTAAAATTTAAGAATAGCTCTTGCCGATGAATTTAGAAAAAATTCACGGCAGTGGCTTTTAGTAATACTAAGAGTATGTATGTTATGTTCTAACTCTCTAGATCATTGCTATAATAAATGGAAAGAAGTTACATATTTTCTATCATGTACATTATGACTATATAAAGAGAATAAAATATTTTTAAATGCATTTTTTAGGTATATTAGTTAATATAAATAAGAGATTCTTTAAAAGAAAATTAAAGAAATCTCTAAATTATTGATAACTCAAAACTGATCTCAAGTATACAATAGTTGTGAATAGTGTAAAATTGTAATATGATATTGTATAGGGACAAAAGAATGGGAGAAATAAGAGTTGAGTATTTCTAACATTTAAGAATAGCTCATGCCGATGAATTTGGAAAGGATTCATGGCAGTGGCTTTTAGTAATACTAAGAGTATCTAACTCCTGGATCATCCCTATAATAAATGGAAAGAAGTTATATATTTTCTATTATATTCATTATGAATGAATAAAGTGAAAGAAATATTTTAAAATGCATTTTGTAAGTATATAAGTTAATATAAAGAAGAGATTCTTTAAAAGAAAATTAAAGCAATCTCTAAATTATAGATAGCTGAAAACAAAGAGTAGGAGAAATATTAGTTTATACTAGAGTTGAATATTCCTAACATTTAAGAACAGCTCTTGCTGATGAATTTGGAAAAGATTCACAGCAGTGGCTTTTAGTAATAGTAACAGTATATATTTATATTCTACAACACTGGATCATAGATGTAATAAATGGAAGAAGTAATATATTTTCTATTGTATACATTATGATTGGATAAAGAGAATGAAATACTTTTAAATGCATTTCTTAGGTATATCAGTTAATATAAACAAGAGATTCTTTAAGAGAAAATTAAAGCAATCTCTTAATAGATAGCTCAAAACTAGATCTCATTTATGCTATTGTTGTTAAAGGTGTATAATTGTGAAATATTATATTACGTAGGGAAAATGAGTAGGAGAAACATAAGTTTATACTACAGTTGAATATTCCTAACATTTAAGAACAGCTCTTGCCGATGAATTTTGAAAAGATTCACGTCATTGGCTTTTAGTAATAGTAACAGTATATATGTTATGTTCTAGAACACTGGATCATCGCTATAATAAATGGAATAAGTTATATACTTTCTATCCTATACCTTATGACTGGATAAAGAGAATTAAACATTTTTAAATGCATTTTTAGGTATATCATTGAACATAAAGAACAGATTCTTTAAAAGAAAATTAAAGCAATCTCTCAATTATAGATACCTCAAAACTAGAACTCCAGTGTACAATTCCTATGAAAGGTATATAATGTAAAATATAAAATTGAATAGCGACAAAAGAATAGGAGAAGTATAAGTTTATACTATAGTTGAATGTTTCTAACATTTAAGAATAGATCGTGCCGTTGAATTTGGAAAAGATTAATTTAAAAAGGATTCATGGCAGCGGCTTTGGTAATTCTAAGAGTATATATGCTATGTTCTAAAACCCTGGATCATCGATATAATAAATGGAAGTCATATACATTATGACTGGATAAAGAGAATGAAATAATTTTAAATGCATTTTTAGGTATATAAGTTAATATAAAGAAGATATTCTTTAAAAGAAAATTGAAGCAATCTCTAAATTATAGATAGCTGAAAACTAGTTCTCAGGTATGGAACTGTTGTTAAAGGTGTATAATTGTGAAATATAAAATTCCATAGGTACAAAAGTAGGAGAAAAATTAGTTTATACTAGAGATGAATATTCCTAACATTTAAGAACAGCTCTTGCTGATGAATTTGGAAAACATTCACGGCAGTGGCTTTTAGTAATAGTAACAGTGTATATGTTATGTTCCACAACACTGGATCATCGCTATAATAAATGGGAAGAAGTAATTAATTTTCTATCATATGCATTATGACTGGATAAAGAAATTAAATATTTTAAATGCATTTTAGATAATTCGGTTAATGTAAAAAGGAGATTATTTAAAAGAAAATTAAAGCATTCTCTTAATTATAGATAGCCTAAAAATTATGTAATAAGAATAAAGGAATAGGACAAATATAAGTTTATATAATGTTGAATATTCCTAACATTTAAGAATAGCTCTTGCCGATGAATTTAGAAAAAATTCACGGCAGTGGCTTTTAGTAATACTAAGAGTATATATGTTATGTTCTAACTCTCTAGATCATTGCTATAATAAATGGAAAGAAGTTACATATTTTCTATCATGTACATTATGACTATATAAAGAGAATAAAATATTTTTAAATGCATTTTTTAGGTATATTAGTTAATATAAATAAGAGATTCTTTAAAAGAAAATTAAAGAAATCTCTAAATTATTGATAACTCAAAACTGATCTCAAGTATACAATAGTTGTGAATAGTGTAAAATTGTAATATGATATTGTATAGGGACAAAAGAATGGGAGAAATAAGAGTTGAGTATTTCTAACATTTAAGAATAGCTCATACCGATGAATTTGGAAAGGATTCATGGCAGTGGCTTTTAGTAATACTAAGAGTATCTACTCCTGGATCATCCCTATAATAAATGGAAAGAAATTATATATTTTCTATTATATTCATTATGAATGAATAAAGTGAATGAAATATTTTTTAATACATTTTATAGGTATATCAGTTAATATAAAAGAGATTCCTTAAAAGAAAATTAAAGCAATCTCTTGATTATACATATCCAGAACTAGATTTCAGGTATGCAACTGCAGTTAAAGGTGTATAATTGTAAAATGTGATATTACATAGGGACAAAAGAGTAGGAGAAACATAAGTTTGTACTAGAATTGAATATTCCCAACATTTAAGAATAGCTATTGTCGATGAATTTGGAAAAGATTCACGGGAGTGGCTTTCACTAATACTAAGAGTATATATGTTATGTTCTCTCTGCATCATTGCTATAATAAATAGGAAGAAGTTAACACATTTTCTATTATATACATTATGACTGTCTTAAAGAGAAAGAAATATTTTAAAATGCATTTTGTAAGTATATAAGTTAATATAAAGAAGAGATTCTTTAAAAGAAAATTAAAGCAATCTCTAAATTATAGATAGCTGAAAACAAAGAGTAGGAGAAATATTAGTTTATACTAGAGTTGAATATTCCTAACATTTAAGAACAGCTCTTGCCGATGAATTTTGAAAAGATTCACGGCAGTGGCTTTTAGTAATAGTAACAGTATATATTTATATTCTACAACACTGGATCATAGATGTAATAAATGGAAGAAGTAATATATTTTCTATTGTATACATTATGATTGGATAAAGAGAATGAAATACTTTTAAATGCATTTCTTAGGTATATCAGTTAATATAAACAAGAGATTCTTTAAGAGAAAATTAAAGCAATCTCTTAATTAATAGATAGCTCAAAACTAGATCTCATTTATGCTATTGTTGTTAAAGGTGTCAAATTGTGAAATATTATATTACGTAGGGAAAATGAGTAGGAGAAACATAAGTTTCTACTACAGTTGAATATTCCTAATATTTAAGAACAGTTCTTGCCGATGAATTTTGAAAAGATTCACGGCAGTGGCTTTTAGTAATAGTAACAGTATATATTTATATTCTACAACACTGGATCATAGATGTAATAAATGGAAGAAGTAATATATTTTCTATTGTATACATTATGATTGGATAAAGAGAATGAAATACTTTTAAATGCATTTCTTAGGTATATCAGTTAATATAAACAAGAGATTCTTTAAGAGAAAATTAAAGCAATCTCTTAATTAATAGATAGCTCAAAACTAGATCTCATTTATGCTATTGTTGTTAAAGGTGTATAATTGTGAAATATTATATTACGTAGGGAAAATGAGTAGGAGAAACATAAGTTTATACTACAGTTGAATATTCCTAACATTTAAGAACAGCTCTTGCCGATGAATTTGGAAAAGATTCACGGCAGTGGCTTTTAGTAATAGTAACAGTATATATTTATATTCTACAACACTGGATCATAGATGTAATAAATGGAAGAAGTAATATATTTTCTATTGTATACATTATGATTGGATAAAGAGAATGAAATACTTTTAAATGCATTTCTTAGGTATATCAGTTAATATAAACAAGAGATTCTTTAAGAGAAAATTAAAGCAATCTCTTAATAGATAGCTCAAAACTAGATCTCATTTATGCTATTGTTGTTAAAGGTGTATAATTGTGAAATATTATATTACGTAGGGAAAATGAGTAGGAGAAACATAAGTTTATACTACAGTTGAATATTCCTAACATTTAAGAACAGCTCTTGCCGATGAATTTTGAAAAGATTCACGTCATTGGCTTTTAGTAATAGTAACAGTATATATGTTATGTTCTAGAACACTGGATCATCGCTATAATAAATGGAATAAGTTATATACTTTCTATCCTATACCTTATGACTGGATAAAGAGAATTAAACATTTTTAAATGCATTTTTAGGTATATCATTGAACATAAAGAACAGATTCTTTAAAAGAAAATTAAAGCAATCTCTCAATTATAGATACCTCAAAACTTGAACTCCAGTGTACAATTCCTATGAAAGGTATATAATGTAAAATATAAAATTGAATAGCGACAAAAGAATAGGAGAAGTATAAGTTTATACTATAGTTGAATGTTTCTAACATTTAAGAATAGATCGTGCCGTTGAATTTGGAAAAGATTAATTTAAAAAGGATTCATGGCAGCGGCTTTGGTAATACTAAGAGTATATATGCTATGTTCTAAAACCCTGGATCATCGATATAATAAATGGAAGTCATATACATTATGACTGGATAAAGAGAATGAAATAATTTTAAATGCATTTTTAGGTATATAAGTTAATATAAAGAAGATATTCTTTAAAAGAAAATTGAAGCAATCTCTAAATTATAGATAGCTGAAAACTAGTTCTCAGGTATGGAACTGTTGTTAAAGGTGTATAATTGTGAAATATAAAATTCCATAGGTACAAAAGTAGGAGAAAAATTAGTTTATACTAGAGATGAATATTCCTAACATTTAAGAACAGCTCTTGCTGATGAATTTGGAAAACATTCACGGCAGTGGCTTTTAGTAATAGTAACAGTATATATGTTATGTTCTACAACACTGGATCATCACTATAATAAATGGGAAGAAGTAATTAATTTTCTATCATATACATTATGACTGGATAAAGAGAATTAAATATTTTTAAATGCATTTTTAGATATCTCGGTTAATATAAAGAAGAGATTATTTAAAAAAAAATTAAACCATTCTCTTAATTATAGATAGCTTAAAAATTATGTAATAAGGATAACAGAATAAGACAAATATAAGTTTATACTAGAGTTGAATATTCCTAACATTTAAGAATAGCTCATGCCGATGAATTTGGAAAAGATTCACGGCAGTGGATTTTAGTAATACTATGAGTATAAACGTTATGTTCTAACCCTCTGGATCATCGTTATATAAATGGGATGAAGTTATATATTTTCTATCTTATACTATATGACTGGATAAAGGAAATAAAATATTTATAAATGTAAGTTTTATGTATATCAGTTACTACAAAGAAGCGATGCTTTAAAAGAAAATTAAAGCAATCTCTTAATTATAAATAGCTCAAAACTAGTTCTCAGGTGTGGAACTGTTGTTAAAGGTATATAATTGTGAAATATAAAATTCCATAGGTACAAAAGTAGGAGAAAAATTAGTTTATACTAGAGATGAATATTCCTAACATTTAAGAACAGCTCTTGCTGATGAATTTGGAAAACATTCACGGCAGTGGCTTTTAGTAATAGTAACAGTATATATGTTATGTTCTACAACACTGGATCATCACTATAATAAATGGGAAGAAGTAATTAATTTTCTATCATATACATTATGACTGGATAAAGAGAATTAAATATTTTTAAATGCATTTTTAGATATCTCGGTTAATATAAAGAAGAGATTATTTAAAAAAAAATTAAACCATTCTCTTAATTATAGATAGCTTAAAAATTATGTAATAAGGATAACAGAATAAGACAAATATAAGTTTATACTAGAGTTGAATATTCCTAACATTTAAGAATAGCTCATGCCGATGAATTTGGAAAAGATTCACGGCAGTGGATTTTAGTAATACTATGAGTATAAACGTTATGTTCTAACCCTCTGGATCATCGTTATATAAATGGGATGAAGTTATATATTTTCTATCTTATACTATATGACTGGATAAAGGAAATAAAATATTTATAAATGTAAGTTTTATGTATATCAGTTACTACAAAGAAGCGATGCTTTAAAAGAAAATTAAAGCCATCTCTTAATTATAAATAGCTCAAAACTAGTTCTCAGGTGTGGAACTGTTGTTAAAGGTATATAATTGTGAAATATAAAATTCCATAGGGACAAAAAGTAGGAGAAATATTAATTTATACTACAGTTGAATATTCCTAACATTTAAGAATAGCTCTTGCCGATGAATTTGGAAAAGATTCACGTCAGTGGCTTTTAGTAATAGAAACAGTATATATGTTATGTTCTACATAACTGGATCTTCACTATAATAAATGGGAAGAAGTAATATATTTTCTATCATATACATTATGACTAGATATGAAAAATAAAATATTTTTGAGTGCATTTTTAGGTATATCAGTGAACGTAAAGAAGAGATTCTTTAAAAGAAAATTAAAGCATTCTCTCAATTACAGATACCTCAAAACTAGAACTCCAGTGTACAATTCCTATGAAAGGTATATAATGTAAAATATAATATTGAATAGCGACAAAAGAATGGGAGAAATATAAGTTTATAATACAGTTGAATATTTCTGACATTTAAGAATAGATCTTGCTGATGAATTTGGAAAAGATTAATTTGAAAACGATTCAGGGCAGTGGCTTTGGTAGTACTAAGAGTATAACTGTTATATTCTAAAACCCTGGATATCGCCATAACAAATCTGAAGAAGTTAAATATTTTTTATCATATACATAATGACTGGATAAGGAGATTGAAATATTTTTAAATGCATTTTCTAGGTATGTCAGTTAATTTAAAGAAAGGATTCTTTAAAAGTAAACTAAAGAAACCTCTTAATTATAGATAGATCAAAACTAGAACTAAGGTATAAAATAGTTGTTAAAAATGTATAATTATAAAATATAATATTGCATAGGGACAAAAGAGTGGTAGAAATACAGTTGAATATTCTTAACATTTAAGAAAAGCACATGCCGATGAATTTGGAAAGCATTCACGGCAATGACTTTTAGTAATATTAAGAGTATATATGTTATACTATATATTAGTTGATAAAGGTGTACAAAGCTCATGCCAATGAATTTGGAAAAGATTCACCGCAGGGGCTTTTAATAATAGTAACAGTATATATATGGTGTTATACAACACTGGATCGTTGCTATAATACATCAAAAGAAGTAATATATTTTCTATCGTATACATTATGACTGGATGAAGAGAATTAAATATTTTTAAATACACCTTATGTATATTCATTAAAATAAAGAAAAGATTCTTTAAAAGAAAATTAAAGCAATCTCTCAATTATAGATACCTCAAAACTAGAACTCCAATATACAATACTTATGAAAGGTGTATAATTGTAAAATATACTAATCAATAGCGACAACAGAATGGGCATAATATAAATTTATACTATAGTTGAATATTGCTAACATTTAAGAATAGATCATGCCGATGAATTTGGAAAAGATTAATTTGAAAAGGATTCATGGTAGTCGCTTTGGTAATATTAAGAGTATACATGTTATGTTCTAACTCCCTGGATTATCGCTTTAATAAATCGGAAGAAGTTATATATTTTTTATCATATCATATGCATTATGACTGGATAAGGAGATTGAAATATTTTTAAATGCATTTTCTAGGTATATCAGTTAATATAAAAAAGAGATTTTTTATAAGAAAATTAAAGCAATCTCTTAATTAATAGATAGCTCGAAACTAGATCTGATTTGTGAAATTGTTGTTAAAGGTGTATAATTATGAAATATTACATAGGGACAAAAGAGTAGGAGAAACATAAGTTTATACTAGAGTTGAATATTCCCAACATTTAAGAATAGCTCTTGCCGATGAATTTGGAAAAGATTCATGGCAGTGGCTTTTAGTAATAGTAATAGTATATATGTTATGTTCTACAACACTGTTTTATCGCCATAATAAATGGGAAGAAATAATATATTTTCTATTGTATACATTATGACTGGATAAAGAGAATTAAATATTTATTAATGCTTTTTAGGTGTGTCAGTTCATATAAAGAAGAGATTCTTTAAAAAAAATATAAAGCAATCTTTTTATTATAGATGGCTCCAAACTAAATCTCAGGTATGTAATTTTTGTTAAAGATGTATAATTGTAAATTATGATATTGCATAGGGACAAAAGAGTAGGAGAAACATAAGTTTATATTAGAGTTTATTATTGCTGTAATTTAAGAATAGCTCATGCCGATGAATTTGGAAAGCATTCGCGGCAGTGACTTTTAGTAATACTAAGGGTATATATGTTATGATCTACCTCCATGGATCATCAGTAAAATAAATGCCAAGGTATTATATATTTTATATCATATAAAGTATGACTGGATAAAGAGAGTTAAATATTTTTAAATGCATTTTTAGCTATATCAGGTAATGTGAACAAGAGATGCTTTAAAACAAAATTAAAGCAATCTCTTAATTATAGATAGCTGAAAACTATATCTCAGGTATACAATAGCTGTAAAAGATGTATAATTGAAAAATATGATATTGATTAGGAACAAAAAATGGCAAAAATATAAGTTATTACTAGAGTTGAATATTTCTTACATTTAGGAATAGCTCATGCTGGTTAATTGGAAAAGATTCACGGCAGTGGCTTTTATTATTACTAAGATTACATATGTTATGTTGTACAGCACAGGTTCATTGCTATCATTAATGGGAAGAGGTTATATATTTTCTATCATATACATTATGACTGGATAAAGAATAAAATATTTTTAAATGCATTTTTAGGTTTATCAGTTAATATAAATGAGAGATTCCTTAAAATATATTAAAAATATCTCTTAATTATAGATTGTTGAAAACCATATTTCAGGTATACAATAGTTCTTGAAGGTGTATATTTGTAAAATATGATATTGCAGAAGGACAAACAAATTGGACACACAGAGTTGAATATTCCTAACATTTAAGAATAGCTTATGCCAATGAATTTGGAAAGGATTCATGGCAGTGGCATTTAGAAATACTAAGAGTATAGATTTTATGTTCTAAATCTCTGGATCTATGCTATAAAAAAGGGAAGAAGTTATGTATTTTCTATCATATATATTATGACTGGATAAAGAGATGAAATATTTTTAATAAATTTTTTACATATATCAATTAACATAAAGAAGAGATTCTTTAAAAGAAAATTAAAGAATTCTCTAATTATATGTAGCTCAAAACAAGATCTCCAGTATAGAATAGTTGTGAAAGGTGTATAATTGTAAAATATGATATTGAACAGCAACAAAATAATGGGAGAAATGTAAGTTTATGCTATAGTTGAATATTCGTAACATTTAAGAATAGCTTATGCCGATGAATTGAGAAAAGATTAATTTGAAAAGAATTCACGGCAGTGGCTTTTAGTAATACTAAGAATATATATGTTGTGGTGTACAACACAGGATCATCGCTATCATAAATGGAATGAAGTTATATATTTTCTATCATGTACATAATGGCTGAAAATGATGAAGAAATATTTTTAAATGAATTTTTTAGGTTTATCAGTTAATATAAAGAAGAGATTCCTAAAAAGAAAATTAATAAAATCTCTTAATTAAAGATAGTTCAAAAACAGATCTCTTGTATACAATAGTTCTTAAAGGTGTATATTTGTAAAATATTATATTGCATATGGACAAACGAATTGGAGAAATACAGTTGAATATTCCTAACATTTAAGAATAGCTTATGCCGATGAATTTGGAAAAGATTCACAGCAGTGCTTTTAGTAATATTAAGAGTATATATATTATGTTATAATTCCCTGGATCATCACTATAATAAATGGGAAGATGTTATATATTTTCTATCATATACATTATGACTGGATAAAGAGAATGAAAAATTTTTAAATGCCTTTTTTAACTATATCAGTTAGTGTAAAGAAGAGATTCTTTAAAAGAAAATTAAAGCAATCTCTTAATTATGGATAGCTCAAAACTAGATTTCAGGTCTATTTAATAATTTTTATAAGAGCGTTATTGCAAAAAAAAATATTGCATAGGCACAAAAAATGGCAGAAAAATATGTTCATACAAATATTTAGTTTAGTCAATTTTAAGAATAGCTCATTACGAAAAATTTGGAATAGGTTCACGGCAGTAACTTTTAGTAATACTAAGAGTATGTATGTTATGTTCTAACTCCTTGGACCATCTTTATAATAAGGAGTTATATATTTTCTGTCATATACATTTTTACTGAATAAAGAGAATGAAATATTTTTAAATATATATATATTAGGTATATTAGTTAATATAGGGAAGAGATTCTTTAAAAGAAACTTAAAGAAACTTCTTAGTTACAGATTACTCAACACCTATTACAAGTACTTATAATTGTTATATAGACACAAATGTAAAATAAGATATTGTGATTAGGAGTTGGATATGCAGAAAAAATCTGAGAAAATGCATATTTATATTAAATGTTATATTTGCTAACATATAAGAACATGCACATGCCATTGAATTTGGAAAAAATTCACTGTAATGGCTTATAATAATACTCTATACATATATATCATAAATCTGAATCATGGTATACAATTTTTGGTGGTTGCCACAGAAAATGGAGAAATGTTTTATTATTTTTATTTACAAATCACTTTGTAAAGTGAGTAAAATATTTGAAGATGCATTAAATTGGTATTTATGTTAATATAAGAATGAGATTCTTTATAAGAAAACTAAAGATGTCTCATAATTACAGATAACTCATTTACTAGATTACATTTATATATTTATTGTTAAAGGGGTGAAACACCAATATTAGATACTGTGAATAGGAGTGGGATATGCATAATAAGATGGGAGCAATTGTATATTTATATTAATTTTTGGTAATTGGTAATATTTAAGAAGCACATGCCGATGAGTTTTTAAATATTCATGGCAACGGATCTTAGTTATAATACAATTATGTTGTTATAGAAATATCATACATGTAGTTCATGTTCTACAATCTTCAATGATTGCCATAACCATTGCCGAGAAGTTGTACTTTTTTTTAATCTACAAAATGCCCTGATAGAGTATTATTTCTAGATGCGTTAAATAGGTATATAAGTTAATGCATGAGAGATAGCCTTTAAAAGAAAATTAAAGAAATCTCTTAATTACAGGTAACTCAATAGGTAGATTACAAGTACATAATTATTTTTATAGGCAGCAAAATGGTATATTGGAAATCGAAGTTTATTCATATTTGGATATCTCCACACAAACATGCACAGATTTTTTTTCTAGTATAAACAGTTTTAGCAAGGGAAGTTCCGTTAGCTTCAAGTCTCAATTGGCAGGAACGTGGCTATATCAAATAGTCCTCCTTACATCAAAACACTAACACGTTCACCCAAATTACGTAACATTTAAATTATTTCTATGGGGTTAACCACGTGTTTCAGACATCGTCAAATTTGAACTTTTTTTTAGTTTGGAGAATAAATTTCTGAAAGAGTAAAGTCCCCTTCATATAGCGAATGATGGATTAATTTGAATATAACCTGTATTAGTTCAGAGCTTCCAGTGTTGCTAAGTTTTTGTTTTATTTCAAGATAACTTCTGCATACTTTTTCTGCGCCTCTCCTTTTTTAGTTCTCGCATGTATCACAGTGAGGTGGAAGTGTGTTGTCCATCGATCGTAGCATTCTTCTCCAGGAAGTCCCCACTAAAATTATATCTACCGCATCTCAGAAGTCTGATGTCATCTTTCCTGCAATTTCTACACACACATTATTTGGAAATGGGCAAGAACGAATGTTTCCATTGCCGTAATTAATGTTCTGTCTAGAGGTCTAAATGATTCAGCCTTGTTTTATCCTTCATATGCCTCAAATTGGTATATAATCTTCTGACATAGCACCCTCTCCCGCTTTAGATCAGCACTGAGGGAAACTTTCTATATCCCCCCCCCCCCAAAAAAGCAAGAACCTTGTGTGCCCGTCCATGGAATAATTCCAAATGTCGCCTTCTTGTGCGCTCGGTCGTTTAGCAATCTCCTATTTCAAATGTGACTACGATAACCTACTTCTCGCAGAATCTTCGCGCTTAAAGACAGCCAGTACTGCAGCACTCTCCTCCACGCCTTTGAAATACAATTATTCAATTAGCGCCCGATGGAAACAGCAGAGTCGAAAGCTATAAGCTACATTGCTGTGGGACACCATGTGATAGTGGCATACGAGAACTACGAATCGTAGTTTGCATTTACGTATTTGCTAGCCCGACGAATATGTAGACCGAATGGGTACAGATAACTCCACACTTCAATGCAGACATTAATATACGGACATGGCCAGTCTGTGTTTGCCAGTTGAAGTGTACGGTCGATCATTGTAATTGAGTGGAGTTTACGGTTGCGGAATGTGCAGAAAGCTTTTCGTGTGCGGACAAGTCAGTGGGAACAGTAGATTAGAGGTTGAAGGGGCAAGTGCTCTCTTAGGAGACATTCGACCCACACCGTGTTTCCACGGCTGTTTTCCAATAGGTAGGGCAACGGGGAAAGTGGTACCACAAATCGACGATCTAGGAGAAGACGCAGTCTACGAACTACCGCCATGGGAGAAGAAATCGTACAGCATTCGATCAGTTGTACGTGAAATGGGTGTCGCGCACAGTGCTGTGTGGAAAGTAATACGGGAACAGCGGCATCATCAGAAAGTGCATGCTGACAGGAAGTCCTAGCTCGCTCACCTGGTCTTATCTACTTTATTTCTGTGGGGTTATGTGAAAATTCTTGGGTACGAGACTCAGTCAAGACCGAATAGGATCTCCAAACAAGACTTTTCGCTATCTGTGACATTGGTCGAATGACACCGGAGCTGTTCCAACCGGTTCAGTGGAAATTTGTGCGATGATGTCATGCCTGCATCGAAGTTGGGGAACGCCACTTTCAATATATTGTGAATGTAGCACCCTGTGAAAACTTCACAGGTAAATAAAGGTATTAACTCTACACACAGAGAATTTCACTTATAACTTTCGACTCTGCCGTTTCCGGTTCAGGGTTCCTGGTCTCAGATTGATACATTTGCCCCTCTCCATCGTCCCTGAAAGTTTGTATCATCAGCTCTGAAACATCCTATATAACAACGTGTGTATTAGAAAATATGAAGTCGAAACAGAAAAATTATTTTAATATTTTGTACGAAATATTAAATTTGGTAACCTAAAAACATGGTATTCTGGTTTACAGAAACGTTAATTTCTCAAGCTGCACCACGTGGAGATAAATGTGTTTAACCCCACCTAAAATCACCCACAGCATTCAAGACTCCAGGAACTAACAAAAGAAAGTGAGCAGCGACTGCCCTATTGACTCAGGAACGAAGTTGAGCATAATTTCGCATTTGCACCAGATTGGAATCTACTGTCCTGCCCTGAGTGATCAAGAGGATATAGACGAGAACCACCAGCGCTGCAAGTCGGAGAGATTGGAAAACTAACATGCTTGAGTGCAAATTGGTAGTTGTTAAGGGTTTGACATTTGTTTATACAAATAAATTTAAAGAAATCAAGGAATTATACATTTTTCTTCAAAGGTTGAAATTTAAATTTAATAAATATTCGAATATGTTTATCCTCAGAGACAAATTCAACGTTCTTTATTATTTCCAGTGGTTCTCTAACGGGTCCGCAAACCCCAGTGTAGCCACGAAGATCTAGAGTGCAGTATAATAAATAACGAGAAAACTAAAAATGGTATGGCTCCTGGCGCAACTTCTGCTCCTGACTTCAACGCAGAACGCATGGGCAAGAAGAAAAAACTCGGCTGCGGCGATTCTCCGCTAGGTAGCACTGGCAGCGCGACTGCAGGCACTGGGCTCTCCGGCACCTCTCAAGCCAAGAAGCCTCCTAGTGTCGGCCCTCCGCTGGCATTTCCTCGCCCTGCAAGCACGCCGCAGGCCTCTCCTACAGTCACGACTCCTCCAGCCGGACGGTCATAGATCAACTAAAGGCAGCAAAGGCTAGCAGCGACGTCCAAGCGTTCTGCAACATTTTCTTCTCCATCAATGACGCTGCTAAACATTTCGCCGCCACAACTTCTCCTCCCCGCACAGTTGAATCACCCGCCACTGCTCCTCCCCCTCCCGAAAAAACAGCAACCGGAAACCCGACCAAACCGAAACTTTCGGCACCACACAGACTCCCAAGCCATCAGAAATTCCTGCACCACCACAAACCATTCTTGACCTCAACCAAACTCCCATCCGTACCTGCAGTGTCGTCGCCTTGGAGGTCCCGAGAGGATACTCGCCGACCTATGTGCTCAAAGCCGCTCAGGGCCTCTGGCCCTCCGCGGTTAGAGCCATTAGGATTAGATCCTCAAGGGGTCCAACTGTGTTCATGCGCATTGTACTTCTGGACAGCTCAGACAGCGCCAACGCCATCGCCTCTGGCCTGCCCGTGGCGGGTAAGCTGCTGAAGATTCAGGCCAATAGAAGTACGCGCGTGTCACCGTGTCGGCGGTGCTGCGGATACGGGCACGAAGAGGACAGCTGCTCTTCAAAACCAAGGTGTCACTACTGTAGTGCCGAGGAGCTCACATCACATTGCCAACGGCAAGACCTAAAACACCGCTGCCTATTCTGCGTCACCTGCGGTGGCTCAGGCCACTACACTGGACAGGTCCGTTGCCCGAGGCACCCGAGCTACCAACTCCCGAGCCAAACTATGCAGAGAACCCACAGGACCACCCACGCAACCATCCTAGGCGCCGAAACCAGAAGCCAGCACCCTCTGCAACGAAAGCCCTGGTAGTGGCTCTCAGTGCCTCTATTGAGGCGTTGAATGCCGCTGTACAGAGCCTCGACACCACTGCTGCGCGACTGGCAGAGGTAGTTCAGGACCTTCAGCGCAGCCAGATCACTCTGGATCACAACAACACAGACTACGAGCTGGAGGTAACCTCCAGCCTCGCACACCTGCACTCTCGCCAAGAAGTCGCTTAATTGCAGCTTTCAAACCTTGAGGAAAGCAGCAGCAGCAGCAGCAGCAATGAATACCTTCTCCGCAGCATTGACGAGCTGTACGCTTTTCTTTCCTCCTCAACACTGCACGGCCCGGGCAAGATTGGCAAGAAGAAGGGCTCCAGAACTTAAGGAATGACAATCCCCCCCCCCCAAAACAACCGTTTTCTTCCGTCCAGAACCAGCAGCGGAAGACCAGAAGCTCATTAAAGCGAAGCCTGTGGCCTCGGCCCAGGTTAAACAGCATTGAGCTTGGTCGAAAGCTGGATAGGTGTCCAGTTCACCCAACTAAATTATATACTCCCGATACATAACCATTATCAGAAAAACATCAACTTCTAAGTACCTGACAGATAAAGTCGGCTAGGCTAGGTACTGTCGTCGTCGACCATCCACCTGGGAAGAACCTAGGTGACCTGTACTGGCATCTGGCAAAAATGGTATGAAAGTTCAATCTTTATTAAGATAAAATAATTGAAATCAAATTTAAAACGACTGTTTGTTCCAGAGGGAGCTTTCAAATGATAAGTCGAAGACATGGACCAAGCAGAACATTATAATATATACAGCCTAAGAAAAAAATAATACACTAGCTCGAAGCGTTAATTTGTCTTAAGTTCTGTTCGGTTCAGTGCTCGATGTCCCTACGCACCGATCTTACGGTTTTAGACACGTTCTATCGCCACCATTCCGAATGAGTTGTCCATAGCAACATATGCTGATATTTGAGCAGTTAAAAGCAGGTGTCTAGCAACGAAACCTATTTAAGTTCGAATGTAACCCATGTGTGACTTTTTTTTAAGTAAAAATATTTAGTGCAAATAAAATGGCTTCCAAACGCAAAGGCTTATTTGAATTTTAAGGCATTCAAATTCACACACACTCACAAAACTAAAGTAACCCTTCAAAATAATTACTTTTTTTTTGTTAATTTTAGTTTTTACTTTAGAATATTTAATAAATACTGCTGCATTTATTTTTAAAACAAAGGTTAACTAACGTTTTTGTGTTTCTGCATAAATGCCTTAAAATTCAAATTGTGCATTTTCAATTAAAATATATTAAACATTAATTTTACATTTAAACTCTTAACAGATAAAAAAATTAGCATGATGAATTTTCAACCACATTCTAATGTTCTTACTAGACACGTGCTCTTGGCCGTTCAGCCATCAGAACACCTGGCCCAAGCAAACTAATTTTCTGCTTATGGAACATGGTTTCTGCTTGTCATCCTGCCCCCCTCTCCCCGCCTTAGGGTGTATCGTTATAGTTTTGCCGGTAATTGCACAATCTTTCGACATGATATTTTTGATAACTATCGTAGGAGGCCATGAAGGTGTTGAGGCCTTTCGTACCAACCACTGTGAAAAATAATTTACTGCACTCGTGTATCTAAACAGAAAACCTAGAATCAAATCAGAATAGTTTCATCCTATTACGGTTTATTAGTAAAATCTAGCATCACCCCTCTTATTCAGGAATTAAAATTGACTGATAATGTCGTGGCTTCATATTTTGTTGGTTATAATTTATATTTTTGTAAGTATTATATACTTTCTGAATATAAATTATTGATTACTATTGCCTAACAATACTCTATAATATAAATATTAGAAAAACATGCATTTATTTGTTTTTAATTTCAAATTATGTAAAACAGTGGTGATAAACTTTTAAAAAAATTATTTAGTATGCAAAATTAGGATTAAGTTTAATTTATATATAGAAATAGTTCTTTCACTCTAATAGTGTGTGGTACATTAGTTGGAAAGGAAGAATCAGATATGAAAATTTTGATTCTCAGCTGTGATCAAAGTTTTTAATGGCTGTTTCTTCCTTTCCAATTTTAAATGAAATCCACGAAAGACACCCTTAAAGAGAATTCGTAGTGAAAGAAAGTTTGAGAACCTCTGAAGGCTTTATAAACATTGTTCATTTTGTAAATGTACAAATATATTATGTATTATAATAAAAATTTAACAAGAAGGTAATTAAAGCATGGTAGAAATTTGCATTTAAAACTAATATGTATACATAATAATTCAGTTTATAACTAATAGAGGGCAAAATGTCTTTCTACATAGAGGAAGTAATATTAATGTTAGATAAAATTGCCCTAACTAACTTTCTCTGTCTACAATAGGCTTGGCAGTATATACATAGCTTGCAATTGACAATACAGCTTTCGGTCAATGGTAATTTTTTCCCAGGTAGTTGAGGGTATGCGATACATAGTAATGAATAATGTGTTTAGTTTCTATAGAAATTATATTGGTAGCAAAATCATCAGTTTCATCTTTTAAAAACAATTAATAGGATAAATACAAAATGCTGTAACAATTATTTCAAAATCAGGTTTTAACTAATTCAAATAAATTGATAATATCATAAATATTCTTTATAATGATAAAGTTTTACAAAAATATAGCTTTAACACTAAAAAAATGTGCAGCTGTCAAAATACTTTATGTAAATGCCTGGCCATAATACAATGATTATTTAGATCTGTGTTTAGTGAAAAAAGTAAAGTGTATCATTCTGTCAGTTAGTTGTATTTAACAATTTGTATATATGTTTCCTATTTATATTTTATACAAATGATCTTGACAATTATTTAATGTTTGTTTCGCCTGTACATGATGATGCATCATTGACAATGAGTGACTGGTTTGAACTGTTGAGACTTGAGGGGATCGACTTGAGAAAACCAAAATTTCTAAATTTATTGGTTAATCCACTCAGTTTTCATCATACAATAATGGTATGTAATAAAAATCAGGTATACAGTTTCAGACAAACACATCACATATTTCCTAAGAAATACTTAACGGATTTGTCTAATAAAAGGCCCCTTACTGTGCAGTTTTCAAAAATTTTAAGAAAAGAAAAACCTAAATTTTGTTTTCCAAAAACATGGTAAAATTTTTACATTTTTATTTGAATAAAGTGTTCTTTTAGAAAAAAATGCTACTCTTGCTTAGTTCATTTTGTTGTAATTTTAAATATAAATGGGATATTGCATGAGCAGATATTGTTTCTTTTATATATTTACATTTTCTTGCACTTTTATATATCCATATCTCGAGGCCTCTGTTGAAAATTTCAAATTTATTGATGAAGTTCAGCGGCATCACAAGATGCAATCTGAATTTCCATTTGTGTAAGAAATAGCAGTTTTGATAAGAACGACTTTTATATTTAATAGATCTCTATCCGTGCATAGGGTCAATTAAAGAGTCATGTGGCAGATTTTAAAAGTGAAATTAGGACAAATTATTCCCCCCAAAATGTTTATTTTGATGATTTTTTTTTTAAATCTTTCCCCTTACAGTAATAAAAGTTGTAACTAAATTTTAACGATGGTGTCTAGCTAATAATTTAAATGTGATGTTAAATAAAACTGCTTGTTAATACTTAAGCAATAAGAGTTCAAGTCCTTTAGCTTTTAAATCTAATGGTTTTTCTTAATTTCCATGATAAGTAATATTAGGAATTATTTTAGACCGTTATTTGCCCTGAAAGAACATTTTTATTAAACTAGGTGACCAAAATTATTCTGACTTTGCTAAATTTGAAATGTGTCTATTGCAGAGCGAACAGCAGATAAATTCTCTGTAGAGGGCGGCAGACAAAGAAACAAACGACGTAGCCTGTCGGTTTGTTTACAGAGTGCGGTCCTGTTAGTTGCAGAATATCGTACTTTTGAAGCCGATTTTGTGCAAGGCAAAGTGCACTAATTTAGTAATTGCGTTATCCATTCAAGCAGACTCCCGGTCAAGTCCGAGTAAATTTGATCACCCAGTGTATATAATTAGTCATGTAAAACATGCTTTGCTAGTATATGTTCAGAAAGGTGTTTTGACATTAATAACATATTAACATTGTTTTAGTGTAACCTATTTCATATTAAAATATACTAAATTTGCGCTCTACTATTGATTATTACAGAAAAGAGAACTAAGAAAAGTTTTAATCATAAGCCTAGTGACTCCAGGGAATTTTTTCAATATTATTTTTATGCTAATTTAAAAAGGAGTTTAAAATTAGAGTTAATGTATTTGTTTAAACTCTTGCATAATGTTTGAATATAAAATGTACATAAGTAAAGAGAATGTTTAAGATATTTAGGTTCTAGTTTTTTGAAATTCATTAGAGGACTGCTGATGAGTCAGATAGGTTCCAGTAGCAGTTAAGAAAATTTTAAAATGTTATAAATTTGTTTACAATTTTCAGAGAGAAGTGCGCACAATGATTTTACAATGCAAATAAATAATGTGCTTATTTGTAATTATAAAGTTGTTAACATTTCTAAGCTACCTGTGTGTCTTAAAAGTAGAACTGTCAACGCACTTTCTACTGAAAGCTTATATGTAATAAATTCAAATATTTTCAAAAAGTAATAATATTTAACGGACCTCGTCTTTTGCTAATTAACGGATATTTTATACTTCTTATTTTGACGAGTATCTGTACTTTGTAAGGAAAAAGACAACGAATAAATATTTTGTCTGGAATTCTGTAATGTTTCGTTAATTACAATGATTAAACTTCAATATCATTCTAGCATTATTGTTAGTTGAGTAAATGTTTGTTTCATATATATTTACGTATTATTGCAAGTTTCATCACTTTTTAATTAACCTGTATCCGTCAGTTTTATAAATTTATAGTGAACTGAAATAAACTAAATTTTCTAGACACTTTATTATTTCTCCCATACTGAAATGATAAGCATAATAGCGCTCTTAGTGGCAGAACGTAAATATTATTGTAAAGCTCTGATATTAATTTGTTTTATATTAAACGCTAAGGGACTATATGCAATTATTGTATTAGTAAATTGTACTATAGTTATAAAAATTTACATATTTTTCCCAATTAACAATGGCTATTAGAAGCGCTGTTATGTTTCTAAATATATCTCAATACGTACATAATTATCCCAGTTTTATATTTACAAAACAAATTTAATGTATTAAATATGTTCTCTGTAGCTTACTTTGTATACGAGTACAAATTTTTAATTCCTACAAAAATAAACACTACGTAACTTTTCAGAAAAAAATAGTTTTATTTCTTAACATAATCTCCTTTCAAATTTATACAGTTATTGCTCTTTTCAATTTGTGTAACGCCTCCATAAAATGAGATTTCGTCAGCTCGTCAAAGTATGCATTTTATTTTTGGTGACCTAATTACTTGATTGAGATTTCTTTCCTGCTAGCTATTTCGTGTTGGATCAAAAAGTAGTTCGAGGGAGTCAAATCTGGAGAATAGAGGGGATGAGGAATGATTTCCTATTTTAAGTTAAATAATTTAAAGGTAGCTCTCTCAGAAATGTGAACTGGCGCGTTATTGTGATTAAACACTACGATTCTTCTTCATTACGTCGTTAGTATAGTGAAATAATAACCGATTATGGTTTTGCCTTTTGGCAAAAAGGTAATTTTGTCCTGGAATTCCCCAAAAAATAATCTGTCATCTTTCCTGCTGAGGGGATTGTTTTTGTCTTCTCAGCAGTTTCTCTGGCCTGCAACCCACTGTTGGTCTGCTCCTTAGTTTTCAGCTTGTAGTGGTGTACCAACTTTTCATCGACTGTCACATACAGTCTCCGACATTCATTTTGATTCCGTTTAAACAGCTCCAAATGCGCAAGACTAGCAGTTTCTTCTTTTCTAGTCAATCGTTACCAAACGCGGCAGCCACCTCGCCGATAGCTTTTTACTTTCCAGATGATTGTGCTAAATATTATGTAACCTGTCTTCAGAAATTCCTGCAGCACCATCCTGCGGATTTTTTCAAATATTTTAGGAATAGTTGTCTCGACAAGACGCTCCAAACGGTCCGCGCATTGCTTGTTTGTTCGGCCACATCTAAAGTCGCGAAACCATTTTAAGTGAATATATAGATTCTCTGTAATGTTTGTCCAGATTTGCCTTAGTTTCTGCTGGCGTTGCACTTTTCCAAAGTCTATAAATACGCGAAATTCATGTTTCTTCACTTTGAACGCTCATTTTGAAATTTAAGCAGGAAACAACCCTGAAATACAGCCTAAGCTTCGTAACTAATAATGAACATCAGCTCTCAACAGTAGCCACATTGCCAAGGTAACGATGAGAACATTCTAGTGCTACCACCTATTGAGTTTGCACAAACTTATCGAAGCCTTCAAATCAAAATTTCGCAATGTAAAATAAAAATTTAAGAAACATATCCCTGCTGTTGTAAGAGTTCATCTTTGCGAAAAGAACGGATTATAACGTTTAAAATACATCCCCGAAGCTACAGTTATGAGAACACAAATAGAATGCATAGAATACTTGAACACTATTTCAAATACTCTGGTGTGATAAGAGGACGTGGAAATGAACCTTTTTGCTTAATAATGTTCAAAAATGCTTAGTTCTCAACTTAGTGGTATGAGGGAAAATATAAATTGATCTCAACTTATAAAACTACTTTATTTACTTTTTATGGCTATATAGTAACTTTTTTTTTTAATCTTATACCAGATATTAAGAAAATGGTATTGACAAACTATAGCAACTGTTCAAAAGAGCGACCGACATTATTGACACACAGAACAACGCTGTACGATTGAAAGACGAAACCTTCCAAATATCTGTGCACATTTACGAAGATCTTCAAAAACAAGAATAATTCAAGCAACTAATTTTTCTTATTTATATATTAAATATAAATACGATAAAAGTAAAAAAATTGTTTAAAAGAAAAGTAAAGAAATTAATTACAGATAACTCTTCACTAATTACATGAATATAGTTATTGTTATAGTGGCACAAATGCAAAATAAGATATTGTGAATAGGTGTTGCATACGCAGAAAAGAGTGGGAGAAGAGTATATTACAGGTAATGTTTGGTAATATTTAAGAACAAGTAGATGCTGATGAATTTGGAAAAAAAATACGGTAATGGCTTTTAATAATACTCTATACACATATATCATAAATATGAGTTATGGTCTACAATCTTTGGTGGTTGCCTCAAAAATGGAGAAAAATTATTTTTATCGCGTACAAAATAACTTGATTAAGAGAGTAAAATTTTTTGAGATGTATTAAATAGGCTTATAAGTCAACAGAAGAGAGAGGTTATTTAAAAGAAAATGGAAAAAATCTTTTAATTACAAATAACTCATAACTGGATTACATGTATATAATTATTTTTATACAGCATAATTGGTAAATAAGATATTATGAATATGAATTGAATAGGCAGAAAAGGTTGGGTGAAGAATATGATTATACCAAAGGTTAATATTATTGACATTTAAGATCAACTAATGCAAATAAATCTGAAAAGATTCATGGAAGTGGCTTTCATAATACTAATTGTTATATAGTTCAATTCTGGATGGTCGCCACAACAATTGGGGAGAGTTGTATTTTTTCTATCATATAAATATGACTAATTCAGAGAGTGAAGTATTTTGAAATGCATTTATTCTGTGTATAAGCTAATATAAGGGAGAGATTCTCTAAAACAAAATTAAAGAAATCTCTTAACTACACCCAACACTAGCTTACATATATATAGTTAGTGTTGCAGGGGCACAAATGTAAAATAAGTTGTGAATAGGCATTGGATAGGCAGAAAAGAGCGCGAGAAAATACATATTTATATTAAAGATCATGTTTGCTAACATTTAAGAACAAGCACAAGCCGACGAATTTGGAAAAAAAACTGAAAACTAGATTACATGTATATAATTGTAGTAATTGCCAATTAAGATATTGAATAGGCACAAAAATAGTAGAAAAATAAGTTTATACTAAAGTTGAATATTACTAACATTTAAGAACAGCTTATGCCGATAAATTTGGAAAAGATTCACGGCAGTGGCTTTTAGTAATACTAAGAGTATAAATGTCATGTACAATCCTTGATGATCGCTACTACAAATTGGGAAAAGCTATATATTTTCTATCATATACATTATAATTGGATAAAGAGAATGAAATATTTTTAAATGCATTTATTAGGTTTATTAGTTAATGTAAGGAAGAGATTTTTTAAAGAAAATTAAAGATAACTCCACACTACATTCCATGTATATAGTTATTGATATAGAGGCTCAAATGCAAATACGATGTTGTGAATAGGCGTTGGATAGGCAGAAAAGGACGGGAAGAATAAAGAACAATAGCATTCTCTCTTATTATATTGTCCTATTAATTTCATGTTCTTTCTCTTTGTGTAGCTTTTGCATGTTATTTCTTCAGCTCTGTTCATTTATTTACTTAAATATTAAATATTTACACGTGTAGTGTTTTTATAATTTTATATAGTTAGTAATATTCCATAGTTTTAGATTTTTAAATAATATAAGGATGCCATGTAAGCTCTATAACAGCAATTTGCACGATCGCAACTGAAGGAGATAGTTGTGGAGCCCTCTTAAATATTGTATATTATTTTTATATAATTGTGTTTATATAATATCTGTTTATATATACATACACGTGGTTCATTCTCCATGCTCTTCTTCAGGTTTACCCCATATATAAAAGGCTATTTTTAATACTGATTTTTATATTTTTTGCTTTTTCCAATCAAATCCTCTGTGTAAGTGTGTGTATGTGTTTGTTCTTTCTTCCGTTTCTGTACTTTTATATCATCTTTTCATATTCTGTACAATTTGTGTAGTTTTGATTTTTCTCTGAATATATGCACAGTTTTCCTTGCTTTCTTCTAAAGTTATCGTCTACTGTAATGTATGATTTCCTGCAGTTTTTTTTTCATGGTAGCCCCATTTCCTAATCATTTATTAATATAATTTAATAATATTTAAATATGTCTGTTCTTCCCTTAATAAAAATTAGCTCTATTCCGCTTCCTTTGCTATCATATATTTAATATTTTGTACCTCCAACGTTCCATGTAGAACTATTTCTTCATACACTGTCCTATTTATATAATGTGTATTTTCTTTGTGCTTTTTATATTGTTCTTCCTTCTATCTCTGTCTAATAATGTTTATTTAACTATGTATTTTAATTTTTGTTATGATTATTTAATTTTTATATTTAGTAATATGACATTGTTTTCGTATTCTAAATAACATAAGGAGGCGATGTAGGGTCTATGACGGCTATTGGATGATCGCCAGGGAAGGGGGGCTTCTTATTCTTATTTTTTTATGAAGGTGTTTATTATTTGCTTTACCCACTTCCTTTTGGTATTCATTTGTTATACACCACATTTGTAATTGCTGTTTCCAGTATTAATTATTTTAATCCATTTATATTCATTCCCTATTGTGTGTGTGTGATTGTTGCTCTCTTCTGCTTCTGTTATAATTTCGTTTGATATGTTTAACTTGTGTAACTTTGGTTTGCCTTTTATTATGTACCCATGCGTTGTTCCTTTTAATTTTCGTGTATTTTAATGGTTCTCTTCGTGTAGTTCTTCCCATGTTTTCCCATTTCTTTATTTTTTAAAAAAATATTAATATTTAAGTATTTTTTCAAAATTAAAATTAGCACTACTCCACTTGCTGTAATAAGGGGACTTGTTTCCTTTATCTGGTTAACATTTTATAGAAAATTTCTTTCTTCTTACACTGTTCTATTAATTTAGCGCTCTTTCTCTTTGTGTGGTTTTTATATGTAATTACTTTATTCTCTGTCTCATTGTTTACTTAAATGTATATATTTATATATGTAGTGTATTTAGTAATATTCCATAGTTTTAGTATTATAAATTATATAAGGAGGTGCTGTAGGCTTTATAACAGCCAATGAAGGGGGTGGGTGTGGGGCGCTGTTTTATATATATATATATATATATATATATATATATAAATTAATTAATTTATTTATTTAATATTTGTTTTTATATATTTACTTGGTTGTATCTCTATCCTCTTCTTCAATTTTACCCTATAAATAAATGACTATCTGTAACATTTATTTTTATTTATTTATTTTTTTTTTTTTCCTTTTTCCAATCAAATGCTCTGTATGTGTGTATGTATGTTTGTGTGTTTGTTCTTTCTTCCGTTTCCTTACTTTTATATTATCTTTTCATATTGTGTACAAATTGTATAGTTTTGTTTTTATCTAGTTTATATATATATATATATATATATATATATATTTATTTATTTACGTGGTTCTTTCTCCATTCTCTTCTTCAGGTTATCCTAATATAAATGGGTATTTATAATATTTTTATATATATATTTTTTTTTTACTATTTCCAATAAAATTTTATATAAGTGTGTGTGTTCTTCTGTTTCTTTACTTTTATATTTGAATGGTTTTTACATGTAATTTCTTTATTCTCTGTCTCATGGTTTATTTAAATGTACATTTTTACAATTACATATTTAGTAATATTCTATGGAGTTAGTTTTATGAATAATATAAGGAGGCGATGTAGGCTCTATAACGGCAAACTGGACATCGCCACTGGAGGGGGCAGGTGATGAACCCCCCCCCCCATTTTTTTTTTTTTTTTTAAAGTTTTTTATGAAGGTATTTATTATTTGATTTTATTTGCTTTATCTCTCCTTTCTTAAAGGTGTTCTTTTGTTTTATTCCATAATTTAAATATATGTTTATGGTATAATTATTTTTATTCTAAAATAGACCATAATATGTATCGTATTCTGTGTGTGTGTGTGATGTTTGCTTTCTTCTGTTTGAGTCTTTTTTAAATATTATTTTGATATGTTTAATTTGTGTAGCTTTCGTTTATATCTGATTATATACCCGTTTATCTCCATGTTAATTAAACACTCGTACAACTGTAATTAATAAAGTCATGCACATTATAATTCTTGGAATTTCAATTCATGTATTGTATTTCAGTTTATCTATTGGATGAAAGGAGCATAAATCATCCTTGGAGCCAGAAAGTGGTCTCGATGAGGGGATTTATAAAGGTTATAAACACTTTTCTTTGATCTTTTATAGCTTTGTAGAAAAACGTTTTGGAAAAAGCAGACGTTTGGCAAGCAGGCCTTTCTTTTGTAGCAATTGGAATGACCTACTGTGCAGATGGTATTCTTGTACCATGAAATAATGTTTTGATCAATTAAAAATGGGTAAGGGGTCAACCCTAGTACCAGGGGACGTGCTCTAACATATAAACAAACATAACTACAACCTCCCTCTGTGAGACAGCTAGATCTCTCAACCACTTCTAAAACTAAGAACAAACGGGAAGGGTGCAGCAGCCCTTGTGAGCCCCTGTGCCCGCGGTAAATTGCAGAGTAGTGGCTCATAGGCGACAGTGATAATGGCGAACGTTATCTCATCCGGGGACCTCGTCGGGTACAGTTCCCTTAGTTGCAGTTTGTTCATCATGTCGCTTGTGCGTGCGGCACTGTTCGTGCTACTAGCCCTACTTTGTGCGGAGTCCTATCTCTCTGCCCCCTCCAAAATGTGTCCACGGTAAGTGCCAATCTTTTGTTCTGAACCAAGTAAGGAATCTTGTAGCAAGTTAGAAACTTAGCATATGAACAACCGTTCAAGAACTTCAAACATGAAGAAGTTCTTATCTGAGAAGACTCCTTTCTATTTGTGATCCTTAATGTCTCTAACAGATCTACAAAAACCTAAAGAAATCTGTAAACTAAAATTCAAGCAATTTCAAGGCCATGCTAACATGCAGAATTATTTACAGTGTAGATTGATACAAAAGAAATATTAGATCGGCTGTAACCGACACACTTTCAAAGTGTTCATTTTTTTACATTCATTTAACATAAAACGAAATAAAGCAACTACTTCAGGAATTAACACGAAACTTCACAGCCGGCTATTCAGCAAAACCTTACTACTAACCAAACTATACACTGAACATCAAAATGTAATGTACTTGAATGAGAATGGGTGATTTTTGTAAAACTAGTGTGCGCTGAATTCAGACATGAAATCCCACATTCCCCGTCATTCGATTGTGTTTTAAATATATCATAAAAGCATTCAAATTATGCATAATTTAAATACTTATTTAATTGTGAAATGCATCCTCTCAAAGCATTAATTAGTATAAAATGTATGCGAAAAACACAAAAATAATACCTAGAATTACCTACAGTCACAATTTTTATTAGTTATCGTAAAAAAAAAAATGAAAAAATGCTTGATTTTACTCAACTTTTCAAAAATATTTCTGGGAGAATTCTTCCTGTAAAACACATCAGGAACATCTTTAATTAGTTGTCCAAAATATTCAGCTAACATGGTTGATGAGCGTTTTTATAAGTTTAGTTTTCTATGACAGCAACGTTCCTAATGAAAACGTTCTTCCACCCACGACACCCACATTAGGAGGAAATACGTTCACGTGGAAAAGTAAGAAATATAATTACACCTCAAAGTTCTGCATGCCATTAACATGCCGCAATTTCCAGCCCTTACATTCCCCAGAAAATTACTACACACTTCAACCATGCTTATTTCTCGTTGTCCATTCCAGATCTTCAAAATCACTTTCTTGTATTATTTTATGAATTTGTGACTCAATAAAAACTTCTTCTTTCAGTTTGGCTTAATTTAATCCCAAACATTTTTCTACCAAATACTGGAAACATCTAAGCTCTCTGTCCAAGGCATTTAAGACTTCTTCATGGAAAGGGCTAACAGTAAATTTTTGTTTTTGTTAAAGTGTGGTTTATTTCTGACATTCGTTCAATTCGGGAGCATTACTCTTTAATTTTATAACCTTTATTATTAGTTCAACATTTCCACTTACACAGAAAGCAACAAAAATTGGTAAAACTACTTTTCATTCATAGAAGTAATTTTATTTCTTTAAGATCGTCACTGATTTTTCCCTTGTGTTTTTTTCATTACTACATTCCCCGAGCTTGGTTGGATTATACGCAGCATTTACCAATATATAGTCTGCCGCACTACAGGACACCCTCCTTATGTAAACGTACGTTGGCCATTATTTCCAAGAATATATATATATATATATATATATATATATATATATATATATATATATATATATATATATACACGATATCGTAAAACTAATTTCATTTTCTCATTGCGGCATACAAATACATCAGATTAATGCATTTTAAGTCTGTTGCAAATTTCAGTGTTGCACAGTGCTAGCACTGCTGGAGAGTGTCTGCATAAGAGCATTGTTACTTCAAATGTAATGTTGTTTGATACTGAAATAAATGAAAATTTTTCAAAACTTAATACTTATGACTGTTTTGTTATTAATACAATGTTTCACTATAATTATCTAATAAATTTTACAAGAATTATATAGTGTGAATCATCTAAAATTTGCACCGCATATATTTCTGAAATGGGAGGTGCTATTGAGGTACTTACTTTCACATAATTGAAGTTTGTGCATAGATTGCAATTATGAGTCCCTGCCTAGAGTTAATAATTATTAAAATGTGTATTTCTTGAAAAAAGTTGCAATTTTCAAATGAACAATACCTATTGACATCAGGTAAATAAAACTAGAGCAAATTAGAATGTCAATAGTGTTTTTGCACGATTGTAGTGCAAGTAGTTTACGAGTTATAATAATATGAAAATTTAAAATATCTAATGTTGCATACTCCAGGTAGCTGCTTAGTAACTACGCTGCGATGCTCGTATGTTTGTTTACATTTTGCTGCTTTTACACTGATTGCATTGGGACTTCCTTGCCAGTACTTTATGATAGTTCTGAAGCAAGCAGGGCGTGCTGGAAGATGGTATTTACTAATGCTGAAAAAGTCGATATGCCTATGGTGTATGGAGAAACAAAGGGGAACTGTTCTTTGGCCTGTCCGTTCACCAGATTGGACTCCTTCAAATATTTCTCTGTGCGGAAGACAGTCTACAAGGACATACTGACTACACAAGATTTTTTTTTTTTTTTTTTTTTTGATTGGGTTTATTTACGGACGGTCTTTAGCATCTCAGGTCATCAGTGTCCCAGTCAATTAAGGGCGTGAAACAGCGATAAATTTTGCTCAGAGGAGACCTCTTTTAGGCTTGTTCTTTTTTATGCCGTAAATGCACGACATGGAACCCGCGGCTTTACTTTCCTCTTGAAGGAGGCCATACTTATAATTTTTGCGCCCCAAAAAACCCATCGATTCCGACCGGGATTGAATCCCGCGATCTTGGGTTTAGGAGGCCAAGTATGGTTACCACTAGATCACCAGGACCGCCTACCATAGAAGATGTGAAACGACGTATTACAGCTGCCTGTTCTGAAATTTCTGCTGAAATGTTACAACATATGCAGTAATCTTTACATGACAGAATGAAAGCTTGTACTGTAGCTTGTGAATATCTTTTTAACCATAACCTGTGTGAGGGCCAGTTTTCTCTTTCTTCTTCAGGACTCGCAGAAATTGTTTGTTTATTCACTTTTGCATTTCTTAAGAGAGTGCTGGAACACGTTACAGCAAAAACATTTAAGTACAAAATGTAACATTCGTTTTCTTGGAAATTCAGAAAGGAAAAATAACCACACACACGCGCGCGCTAAATAAGAAAAGTAAACATATGAACATCTTAGCCTAGTAACTAAGCAGTTAAATGGAGCGGACAGCTGTCGATATTTAAACGTTTCATATTACCATAGCTCGTAAACAACTTGCACAAGAATCGTGGAAGAAATTCCATTGACATTCTAATTTCTTCTAGTTTTATTTTCTTGATGTCAATAGGCATTGTTCTACTTGAAAAAATGTAACTTTTTCAAGAAATACACACTCTAATACTCATTAACATTTGTGCATGGATTGCAATTATAAGCCCCTGCCTAAACTACAATTCTGTGAAAGTAGCACATCAATAGCACCTTCTATTTCAGAAATATTTGCAGTGAAAGTTTTAGATGATTTATCCGGTGTATAAAACTAAAGTGTAAACATTCCTGGGAATACACGTGAGGAGAGTTGACGTTTCAATTGGTGCACACATATAAAGGCAAAATGCTCCTCCAATCCAAACATTCCACAAACTTACTGAAACAGTGATTGCACCGCGACTGCAAACCAACTCCTCTATTAATTACTAAAATCACATTAAGCAATGGTTATAGGAAAGTAAACTTTGAAATTTTGGGAGATAGCGCAAAGCAATATCATCCGAGAAGCCCAGGCCAGGCAAGTGCGAGTTCGCTTTGTTATATTACCAAAAACCGTACAAATGTCAGTCTAACGCATCTTCTGAATACTACATTACAAAATTTAGCTTTAATTACGTTTTGTTTCTTCCTCTTCAATTTTTAATTAAAAAAAAAGTTTCGCTATACTAGTAACGTCAAAGGAAGTGAGGGGCTATAGGAGTGTTATTTCCGTTCAGTCATTACAAAACAGGAAGTAGACAGCTAAGATTGGGAAATAACAATCATAAACTCGTTTTATCGCCGTAAATATGATTTTTCCCACTTTACAACGATTTTCAAGTATAATCTACGACGACTGCTCAATAAAAATTATTTTTTTTTAAATATGCCTATTGCCATCCTCGTAATTTTGATGATCTTTCTCAAAGTAGTCCCCGGATGCAATGCACCTGTCCCAGCGCTTCTGTCAGACATGCTGGAAACCATTTTTTCACAGACACTTCAGAATCGCATCTGCAGCCTTCACCACTGCTTGTGAATATGAAATATTCCTCCCACGAAGGGGTTTCTTTACTTTGATAATTGGCTAAATCTGGACTATACGTCAATCTCTATATTCAGAGTTTTCGTTGAGAAAAAACAAAAGTCCGTCACGCAGGAGGTGCGTAAACTAAGCGAATTCCTCGGCAAGTAGAATAACTTTAAAAAGAATAGAACATCCAAATTATGCCCTCATTAATTAATGAAATAAGTTATGGCATTATTGTATGTTAATTAACATGACAAACACTAAAGCTAACTAATGAAAGAAAAAACTGAACATTACGTTAGGTTTTGTTAGTAAGTTTTTTTTCCCCCCTTTCAAAATTAATTGAAAACAAATGTATAGTGAAATTATTCCCATTTTCAAAAGTAAGGAGAACAAAATTAGAAATCTTGCAATCTATAAGTATTACAAAGAGATAAATGACATTTTCAGAAATTATTATTATTATTATTATTATTATTATTATTATTATTATTATTATTGATGTTAAACCACAAAAATTAATGGTATAATATTAATTAAATAACATATATGATCACTTGAAAAAAGTATGCTGAGGGGGTATTTTTAAACATTTTTAAATGTAACCATGTTTATGAACTGAGTCCTTGGCATCATATTTGACATTCATTGAAATAGAGAGAAATAATAGGAAGATACTTCGTGCATTTAAGAAGAAGAAGTGATATGCGTCATTAAAACAAAAACATTTTACTAATTAAAAACAATTACAATTTGCTGAGCAAATGTATACAATCATGAATAAACAATCGAATATTCCATCAATTTTCAGTGGCTTTGAAATTTAATTTAAATTTTATTGTAGTAAAAGTGTGTAATGCATACCTTTTCTGAATGTTATCGCAGAGCGCTCTTACATGCAAATATAATTCTCACATACTTTAGATTAATAGTTCACAGTTCATATCTTCACAACGATGCTTTTGTTAAACACAAACAAATGCATCATTATAAATATAATTTATAAGCTGAGATCATTTGTCCTTTCATTTTGAAGCAATTGAGAAAAAATTAAATGCAAGAGCAATTTTTTAAATTTCGGTTTTCAGACATACACCTATACCTAATGGTCTGATTTCCCAATTTTTCAGAAATATTTTTCTTGTTTTATTTAAATGGTATACATCGAATTTTGTTGTTTAAAAATTAATATTGGTGCCTCTAGAGAAAACGTTTAATGTTGGGTTTCAGGTAAACCCCTATTCCTAATGGTTCAATTTTCCTGCTTTTCACAAACGATTTTTCATATTTTATTTAAATTGTGTCTACCGAGTTTCTTACAAAAAGAAAATTAGTGTCGCTAGAGCGGTTTTTAAATGCTGGGTGTTAGTTAAACCCCCACTTTTATTATTCTTATTTCACTGATTTTCGGAAATTATTTTTATTAATTTATAAATGTCATATATAGAGTTTAGTTAAGAAATAACAAAAATTGCGGCCGCCAAAGCGATTTTTAACATTGTGCTTTAGGTTAACCCCCAGTGGTCCAATTTTGCTGGCTAGAACTGGATTAATCGTTTGTTAATGGTTATATGCCGAGTTTCGGTAAGAAAAAACAAAACTTTCTGCCACACACGCACGCACACACACTTTTTCATCGTTTTTGGTGCCTAGTAAATAGGATATATAGAATTTATAAGAAATTATAAGAAATCTTTGAACATTTCAAAATTTACTCATGGTTATAACCGCAATAGCTACATTCTTTCGGAATTCCCTAAAATCAGATAGGAAGTTGTAACAATAATTCAGAAATTATGTTTTCAGATATAGACAACAAATTGTACTTTCAATATTTACCAACAGAAATAACTATTTAAGTGTACATGTTAAAATTAATTAATGTTTATTATTTTTTCAAAGAGATTATGTTCACTATACGTTATTGTTTCTGTGTTGCTACGACATCTTTATTGGCGCACATTCCATAAAGAGCCTATTATGAACTATTTTCTTCGTCATAACAGTATGGTTGTAATGTTGGAGTTACATAAAATTAGTATTATGATTAAGGTGAGACTGCAATTCAATGAGCAATACTTGAGTAAATTTTTTATCATCTTCATCGACCTCAAATATTGAATCCAGTTCTGAATATTGTTTAAATATATTTAGATTTGCCATATTTTTAGAATGTTTAATTTATTTCCACTTGTTAATAATATTAATTGGGTGAAATATCATTAGATTGAATTCTTAATGACGGACGACGATATTTCTATATTTCGATATTGCTCAACGGCTGCCGTTTGTGCCTATGCCCCTAATGAGGGCATCTCCAAGAAGAAGGAAAAACGAAGGAGATAATGGGCACGGACGTATACAGGATCTCGAGGGTTATTCAAAAAGTTTTAAAGTTCAAGCCGAGAAATGAATTCGAAAATTTCTTCTACCAGCTCTCCATCTCTCTCCACACACACAGAGTTATCAAAAGCACCACGGTACTCGGACTGAGATACTGTTAACTGAGCTGAATTTATAACTTGAGCAAGGTCCTACACTCGTTTAAAAGGTTTTCCAGCAATGCAGGATTACATACGAGGAAACAACCGGAAGTCGCACGGTGCAAGATCAGGGCTGTGAGGTAGATGGTCAAGCAACTGAACTTTGGCGACTTTCAGTTTCCTCAAATTTGCAGCTGTTCTGTGAAGAGACGCATTGTCGTGCAAAAGCAACAGACTTGAAGTTTCTGTCTTTGGACACCGCCGTCTCAGCTCTTCAAATAAAGGATCCAAAATATACGTGTCATGGCATTCTACATTCATTATCATTCCTTCTGGCACCAGTCAACCACTAATGGTCCCCCACAATTGAAGAAAACGGTGAACATTCGCTCCCGAGAATGAAAATCTTGTCGAAGAACAACCGGTGTTGGATCATACTCATTTACCCACGCGCAGATCTGAGCTTTATTTGGGGCGGTAAAGTAATAAAATCGATTTTCATCACCAGTGCTTATATCTGTCAAACGTTTAGGACAATTTGGTGGAAACATGCTCAGCAGTTGCCTTGCACATTCTTTTCTCCTCCTCTTCTCTTCATTGATTAGAGAATGTGGAGCCCATTTTGCACAGGTTTTTCGCAGCTTTAAATGCTCATAGATTATACTGTCAATGTTGCCAATACTGATACCCACTTCCATACTTGGAATTCAATAGTAATATGTCTATTTTCCTCCAGAAAATTCCTCACTCTTTAAATTGTTCTCTCTTTCACAGCTTTCAGAGGCCCGCCAGAGTCTCTCGCCCTTCTTCAAATGATCAAATCCATCTTCCAATAGTATCAAATAAACACACTTGGTCGCTATGAACAGCTTCCGAGTCCTCGTAGATTTCCCCCCTCTCTTTAACGTAGCTTATAGCGCATGAAAATGTAGAATTTAAAGTTTTCTTTACTATCGTCAGCTATTGACAAAGGACTGAGCTCAACAGACTGTACGACAGTGACTATGCAAGTTTAAACTTGCACTTATTCATATTTTGATAACAAGGTCTGGGTATGTTTGCCAGCTGCGTTAGTTACATTTTTGTTCACATTATTGTTCAACAATGGATAGGATGGTTGCAACATTTTTGAATACTCCTCGTAATATATTTCCAGATAAAACACTCCGATATCGATGGAACTCTCTTCAAGGAGTTCGAGCCTCTCAAAAGGTCCTCTTCCATGCCAGACGCCGGGGCAGAAATCTTTCCAAAGCGAAGCCACCGTCATATCACACCACCCGGCCCCAAGTGATTTGAACCGTGTTTCCCCAGAGACTATAATATGATATAGTCTCTAGTTTACATATTGACAAATCCTCCTTAACAATTCACCTCGGTAACAGATTTCGGAACTTAATACACCTTGTTGTGTCCTGTCAGGGCATGGTGCTCAGATGAGCATCGGCGCAATAAGCCGTGACCTCGAATTTTTTCCTATCTGACTCAAATCCAAAACATAGCCAACACGATTTATATGAAAAAAAATGGCATTTAATATTAATATGCCTTTGTCTGTGCTAAAATAAGAACATAATCAGTAAAAAATTAACCTTTTCCTGGTATGCTAAAGCGTCAGATAACGATTATTTTTTCTTCACTAATTAAATTTCCCGCCCTCCTGAGAACCTCAACGTTTTCGCTTCTACACCCGGCTGATAAAACTAGCTGTTTGATAACACTTCTGGAGTTTATTAATGAACCCACTTCCTGCGGTAAACCTAACGAGATATCGACTGTCCTTTGTTCGTGTGTGTGCGTGTGTGTATGTGTGTGCATACATCGCAAGGTTATAAAAGCAGCCTATCACCATTTCCGGCCCGAGCGTTTGTTGTTTGTTGCTTACTTTTGAACAAAGTCCGGCATTTAGAATCAAAAGGAAATGCTGCAAGTAATACAAATTCCAAAGGGGGGAGGGCTTCAACGGTTCGCTCATATGCAGCAAAATGAAGGAAAAGGCTGGGAACGACACTCAAAGTTTTATTTTATTTTATTTTTTTTTTTAATTTTTTTAATGCATCACATTTTATAGTTATAATTTTAAGGGTTACAAGCTTTTTAGTTAGACTGATGAACACCGATTCCATTATTTCATCTCATATATCATCAACTGTTCACCACCTTTGATGCAACAGTAGAAAATGAACAGGCGTTAAACATTATTAAAAAAAAGCTCCTATAAAGTACGGGGAACACAATACACAATTTTCAGAGATCATTCATGAAAATTATAAAACTAAGTTACGCTTGCCGGCTTTTTGTATCCTGATAAAATTCAGAAATGTAACACATAAAGTAAGATTTTATAATAATAATAATAATAATAATAATAATAATAATAATAATAACGCATACAAATTTGATCGTCATTCACAAACCAGCAATAAAAAAGCACGATTACAATTATTGTGGTGTTCGATATAATTACTACTTTGCTTCACTAGAAAAAAGTAATTCACTAGAAAATGTCTATTTTGGGAAAAAAAAAAAAAAAAAAAAAAAAAAAAGCAGTACAGTTAACGTTTTACTTTATGAATATGTAACTTCTAAGTTTGGCAGCTGTTCGAGGGTCACTACGGAAGTTTTGAGATGCTATATGCGACTTAAAAGGAATGTGGCATTCCTTACGAGTAAAACGGTACCAGGTAGCGACCCCGCATTCCATAGTGTGAGGGTAAACAACCTCTCCCGTGCACAGGCAGTCATTTGTTATGATGCAGCTGCAGGAGAGAGACTTTTCGATTCTTTATGATTTTTAAGAGTGGTTTAAATGAGTCCCAACGCCTTTAAGGCAACAGGGCTTTTGGGGATATTGTTCAATCTAGGACAAAGGTTTTTCGCTTGTTTGCGGAATTTAAAAGTGGTCGAACTTTACTGCAAGATGAGTGGAGAAATGGGCGTTCGGCAACGCAGTGACTGAGGAAAACGTCGCGGTGTAAAAAACGGTTCTAAGGACATCAAGGCAGCTTTCAAGATTGGATCGCCAGCAGTATCAAAAATCCTCCACGATCACCTTCTTGTCAGGAAGGTTTCCTCCCGTTGGGTGCCCCACAATTTGATAGAGCCACAAAAGAGCACTCTCGTCGAATAGTGTGACAGGGAGCTCAAGGGCTTTTCTGATGTCATCACCGATGATGAAATATGAATTTATCAATTTGTTCCGGAGATCAAACAAAAGTCGGCAGTTTGGACCTCTCCAGATGACGATCCACCAGCGAAAGTTAGTTATTAGTTAGAATGGTGCTTAACGCCCGTTTTTACTACTGAGGCACCACAGGCGGTGAACACTGGTGATACATGAGATGAAATGATAAACTGGGAAAGGATTTTTTAAGGAAGGAAACGTTCCAGGCCTAAGTTCCAGCGAAAGTGAAAAGGGTCTGAAGTGTTGAAAAGAAAATGGTGGCCACATTTTTTTTGCTTCACCACGACATCGCCTCTGCTCATACGGCTAAAATCACCATCCAGTTCCTGGAGTCCACAGAGGTGACACTCATGACTCATCCTCCCTACAGTCCAGACCTGGTTCCATGCACTTATTTTCTCTTACCAGAGGTAAAATATTGCATGTGAGGAAAGCGATTTTCCTGCCCTGAAGAGGCTGTGGCGCATATGAACCCTTGAGGAAAATGAGTGGTAGGGGTGCTTTGATATGTGGTTTTTGAGATTGAGAAAGTCTGTAGAGTGTGGTGGAGAGTACTTTGAAAAGATCCAACAGTCGGAGTGGGTCTACCCATTCCCAAATTTAGTGTCTTAAAGTTTTCATAGTAACCCTAATAGCTACGGCAATAGCAGAGACATCTGATGACCACCACGGTTGGCCGAGATCGTTAAGGCGCGAACTCGTGAGCTGGAGGTTTGGAGTTCGATTCCCGCTTGGACCGTCCTTCCTGATTGAGGTATTTTTCAGGTTTTCCTCAGTCCTTATAAATGGCAAATGCTGGGAAGGTACTCTAAACTTAGGCCTGGAACATCCCTTCCTTAAAAAAATTCTTTCCCAACTTATTTCTTCTCATGTATTATTAGTGTCCACTCCTGTAATGAATGTATAGTGTTTAACGCCCGTTTTTGCTACAGAGGCACCACAGGCGATGGACACTGATGATACATGACATGAAATGATACATTGGGAAAGAATTTATTTTTAAGGAAGGAATCGTTCCAGGCCTAAGTTTAGGGTACCTCCCCGGCATTTGCCATTTATGAGGACTGAGGAAAACCTGGAAAAAACCTCAGTCAGGAAGGACGGTCTTGGCGGTATTCGAACCCAGACCTCCCGCTCACGAGTCCGAGACTTAACGACCTCGGCCACCCGTGGCGGTCGTCCACTCTTGTGGTGCATCAGCAATAAAAAAGGGCGTTAAACACCATTTTATATATAAAAGGACATCGGATGAATTCCCTGAGAAGTAGACCTCGCTTGGAGCGCATTTACGAGTAACATCATCGAAAGTGCTAACGCAAGCGGTCTCCGCTTATCACCGTAAATTATGACTATAGATTAAATTGTGTTTATATCTGCTTTCTACGATGCGTCCACGAGTCATCTCAAACAACACATGATATTTTCTAAAAACAACACTTACATACCTCTAGTAGGATTTTATAATGCTTTCTTTATATCAATAAATTCTGTTTCTAAATCGAAGTTCTCTTATTACGGTATTAATTCAAAGCGATATGAAGGCGAAAGTACATCGATATGTTGTCGCCATATCTTATTTGCCATATGAAAAATAATAATTGGATTACTATATGTATTCATAACTTCTGTTATTAAAAGGTTGCCAAAAGGATAAAGCTCACTAGTATTACAATATGATTTAAGACTGGTTAAATAAACAGAAATATCTATAAATCATATAGCACACTAAAAATGTGCGAGGAAGGGAAAAATATATTGAAACTTATGATAAGGCAGAAAGGGAAGGACTGGCATGATTTAGAACAGGAGTAATATTTTTAAGTGGATAAGAAATGGATATATTAAGGGGATATGTCCTAAGTGTGAAGAACCAAATGTCATTGTATATTAGAATGCAAGCAAACCAAGTTTTGGAGGGAACAGTCCCTATCACGAAAGTGAGAAATTTTACCAAATTAAATAAGAGGCAGAAGAATTTTAAATCTAAAATCAGACGAAAATATTAATAAACTTGAAAAATGCATAGACAAGGTGGGATAAAAATGGTTATGGAAGGTGGGCAAGACAAATGGGAACAACATTGTTGATAACTGCACTATCTAGGAGTGAATATCCCCTTACATGCTCAACCTGGTATTAATTGTAATGGGGCACGGAAGGAATTGCGGGTCATTAATTAGGAAATTTAAATGTTTCAATGTAGTAAGCTTACGTGTATTGAGAACATGGAAATATAGATCGTTTAATTTGATTTTAACATGTTTATTTATTGTAAAAAGTACATGAAATTGATTCTATGAAATAAATCCATTCAAATGTATGTATATATGAGAGTAGTATATTATGTAGTTTGTTTTGATATATTTGCAATAAACTTTACTTTCTATAGAATAGCTGGACACAAGTCTTCCGGATATTCCAGTTGGAAACTGCCAATGAGCCCAAAACAAGGGTTCAGTAATCAGTTAAGAAAACTAAAGACATTTTAGTGAAAATTTATAATTTTAATTGATATAAATTATGAAGTTATGAAACTAGTTACAAAGGTAGGGGGGAATGTAAATCTAATTGTAATGTTATTTACTGAAATAAAATTCATTCATTCACACAGAAATATTTAGATAATTCAAGCATAAAATTTTAAAACTGCAATAGAACAAACTATTACAAAACGCTTAAGCAGATTAATGTTACAGTTTGCTGTAGAATAGTTTCGCAAGATGCAGAGGGAATCTATTAGTACTTAAGTTGGTCATAACTTTATTTAGAATGCCTAATATAGCACATGTAAAAAATATGGGAATTGATTTTCTTCCTTTTTTTTTTTTTTTTTAATAGTGTTTAACGCCCATTTTTACTACTGAGGCATCACAGGAAGTGGACACTGATGATGCATGAGATGAAATGATAAATTGGGAAAGGATTTTATTATTTTAGGAAGGAAACGTTCTAGGCCTAAGTTTAGGGACCTCCCCGGCTTGCCATTTATGAAGACTGAGGAAAACCTGGAAAAAAGCTCAGTCGAGGAGGACGGTCCTGGCGGGACTTAAACCCCAGACTTCCCGCTCAACCTCGGCTACCCGTGGCAATGTTTCTTTTCCTACACAATGCAATAGTCTACCAAATGCGATTTGCTTCCGGCGTCATGTGACATACTTTTAGTGAATATGAAGGACAGACGATCCTGATGTTACCGCACTTATCACTTCCAGAGGAAGATTCACCACACGTGTTTGTATCCGCTGTGTTCGAATCCTGACTAGTGTCAGGAAGAGGATGTGGTTTTTCCAATTCGTGATAAGCTAAACTCCGTCAAATGTAAATTATGTTGTAGAATAAATGAACATGTTTTGAATTCATTTGCGGTCCCCTCTTCGCAATATAGGACAGAAGCAATCCATTTGAGCTCACGGTATGAATCTTTGACATTTAATGTACGTAGTTTATTACTTTCACCTTGGGTTAAAAACATCGTATCACATGTCTATCTCACTCTTTAATGGTCTCAAGATATTCTTTAGTTACTATGCCAACACTGCACGCTGCATGTATGACGGTTGTTCAATAGAGAATGGTCATAATGTATTTTTGACTTTACTCATCCTCATAATTTACCACCACGAGGTCGTTTTTTAGACGATTCAACATATTTAATGAGTTCAGTGCTCTGTTTATGCTTTTTATGTCCATAACTGGTCTTTTTCTTTAAGTAATGGATGTGTTGAGTAATACACTTTAGCTATAGGTTATTTTTTATGCTTTTACGAGGAACTCATTCCATCACTGTCTCAAAAGTTATGTTCTTAAATTTATTCCAAACGTCCTGCACATTTCCTCCATTACTTAGATGATCATCATAATTTTCTAATAAAACATTTGCAGTGCCTCAACATCTCTTTTGTTGAAATTCAATTTCAGCAGATCTTCACAAGCCATGATGATATGGGAAATTTTTTTGGAACAAACTAATGCCATACTGTACGCACTTTCTCCAAATAACAAGAGATTATTCACAAATAGAACGAATTATTTGGCGGACTGGAATCCCAAACAATTCTTGTGACTTTTGGATGGCTTTCATTGAGTCAATTAAGATTTTGTTTCCATCAGAGAAGATTTTTGACTGTAATTATCATTTTAATCAACGCTTGTAATGAAAATTGTACGAACTTGGCTTAGTGACGGAATACTAGCAAAATTAAGAAATTCGGCTTCATATTCCAATCTGTGTTGCAATTGGCGAACGTATCTTTAAACACGAATAACGACATTTGGTTATGAATTCATAAAAACACACCTAAAACTAAAAGCTCCAAAGTTTCTATGATTACTTCGTCAGTCATTGGTTGGAGAACAACATTCTTCCGAGAGATACAAGCAAACGGCACAGAACCAACGTCTCTGGAGGTTGCAATCGAAGGCTGAGCATTCTAGTTTCAAGAGCACATCCAAATGTATACTAATTAGTACAGTCCACAAGTTAGGCAAAATGCCTTTTCGATCTGGTCAAATAGAATGAACATGTTTCCGTACATTTGGGTTTGGTTCAGTTTTTATTTTGCTTTTCCCCTCCCCCTTTAGAAAATAAACTCGAACCAGAAACCATTGCGCATTTGCTCATTCGCCAGGACTATTCAAGACTGCTTTACTTGTTTTATCAACATTTCCGAATGTCCTGAAAGGTGAATGTTCTATTGTAATTGGTATGAGTCCTTCCGAAATTCGTATACTCCAATTACTTCACTGGAAGTAGAACGTTATTTTTCCATGATGAAAAATGTTCTCTCTGACAAACGGCTGACTATGACAATTGATACCTTGAAAAACCATCTTGTTGCTTGTAACCAAGAAAAGTAAGCGCAAGTACTTTAATTGTTTGATAAATGCATTATTATCTTAAATACCTATTTTCATTAATAATAAGTAATATTATTCTCTGCTATCACTTTTAATAAACGGCTATTTTAATTACATTGCTGCCTATTTTTAATATTGTAAGTGCCTTTTAGCCTGCCTATTTTAATCAAAATAAATTCCCGAACTTCCGGTTCTACACCCAAATCGCGGGTTCGAACCCGGTCAGGACCGATGGATTTTTTTCGGGGCGTAAAAATCCCAAGTATGGCTTCCTTCGGAAGGGAAGTAAAGCCGTGGGTCCCGTGTCGTAAATTTACGGCACGAAAAAGAACCTCAAACCTGAAAGAGAGGCCTCTGAGCAAAATTTGTCGGCCGTTTCACGCCCTGAGTTGAATGGGACGCTGATTACCTGAGCTGTTAAAGAGCGTCCATAAATAAATCAATCCATCCTGAACTTCCGGCATCTAGATCATTAGTAAACGCCCTCCGAGAAGGTGCTGAATACCATGTTCACACATACGCTAAAAAAGATTCCAACATTGAAGACAAAAATGAAAAAAATCAGCAATAAAATCTGATCAAGTCATAAGCGAAACATTAAAAATTCTTGAGGAAAATGGAAATCTTATGCATTTCCTTAAAGTAATGGCCTACGAACAAAAAATGTAGTAATATCGATTCACTTTTAAAGAGAAGAAGCACTGGAACATTTAAATATTGTGAAATAATAATAATAATAATAATAATAATAATAATAATAATAATAATAATAATAATAATAATAATAGCGATATTCTACTGAAAATATTTTTAAAGAATTTGAACACTTTTTAAAGAATTTGAACACTTCCACTGGAAAGGGCAATTAGGTTGTAAAATATTTTTATAATGCAAAAATAAAAATTAAAGAAAGAAAAGAAAAAAATATATGGAAATACAAAGAGACTACCTCCATACGGCGTTCCCTAGGAAGGGCATCCTGTCAGCAAAGGGCTTCTTAATTTGTAGCAACAACATTAATAATAATAATAATAATAATAATAATAATAATAATAATAATAATAATAATAATAATAACTAGCATATATTATTTTTCGATGAAAAAATGTACATCAATTTATTCATTAGCCAGGTAGCAAGGTTTTTGAGAACCCAGTTTGAACTAATAAATGGGTGGTTCTTGGGAGTAATAGAAAATATTGACTATCTCGTGTTTTGGTGCATATTTAGGCCCACAATAGTGCTCTTTGTACACTTGCGTTATCAGAAACATATCCGAAAGTGCATAATGAACTTTTAATTTTTTATTTGCATCGTCTTTGGTCACATTTGTTGGCTATACACTTTGTTAAGTTCTCTCTTGAGGAGTTGAAACGTCTTTAAGTAAACAAATAATGAGAAGAAGCACGAGTCATTCCTGTGTACAAGGTGTTGTAAGGACGGAAGAGTAATAAGTAGTAAAATAGAATGTCTAAAAGGACTCCTTTAAATAGATGTTCTTCACGTTTGAGGAACGTGCACGGATAAGAGCGAATAAAAAGAACGCTAAAGAATGTTGTAGTTTGCGTGTGGAAACAACGGATTACTATATCGAAGTGGGGCACGATGAATGACGTTTCGGTTAGTCGCGGGAGATAATGTCACGTGCAGGCTGCCTGACATTGAACATCGAGCTGATTCAGTCACAAAGAAGATGGGCTGGCGAAAGAGCCTTAGAAGTAAGAACACATATGTAATACAGAAAACTGCCTCAGCCTGCAGAAATACATGCTGATTGAATGAAGTTAGATGAGAAATCAAAGGTAAATACATGGTAGTCGTACCATCTTGGCTTTTACAATTTCTGTAACTGGGCTAGGAAAATCTCAGTCAAATTAGTCAGCCGTAGGATTTGAACCTGGGACCTTCCGAATTGGACTCCCAAGAGTTACCGCGTGAGCCAAGCTCTTGGTTTTCCCGTTATCAATTAAAGAAATGTCTTGTCTGAATTATTTTCCTCCTCTTCTGGGTCTGTCAGATTCCTTTTTTCTTCCCAACATCCAACATAGTATACAACAAGCCGATTAGAAGAAGTTTTTTGTATTTTTATTTAATTCCATCGTGTCAACAATTGACTTATAACGTTTGGTGATTGTTGGCTGTGAATTCACGAATTACAAGTACAATTCCCTCACAAAACTGGAAGTAAAACTAGTTTACTTGGGATTACAGCTTGGCTATCCATAGAAAAAATGCAGGGCTGTCACTAAACAATCTGAAGACACAGTTATTCAAATGTACCTGAAACCACGATAAATAGATGGAACAGTCCTCACATATGTGAGCGAATGTACCTAAGACAACAGATTTCCTTCCACAATAAAATGGAAAAAGAAGTACAAAGAAGGATCTCATTAACCTGGAGAGCATTTTGGACCCTTAAGTTTATATTGTTAGACCAAACAGTAACTAAGAAAATCAGATCACAAACGCTCGAAACTTATTTACACCCTGTATTACTATAGGGGTGCCAGACATGGTCAATAACAGAAAAACAAAAGAACAAAATTCAAATATGCCAAAAAAATGCAACGCAAGATCCTGGGAATATCTTTAAAGGACAAAATACTTATAGTATTAATAAATTAGTTATCTCAGACAACAGACATCGCACAAATAGCTACCAGAAGCAAATGGCAATGAGGCGATCACGTCGCAAGAATGCAGGACAATAGGTGGACCTACAAGATCTCCACTGGGACCCCCAGGTAGGAAAAAGGATACAAGGCAGACCCAAAAGAAGATGGACAAGGAACATGCAGGTCCAGATTGGTCATGTGTAGCAAGAGGAAGAGAAAAATGGAAATCTCTCGATAAGCAACTAGTGCAGTGAGAACTGGAGCAACCAAAGAACGAATCAGTCAGTGTCTTAAACAGCATACGAACAACTAGCGTGGGATAGCTCACTGCGTTAGGAAAAAGCAAAATTTTGCTACTTGTTGGGAGACCTTTGCTCTTAAGGGACACAGTAGACCATCTTTATCTTTGTCTTTATACATTAAATGTTGGTGCTTCTTGTGCCAATGGAATAGCAGAGATAAAATTAATAATTGTATAAAAAAGAACCGACCAAAGAGAGAGACACTTAATCCAGGTAAAGAAAATGTTCTTCACTAACCACTTTTAAGTTCTGAAAAATATCTATTACATCCACTACATATTAAACATTTTGTGAAAGCAATGGAGGTGACGGCAGTGCATTTCTCTTCCTGAAAAATAAGTTCCCAAGAATCAGTGAAGCTAAGCTATAAGAAGAAATGTTTGTTGGCCCTCAAATAAAGGAAGTGATGAAAAATATACAATTTGAAAAACAGTTAAATATGCAAGAAACATCTGTATGGTTGGTTGTCTTTTAAACTTTCTAGGGAACTTCAGGTCTGAGAACTACAAGGAACTTGTCAGTGAGAAGTGAGAACTACAAAATCATGCAACGTAACATATCTTTAAAAATACACTTTCTGCACTCCCAATTCCATTTCTTCTCTGAAAACCTATGGGCTGTGAGTGACGAACAAGGAAAGCGTTTCCACTCGAACATCAAGGAAATGGAAAGGCACTACCAAGGTAAATGGTGTCCAAATATATTGGCAGACTACTGTTAGACACCGAAGAGAGAAGTTCCTTAAGCAAACAATAGCAGAAAATATGCTCACATACATATTAGATGAGTAAATCCAATTTCCACTAAGATTAATAATGTAAAGCTACGAGAAAAAATTTGCATGCCATTATTCAAAAACCCTGGGTGATGAAAATTTTCTATAAAAAGATTTTAAATCAGCGCAAAAAGTCACTTAAAAACAGCTATAGTTTTCCTTAAAACTTTGTTGACAGTGTAATCAGACCCCAAAAGTTCAGACAGACATTTATTGTGGTTAAAATAGACAGACAAAAATACTGAAAATAGGCAGTAATGTAATTAAAATAATCATTTATTAAAAGTGAAAACATACAGTAATATCACTCAATATTGATGAAAAAATAAAATCAAATTTAATCTACAAAAAATTATAATTAACACCACTAATAAGAATAAAATCAAATAGTTATTTAAGACACTTAATAATCTCTTTATCACACAAATAAAACTATTAAGCTTACTATTCTTGGTTACAAGTAACAACAAATGTTTTTTTTTAAAGTACCAACTCATAATTAGCCGCTTGTCAGAGAAAACATTTTTCATCGTGCAGAAAGAATATTCTATTTCTACTGAAGTGAATGGAACATATTTAAAACAAACTATTTCGGAAGGACTCATACCAGTCACAATAGAACTTTTCAGCACATCACATATGCTCTTAAATTTTTCTAAACTCACATTAGCAATCATTAACACTTTTACACTTCTCATTAACACCTTTTCCTTTCTCTCCGGGTACTTGCAGCAGTTGATTTACTGCATCTTCAAAGATCCCCATGGATGGCACCGGCTTATCACTTTTTTTCTCCAATTTTCTTTCTTTTTTCTTTTCTTACATAGCTGTATGATTTACTACTCAACGATGAATTTGATTTCGGCATGATAAATAATTCAGCACGAACATTCGAGTTGCCTAACAAGTTTTCAACAGCAGAATAACAGCTGATTTGCATATTTCACCTATTAGAGAGAATTGGTTTTCTTCCTTTCTATGCCCCTTTTCTCTTCGAGATTGGGAAAAGCCGATTGTGCATTGTCATCATAAGAAGAGAGGGGGGTGAGAGATAATATCAGGTAATGAGACCTGACGTATTGTCTGCGCGCCAGCTGTGAGCAAGCGTGAAACTGATAGCGCTGTTTGTTGATCTGAACTCATGGAAATGTTGATCAGGTTTTGAATAATCCTGGCGAATGAGCAGAAGATGCCCATTGGTTTCTGGCGGGGTTTATTTTCTGTTTTTACATTTATAGGGGAAACAGATTAATATCTTTCATACTTCCGTACTGAACACATTGTATGTACGGTTTATTGCACAGCTGTACCGCTGTGGTCCTTCTCACTGCAATTGTTCCTTACATTTATGCAGCTGAGAAGTTTCCTCCATCACAAATTTCCTAGAATTGTCTCGCGCAGATCGATACAGTCATTCGCCAGGATTATTCAAACTACAGTACTTCTCTAATCCTTTTTCCTGGTACTCGTGTACCCGAGGTAACATTTCGTTCCTTTCACTAACGAAAGTTTTGGTATTTAAAGAGCTTAAGTGAATGGGTTGAGGAGAATGTTTTTGACTGCTTCAAAATAAATAAATGTGAGGTGAACATGCCATTTAATTTGTGCCTTTTTCACTTTATTTATTTATTTTTGGAATGGTCTTTAACGCCCGTTTTTACTACTGAGGCCTGAGGCACCACAGGCGGTGGACAATGATGATACATGAAATGAAATGATATATTGCGAAAGGATTTTTTAAAGAAGGCAACGTTCCAGGTCTAAGTTTAGGGTACCTCCCCGGCATTTGACTTTATGAGGGCTGAGGAAAACCTGCAAAAACCTCAGTTAGGGAGAATGGTCCTCTTAAATATATGCACCCAGATAGAAAAGGCATTTTGCCTAACTTCCGGACTCTGCTAATTACATAATGCTATCAAAAAACGTGAACTTCCTAATCGCAGCCAAGTTCAGAGTTCATAGATACAACACCAGCATAAATAAATGTAAAAAATGTAACAAAACACAAACTAATGCTTTCTTGTACGAAACTGAGCCCCTATTGTGTTCTTTGGAACAACTCCTCTCTTAGCACTAATCATTTTAACTTTTTTCAAATGCACTACAGCAATAAGCACTAAGCCCAAACCAATAAGAAAGCAAAAAATTCTTGACGTACAAAATAACTTAATTATATCACACCACCTGCTTATAATGTCAATATAATGGTATGATGGGGAAAATGTGAAAGCTATCAATTACAGATTTGTCATTTTCTATACTTTATAAGGAAATCTCGGGTTCGAACAAACAAAACTACAATACATTCATTTACTTACCTCTGAGTTCACTGACGATGTTAGGTTTTCTTTAAAATGCCACTGTTGCTCAATAGATGGTTCTGTTTAATCACCCTTCGCTCAGGTTGGAACAAACAAAAATCGCACCAAAATTTAATTATAGGTCTTTTAATTACCTCTGAATTCAATTGTGACATTGATTTTTCTGTTAAACGCCGCAGCAGTTCACCAGCAGAAGTTTCTGAAGACAAGCGCCACTGTTAAGTATGCGATAAAATTTCGGTTGGCTTAGCAGAAGGCGAGCGAAAGGTGGCTAAAATGGAACCCGCAACTGCGGCCTTTTACAGGAAAACGAACATCACCATAGAATTCCAAGGTAAGTTAATGGCCTATAATTGAACTTTGGTGCGATTTTGTTTGTTCGAACCCGAATATTTTCCTTGTTAGACCTATAGGTAATGCTCACTCGATCTCTAAACACGAAAGGCTTACGACTTGCAATTTTTCAACAATTCGAACAAAAAAGTCGTGGCGCACAGAATGATATCACCGGTAATACCATAACAATAGTCTTTTGGCGGTTTGGTTATGTCTTCCTTTCGGCGCGTTTACAGAAATGTGCACTGATAGTATCATATACCTACTCTGTCAAAAATATTTTCTAAGAAAAAATCTAAAAATTATATACGTATTTTACAGGTTGAGCCATGGGAATCTGAGATTTTAACAAACAAAATTAACAATATAAGATAGAGATTAAATGTTTAATACTGTTATAATGCAATAGGTTAGTGAATACCATTTGGAAACGTGATTCTTAATTTCTAAATACTACACCTCTTAAATTACCCCCCCAATTTAAGATACATTGTTGTAATCTATTATTCTGTATCGTGCACCATGTTGTTCGGTATGGCTGTGATTTTCTTCTGTATAGCCTCCTTACGTCCAGTAATGTCCCTTGGTTTCCTAATGTTCCTATAGACTTCAGGTAATCCCAAAGGAAGAAGTAACATACTGACAGATTGACAGAACATGTGGGCCACGGCATGTCTGCTCTTCTGGAAATCACAAAGTTTGGGAACTTTTCTTTAACGGTGTAATGGACACATTGATAGTGTGAACTGTAGCCCCATCTTGTTAAAACCAAATGCCATTGAAATCGATTCCATGGCAATGCAGCTCTGGAGTAAGCTAGTCCCCTAACATCTCTATGTATCAATCAGAAGTCACTGTGACAGCTTTATTCTTAAAGAAAATAAGGACCCATGCTTCCAAAACTGTCAACGCCACACTAAACTGCTATGTGGACTATAGAGAGGGCACATATACAGCTGCTGTGAATTTAAATCAGACCAATATCTAACATTTTGTTTGTTCACTGTGTCATTTAAATGAAAGTGTGCTCTATGACTCATTAACAGAACCATGTCATCAGTAAAGACGTTGAGAAAATTTTTACAGAATACCATTCGATCTGCTTTATCACGATGTGTACAGAACCTGGTTATTTCTTTTTCGTTTCAAAAGCAGTTCTGTATTCATAACTTCATAGCACCATGACACGATACATTAAAATGTTGACGAAATAATCATTATTTAATGACAATCGAGTCATCATTTTCAAAAAATGTTTATACCACTAAAGCACGATGTTCACCATTCCATAGCGCCATTTTACAACAATAGCAAATATTACGCGTGCGCATAATAACTCACGTACTCACATATATGTCATATTTATCAACTTAATTTATCAACTTAAGTTCAAAATCGTCAGGTTCCCATGGTCTATCCTGTATAAAACTAACATAATATTTCATTCTTTTCCTAACCATATAATTATTTATGTAAGTATTCTATTTTATTTAAATATTTTTTAGAAAATATCTTTGTAAAATACATTTTATTTTATCAAAGATATCTCTTACCCATATAGAAGGAGAGGGCTAAGTACAGTATGACAATGTTACGCAACACTTTAAAGTGGGTGCAATTGCAAATATGCCCAAAGAATCTTAATATCTAACCAACTGAAATTAACAAACACGAATATACTATGGTTAGACAGAATATCTCAAAGTTGAATGAATAGGAAGTATGTTGCTGCAGTGAGTTACAGAAATGAACTAAGGAGTCGGTCGGAAAGTGCAGTGAAGAATCTACATACATTTTCATAGCAAAAACAATAGTTTAAAATATATTTTTATTAAAGCATTTTATTAATATACACATTATTTATGTTAAATTAATGAGTGAGTGAGCAAGTTCTAATGCCAACTTACTTGCCTTTCAGGTGTTGGAATTGCAACATAATCCATTTATAACGGGCAAATCGAAAATCGGCGGGTTATATTACGCTAAATGATGAAGATGCAGATAGGGATGAGATGATGATGAAGCAAGTGGAATGAGTGGCAGGGGAAGCCGTAGTACCCGGAAAAAACCTGTCTAGGCACCGCTTCGTCTGTCGCAAACTCCACCTATGGCCATTGGGATCGAACCCGGGCCGCTTCGGTGAGAAGCGAGCAGCCTAATTACTAAAATATTTCTCCGGCAATATTAAATTGATACCACAAATAGGTTTGACTAACAATATTATATCAATACAATATATTAAATGAATTACTTAATAGTGTTTACAATATTATTATTTATATTTATATTATTACATTCTTTTAATGATATAAAATAAATTTGTAGTATTATTTATATTATAAATATTATGAAAAGGTAAGTCCATAAGTTTCCGGCTTTGCTAATTAAGGATTATCGCCTTCACAAAACCTTTATCTGGTATCATACCTTATCTGTTAAGTAAATAATTGCAGTTGTAACTTCCGGTCCGCTGTGTTCAGTTGTTCAGATATAGTTGCATAAAGAAGATTATATGTGGAAGATTTTGACATGTTCAAAATGGAGTATCGAGCTGTTATTAAGTTCTTCATAAAAGATGTACTTACTCCAAATGAAATTTAATAGCGATTGGATGGTGTATATGGGGAAGCATCCCCCTCATATTCTACCGTAAAAGAATGGGCCAAACTTTGTCCAATGGGTCGAGGAAGCATTGAAGAAGAAGGCATGCAGAAGGCATGAAGAAGGCCCTTGGATGTGCTCACTCCTGAAAACATTGCTCTTGTGGAAGGAGAAATTATGGAAGACCGGCAGCTCATAGTTACAGAAATAACAGCAAGGTTGGGTCTTTCTAAAACAACAGTCCTTCGAATTATTCATGAACATTTAAACATGAATAAGCTTAGTACCTAGACTTCTTTCCTCAGTCCTAAAGCAGCAACGAGTCATCTGTTGTCAGGCATTTTTGGAGTTCTGTCATGGCAACGAGAAAGAAATTCAACAAACCATTGTTACTGGAGATGAAACGTTGGTCCTCTACTATGATCCATGAGAGAATCAATGGAGTAGAGTAAACCTGGCAAAGCACCGCCTCTAAAGGCCAAGGTCGCTCAATCAACCAAGAAGATTATGGCCACAATCTTTTGGGACTGTGAAGGAATGCTCTTCATTGACTTCTAGGCGAGGAACACCACAGTATATGAGGAGTATTATGCCTGGCGTACTACACAGACTACGTGCATCCATCAAAGAGAAAAGGCAAGGAAAGCTGAGTGGGGGTGTGCGCCTTCTTCACTATAACGTGCCTTTACATGCAGATCTTGTAGCAAAGGAAACTGTGAAGAAACGTAGCTTCAATACGATCGACCATCCAACCTACAGTCCAGATCTAGCTCCCAGTGACTATTTCCTCTTCTCAAAACTCAAGAAGGACCTTTGAGGAAGGAAATGTAAGTGTGACGAACAAGTGATGGATGCTGTTTATGCCCATTTTGCAGACAAGATCTTCTGACTATTTTTGAGGAGAAATTTAAATGTTAATTCAAAGATGTGGAAGTGTATTACAATAAAGGGTAACTATATTGAAAAGTGAAATATAGTTTTTGTCTTTATCATACCTAGAAAATGGTTAGACCAGAAACTTATGAACCTATCCTCATATATTTGCTCAAAGAACCACAGTATATTAAGAATGAATAACTTTTTTATTCACTCACTATATAGAAAATATAGACATTTTAGATTAAGCAAAATATTTAAAACTGTGGCACCTGCAAGAACTGCACATATTTTTTAAAGTTTGTTATTATGTTTCATTAATATGAAAGTTTGTTTAATATGCACTGTGCTCCCATCATCTAATTTCTCTGATTCACTGCAGCAACAATACTCTGTTTACACTGAACTTCAAGGTAAAGGGACTAGTCATGAGAAATAATACTTGCCAAAAGTTTTAACACAAATATACAATGGGTCCCTATAGATGATATGAAGTACATGAACAATTTCAAAAGAAATAAATTAAGCAATAAATTATTTGGTATTTTCCTATAACATACCAAATGGAATGTATACTTATTTAAATCTGCCATAGGCAGTTGATATGTTATGTTATCATCAGTTACATTATAACTTTTTTCATAGAAATGCTCAATAATATAACTCATAGATCAGACTTAAATATCGTGAACTTTAGGGCTTACAAACAAATTGTAAGATTATTCTTAGAGGCTGAGTGAATGAAAGTTTCAGTTTTAAGTGTAAGAATGGATAACCCTGTAATATTGTTTCCATATTTCCTCCATCATGTTAATGCATTTTATTATAATGATGTTACACACAAGTGATGTGATTTTTTTTTTTTTTTGTTGATGTGGTTTATTTACGGATGCTCTTTGATATCATCCATTCAATTCCGGGCATGAAACAGCCAAAAAAATTTTCTCAGAGACCTTTTCATTCAGGCTTCAGGTTCTTTTACATGCCATAAATCTACAACATGAGACCCAGACTTTACTTCTCTTCCAAAGGAAGCAATACTTAGGATTTTTATGCATGAAAATAAACATCTATCCTGGCTGGGTTTGAGCCTGAGATCTTAGGTTTACAATGCAAATATGGTTACCACTACACCACCAGGACCAAAAAGGTGGAGTGATGTAATCAGTTATGTAATGTTATACGTTAAGACTTTTATGTTTCTTAATGGCTCAGGTTAAATCCTTCTTACCAGTTTTAGCAGAGTTGTACATGTTAAATTTTTGCAAAACCATTATTTTTTGCTCTGAGAAACATTGTTCTAAAAGGATAATAAGGACCTCAATTTCAGTTTCTGAATATTTTGGCAATGTTATGGTAAGAAATGTTATAACGGAAATGCAATTTGAAAGTAACTGGGTTTTGTTACAGTTACAATGTTGGAAGCTGAATTCCAATGACAAATATGTGGTTAGGTTAGCCTTAGGGAGTGAGTGAGCATTAATGTTAATTATAAGCATTGAAATTATGAATCATGATATGATGATAATATCAAAAGCAGTGAAGGATTTTTGTAAGAACACATTTCTTTCCATTGTTAATGAAAAAGTACCATTCAAAAATATGAAATATGTGCCTTCCTTTGTTAAACTAATAAATTGTTTGATTGCTCCCTTGCAGTATTGGATATAAGAGAACTAGGGACAACAAATGTGTGCCAAGATGCAGTGGTGGGTGCGCAGAGGATCAGTTATGTTCTGCCCCTGAGACTTGTACTTGTAAAGAAGGCTATGTGAAAAATATTAAAAATATGTGTGATCCACATTGCAAGAAAGAGTGTAAAAATGGATATTGTGTAGGTCCTGATATCTGTGATTGTAATATTGGATACAAAATGGTATTAGGAGAATGTGTTCTTTCCTGCAGTGCTACATGCCAGCATGGGAAATGTAAGGATGATGATACATGTGTTTGTGACCCAGGTTATGAACTCAAGGATACAAAGAACAATACTTGTGTGCCTAGCTGCCCAAATGGTTGTCAAAATGGTTATTGTTCAGAACCTGGGATTTGCACCTGTAACAGAGGCTATGAGTTGGATTCTAATGATACTTCTAAGTGTGTGCCACTATGTCCTGAAGGATGTGGTAATGGCACATGCATTGCTCCATATAATTGCAGCTGTTATGATGGCTACATTTTGAATCACAATCGTCAGTGTGAACCAGGCTGTTCAGGCTGTACTAATGGGAAATGTGTTGCACCTGGTAAATGTAAATGTAAGATAGGACACATATGGAATGATTCTGCATCAACATGCATTCCAGTATGTAAGAAAGAATGTATTAATGGGGAATGCATTTACCCAGATAAATGTAAATGTCTCACTGGATATGAGGCAGATAAAAATGTTCCAAATGTATGTAAACCCTATTGTCCTGAAGGCTGTATCAATGGTAACTGTGTTTCTCCTGGAATATGTGAATGTCCTAAAGATTACGTCAAACAGAAAACTAAACAAAATGCTACTCACTGTGAACCCCAGTGTTCCAAAACATGTGTAAATGGAAATTGTTCTAATGCTAATGAATGCATATGTAATCATGGATATTCAAAGAATGGCAACTCCAGCACATGTGTTCCTTTATGTAGTGATGGCTGTGTTCATGGAATATGTTCTGCTCCTGAAGTATGTACTTGTGATGAAGGTTACACAAAGAATAATAATGATAATTTGAGTACCTGTGTTCCTTTGTGCCATAGTGGCTGTATTCATGGAATATGTTCTGCTCCTGAAGTATGTACTTGTGATGAAGGTTACACAAAGAGTGATAACTCCAGTACATGTGTTCCTTTGTGCCATAATGACTGTGTTCATGGAACATGTTCTGCTCCTGAAGTATGTACTTGTGATGAAGGTTACACAAAGAGTGATAACTCCAGTACATGTGTTCCTTTGTGTCATAATGGCTGTGTTCATGGAACATGCTCTGCTCCTGAAGTATGTACTTGTGATGAAGGTTACACAAAGAGTGATTACTCTAGTACATGTGTTCCTGTGTGCCATAGTGACTGTGTTAATGGAACATGTTCTGCTCCTGAAGTATGTACTTGTGATGAAGGTTACACAAAGAATAATAATGATAATTTGAGTACCTGTGTTCCTTTGTGCCATAGTGGCTGTATTCATGGAATATGTTCTGCTCCTGAAGTATGTACTTGTGATGAAGGTTACACAAAGAGTGATAACTCCAGTACATGTGTTCCTTTGTGCCATAATGACTGTGTTCATGGAACATGTTCTGCTCCTGAAGTATGTACTTGTGATGAAGGTTACACAAAGAGTGATAACTCCAGTACATGTGTTCCTTTGTGTCATAATGGCTGTGTTCATGGAACATGCTCTGCTCCTGAAGTATGTACTTGTGATGAAGGTTATACAAAGAATGATAACTCTAGTACATGTGTTCCTTTGTGCCATGTTGGCTGTGTTAATGGAACATGTTCTGCTCCTGAAGTATGTACTTGTGATGAAGGTTATACAAAGAGTGATAACTCCAGTACATGTGTTCCTGTGTGCCATGGTGACTGTGTTCATGGAACATGTTCTGCTCCTGAAATATGTACTTGTGATGAAGGTTACACAAAGAGTGATAACTCCAGTACATGTGTTCCTTTGTGCCATAATGACTGTGTTCATGGAACATGTTCTGCTCCTGAAGTTTGTTCTTGTGATGAAGGTTATACAAAGAGTGATAACTCCAGTACATGTGTTCCTGTGTGCCATGGTGACTGTGTTCATGGAACATGCTCTGCCCCAGAGGCATGTACATGTGAGAAGGGATATATAAAAAGTGAAAAGCCAAATATTTGTGTTCCTGTTTGCACCAATGAATGTGCAAATGGAACATGTTCTGCCCCTGAAGTGTGCACTTGTAATGAAGGCTACACAAAATATGATGACAGATGTGTGGAAAGTTGCATAAATTGCAGTAGTGACAACTGCATGGAAGGGAATTGTAGGTTGCTACAGATGGATGAAGCACTATTATCTGACTCTGTGAAGGGGTAAGTATGACTTATTTTATTATTTAATGAATTACATACAACTATGTATATATTTTTTTTTCTATGCTTCAAAAATATAATTGAATGTTCATTTTTTTTTTTTTTTAATTTTCATCAGACAAGATGCAAGTTCCTGGCTGCCTTCCAAATCAACTCTGCTATGGATGGGAATGGTCACACTCCTCATAGTTTCACTCATTCTTGGACCTGGAGCATCAAAGCTTGCTTCAATATGCAATCGTAAACCAGAGCCAATAGAAGTTGAGTACATTCGCAATCCTGGTAAGTGATTTAATTAGTTCTCTTTTTTTGTTCTCTGATTACTTCAGTTTCTTCTCCACTTACTGAATACCACCATTTGAAGAATTTCATTAACTACCATAGGACATGATTTGTACATTTTCATCATCATTTCCTAATCTTTGCAATAATAAAAGTAATGTTTAACCATAGATCTTTGACTGTTCTATGGATGAGTTCAGTATCTGAACTGCTCCATAGGTATCCTTAATTAAAAAAATTTGGCAGCTTAGCTTGTCATAGCTGCAAATCAGAATTTTAACTTTCTAGCTGCAATCAATCTTCATATCCAAGCATCATATAAAACTAATCTGAATATTGCCATTTATTGTTCGGCTGTCATTCCATTTAGCAAAAAAATTTAAGTCATCAACTGGAAGTGGCTAAGCCTGAGGAATGGGGTGATAAAAAATTAATTTGAAGTACTATTTGACTATCAGTATGTATGAAGTGACTTAATTCAATTCAATGTGTGAATATGTATTGTGTTGGTAAAAGATGTGCCCATCTTGGCAGTTATTCCTTAATCTTTCAATGTAGCAGGATCCAATTATGCTGCATAGTAGGTTCCTGTTATTGTTTTGCCCTCTTCCAAGTTTCCAGTAGTCTACCAGAAATATTCCTGGAAATTACAAAATAACGATGGCCATTACCTAGGATTGCCATATTTCCGAAAGGAGAAACACATGTCAAAAATATTGTGTATTTGAACAAATTAATACATGTTGTGAACATAGGCATAACACTGATACATGCTTAGTTTACACATACTTTTCATTTAAATGGCTCATTCTGAACATATTTTTATCTGCAAATACTTTCACATAAAAATCACTACAGGATTCATTCACTCTCTACCATGCAGTTATATAGTGATCTATTATCATTCACATATTCAAAATGCCAAAAAGGCAACGTAAGTTCAATGATGTCCTAGCCCGCAAATTGCCAGTGTTCCGAAAAGGAAAAAATGAATTTGAACTTGGATTTTAAAATTTGTAGATCCATAGCCTAACATCTCTGAAACACATTTCAAAGTGATATTAAATTCATATTTATTTATTCATTTTTTTACACGAAACACATCTTACTTTTATGTAAGTAAGTGGAGTTTCGTATAAAAAATGAATACCTAAGTTTAGGATATATTACCACTCCATTGTCAACAGCTACGTAAGTACAATATTCATATTTGGTGATGCCTTTTTGTATTTATGATAATTGAATATTTAGCATAATGTTTTCCTTGCCTTTCATATGTAACTAATTGTAAAATTATTATTATTATTATTATTATTATTATTATTATTATTAAATTGTATTATAAATAGTTTATCTAATACATATAAACATAATTTTAAGTACAATATACGCCTAAATTTAACTGAATATTTTAGTCCCATTTTTTCAAACAATATCCTCCTTCTTGAAGTGCTTGTTCTATTTTTTTATCTATGTGAATCTGGTTTCCCTATCTTTGGTGCTTTTTAATCCATTTATCAAGAAAAAATTAACTTTAATGAAAGTGCAGAGTTTCTACAAACTTCATCCAACTTCGCTTTAATCTGCACAGCCTTTAAATACAAAAATTTTGATCACTATATGGAACTGATTTCATTCCAATTAAATTGCTGGTGCAACAGCAGTTTTTAAGATGGATTTTATTGTTTACTAGGTGTTGGTTATGACTGAAACTTTGCCACAGAGTATTACAAGAATTATGCTTGCCAATAAACACAATCATCCCTAAATTTAATATTAACAGGCTGTGCTAAAGTGCAATCTAAATTTAATTCTTATGCTAACTTGCTAAGAAATATAAATGATTCTAGAGCTGCAAGGTCAATCCTCACAAATACATTTAATAGACTGTCCTGTAAAAGGCAAACTGTGAGATAGGCTTTAAACTCTAATTTTACTCTGAGTTTGAGATATATAAATAAAGACTAGGTTAGGTACAATATATTCTGAGCTGTCAGGACTTCCATTAGGACACTTCAACCTCGCTTCTGCCACTGAAGATGTCTACCATAGATGTAGACAAAATGTTTGGGAAAAAGAAGGGGCTCAATAGACCATGAACCTCAAGCCTGAAATACACCTTGCCTAATGATGACACCAGCTGCTCACATAATTATGATCTGAAAGAATTTTAGAATTTTGCGTGTGGCTCCTTTATTGGTAGAGAAATGCATAATAAGCTAATGTTCATCTAAGCCTGTAGTTTTACCTCTTATATATAAGGACTGTTCAATAAAGAATAATTATAATTTTTTTACAGGCATAATTTCTCAGCTAAAATTTAACTTTACATGGTTTTGTTAATCTGATGCATAATATACATATGGTACTAGTTTCATTATTGTCTCTTTTGGTTTCCATTGTAAGAGGTATAAGAGAGACATGTTCAATTCTGCCTACAAAATGAAGGTGATGGACAATGAACAATATGCTCTGAAATTATGCTTTCATCTCAACAAATCTTCAGTTGAGACCTATGCAACAGAAGGCCTATGGAGAGTTTGCTCTTCCCTTTAGCACAGCTCAAAGATGATTTAAAACATTTAAAGAGGGAAGACGATCAATTTCAAAGGAAGGCAGGCTTGGTTCTCCAGTTTGTGCTCTAACAGAAGATAATAGTAACATTACTACTGTCATTGTGAGAGAGGATCGTGGTATAACATTACAAAAATTGTCAAAAATTCTGAAAATTTCTCTGGATGCCACCTTACATTCGTAACTCAAAAGTTGTACATGATACTATGTACAGTGGGTTCCAAGACTGCTGATTCCCAAACAAAAGGAATTTGCATGCAGATTTGATACAGTTAAGATGATGTTACAGAAAGATGTGGAGTATCTTTTTGATGAAACTTGGCTACATCATTTCAATGCTGATAGCAAATGGCAAAGCTCTGTATGGAAATTTGCATCAAAAATAAAAAAAGCAAAAGTGGTTACTTCTGCTGGGAAAGTTAGATCATCTCATTTTGCAATATTCAAGAAATGATTATCAGCATATCAAAACTGTATACTCAGCTGTAACTAGGCAGTACTACAGAAATGTCCTGAAATTCTGCAAGGACCTATCATACACTTGCAAATGGACAGAGTTCCAAGCAACAAGCTGGATGCTGTACCACAAAAAATACTTCTCAAATTTTATTGGTGAATATCTCCTATAATCAATGTGAAGTTTGTATCTCACCCTCCTTATAGTCCAAATTGAGCCCCATGTTACTTTTACCTTTCCCCCAAATTCAGAAAAGGATTTTGTGGGAGGCATTTTCTATCATCAGAAGGTGAAGGTGAAGGCTGTGGAGGCAATTCTGAAGAACCTTTCAAGAAATGGTTTCCAGCATGTCTTTGAAGACTGGCAGAAATGCTAGGACAGGTTCATTGCATCCAATGGGGACTGCTTTGAGATAGTCCATCAAAATTATGAGAATCAGCAAAGGAATGTTGTCAGAAAAATTATGATCATTCTTTATTGAACAGCATACATAAAAATATACATATATACATATAAATATACATAAAATAATAAATATGCTTGAAAACTAACTGTTAGTATGTATGCCTAGCTTTAGTAAATATATATAGAGATTTTGAGCATCTTTGTTCTCATGCTTTTCTCATATTGGTTGACTTTAATGGTTAGTACATGGTAAAGCAAGTTCTATATTTTCATCTATTTCAGACATTGATATTTTGAACAAAGAGGCCCTCTGGAGAGGCAGTGATGAAGCATACTACTGAGAAATGATCTGCAATAACATAACATTTCCAGCTGCAACTGTTCTCAAAATTTTATTTATATTCTAAAGCAGATTCTGCTCAATTTGTATATTTACACTTGCACTACCAAGGATATTTTATGAAAGTATCAGCTTCATTAATCATCAAAGATGGTTTAATATTGATAAACAGTTGAGTATACTTATGATTAAATTTTCTATTAGATAGAAACATTAAATATTGTACAAGCAAAATATTTTCTTGGTCAGCTGAACGTAAAATGAAATGTATCACTATTTAAATAATATTTTATATTCTATCAAATACTCACTGTTTCTATAAGTTAACGGGATGTTCACAAAATGTAGTAGTATGATTACAGATCTTTCAAGTTTTGTTTTCAACCTTAATATCCTAGAAATTTGGTATATTGAATGATTAAATAGAAGTCACCATCTTAGTTTACAGGTCTGTAACAATAAAACAATGCATGTTGGAAACATGATCATAGATTAGATCTTATATAGCATAAGTTTTATATCTTATTAGGAGCTTTGTTAACATGCCAAAGTATCATAATTAAAATGGTACAAAGTGGTATGACTGTGACTAATAACCTGTATTGGTAAATAAAAATCTTGGTGAAAATATCACTATGTGTGGTAATGAAATAAAAAACTACATATGCACAATTGCACAAGGCATATGTGTGCTTCTTGAAAATAACATTTGCTAAATTCTTCTGCATCATTACAATACTGGAGATGGCATATAATCTTCTTGGTATGCCAGCTTATGATCTTCAACTTCTCCATGTTATGTATATAATAGATAATATCTCATTTATTTATAGATGGAAAGAGATAAGTATATTTATTAATAATTGATGGTCTAATATTGCAATGTGCAGTTATGTAAAGGTTGATCATGAACATAATCATTACCCAAAAAGACCTGAAAACTCAAATGATGGTAAGAAACTATTTCATTTAAAGAAAGTTTTACATTTAATGGTGAGTTACTGTGCAAATACAAATTCATGGTAAATTCCAAAACTTTTTACTGAAATTAAATATAATTTGCTAATTTTACATTTTGTAAGCAGTATTAAAGTTCTAAAAGTAGTCAAATATTTTAAGTTCTATGCCATGACTAATGCATCTTCCATAAATATGTTTAACATATTGCTTACATCACATGGTCTCACATTCTCTTTATGCAAAATAACAAAGGAAATTAAATTTGATATGATCTGCTGAAGTTTGTTAATTTATGCTTGATATGGAATTTTTGGAATCCAATTGCATTTTTAATGCATTGAATTGCAAAATATTTTTAAAATATAAAAAATTCTATTTATAGTATTAATATTAGCAGCAGCACCTTACTTTATTGTTACATTTATGTTGTCACATGACTCTAAGAAGTTATGGTTATTACAGTTTATATTTATTACTTATTAGTGTCTTAAAGAGATAGCTATTTTTAATGCAGTCCAATAATGCTTCAAGGCAATAAGTATAGTGTAATAATTTGAAAAAAATTAAAATAGCTAAAATACTATCATGTACTCAAATTTAAATGGGATCTTATGTCACTTCATGATAGCTAGATTTGTCAGGCCTAATTAAAACCAATAAACCAACTATTCCTTTCACTTGATATTGAATAAAAGGTAATTTCTCAGTGTTTTTTTTTTCCCCCAAAAAATTAATTAAAAATTTTGTCCTTTTATTATTAACCAATATATATTCTTAATTAGCATGTAAATTAGTGTCCTAAATTACTAATATAAAGTATTACTTCATACAGGCATTAAATAAACTTACTGAAATGCAACATACATATGTTATCAACCACATCAGCTATTTGGTTATGAATATGACTAATTTGACATAACCAATAATATATTTTGTTAACTACTGATTCTGACACTAATTGTGTAAAATAGTAAATGAAAGTAATATACCATCATCTAGATGCCTAAAACTGGTGTCATCTGGATTGAAACTGAAAATTTGTAAATTAAAGATTGTTAAAACTATTTCATAAAAACTTGTGGAGGGAGACCCTGGGTTAGAATTGCCTTTGCACACTATGCTGAAATTGTGACGCATTGGTTAAGAATTCATTTACATGCTGAATTATATCATAATGATACTCCTCCCCAATCTCCTCCTTTTTGGAAGTAACTTTCAAAATTAAATTTATAATGTTCTTCTTTTAACATTGACAATGAACTTAAGAAATATTTTTAAAAATTTAATAAAATGTCATTAAATACAATAAAGCACAGATGATATTTATTTCTAGTAAATGAAGAAAAAAAGCAAAAGAAAAGTATCTGATGCCAAAAATAAAAGCAATGCCTACATCATTATATATCTTGAGGATTAAATTCACTCCAAATAAAAGAAGTTCCATTTAAAATTGAACATACTGTATAAGCTAGGCTTAGCTAGCCTAAACAAACTTTATCTAACCTAAGGCATAAGAAGTTTGAATTTTAATAGTAATATGTGTGTTAAAAAGTATGAATTATGACACCAATTTAAACTGCACATGACTGCACAATATGTTCGTTATTTTGTACATTTGGCATTGACTTTGCTGTATTTTTGGGCTGGAATATGAAATATGAAATATTCATAGTTATTAATTCAATAGACAGTAATAATTGTTTGATCTGTATAATGTAAAATATTATTCTTTCCAGTGACTGTGATATAAACTTAGATGTGATAAATTGATAATAGTATTTACGTATAAATAGCACAGAAAGTATTAGTATTTGCTGCTTTATAATGTGATAAGAGTTACAGAGAGATAGTTATATATTCCTACATAAATAATTGTTGAAAAATAAGCTAAGAATAGTTGTTTTGTTCCTTATTTATTCAGACTTTTTCTCTTCTTTAGTTCTATACTTTTATCTTTAGTGCATGAACAACTTTACAATTTGCAAGAAAATTTCTGAAATAATGATAAATTACATACATATATGCAGTTGAACAGTAGAATTGGACCAGAATACAGCTAGCACATGTACATGGAGAGCTGCCCCAGTTAAACTTGGACAGTTTTATCTAAATATTTCATATTATGGTGACACTCCCTTCTACTAAAATTTGTTGTGTTCATTGGATAATTGTTCTGCACCTAAATTTCTATTGGCAAAGACTGCAAAATAATACAGGAAGGGAAAAATAGGCAAAACTCCTGGCAAAATTTAAAAAAATCCTCAGTGCTGTGGGACATCTGGTATGGCCTATTCTAAACAAAACTAAGCAACCAAAACCTGTCAGAGAGATGTCTGGTGTCTTGATATGGTTTGCAATAAAAGGTAACACATAAATGATTGTCTAAACTGCTTTCTGGTCGGATTTTATGAAGAGTGATCTGGCATTGTGACTGAATGCTTATGCCATGCAAATCTATACCTGTACAGTCCCCTTGAGAACATTGCTTTATGTTTCTTTGGGCCTTGGAGTGGTAGTAAATGCCACAAATTTGTTGATATCATGTAGGTATATCAAGACTTCAACCACAATAGCTTCCATCTATCACTTGCCAGGTGACACTAACACAGTTTTCTGTATGGTATCCTTTTCTTTGATGTGTTATTCTAGTGCAAAATTGTACCATACTATACCCAACCAAGTGGTAATGCTTATCCATAGTGGAAAGTTTTCTTGTATCACTGCTCTTGAACTATTCCACTATTGTTGCATCCTGATGCGGTTATGCTTATTGTCTGATCAATTTTTTTAATTATGAGCTTCATATGGGAAATTTATCTCGAATTATGCCCTCAACATATGATTTGCTTGCAATTCTGTTTGCAATGCTGGGCTATTATTGACAGGCTATAATTGGCATCAAAAAGTTCAATGCTGTACCCTTGCCACAAATCCAACATTTTTTATGCCACTGGTAATTATTAGCTACTAGATGTTCAGGCATTAAACATGTAGGAAAGACAAGCAAAAAGACACTTAAAATATATAATAGAGGCAGTAAAAAAGGTATGCCACACCATTACTATTTAACTAAAAATTAATTTATGTGCAATGATTAAAATAAAGCAAAAATAGTATTTGGTTTATATTAATTACCTAAAAGTATATGTATTTATTTTTTGTATATAAAGAAAAAATAAATAATTATTACATTTTTAAACAGTAATTATATTTGTGAAGAAAAATAAAAATGAAATGTAGAAGGCATTTTACCCTCAATATTTATGTACTAACAATTTGCAGAATGTGAAAGGAGAGCCTAGTCCTTGTTGAGTCTAACAAAGAACTCCACTGGAAATAATGTGATAAGTCTGCGTCTCAGTTAAAATTTACAATGGCAAATTGTAGCAGTCTTGTTTTTAATACAGACAAGCAACATCTAAAAGATTTTCCTTTTTTGTAATAATTGCTCTCTGTCTTTGTAATCTGATCAGTGTGCTGTGATTTCATTGATTGTTATTACAACCCAATAATGCAAACTGAGATCAACAGCTGACAAACTAATACCACTCACCCACAATGAAACTGGGACCATTAAAGCGATCTATTTATGAATTTTATGAAAGTCTTCCTATGAGGAATGAATACTTAATTAATGATAGATATTTCCTTCATAAAATGAATTTCATTACAAAACATTATTTAAACAGCTGTATTGTACAATTGTTTCTTGTTCCTGCCAATTAAATATTAAACTGCAATAACATAAAATTGCAAAAATCATTTTTAAAAATGCAGAAATAGATAGAATACTACAAAATAGACAGCAAAGAGGCAAAGAGACAAAAAGGGCAAAAGATGCAAAAATAAGATCATTCCAAAATGTTTGATAGTGCATGATTATTATTTCTGTAAACTTAGATAATTTTTGATGCTCAGCAATTAAAATAAAATGCATCTTAAATACTATAGACTTGCACAGATTCTGTTCACTCAACCATTCCTTGCTAAATCACCAGCATGCAATAACAATCAAACAGTTGAAGTTCATCTGAGCTTAACCGGGATAACTCTCCACAGTAAAACTGGATCAGAGTATGTGAACTATAGAGATCTGATAATTCTCTTAGGTAACAAAAGAAAACAAACAACAAACAAACATTAATGTGGCTCTTGGCTCTTTAAATTGATTATGGTTATCATATCAATGTCACCTGGTCCAAATAAATATATCAAATGCATTATTGAAAGCTAAAAAGGAAATACTTTTTATTCTTTTTAATATCTGAAAAGTGATTGTACTGGAAAGACTAAAGTATGTCACACTAGTAAGCACAACTTTCTCTATGGTTCAATTTTTGTTTAAAAATGTTCATATGTGCAATTTTTTGAGAATAAATTATTTTACTCTTGCAGAAACATTTTAACATTAAGTAGCAGTACCTATTCAGTACAAAGGCTAAAAATATCCCTTGCCTGTGTATCATGAGAAAGTATTAAGCTTCAAACACCAAAATATGGCAAAAATTTTCAGAGAAATGATTGTTTTTGTATGCAGTGACTGAACCAAAATTGCTAGTGTGATAAAAACAACAAAATTGGTTCAAATACTATGCTATAAAATAGCATACATAGCAAGTGAAGAATAAATCAATCCCGGTGAAACCTTTCTTAAAGAATTGCACACATTTCTTACATAATAAAGAAAATGACAGAAAATTAGCTTTCAACTTCTATGGTCAATTTTACTAATTATTACATTTGTAATCTAATACAGTAAAACATGCATTAATAATCTCTTATGAGTTATCTATTTAAAATCCTTCTTTCTGACTTCACTTACTGAATATTTACTTAAACACATTCTCAGCTGTTAAATGACTGTTAGATTCTTTGTTGAAGTTGAATTGGTATGTGTATGAAATGACTCTGGTGGTTTTGCAATAAATTTTAAAAAGGAGCTGTCTGTTACCTGGATATATGATGATTATTGTTTAAGGGCGCAAAACTGCTGTGGTCATTAGCGCCCAATCCTGGATATAAAAATGCATTGGGTGTTGCTAGTGTTTTTATAATTAAATCCTTTCCTATATATTTAATTTCTTTGGTTTTTTAACTGTTTTTAATAACATAATACTTTTTTTCTATCTCATGATTTTCATTCTTAAAATGTGATGCTACCACCAATTTTTCTATTTGGTTTTAATGGGTGTTTTTCCAATGTTCCTTTAACCTGATGCCTTTATTTGTCTTTGTTTTCCTATATTGATTTTTTTTCACAGCTCTGAGAATTAATCAGATAAATTCCAGATATTTTTGCTTTGGGTCTGCTACCTATTGTGTTTAATTTTAAAATATTTTTCACACTGTATTGGTTTTGGGGTGCTGACATTTTATTGTAATCTTTGAAAATTTTTTGAAATTAATGATTGGCATCTTGATTGTACATGAATTTTTTTTATGTTTTTTCAATGGTATATCACACAGAGTTGTAACGTGATTAATTCCTTTTTGTTTTTGGAATTTTAAAATTGTTTGTTGATGACCTCTTTGCTTAATCTTTTATTTAGAGATTTTTATAAAATATAGGTATCCATTTTTGTTTTTTGTTATATGTAGTATATAAGAATATAAAAATGAATGCCTATACATTATAAAAGCCATGGCCACTACCAGCCAACCAGCCAACATTATAAAAGCTCTAAGTTAAATGGGATTAGCAAAGAAATCAACAAAAAAATTTAAAAATTCTGAAAACAAAATATAATAATCACATCATAACTTTATGTAATATTAGAGAGGCATCAATTTTTAAAGAAAACTCATGTATCACCCAGTAGCCATTCATAAATTTCAAATAATTTTCAAATAGCATCTTAACACCATAATACCAGTATGGCATGAAAAATGTATTAAAATTAAGCAAAACAGATTCCAAGCCCAAAGATAAAATATCCAGAATTTATCAGATTAATTGTCAGGATTATGAAAAACTTTCCATAGGAAAAACAATGAGATATAAAGGCATAAGGTTGAAGGAACATCAGAAAAGCATCCATTAACACCAAATAGAAAAATCAGCAGTAGCATCACATTTTTAGAATGAAAAACATTAGATAGAAAAAACATCAAATTATTAAAAAGAGTTAAACAACCAAAGAAATTAAACATATAAGAAAGGATTTACATAAAAAAAATAAGCAACACCTAATGAATTTTGTCATCCAGAAGCAGATAGCTCATTATTCAAGTTTATCATAAGGCCACAAGAGTCAACATACACAGTCCCATGTGAATTAATCATAACAAGAAATAACACATTTTGTATTTTTTTGCTGAAATTTTCTTAATACATACCTTTAATCTTTGCTAATACTAATAATCATAATTTTTGTTTTATAAGTTTCTTTACATGATTTGGCATAGATTCCACAAGCTTTGAGCCTTATTTTTAAGTTCTTCATCGTCATGAAACCACACCTTAACCAGAGACTCTATCATGCACATTTTTGTGGAACAGTCAAATTTGTGATCTCCTTTTGCAAATAGCCCACATGTTTTCCATTAGATTGATGACAGGGGGGTTTCCTGGCCAATCTAACACATGAATATTGCTCTCATTGAAGAATTTTTTCACTTTCTTTGAAGTATGTCAAGGAGCCAAATCTTGCTGGAAAATTCCATCACCAAGTGGAAACCTCTTCTGCAGCTCCTCAACAACTCTCTCCTTTCCAGTATTTGGATGTACTGGTCAGATTTCATAATCCCATCAATTTGATACAAATGCCATGCATGAAAGACCCCCAAAACATCTTCGCGGAGTGTTTTACAGCCTGTTGCAAATGTGCTGAAGTTGTTGCCTTATTATTCACTCGGCATATATATTGAATACTCTCCATCTGTACTTTAAAGTGACTTTGTCAATAAAAGAATTTTCTTCCAGTGTTCCATTGTCCAATCCTGATGACTATGAGCCCACAAGAGACATTTCCTGCACATTTCTACTGTTAGAAGGCATTTCTGTACAGGCTTGGGGGCTTTTCTTCCAACTGCCAGAAGTCTAGACGAACATTAGAAATGTGCAGATTCACTCCCCTTTCCCCCAATTCTTGAACCATGTCCACAGCAGTGAGCCTAGGGTTTGATTTGCTTCTTCTAAGGAGAAAATGTTCATTAATAGGCATTGTTTTCTTTTTCCTGCCAGTTTCCCTTTTTCTTTGGTGAAATTGAGCCAGTCTGTTTGTGCTGGTGAATAATTCTATTTATGGTGTATACACCAACATCAAATTTAGTAGCTAACTCTCTTTGAGTAATGGAAGTATTCTGATATAATGCTATAATTGCATTGCTTTCCCTGGGAGCCATATCCATTGAAGACATAAGTATTACAAGTCACACAAGGATACCTCAAAATTCCTCAAAAGTGATACACATTGAAAAAAAATACGCTTTTATCTTAAAAGGATCACCTCCCAGATAAATTAACAATGAATAACTGGTAAAGAATGCATAGAGAGTGCAGGATCTATGAATAAGCAATGTGTAGCATACTGCTGCCAACTATTGGTGAAACTATGAAAATAATTAACTTGTTCCAATTAATTTGCATGGAAATATACACTAACAACTCAACTTTAACAAACAATCCAACAATGGTTTAACAGCTCAGGAATGTGAACAAAGGTCCAAGTTCTTAAAATTGGCCTTGAACATTATTGTAGACAGTATAGTTTGTAGCTAGAGATACCATTAAATAGCCTTATATTCACCAAAGTATGACATGCTTTGGAGTTTCATAGAAGGTTTTAACATGGACTGCTAAATTTTTGTTTTGAAGGAGAGAAAGTTTCTCTAAGCTGTTTTCAGTTGTTTCATATTATGTGCACATTTATCTAAAGGTCTTTAAACTTGTCATATTCTTGTTATATTTTAACTTAATAAAAAGAATAAATAAAATATAATACAAAAGAAAATTATACTTTTATTTAAATTGCATACAAGTTACAGACATGTTAACAGCAAAGGATGTAACAAATACATACTGCTTCAGTTCAAAACAATATACATGAATATATTTCCCAAATATATCCTCAATTTCAACCTTGTGTACAGGTGAGCATGAAAAGAACCAAAATATCCTATATTTAAGATTTCTTTATTCTTCTTTTTAATAAAATATGTTTTGTTCCAATTCAAAGACATAAGGTAAAAAGAATGCTTTCTTTGTCTGCTCAGTAGGCAGATTGGAACACTGAGAGATTTATTCACCTTAAGTACATTTTTAAGCATTTTGACTTTTACAAGAATGTGTTGTATCAACAACCACATTAAGCATCATAATGTACTGTAAACTTAAAAGAAATTAGGAACAGTGAAGTTGTTAAATATACAAATGAGTCAGTATTACGTGACATTAAAACTTCACTAACTGGTACATAATGTATATTTAACCTCCCCGTCTAGCATGAAAAAATAATGACTTGATTCATAGGGTAGTGTGTTGGGTTGTTAAAATAATTTGTACTTAGAAATTATGACATTTAATATAATGAAGAAATATTCTTTCATTAAAGACAAATATACTTTTATCAGAATTATCTACATTTTGGTTCAAAGTTATAAATATCAAGTCCTAGTGTCCTATTTTTAAGCATTAATTATTTATTCACCCCCTAAAGCTGAAGCAAATCTATATGCTCTACATTTCTGACTAAATATTTTCCTTATATCATAAATTATTTGATCTAGAGTTTTATAAATATTATAATCACATATTTACACTCCTAAAGATATATGTAAATATACCAGGGGTGTAGTCAGACTAGCTATATTTGGTAGGCCAGATATAAATAATTTATATGGCATTTTAAAAGTGCCAACCATTCATCAACTATGACTTTGCCATCAACTCTTTTAAAACACAATCATATCCTCAGAAGTTTACTTTAATGATGTGCAAAAGTCAACAACAAAGTAAAAATGTATAATTTGCTATATTATTGATAACAGCATTTTAGCAATGAAAACAATTGATGTGATTATTACTATGATAATCTATGCTACTAGGGTAATAATGTAGCTTTTTAATCTTATTTTGATTCAAAGTAAAACTCTAAAAATCATGTCGTCACATTAAAACTCTCTTTAAGTTTCACAAACACATTTATAAAAGTAATTAAAAAAGTATAAAAGTAATACTTTTATAAGTGTGTTTGTGAAACTTAAAGAGAGTTTTAATGTGACGACATGACTTTTAGTGTTTTACTTTAAATCAAAATAAGATTAACAAAAGTTTCACTGTATGGATTCCGACATTCCGTAAACATGTAGCTTTTTATTAATTATTTTGACCAACAATAAAGACTTAACAATTCTGGTATGGAAAAAATATATTTCTTTTATGATTTTTAATAAGAACTAAAATATTTAATGCTTTTGTAATTCTGGGAACTCTTGCCATACTGTGCCTTAAATAATAGCTATAGAGGTAGAGATATGGCTCCCTCATAGTTCAGGATTTCTCATTCATCTTCCCATTATGATTATAAAATGTAATATGAGAATCACTAGATAAGAATTGAAACATGAAATATTGGCCATCCCTAAGGAAAGCATGGTTGCTGGGTTGAAATTTTTGAGTCATTGGCATTGCCATGGTAGCAGACAGAGCTATGTTGTGTTATTAATTTCCATCATTTTATGTTTTAAGTCTGGAAAAGTATGAATGCTCAAGTGCAGTGCTGATCCATAGAAAGCTTGTGGGGGGACTTTCAGAGATTTTTCTCATGTACTACTGTGTTCCACAGGTTTGGAGAGTTAAAAAGGGGGCAGTACTCTCTTAAAGATGAAGAGAAGAGTTTCAGATCAACAATAGTAGTGACTGAGAAGAACATACTCTCTGTAGAAATAATGATCAGGGAATATCCAAAACTAACCTACAAGGCCATTGAGATGACATTAGCAATTATAAGTGTTTTAGCCATCCTTAATGAGCATTTTCATGTAAACAAAATTTCTTTAAGATGGGTGCTCCATAATTTGTCTGAAGCAGAGATTCCCCTGGGTGAAATGGTGCCAAGAAATGCTGCAAAGATTTAACTGTGGAAAGTCTTGACAGTTTTAGATGTTGTTACAGGTGATGAAATATGGGTATATCAGTTTGATCAAGAAAAAATTGCCAGTTCTCCATTTGGGTTTTCCATGAAGATCAATCATCCATCAAAGTCAAGAGGCCGAGTGTGGGAAAGAGAATGGTTGCATCTTTCTTCTCCACAAGTGGTCATGTGTCAACCATTGTGCTCAAAAACCAGAGCACTGTTACTGCAAATGATACATGGAAGTTTGGCTTCTGAAAAGGTTTCAGAAAATCCAAGAATGGCATTTGAAGATGGGGCTAAGGGGCATTTTATTGCAACATGACAATGCATCAACTTAAACTGCTAATGTAACAAAGGAGTTTGTGCAAGGAACTGAGGCAAAACTAATGACTCATCAATCCTATAGTCCTATGTGATTTCTTCCTGTTCCCTACTGTGAAAAACTGTCTTCAAGGACACCAATTTTCTAGCCCGAAAGAAGCAGTTGCCACATATGAGGAGGAGTTATCTACAGTGCCCGAATTGAGTGGCATGGATGATTCCAGAAATGGTTCCAGAGGAAGGAATGCTGCATACAGTACCAGGGGGAATACTTTGAGAAACTGGAATAAACAAAATGCTTCTATCAGTATTCATATTTTGTTGTTTCAATACCTATCTAGTGACCCTTAAAAGGGTTCAATGTTATGTACTTAATCACAGAAATGGCACAAAACTATACTCATTCCAACAAGAGGTTAAGATAGTGAAATATATTAGCTGGGAGATACTAGAAGCCAGAAAACAATTTTTGTGATTTTATATTTCAAAAATGCACACCACCAAATCTCATACTTTGTATCTGCAGTTGCCTCAGATCCAGCCTTACTATATTAGCACCAATTATAAAAACCATGCAGTTCTATTCCTAAGGTGGCCCCAAATGGCAAACACATGCAGTGGGAAAGGGGAATACCCTTAGATGGGGACATGAATCTTGTTGGTCAGGATCCCATACTATAAGATGTGAGTAAGAATATCTCTGCACACAGTGACTTGCAGCTAACTTGTTACCAAAAGTACTGCACTTGATTGCACTGCATGGCTTGCCAGGAGTATGACAAGTCTCCAGATGAACATGCTGTGACAGTGAATCTCTTGCTTGGAGCACCACATACCACCGTCCACTGTTGTCACGGGCATAGCCAGGTTCCGCCCACTGACGCTGTGACCCACAAGCTGTTTCTTGTTCCACTGTTGCCCTTGCCCATGACCACAGCTATGGAATATATCAGAACAGCAAACATGAAGTATTAGGTGCTTTATAAAAATAATGTTTTAAAAATAGTATGCAATAACAGTTAAACCAACAAATTACCTATAGATAGATATTTTCAAAGTATTAGTAATTTTACTTTTCTATAAAAAATAATAACTTAATAAGTTTTAGAAGCTTTCATTATGTACTCATTCCTTCTTCACATCACACACACATTAATTTAAAATTAAAAATTGCACTGTTTTCTCCCTTTACATTTCTATTATATTTAATATTTGATTCTTTACTTTTTGCAATATTGGGAGACTGGAAAAATTATATTTGGTTCTCAGACACTGAGGGTTATTTTTGTCCCATCATAATAAAGACAGTTGGTGCACTGATTGTTATTGCATGTCAATCTCAGTTTGATATTACAAGAACAACATTATTTCTGTTTCTGTGTTATTATAACTCAGTTTGAAGTTAAGAGAGCAGTAAAATTCAAGTCTTGATGCTATTATGTGTTACTAATTACAAATTATCATTGTACTAGTGTTATTAAATACAGTGTATTAGTGAAGTAAATTTTATCATAGTATATTAAAATATTACAACAAAGAACATTTTTAATAGGCAATAGAGAACTTTCATGGTGAACCAATTCCACATAAAGTACAATATGAAGATAAAGTGCAATAGTAAGATTTTTCTTAGATTTAGGCAAGGGTATGCTGGAGGGGGCTCGCAGGGCTTGCATGAGTTCTTTATTAAACATTAATTTTGGTTCTGAGTGTTTTGCTAAAACAATTTGTGAGGAAAAATTAAAATAAGCACAATTTTCTTATTTAATCATCTCCTATTCTAGATTTCATAAAGTGACTGACTGAAAATATAACAATTAAGCAGCATATGCACTGATAATTAGCATATAATTAATGTAGCATATAAATCATGTTTGAGCTCAAATTTGTTTCAGTTGCTAGGCTGTTGTAGTGTTCTACTATCATTATTATTTTTGTATTAATTTCTTCACTGCCATAGTTAAAATATAGTTTTTCTGTGAAGTGGTATTATTCTGTTAGATTAGATGAAATGTCATAATTCTGAGACAAAGAGACAAAGTTTGCAAATTATTTTTTTTTAAAAAGAAAAACCACAAATAAAGACAGTGAAGGTGATGGAGAAAATTCAACATTTGTTACTTTTAATTCTGAACAGACAAAGTTACAGAAATCCTTTTACATCATAAGATACTGCAAGTCCTGTATTTGAAGCAGGAGCAATAAGTTCAAAAAGTGAAAATCTACAGATAGGTTAAGTGATATTAATATTCCCAATTGTAGCTATTATTATTATTATTATTATTATTATTATTATTATTATTATTATTATTGTTGTTGTTGTTGTTGTTGTTGTTGTTGTTACATTATATTTATGTAGTTGTTTTCTTCCTTCACTTGTTCGGTATCTCTCTTTTGGCAGTCATGATCTCTCTTGTGTTCTCTCTCTCTCTCCTTTTCTTTGTTAAATTATTGCCAGTAAAACTCTTGATTAGTAAGATGTGAACTCTAATAATAGAATTTTTAAGTAAAAGCATCATTTTCTAATAGAAGAAAAGGTGATTGGATTTGGAGGAATATTAGAATGTTCTACAAGAATTTTCCTGCATCAGCTTGCACAAGAAATGAGTGTCTCAGAATGTTCTGCTTTCAAGTGAATAAACTTTTAAAATTTAATCTTAAAGTGTACTTATAGTCCAAGAAATTGTATGATAATGCAATAGCAGAATTTTGCAGAACATTGCTAATGGTATTGCTGACCCACAATTAATTATTTTCTAAGACAAAGCATGATGCCCTTTGCTAAATTAGTAAATTTACAGAATATTAGGTACTGTAGTAAATTTATTTATTTGGTTTATTTATGGATGCTCTTTAGCATCTCAGATCATCAGTATCCCATTCAATTCAGGACATGAAATGACCAATTAATTTTGCTTAGAGGCTTCTTCTTTCAGGCTTGAGGTTCTTTTACATGCCATAAATCTATGACTCAGGAGCCACAGTTTTACTTCTATACTGAAGAAAGCCTTACTTAGAATTTTTATGCCCAAAAAATCCATGGTCAAGATTGAACCCACAATCTTGGGTCTACGAGGCAAGTATGGTTACCATTAGACCACCAGAACTGATTGTGCAGAACAAAAGATTGTGGAAAATAAATGAAGTTTCATTGCATGATATAAATATAATTAGCAGATCATGTGCTGTAACTGCAATAAGAATATTAAGACCTATTTTTTTTAAGATAATGTAAATCCAGGCACTGCACACAAATATTTGCTCCAAATTTTTTAGCATTTGTTTGTAATGAAAGACAATATGCATATTTTGAAAAAAAATTCACAATAGCGCACACTTCTCAGGATTCTTTGAAATTATTGAGATAGGATTTAGATTAAAGAATAATTTACAGACAGTTATGGATCAATGTTTTCCTGACCTTGATGTTTGTGACAGTCAAATTTTAATAATTTGGAAAGAAATACAAAGGCAGTTTTAAAAAAATTTCAATGTTTCAAAATTAAGTTAAATCCTGCAAAGTGTGAGGCAATCAGCTTTGGCTCTAAGAATCCTGGTAAACAACTGCAATTAAGATTGGGAATTATAGTAATAAAATGTATAATAATGTTAAATTATTAGGATTATATATTGTCAAGACATTTACTTATAATACTCATATTGAAAAACTAGCGACAAAAACTTAGTCAAAATCTATTCGTTCTGAAATACTTGAGCAAGCATGTTTCCCCACAAACATTCAGGACCATTTAATTTTCCCTTATCCATTCTTCATTGCATATAGAATTGAAATTTTTCTAAATAATATTTCTAAACTTAATAAAAATATCTTGCATGTTCATTTTGCAATATTTGCCTAATTTGAAACAAACTGAAGCGTGTAGGAATATGACAAATTGTTATTATGAAATCACTCATTTTTAGTAATTTTGTTCCACTTACTTGGACATGTTTCAAAGGCGTTTGCCTCCATCTTCAGCTTGGTCCCACTGGCCGCTTCCCAATGTGGTATTAAGATGTCACTCTGTGGCTTTAATGAACTTATTGATGAGGTAACTGTTGTTTGGGAGATCAAAGTTAACCAAAAATTCTTTGCTTTTGTATATAAATATATTTTTCCATACTGTGAAATCTATGGGTTTTTGAAGAACTTTTAGTAGTTTTGGTTCCTTTTGGAATTTGTGGTTATTTCAAAAATGGTCTGCCAGTGCTGATTTTTCTGTGTGTTTATATTTAACATTTCTCATATGTTCCTTCTGAATTTCTTTATTTTCTTGTTGACAAGATTTATTGTGTAGCCATTTTTCTGTGCTATATCTATGATTTTCTGGTACTCCAATTTGTATTCTGTCTTGCTTATTGGCAGGTTTGTTAATCTGAATGTGAGGCTATTGATTATGGCTAGTTTATGTTGTTTTGTATTGTGGCTGTTATTTTTTATATAATTATTTGTTGGGTATCTTTTCTGAAAATGCCAAATTCCAGTATATTGTCATTTTTTATCATTTTTGTATCCAAGAAGGGAAGAAGCTTGTTGTTTTCTAATTCCATTGTGAATTTAACAGTGCTGTCTTGTAGATTGAGTAGTTTTATTGCATCCTCTTTCCATTTTTCATATACTATTGCAAAACCATCATCCACATAATTGTACCAACATTTATATATATGTGGAAAAGCCTCAACTAATTTTATTTCCAAAAAACTCATGTACATACCTGCCATGAATGGTGAAAGTGGGTTTCCCGTTGCTAGACCCTTCTTTTTTGGTTCCAAAAGGAACCAAAACTACTAAAAGCTCTTCAAAAACCCATAGATTTAACAGTAATGGAAAATATACTTATAAACAAAAGCAAAGAATTTTTGATTAACTTTGATCTCCCAAACAATAGTTACCTCATCAATAAGTTTTTAAGGCCATAGAGCGAAATCTTAATACCACACTGGGAAGCAGCCAGTGGGACCAAGCTGAAGATGGAGGCAAATGCCTTTGAAACATGTCCAAGTAATTGGAGCAAAATTAGTGAAATTTGAATGATTTCATGATAAAAATATGTCATATTATACTATATTTCACTGTGAAAATCCCCGATACAAAAAACTATGTAGAAATATATTTAGGGAACTAAAAACACTTACTTTAATCTGTTTCCCATGAATACAGTGTCCACAACCACAATACTAGAAGTAAAGATTACCTCACACTCCCTAGACATAAATTAAAGCTCTATTAGAAGATGCGTAGCAATACTGAAATAATGTTATATAATAAACTTCCTGATAATATTTAAAATAACAATTGCTACAACAAACTCAAGAAGTGCTTATTTCAATTCCTTATAGAAAAGCTTTACTATGATATTGGAAAATATGTCAATTATAATTAATTATTATGTTACACACTATTTATATGTTATACTACTCTAGTGTATGTGTGGGGAAATAGGTAGTTTATAAGTAGTCACTTTTATTATAAATTTTGTGTATTTATTTATTCATTGACATGGCTTAATTGTGTACAACATCATATTGAGCTGAAATAAATGAAATGAAATGAAATTTATCGGTGGAAAACTCTAATAATAAAGTGTACTGGAATTTTGAAAAGGAACAGAAAATATTTAGGACAGAAGTTAGAAGAATAACACAAGCAGAGCTCTTGCAAGTAAACACACAATTAAAATATGTAAAAAATGTTAAACTGTAGACAAACGCTACTTTAAACAACTTCTTTAGGTTAGAATTTGATTTTATTTATAGCAATAAAGTAGTTAGTATTTGTAATTGACTGCCTTAGAAATCTATTAAAAAAAATTTATACCTGTCTGTTTCCTCTTTGCATTTCTCTTGTACTGTTGATGTGTGGCAATGATAAAGTTTTCTCTTCTATATCATTTTGCACTTCGGATATTTCTCCTCCAGTATCTTTAGGCACGGGTACATAGAGCATCCTTATTATTTCACTACACCTGCTTATTAGCTGTGATATCTGATATCTGTAAGAAAAGAATTCTTACATTGAAAACATGCATAATGAACATTATGCATCTTATCCTACATTAATGTGTCAAATCGTTAACACTAACTCCACTTACTTTTTTAAAACTTTGGACTAGTTTCGGGAGATGTTCCTCCCATTATCGGCTGCTGTTGACTATGTCTGCTGGTTCTTTTGACAGCAGCAGATGATGGGAGGAACCTCTCCCGAAACTAGTCCAAAGTTTTAAAAAAGCAAGTGGAGTTAGTGTTAACAATTTGACACATTAATATAGGATATATTACCACTCTATTGTCTACAGCTTCGTAAGTACATTTTTTTACTTAAATATGTATCTTTATTGTAAAACACTTATTTCCTTTCTGATCTCACAAAACTAACCCTCAATGAGGGTATAAACTATATTTTAGTTCATAATTTATTGCGATAGGATGAGAATGAATAAAGGTAAAAAGTTTTTGTCAAAATATTTGAAATAATTGTTAATGATGTTATGGTTTTAATGTGGTGGAGTTACTAAATTCCTACTCAATTATGTTGTTTAAAGTTACCGCTCTTTTAAATATAACAAAACTAATTTTACAAGGTTGAACAAAATTGCTGAAACTTGAAATAATTTTAAGAATAAACAGTCTTCTGCAATTAACAGTGAAAATGTAGCATCAGCTATAGTACATCAACTACTCATTTTAATAAATATATCTTGATCTCTTGGATCTAACATTATTATTATTATTATTATTATTATTATTATTATTATTATTATTATTATTAACAATAATAATACATAATATTATCCTTAAATATAAAGTAGACCAGAGAAATAACTGCAGCAATAACAAAAATAATCACAAAGTGATAAAACCAAATAGCCGAAGATTATTAAGCGAACAACATTGATTTAGAACAGAAAATTTATTATTGACTGTTATAAACATATGATAGAAATAAAAGGGGAACATAATTTTGATGCAGACATAGAATTATAAATAAGGCTCATGATGGTCGATTTAAATTGTGGAAGATAATTTTAAAAGAATCTGTGCTAAATTTAAAATTAATTTTGTGCTGGAACTAGTACTGTGATGCAATTAATTTATTCTTCATTAACTAGTGAGTCGATTCAATACTCTTATGCTTCACTTACCAATGAATTATACAGAACATGTTTCACAGGCTTTTGCCCATATCATCAGTTGAGTCAACTGCTGGATTCATTGTTAGTTGAATAGACTTGATGTAGCTCTTGTGGACATTTTATGAACTTTTGAATTAATTTGTCTTCTGTTGGGATCTCAAAGTTCTTAACCTTATCTTCATATTTTCTTATAAATTTTTTCCCCATATTCCCAGCTCCAAGGTATTCAGTAATTTGACTTTCATTTCTATATCATATTTATCTCTCCAAAAGTGATGTGCAACCACTGATTTATCTATCTGATTGTACTTGATGTGTCTTTAGTGTTCCTTTAGCCTAATTCCAAAGCTTCTTTTTGATTTGGCAATATATACTTTGTTGTATTCTGAACAGTTAATTTTATATATTCCTGGCTTGTTCTCATGAGTTATTCTATCATTATCATTGGAGTTGAGGAGATTATTTAGGCTGAATTTGTTTAGTGGGACAAAGTAATCCCAAACTCTCTGAGCATTTTCTGGAAATTTTTGGTGGCCTAAGGATGATAAGTAAATTTCTTGTGAATGGTAGTTTCTTTTTCTGCAGATAATGTTGTAAACTGTTTTAACCTCTTCTCTTGACCATACTCATTCAAACATGAGTAGAGATTAAAACAGGTAACAACATTGTCAATAAAAAAGAAACTTCCATTCAGAAGAAATTTACTTGTCATTCTTGGGCCATCAAAAAAGTCTCGATTTTCTTCACCATACCCATTCAAACAAGATAAAATTATTTATATTGCCCAGATGAAAAATTGGCCAGAGGAACATGCTTTAGTGAGGCATGGGACTAGATTTTAGCAACTCTGCACATGACATAAAGTATCAATATCGTGGTATGTACGTTTTCAACTACTATAAATATGTCGTTCATGGGTCCTGTTTCACGAAACAACTAATCTACTGTTACTAGTTACTAGCCATAATTCCATCAGTTCTGTTTCACGAACATTTATTTCACAATGATAGAATCGTAAAATTTTTGTGATTAACCATTTGACAAAATTACTAGTTTGGCGACTGTATCCGAGCGTCTAGAAGATTGTTTCGGGGATATTAATTAATTAGTTCGTGGACTGTTTGTTGATGCGACTTTGTTTATACGGAGCCCAAAAAAATAGCCTTATGTCTACCATATCGAAAAGAATCTCTAGTATTCAAAACAAAGTAGAATGAGTATAAAGAAGTACTGCTTGGGCAATTCTCCGACAAAATTATGAAGAAAGATAAAGCCGAATTGTAAAAGTAATAACGCAAATTGTGAAAGCGTTGGGGTTAATTACATCGGAGAAAGATTACACATATTTGAGAGACAAATTTTGGCCGCAAGCTACAAAGGTAAGTGCTTTTATTTTACATTCATATTCGCCATTCATATTATCTACAAATAATAGTGGAAGTAACTCGGTTTCTATGTATTTTTCCAGATGAAAATAAGTAATTCAAGAAGTACGGGAATAGGTGGTGGATTTAACTACATATTACATAATACCCTTAGTGAGCTTAATTAAAATGCGTCAAGTTTAACTGATAAAATCAATACCTAACCTAAAATATGTGCACCAGTAGGTAAATTCACCATTCGAGATTCGGGGATAGAATTCCACTAGTTAATAATATACAATGTTACAAGATCAAATGTTTCACAAAACAGTACATGATAAATCAAAATCGCACGCTGATAATATCAATTTGCCAAACTAATAACTAATAGTTTACGCTCATAAGTTCCAGAATATAAACTTGTAAAATAAACAAGTAACAGTACAATGGAGACTAGGTTTACTAGACCACGAGCTTCTTGATACAGGGCAATATTGATAATTAGAAGCAAATCGTATTAAAATATTGATCTGGAGCGTAAGACCAGCAGCAGTGCAGCAAAAGAGATGACAGTGGCATTGTGGTAGAGAAATAGCATCTCAAATTGACACCATTCCAGCTAGAGCCTTGACAGATGAACGATGGGAGTTCACAATATCTGCTTGAATTTCGAGGCCGAAATATTACACTATTATTATTATTATTATTATTATTATTATTATTATTATTATTATTATTATTATTATTATTATTATTATTATTATTATTATTGTTGTTGTTGTTGTTGTTGTTGTTGCTATTGTTATTGTTGTTATCATCACGTTCGTGGCCAAGGCTATTAAGGCGCGGACCCGTGAGCAGGAGGTCTGGGGTTCTATTCCCACCAGGACCGATCTCCCTTATTGAGTTTTATTCCAGGTTTTCCTGAAAAAAATACATCTCATAAATGGCAAATCCTTTCTCATTTTATCTTTTCATTTCAAATATCATCAGTGTTCACCACCTGTGATACCTCAGTAACTAAAACGGGCGTTAAACATTATTAAAAACAAAACTGGTGGCTCTGAAGGTGGTGGTGGTGATTTTTGTTTTTGACCATTTGGAACACTCTCTGCACAATAACTTTCAGTCATTACATGGAAAAATAATTCATTAAACTTTCTCAGATTATCAGGCATTTCTTTAAAATTTCGTATAATCTTAACTATCCTCATATAATCTTAATATATAGTTTCATTCAATACTAAGCATTCTTTCACATGTTCTGTTAACCTTTCCATTTTTATTAGCTATCACGCCGCCGCTATAGTTTCATATACATATTTATTTGTTTATTTGCGGACGCTCTTTACCATCTCAGGTTGAAAGCGTTCCATTCAATTCAGGTGTGAAACGCCCGGTAAATTTTGCTCAGAGTCCTCTTCTTCTAGCTTGAGGTTCTTTTTCGTGCCGTAAATCTATGACACGGAACCCACGGCTTTACCTTCCTTCCGAAGGAAGCCATACTTAGGATTTTTGCCCGAAAATATTCATCAACTCTGGCCGGGATTGAACCCTTAATATGTGGTAATAATGTATTAACTATAAGTTGTGTTTTAATCACGTACACCAGGCAGCTGGCATTGGTTCCACTATTATTGCATGTTTGAACGGAGGGGGAAATTAGCTCTGGGCATGCGCATGGTCGTGTGTTTGGAAGTACGGTGCAGGTAAGCTTGGTCTGTCTGTCGGGACAAGTGGTAGGGTAAGGTTGCGGTTCCAGCTCTCCGGGCCCTTCTTAGCGTCGTCTTCGAAAGGCAATTCTTTGTAAATGTATTAATATGCTATAAATGCATTTAATTACTCGGTCCATTAAAAGATCATTATATTATTACTTTCCTGGTTCTTATATGATTTCTAGCCTAGAATGTAGGAGATTTTCATTGAATAAGAATGTGAGTTTGTCCCAAAGTCCGGCCATGCTTTAGAGAAATGTAGATATTTAAGGAATAAGCGAGTGCTCTCAGTTAGGCCGCGACAATATCTTATAAAAATATGAGTATGGTAAAATATCAATATCAATGGATCTTTGAGAATATACAGAATGTATAGAAGATGACAAATTCAAAGAAATTCAAATTTTTAGAAATTACAGGCGATAACGTTATTATCATACGGGGCAAAAAAAAATGGGTGCTGAGAAAAAGATAAAATACATTTGGAAACTTCAGAAGCAAGCTTTCTGGTCAGTCTCAGGTATGTCATTATTTATTCACACCACTGGGGTGATGATATTAGAAAATATCTTCATATTGAAGGTATAACAAAATGTGTATTTATATCATTGTTGCAACAGGTGTAGGAGAGAATATAAGAAAGTCACATTGTGAAAAAGCATTACTTACAATTTTCTCCAAGAGGAATAAAAATATTGGTCCTTTAAGAATACTTAAGAGACGGCAGTTCTAGAGGGAAAGGCACAAACTAATAGTGCTGAAGATAATGTTAATTTAAGTTTCTACATATGAATATTATGCGTTCACCTTGTTTTAAATTAAATCTTCTTATACTTACGAAGGATATCTTGGAGGTGATGCGCAAAAGCCATCTTGTTTTGCTCTGGGACAATCCTCAGAAATAATATCTTTGAGCAAAGCCTTCTTGTTTGCTTCATTTACAACAACAGTCTGTGCGGCAGGTCCTAATACCGGTGGTGCTGTAATCTTCAGAGCATCTTGTTCAAAATGTCCTCCGGATACTGTGCCGTTGAAGGCTGTAATCAGTTCTGATGGTAATGCTTGGTACCACGGATTTTGAATTAAAAGATCTTGTTCAGTTGGAAATGTCTGCTGGATAAAATTGTCTGGAAAGTGTTGTATTTGTTGACTGGAAGATTGTAAATGAGAGTTTAAGCTAAATTGTTGTGAGAAACTTGGCAAAAGTTTTGGTTGATGATTAATTGGTCTTTGAGAAATTGCGGAATCCTGATGAGAAGAGACTGTGGAAGGTTTCTGTCCTTGCCTGTTTGACTGAGGAAAGGCGCTTTGTTGAATTAAAGGTGGTGTGTTGAATTGTTGTGGCTGTGAGCTGAATGAATTTTGTTGAGCAGATGCTGCAAGAAAACTATCGGTAGGTTGTCTGTTTGAAGTGTCCTGAACTGAGAACCCAAATGCCTGAGTTACGGCTTGCACATCTGAAAACTGCTGAGGCTTTCTGCTAGAGGATTCCAGCAGCTGAGCTTGTCTGTTGTGCTGTCCAGGAGGAAAATTGTGAGGCACATTCCCAAAGTTATTCTGTAGATTTCTGATGTTGCCAGTTGCTGTGATAGAAGGCTGCTGAATGGCCTGTGGGGGGAGAGTGAACTGAGTTGTTGGGGATCTGTTTGGCCCAGGTCGGATAGGGAATCCTGAGGTGCGAGGATAGGGAGGCAGTGGTGGTGGTCGCATGTGGCTGATTGATTCCAGAGTTAGCTGCCGCACATTTCTGTTTGCATCCAGGGTGATACCCAGTGCTCTTGACAATAGCAGAATAAATGCCAACAGGAACATGATCTGCAACATAAGAACAATAAACAGTTTTAATTTTGTCGTAGAGAAAATGTCAGACTTTCTTTTCGTGATCATTCATATAATGAATACTGAGTTGGTATATTTAGTCTAGTCATATATTATTTATTTTTGTGGCAATTAAATTACAAAAGAAATATTATGACTCATAAGTTTTTCAATTGAATAATTTTTATAGGCAGATATTAATAAAATTTAATTTTTGTTTTGTTTTATTTTATTTACGGACGCTCTTTAACATCTCAGGTCATCAGCGTTCCATTCTATTCAGGGCGTGAAACGGCCGACAAAATTTGCTCAGAGACCTCTTTTTTCAGGCTTGAGGTTCTTTTCGTGCCATAAATGTACGACATGGGACCCACGGCTTTACTTCCCTTCCGAAGGAAGTCATAATTACGATTTTTACGCCCGAAAAAATCCATCGATCCTGGCCGGGTTTGAACCCGCGACCTTGGATTTAGAAGGCAAGTAAGGTTACCACTACATCACCAGGACCGACAAAATTTAATTATGTATATCATATATAGATAACCAGCAGACAGCGCTTACCATCTGCCCTCCTTTTACTATATATTACCAGCATTTACTTTAATATCATATTACATTTTTTCATAAATTAATAAATTAGTAATCCTAAACATATTTAAGAACGTTAAACTCTACAAAATCCATAGGTTTACGTAAACAAACTTTAATAATACGCCTCTGTAACAATGTTAATGCAAATAGCGTCGATTTGACGGTTCCTCCCCAACCTGATATTCCATACTGAATTAAAAGAGTGAAACAGAGCTAAGTAAACAACACGAAGTACATAATTAGGAGAAGGACCTAAGAATGTAGAACTTGAGTATTTTTTTCGCATGTAAGATTTACATATCCCTTCTTAACTGTTTGTCAATAAGAATACCTAAGTATTTCACATAAGTTGAAACAAACAAAGAAAGGCAAGCGAAGTTAATGACATTACAATTGTATATGTTAGCTTTATTTTTTGTTCTGAGCTCTGAGATGTTAGTGAAAATTTAATCAAGTTCATTTTAGAAATATTCAAGGAAGCCGATTTGCGTCTAGCCAATCTTTAATCACATTAACGCTATTACTAGCACTTTGATATTTTTCATACCAGTTAGTACTGTTAAATATTACAACTGCGTCGTCTGCATAGTAGTGTTTAGATACAGAGAAAATTTGGAGTGTTAATTTTAAGCATATCATTGATATGTATTAAAAAGTCCACCACGCTGGAACTGCGTAAACTAAGCAAATTCCTCACCAAGTAGAATAACTTAAAAAAGAATATAACATCCAAATTATTGCCTTGTTAATTAACGAAATAAATTATAGCATTATTGCGTAGTATTAGCATGGCAAACTCTAAAGCTAACTAATAAATGAAAAATTCTACTATAATACATTAATTAATAAGATTGATTGTCTTTTCTCCCTTCAAAATCACTTGAAAATAAATGTCTATAGTGAAATTACTTCAACTTTCAAAAGTAAGCAGAAGAAAATTAGAATTCTAGCAACCTATTAGAATTTCAAAAGAGAAATCACTTTTTTAAAATTATTATTAATATTGTTAAACCACAAAAATTAATGGTACAATATTAATTAAATGAAATATATGATCACTGACAGATAAAGCTATATTGTGTGGGTATTTTTATACATTTTTAAATGTAACCATATTTATGAACTGAGCCCTTATTATCATCTTTACATTCACAAAAGTAGAGAAAAACAACAGAATGAAACCTTGTGTATTCAAGATGTTCATACCGCCACGGGTGGCCGAGGTCGTTAAGACACGGACTCGTGAGCGGGAGGTCTGCGGTTCGAATTCCGCCAGGACCGTCCTCCCTGACTGGGGTTTTTTCCAGGTTTTCCTCAGTCTTCATAACTGGCAAATGCCGGGGAGGTACCTAAACTTAGGCCTGGAACGCTTCCTTCCTTAAAAATAATATATCCTTTCCCATTTATCATTTCATCTCATGTATCATCAGTGTCCACCACCTGTGGTGCCTCAGTAGTAAAAACGGGCGTTAAACACTGCTCAAAATTTTTTTTTTCATATGTTTCAATAAAACAAAAACATGTTACTATTTAAAAACAATTACAATACACTAAGTAAATATAGACAATCAACAATGAACAATCGAAAGTTCCATCAGTTTTCAGTAGCTTTGAAAATTGATTGAACTTTTAATGTGATAAAAGCATGTAATGCAAACGTTTTCTGAATGCTATCACAGAGCGCTCTTATAAACAAATATAATTCTCATATATATATATATATATATTAGATTAATATTTCATATTTTCTATCTTCACGACAATGCTTTTGTCAAATATAAAACATATGTATCGTTATAAATACATTTTATACCCTGAGTTAATTTATCCTTTTATTTTGAAATAATTGAGAGAAAATGAAACGCTAGAGCGCTTTTTAAATTTCCCTTTTCAGATATATCCCTACTCCTAATGATAAAATTTCCCTAATTTTCAGAAACTATTTTTTTTTAATTTATTTAAATGATATATACCCAATTTTGTTGTGAAAAACATATTCCTGCCTTTAGAGCGATTTTTCAATTTTGGATTTCTGGAAAATTCCTCCTCCTAATGGCCTTTTCCCCCTGCTTTTCGGAAATTATTTCTCTTATTTTATTTCATTTTTTTATTTGGTTTATTTATGGTCACTCTTAAACATCTCAGGTCACCAGCGTCCCATTCTATTCAGGGCGTGAAACGGCCGACAAATTTTGCTCAGAGGCCTCTTTTTTCAGGCTTGAGGTTCTTTTCCTGCCGTAAATGTACGACATGGGACGACATACTTCCCTTCCGAAGGAAGTCATACTTAGAATTTTTACGCCCGAAAAAAATCCATCAATCCTGGCCGGGTTTGAACCCGCGACCTTGGGTTTAGAAGGCAAGTATGGTTACCACTACACCACCAGGACCGACACTCTTAAGTGAGAAAAACGTCTTATCTCATTAATCGTCCTTACATTTTCATTCTGAACACGTCACTAACCTGTTTGGTATATCGTAGCAAGGTCGAGCGTAATGAAAGTTGTTGGGGCACTTAGAGCTGGAGAAAAATCGGAATACAAGTGAACAATGGCATACATGTTTTCCATTAACGAAGGAGCTCCAGAACCATGCAATTTCAGTTATATGGAAATCAAAGCTGCTCGCTTTTGTTTCAGGAACATAATATCCTTAAACTACAAAAGTAAATGTTACAGATATAAATTAAATTAACGGCGAAATGAGGGTGGAACATTTCTCTTGTAATTTTCAAAACATGTTCGGTTGTCAAAATCATTCACTACACCACCGGTGAATTGATATTTAGCCTTGTATAATTGTAAGTTCCTGGAATACCTCACGAATCAGTTAACCTTATAGAAGAATGCTTTTCCTTTGATATGTTTTCAACTTTTTCACCTTAAAATCTTCACCATTTCACAAAAGAAGTGCAAACAACTTAAAGTCAAACCAGTTTCGGAGTTCAGGGGTCAGTTATAATTATAAGCTGGATCTTTCTTTTCCGTGTATTTTCCGATGTCCCAATTCGTTCCGTTGGTTCTGTTGAAGTTTACAGCGAGCTGGTGCTGTTTGCGCTGTGATGGTGGTTCGTGCTTTGGAAAGGTTTCTATCATGGCATCTGGTATGGAGGGCTCAAAGTCCTTGAAGAGGGACTCCGGTGGTGTCGTAGTGTTCTGCCTGAAAAATTGTTAGAGACTCCATTTACGTCCGTGCCTCACCGCGCGGGATACTAGCTGCCAGGTGTCTCCCTCATCTCACCCCTTCCTCCCGGCTCACGGGACGTGCACCCACAGATGACTGAGAGGTGTGGGGTTCGATTTCCGCCAGGATCGTCCTGCCTGACAGAAGTTACAGGTTTTCCTCAGTCCTCATCAATGGTTTAAGTCGGACAGGTACCCTAAACTTATGTATAGTTGGTTCATTTTCGGACGCTCTTTAACATCTCTGGTCATTATTGTCTCATTCAATTCAGGACGTGAAAAGGATGATAAATTTTGTTCAGAGACCTTTCATTACGAGACGGGACCAACGATTTTACTTTTATTCTGAAAGCAATCATATTTAGCCTTTTTTTTTTTTCCTTCTTCTTTCTCTACCACAAGGATTAGGCCATCGGGCCTGTTCCGACTTCCAAGAAATTGAATTTGTCTTGCCATCTTAAAAACTGTCTGCCCCTATTTCTGCAACATGGGGTACATAATTAAGTATAATTTTCGGAAATCTGCGCTCAGGTATTCTCCATACATGTTCGTACCAGTCCGTTCTTGATTTCTCTATTTGTTCCTTCAGATTGTAGATATACAGCCTCGATGGTCGTGGTCGTTAAGACGCGGACTCGTGAGTTCGGAGCTCTGGGGTTCAATTCCTGCTAGGACCATCCCCTGACTGAGGGTTTTTCCAGGTTTTCCTTAGTCCTCATAAATGGAAAATGCCGGGGAAGTACCCTAAACTTAGGCATGGAACGTTTCCTTCCTTAAAAAAAATTCTTTCGCAATTTATCACTTCAGCTCATGTATCACCAGTGTTCACTGCCTGCCTCAGCAGTAAAAACGGGCGTTAAGCAATTTTCAGTAAATTTACTGGAAAAAAATTAACAAAACGCAGGACGATATGTGTAGACAGTGTAAAACACAGGACAACCCAAGGTAGGTATTGTTTGAATATACACGCTATTTAGAATAGGCGAGAGAAGAGAGAGAAATTTTAAGTGGCCATCAGGTGGCACATATACTTTAGAAATAAGGGCCTATATAAATCCTTGAGCAGGCTGCATTCAAAATAAGTAATTTAGCATGGGAAGAGGTGATACCACAAGAACAGATAATAAGAAGTAATGAAGAAGTTGAGGAAGAAGTAAGAAGAACAGAATGCATACGTATACAAAGACAATCACAAAACACAAATAACTTAACAAGAATAGAAAATATACAAGATAACTTTCATTAAATCATCAGGAAGAGAATGTTAGAGGGAAAGATAAAGGCAAGGAAGAAGGGAGTGATGAAAGAGAGGAAGATACCTAAATTTATAATAGACGGGGATAATTTTGATTTACAGGCTGTTGTAGAGAATGGGGAGGAAGGTGAAAACCTTTACCTATAAAAGTTATGGGACCGGGAAGAAGGAAAATTACAGAAGAAGATTAAAGGGTGTTGAAGTTCCATGAGCAGCGGAAGGAGCTGGAGGATGGAGAAGTGGTGTCAGGAGGAGGAGCAGAGCACGAGAATTGGTGTAATCAGGGGTCCAGGAGAATCAAGAGAGATGGAAGAAGGGACGGTTGGAAAGAAAAGATGGAGAGTGATGAGGTAGAAGCGAGGTGATAGTGTTAATGAGTTAAAGTGTTAGGATAAATAAATTAAATGAGTAGGAAAGATTAACAGTGAATAATAAACTTTAAGAGAGGTAAAATAATATTCTATCCTTTGACATATCTTTTTTAAATAATACATTATTACCTATACCTTTTCATAATAGTATTTATAACTTTCAGGGAAATCAATGATTATGTATGATTATATCATGTTTTCCTTGATAAATTGTAGATTAATTAAATAAATAATAACAATTTATAATTGCCCCTACCAGTTTCCTAATATAACGTAAGATAAAATCTGGTTATATACACCTCAAAACAGTGGCTCGATCCTTGTCAACCTGACAAAATCCGTCTTTTACGTGTCTTGTGACTTTTGAAGGTGTGTTTCAAGCAGTCAATGCGAATCTTTATTCTCAACAAATGGAACGAGTTCATTAAGTTTTGAGACAAAGGTATTCAGCATTAGTTAAGCGAAACAGAGTTATCTTGCAGCAGAACAATGCGAGATCCCATACCGTTCGAACCACCATGGAAAATATCCAGGAATTGGACGGGATTGCACTGTTTGCCACACCCAGTATATAGTCCCGGTCTTGCACCTTCAGATTACTATCTGTTTCGATAAATGACTCATTTTCTGCGAAGAATAAATTTCGCAAACATTGAAGAAGCTGGTATCTTTGCAATCTTCGCATCAAAATAATAATAAAAAAAACTCTTACCGTCGCGGAATAACGAACCTCGTTGAAAGGTTCTAATGGCATTTACTATGCAGATTGATTTAATTTCTTGTCAAAACACATTTCAATAATTTTGCTAATAAACCTACATTACATGTGAGACAGTATCTGTACTACGTTTTTTGATAATTATTGTTTGTAGTATTCTACATTAATGAAAACATGACATATTTTCTCAACTGCTTTTGTTTTGTATCAGTCCATCCAGATATAATACATTCCTTTATTAAAATAAACAATTTCGATAAGTATGGAAGCTACCTTTTTAAAAATAATTCCGACATTAATGTTAGTATAGAGTTTACGTTTTATTTCAAATAATTCCACAATATTATGCTTTTTTCTTGTACTTTAATTTGGTTAATTTTTTTTAAACAGCATTTTTATTATATAAAAATTATTTACGTCAATCTTTCTTTAGGCTTCTCAATACATTTTAACACAATTTATGGTTCATAGTAACTGTAATGACAATAAATGATCAAGAATCCGTAAGGCATTATGTCGGCCCTGGTGGTGTAGTGGTAACCATACTTCGTAAACCCAACATCGCGGGTTCAAATCCGGCCAGGATCGATGAATTTTTCGGGTGTAAAAATCCTAAGTATGGCTTCCTTCGGAAGGAAAGTAAAACCGTGGATCCCTTGTCATAGATTTACGGCACGTAAAAAACTCAAGCCTTAAAGAATTGGCCTTTGAGAAAAATTTATCGGCCGTTTCACGCCCTGAGTTGAATGGGACGCTGATGACCTGAGATGTCAAAGAGTGTCCATAAATAAACCAAATCAACGACAAAGTAAGATATTAAAATCCTAGATTTACACCACTTAGCATGTATAGATGCAAACAAAAAACCGAGAGGGGCAAAGGATGATGTTAGAACGGTGACATTTAGTTTTTAAAATATGTGGTTGCTCCTACTGAGGTAAAAACCTGCGGGTCAGAGCCTGTTTGCTCGCTAAAAAGAATTAACAATAGAAGTAGTTAAAACATAATCCGCAGTAGTTAAAGCAGTTCCTGTTTAAAATGTATCAAAGTACACACCAGCAAAGCAATCTCTACATTACTGAGCATTTTTTGAGGAATTCAATTCATATAATTATGATGCTTTCCTCACAGTTTACCACGCATTTGTTCTCGTCACTAATAAAGCGACAGTGTAGGTTTTGGTACTCACCGCAGTTGCTGCCATCCTGCACGTGGTGATGCGATGTTCTGTTGCCCCAAGTGGGTCGTGGACCGGACGGGGCTGGTGAAAGTAACGCCCACTTGTATACCTTCCGGAGTGCTCCTTTGTCATCCTGTTCACGGTATTCCCAGCCACTGGAGCACAGTTTCTTTAGGTTGGAGGGGGGCATAGTTTGCATTGCCCCTATGCCTGGATATGGGCAAATCGAGCGCTAAGACTCATTAGCTCGCATGTAATAGAAAACGAACTGTATTTTTCTTTTACCTATTTCGAATAGACTATTGATATTTTAATAAAAAGTATATTATTATTATGATTATTATTATTATTATTATTATTATTATTATTATTATTATTATTATTATTATTTAAACAGTTTAGTAGCAACGTTGAAAATAGAACGTCGTCTGTTTCTGAAATTATTCAATTTTTAGCGAATTTCGAAAAAATGTAGCTAATGGGGTTGTGCCAATGAAACTATTTTTGAAAAATTCCTTAAAATCTCCATCGATCCTACCTACTAGATACCGAAAATGACAATGAAAAAAGTATATATATATATATATATATATATATATATATATACTGTGTGTGACCGTTAACGTTCTAGTGGTCACACTTTTTGCTTTTTCTCAACAAAACTCTAATATTATCACTAACTAACAAACGATTCGTCGAGTTCGTTAACCGGCAAAATTGGACCATTGGGGTGGCGGTTAACTTAAAGCGAAAATATAAAAATAAAAAATTAAATAAATAAGTAAAAAAAATCCCTCTTACGGCACCAATGTTTTTTCTCAACGAAAATGTGTATATTTCTTAAAATAAATTGTTAAAAGTAGTTTTCAAAATGAGGGAAATCGGACTTAGTAGTAGGAGTTACTGAAATCCAAAATAAAAAATCGCTCTTGCAGCACCAACATTGGTTTCTGTGTAACAAATCTCGGCATATGACATTTAAATCAAATAATAACTATGGTTTCTGAAAATCGGGGAAATCGGACCACAAGGAGTGGAGGTTTATCTGAAACCCAAAATTTAAAAATCGCTCTAGCGGCACCAATATTTGTTTCTTCGCAACAAAATTTGGTATATACATTTAAATAAAATAAGAAAATTTATTTTATGAAAACTAGGGTAATTGGACCATTAGGAATAGGGGCATACTTGAAAACCGAATGTTTAAAAGCGTTCTTTCGTTTAACTTTGTGTATATTATTTTAAAATAAAAGGACCTATATTTATAACGAACCATATACTTTATATTTAACAAAAGCACCGTCGTTAAGATAGCAAATGTGAAATATTAATCTAATGTGTGTTTGAATGAATGAAGAAATGAATGGTGTTTAACGCCCATTTTTGCTACAAAGGCACCACAGGCGATGGACACTGATGATACATGAGATAAAATTATATATTATGAAAGACTTATTTTTAAGGAAGGAATCGTTCCAGGCCTAAGTTTAGGCTACCTCCCCGGCATTTGCCATTTATGAGGACTGAGGAAAACCTGGAAAAAACATCAGTCAGGGAGGACGGTTCTGGCGGGATTCGAACTCCAGACCTCCCGCTTACGAGTCCGCGCCTTAACGACCTCGGCCACCCGTGGCGGTACATTATGTGTTTGAGAATTATATTTGTATGTAAGAGCGCTCTGTAAAATACCTTCAGAAAACGTTTGCGTTACATGGTTTTAATACAATAACATTTAAGTTAAATTTCAAAACCTACGAAAATCGATAAAACTTTCGATTGTTTATTGTTAAATACGTATATTTGCTTGGTACATTTTAGTTATATTTAAATACTAACATGTTTTTGTTTTATTGAAACATATGAACATCTTAAAAACACAATGGAACTCGAAACTTTCTCTCTATTTTAGTGAATGAAAAGATTATATGAAGGCCTCAGTTCATGAACATGGTTACATTTAAAAATACCCACACAATTTAGCTTTGTCCATCTCTGGTCATATATTTCATTTAATTAGTATTACACCATTAATTTTTGTAGTTTAAGCTCAACAACAACAACAACAACAATAATAATAATAATAATAATAATAATAATAATAATAATCCAAAAATGTGCTTTCTCCTTTGCGATACTTATAAATTGCAAGAAACCTAATTTTGTTTTCCTAACACCGCATAATAATGCCTAACATTTTTCAGTTCATTAATTAATAAGGCCATATTTTGCATTTTATATTCGCTTTAGTTACCCTACTAAGTGAGAAATTCGCTTAGTTTACACAGCTCCTACTCGACAGACTTTTTATATCTAATGTGCCGTTTTGTTTGTACTCCTGTCTACCGTTTACCCAGTCCCATCTTCATGCTCATGTCCACACTGGAAGCCTTTATTACCTCTTTATTTCCACTGGCTGGAACAGGCAAGACACTTTGAAGCAATATTTATGACATGTTCCGTTATATAATTAATGTAATATATAATATTTTGTTTAATTGATCAGGCTAATATTACGCATTCATTCTAATGTATAATTCTAGGATAATAAGTTTTATATATGATAATTTTGTTATAAAACTCAATGCTACAGGAAAGAATTTCAAGATGATAAAAATTATAGCTAAGTGTAACAAAAGGTGAACACGAAAGGCAAGTTTATGTATTTTTAATAACCAAGTGTCAGGCGGAGGTAAGTTAGGTTTGTGCTTTGATCGCGCGTTTTCGCCTCTCATGACATTATTTAGTTTTGAGGGGGCCAGTCCTATTTGTATATTTTGAAATTTAAAGCCTCGCGGATAGCTTATGCTTACATTTGTGAACTCCGTGGGCGTCTGTAAATCACGAGGAGGGATTTTTCATGGGATTATATAAGGAGACAGTTTGCCTCGTTTGGGATAACCACTTCAAGTCACTCTGGCATCACTTTTACGTCACTTCGTTAGGACTTTGGGCACTTGGATGCAATTTATCTACTGTTACATATAATGCATTTGGCCTGCGGCACGAACCACTTAGTCGGCATTAGAAGCTAAATTGCCGATGCCTCGTTAGCTTAGAACAATCAATATTTCTAGTGCCGTGTGAGCAGCGGAAAGTATACGTATCTTAATTAGAGGGCCGGTGACCCAAACGTGAGGATAGTTGTAGTCCTGAGGTCAAAGTCAGATTCGAATTACCATCTCCATCGTAAGGTAATGTCCAAGGACCGGATGTAGGTCAAGGTCACTAAACAGAACCCGGTTATTTTCAGAAAGGCCTGTTAATGTAAAACGTAAACAATGTTACGATTAATAAACTGTGTAGTGTAAAATAATACTTCGTGTAATTATCATAACGAAAGGTATCCTCTCCCAGTCTAGTAGAGCGGGGCGAAAATTGCCCTTTGTTGCCTTGAAGCGTAGGCAACAGGCCGAGGCAATCAATAATAATAACAACAAATTGCTTCCAAATTGGTTCCCAAATTGTGAGGCTGCCATAACAAAACCGCTTCAACGTTTCGGGAAATAATGTGACGTAATTGTTCCTAGATGGACGCACAGAGAGCTCTAGACTCTTTGGGTTAACGCTCGTTTTGGTCATTATTCAAAACTGGTAGAACCATTGCTCTCTCCATTATTGCGCCCAGGTTACTTATGGCATTGTTGAGGCTTGTAAGCGTTTTGTTCATACTATTGTGAAAGCTAAATGTCATTTAAATTATTAGTGTGTTTGATTTAATAGAGACTTATGTGCTATATATTTTTCAAATTATTGCCTGTGCAAACTGTTTAACTGAAGATTTTAAAAATAGTTTAGCCATATAATTGCTACTCTAGATGATCACAAGGGGTACCTCGAGGACCACTTGCAGTCCGCAGATCATAGTCGCCGACTTCTAGAGTTTTCTCAGAGAGGGCTGAGCCTCCAATATTTCCAAAGGGCGGTGTCAAAAATAATTTAATTTTTAGTTTGAATGGGCTAAATTTGATAATCGATATAAATTTGTTGGTGGGGAATTTGCTTAAAAGGTGTTCATTATTCAAGCAGTTACAAGGCAATGATGCAGCTAACACAAGGCCATACTGTCCAACTAGGTGGAGGCGATTCGCTTCTCATCATTGTAATAATTTCTTCAACAATTCAGTTTCTTGAAGAATTGTCAGAAACATACTCATTAAATATAGGTTCTAAGGCAGACAATTTTGTCTTCAAACGCTCTAATTTAATTTCTATTTCTGCAAGATATTTTGTCACATAGATGTAGTTTATACAATACTATTGAGTTTTCAGGAAATATATTTTATAGTTCAGCGCATAGCAGCTACCCTCTCATATATCAGATCCACATATAACATATTTCGGAAATAAATCGAAAAAAGAGTCATTATCTTTAGTTACAAGAACTACAACTAATACACTACTGAGATTATATTCTGGAAACGCTTCTCACAGCTTTGCCAACCTAAAGATATGTACTGCCTAATGCATTTTAAAATAATTTATGTTTAAAATCAAATTCTTCAGTCTAGATTTGAAATAGGTACTTAGTTAAAGTGAATCCGCAGAAACTTATGGTAATGATGATACTCAAAGGGTTCATGATGTGAATGCATATAAGATTGGGAATAATCGTACTCTTTGCTCGAGAATCTCGCTCTAGAACACAGTATTCTGCTGATGGGTGGGCAGGAGTTGAAAGAGTAGGTGGTAGAAAAATAAATAGGAGGCTGCAAGTTCTAGCCGACTATGCTTTTATGTAATACCAAAACCACGCTTTTGACATTGTTGTAGGCTGTGAACCGCTTGCGACGTTGTTCAAACTGCTTAATGTCATGACAATCTGATACTCTGATAAATGGCAATCAGAAATTATTGTGTTGTCTCATCCACGTTTACACAGCTGGAACGACGCAAATTGACAATGTATCACAAATATAAGTGATGATATTATAGACACTAGCAATTTATATTTTAAATGATATTAATACTGATAGGTTGACATTGCATCATATGATGGACTTTTTGGAATCAAAGATGAACAAAAAATATTCCTTAGTTGTACAGTTTCTGAAAAGAGATAGCTGTACGCCCGAAATTCTTCTGGGGTTAAGCAAATTTGCTTTTAACTGTCCCTATGTCAACTTGTTTAGCTGAAAAAGCATCATATATAATCTTAAGTAGCCGGAAAACTACATAAGATTATATATGTGTGATAGAGCAGTGTTAATACAATTGTCATTTTAAACTGCCACCGAAACATAACAAGCTCCTTGAGTCTCGATGCATAGCCAAACAGTTCATCGGAAGAAATCAGATGTGCTGATAGACGTTCGCCAGGCTTAATTCTTAAGTATTTTGTTTCTTACAATATATGCATAATGATTTACATGTTTTCAATTTATATCTTTTTTAAAACAAAATCTAATACTAAATTTATTGAAAAAATACATACATTTTAACTTACATACCATAGACTTGTTGTTTTATTTCAATTTGCCTGCTTATTAACGCATACCATTAATAGATATACAAATTAGTTACATTGGGGTGAATATTTTTTCGGATGATGTGCTGATGTGCATATTTACAACCCTTATAATTAGAGGTTTCCCTGCCACTAGATGCTAGCGTTAGTTCGGTGACAATTGATAACATTTGACACATTTACAATAGGGAAACAGCAGTTGCAAGACGACTGCGCCTCTTACTGTACACCCTCGATCGGACTGTATCGTGAGATTTTTTAGGTGAAAGATATACAATCAAAGAATATTTATAAAGAAATACTTCACATTTAGAAGTGTCTGTCAAGTCAAGCTGTTTACAATTGGGTGCAGGAGTTGTATGAAGTATGGACATATATCGAAGAGAACACAGCTTCGGCCAGCCAAGGAGAGTGACATAGAGCGAATTTGCAACGAGTTGAAGACTTAATCCTAGCGGATAGGAAAACTATAGACACTATTGCCGCTGCTATTGGCTGTCCATACGGCGTGAATATTTCATAATGCATGACAGGTCATATTTTCATAACGTCTGTGTACGCTGACCTCACAACACAAAATGCAAAGAATGGGTCTGCCATTGCAGCATCTCAATCGTTACCACAATGAAGGACACGATATACTAACTCAAATGTTTACAGGTGATAAGTCTTGGGTTCACCATTACCACCTTAAGACAAAGAGAGCGTCAATGCAGTGGAAACATCCTATGTCTCCTGAGAGTGAGAAAAAAAAGTTTAAAGTAATACTTCTGCAGTGAAGATGATCCTCACAGTATTCTGAGATCACGAAAGCATACTATTCAACACATTATAGCCTCAAAGACATACCATACATTCCGACTTCTATTGTAACATCTTCAGAAAAGGTCATTCAACTGAAGCGGCCAGGACTCAACAACGGCGTATTGTGCTCTTGCATCACAACGCGCGTTCTCATATTGCTAACAAGACAAATAAAACGCTGCGGAATTTCAAATGGGAAGTCCTCGAGCATCCTCCTTATAGCTCCTCCCTTTATCCAAGTTACTTCTATTTGACCAATTAGCACAAACATCTCTCGGGTAAACGTTTTCCCAACTGCTTGGTTCCGACAGCAGCCCAAGAATTTTTTTCTTCTGAATTTCAGGGGCTTGAGAAATGATGGTACAAATACCTCAATGTTGAGATTATGTTGAGAAATGAATATATTTTTCCAATCAGTAATCTTATCTGTTTAAGTTTTATATCCATTTGTAACTTACTTATGACTAAACCTCGTGTTACAGAAGTCAGTCTCTATGCTGCGGGCCATTGTTTCAGAAACTGTGATTTGTTTAGTTGCATTTAGAGGCGGAGATTTCTGAAACAAAAAAATGAAGCATGTCTTGTCTATCAACCGTGACAGGCCATGTTCTACATGACAGACACGCTGTGGACAGTACAATAGGAAGCATTGTTTGCAAGCGACCCGTTGTCACCAGTTGACAAGTGACGTTTTGTGTTACGAAATAAGGACGTGTACTAAGATAAAAGAGCAATACAATGTAGGACAGGACGAAGAGAAAAAACAGTCTGTGATTCCCAGAAACAAATGACGTTGAAAGAAAACGAAAAAGAAGAAGGAAGAATGAAGAATGGGGACAAAAGGAGGACATATTTAGGTAAAAGGGAATAAATAATTGACACCATTCTCCTTCACAACATTTGACACAGCAAATGTATGTAAGATATTTCACATTGTAATTCCCGTCCTTAACAAAATGGAAAATTTAAGCACTGAATTTGGGGGAAAAAATGAAGAACACAGAAATGAATAGAGAAAGAGGAGCTCAGAATCCGGGTGACATCATCAACACACCAGCACTTTCCCCATGTGGCTAAACGCACAGGCAAGGGACTAGCGACGTCAGAGTGAAAGTGAAGGGTGTTCCCTCTTCATCAAGAAATGTCGGTCGGGTATTTGCGGAACATGATGCAATTCCAAGTCTTTCACACTTCAAACAAACGATGAGACCCTACCTTAAAAAAAAAAAAAAAAAAAAAAAAAAAATCAGACACACACACTGGGAGGTATGAACCGGTGATTCAAAATGAGTGAAACAAACTCCTACATAATGTGGATCGCAGCAAATGAAACACAATGAAAAGAATCCGACCGTCCGGATTGCATCAGAGATACAAGGGTTTAAAGACACGCGGCAATGTACTCAAAATCCGTGCTGATCAAGGGTTAGTGAAACTTGATCAAACTTTGACCGCGGTGCATCACAGTTAATTCTCGTTCAACGAACCGCCATCAGCTGACCGGGCATTAGAACCACCACGGTTCTACGATCATTGCTCAAAGGGAAGAAACTAACTGTGTAGCCAAAGCGGTCGTAGTGCAATTACATTCTCCTTGTCTATGCAGTTTTTTTTTTTTTTTTTGTTATGTGTTTGATTACCACTAGATAAAGAAAATGGAAAACAAACAAAGATCTCAAATGTTTTCTCAGCACAAGATAGATATTCTGTTGGAACTAGCTATCTCATATTCCAATAAACTGGAAAATAAAAAAAAACTGATTCATGTTCTTTAAAGGAAAAGAAGTAAGAATGCAATGATTTAGCCAGATCTTTCAACATTACACCGGGAGAATTCTAATTAATAAATAAATAATTCGCTATTTGTTAACACATCGTGAATCATGACGTGTAAAATTCTATTCATGAGTGAAACAAGGTGATTGCGGTTAGTAGGAATCTCTAATCTCCCAGTCATTTCATTTACTAGCAACCGCACTGTATCCTTTGATAGCCGGAATCTTTCTTCAAAATTTCTGTCCCCATACTCTTCAAAAGGGTACCCCTTTCTACAATGATCCGGTTTTGACGCTCGTCCCGATAGGATAAGCTAGAGTTTTTGTAGTTTTTCTTTGCAAATAATATTGCTGCTTAAAAAACATCAGAAATATAATTTAATTTTTTCTTATTATGCAAAAAAGAAAGTATATATAATCAAGGCTCCGTTTCACGAAACAATAAGTCTACTAGTTACTAGCCGTAATTCCGCCACTTCTAATAAAACCTGTTTCACGAACATTTATTCTACAATGATTGAATTGTAACATTTTGTCATTAGTCACTTGTCAAAGTTACTAGCGTAGCGACTGTATCCGAGCGCCGAAAAGGCTGTTTCTAGTTTATTAATTACTCCGTGGACATCAAACGCTGATGCGATTTTGTTTACGCTGCATGTAAACAAAATCGTATATTCAAGCCAAGAAGTAGCGTTATGTGTACCATGTCGAAAAGAATCTCTAGTATTCAATACAAAGTAACAGTACTGCATTTCATTAATGAGCATAAAGTACTATTTAGGCAATTCTCAAATTGTGAAAGGCTGGGACTAATTACATCGGAGAAATAATACGCATATATGAGGGACACTTTTTGACCAAACATCAAGAAATGTATAATGGTAAGTGTTTTATTTTACATTCACTTTATTATCTACAAATAATGGTGTAAGTAACTTAGTATCTATGGTATTTTTTCAGGTGTAAATTGATAATTCAAGAAGTATGGGAATGGTTGGTGGATTTAAGACCACATATTTTGAATAAATAACCCATAATGAGCTTTATAATTAAAATTTATCGAGCTTAATTGATAGAATTACTACCTAACCTAAAATATATGCACTAGTTAGTATTTTACCAAATGTTTCGTGAAACAGAGCCATGTTAACACCATGATTTTCTTCATATGTGACATCACAACCTAAATATTGAAAGCGTGATGATACTTGTTCTATTACTTTTTCTTCTAACACAATTTTTGTTCTTATTGGATATTCACCTTGGAATGCCATTACTTTTGTTTTGGTCTTTGAAATTGTCATATGGCTTTATTTATTTTATTTAGTTGCCATGTTGCTTTTTGTAGTCTATCTTCATTGTTAAAAAGTAATACAATATCATTTACAAATAAGAAAATATTTACTGATCTATTCTGTTCTAATTCTATTCCTTTATGTACAATCATTTTCATCATTCAAGAATGTCGTCTATGTATAATATTGTAGAAAAACTACATCCTTGTTTTAAACCACATTTTTTTTTTTCGTTCTTGGGTTGACTTTCCATTTACATCTATTATCATTTTTGTATTCATGTATAAGTTTTTGTGACTTTTATTAGATGTCCTATTTAATATAATATTTCCCATAATAATAAGAGGTCTACTCTGTCAAAGGTTTTTTCCTAGTGAACAAACGCCATGCATTTTCCAAATTATATTCTCTTCGTTTTTCTATAATTTGTATAAAATCATTATCCATCCATGATCTGCCAGTTCAAAGTCCACTTTGTCCCTCACTAATTTTTACATTACATAAAATGTATAATCTGGAGGTAATGATCCTTGCATATATTTTATAAATTATATTTAATAAGCTTACTCCTCTATAGTTTTTCCATTCATTTCTTTGTTCCTTTTTAAATATTAACATAGTTTTAACCATTTCCCATTCTTATGGAATTTCATTCATTCTCCAACACATATTAAATAAATGTAATAGGCGTAGTTGTATTATCAATCTTCTGTACTTTATTAATTCCAGTGTGATGTTCCTGGAGTTTTTCTATTTCATTTTTGATAGCATTTTGCATTTCTTCTACTGATATTCATTCTTTGTACTTTCCTCCTGTTCTTCATTTTGCATATCATCTATATCATCATTGCATAATATTTTTATGATATTCTATCCTTCTATTTCTAAAATATACGATAATCTAACTTTATCTCTTTCTGTTGATTTAAGGTGTCTCACTACTTTCCAAACTATATTTTGTCTTTCATAAATGTCATGTTCTATTGTTGTCAAGAACCTATTCCATGAATTTGGTTCCATTTTATTTTTCCTTTTACTACATTCCTTTATCATTTATAATAATTTCTAGTTCTTCGTTAGGTGTTTAAATATTTAAAATATGCTTCTTTTTTATCATTCACTGCTGTCTGTATTTCTTCATTCTAATTTCTAGGGCCCTTGTTTCTTTTTGGTTTATTTTTATTACAAAGTGCTTCTTTTGCTGTTTGCAATATAATGCTTTTTATTATTTGATATTCTTTTTCTAAATAAATTTCAATTAACTTCAATTAACTTTTGGTGGAATAAACCTTGTGTACCTTCATCCTGTAATAGATATATTTTGAATACCTCCTCTCTTTGGTTTTCTGTTTCATTTTTGTTTATTTTGCTGTTTTTCCATTTGTCCATTAGATAGATTTCCGAAAATTCCAAAAAGTGATCATATACAGTTCTGTTCCTCTACATTCTTTCGTATCCTTAATTTATTTATTTAGTTTTCGTAAATTAATTATCTTTCAAATAATTAAATCAATTAAATTAAATATACCTAAAATTTCTCTAATATTTACACTTCGTTGTTTATCTAATATGGTCAATATGGCTACTGAGCATAGAAACCTTATTTCTGCCGTTTCGATTCTTCTATAATTGGACCTTTTTAATGTCAATTTTCACAACTAGTGAGCATGGGAATGGCCATCATCTTGTAAAACCTTATTTATGAGTCAATTCCTTTTTTACCTTTCAGCGCAAATCAAATGATACCACGTATTCTATACAAAATTATTAATTAAATATGAATATTCTTTGATATTAATGTCTTCATTCCTGCAGTGAGATACACTATATCCTAAATAATTAATATTATCATCTTGTTCTATAATCTGTCCGTTTATAATAATTTTATATCTTAAGCGGTGTTTTCCCAAAATGCCATAGTTTTTGTTTTGTTTTAGCAATGATTTCATTTCATAATTAACTGCCATTTACAATTGTTCCTCAGTCTCCTCAGACAACAAGTAGTCATCTGTAAATAAAATAACATTTTCTACTTTAAAATGTTTAGTTAAACAATTTTGCCATTGCCGAATGGCATCCTTGATGTAAATATTAAAAAGTGCAGGAGACAAGGTACATTGTTGTTTAACCCCTTGGTTTGTATTTCTACCGAGCATTCCTCCAATTGCAATGGAAATGTTATGCCTATAATAAAGGCTTTTAAGAGCTGCATCAAATGTTTCGGAATGTCTCTTTTTGTCATAATGTTCCACAGCTTAGTTCGTTATCTTATACTTTTCGAAATCAATAAATAAAATACATGTAGGTAGGTAGATTATATTCTCGCAGTTTCTGTTTAAGTTGTTCCATAACGAAGAAAGATTCCAACTGAGCATGAACAACCTTTCGAAATTCACATTGTTCTTTGCTTAATGGGGACTCACTGATCGTATTTAGCTGCTTGTAACAATCTATGAATACAATTTATACACCGCACATAATAATATAATGTAAAAGGCTTTGTAAGATTACAAATGTCGTTCTGCGCGTGTTTTGGGGCATATTTAAACAGTTAAACTCTCGTGAAGGTATTCAAATCAAAGTCTTTCACATAGAGACTACCCTTTATCTGACTTCAACTTTCATCTCGGTGATTCCAGGATATGGTGAAATTATCATCTTCCAACAAAATAACAAGAATGACGACTCGAGTTGTTAGTATCAATCAAATGTTGTCTATAAAAATATGAAGAGCATTATGACAATCAAGTGCTTATTCTTTATGCATGATGGAGAAGATTATTTGTGTTTTCATTATTGGAACAATAGCAGTAATTCTTTCATTACCTTTAGAAATCATTCACTATAATGTGAGAAGGCTGTGACATATAATTAATAGATTAAAGATTATAATGGTGAAAACATATTATACAGATTTAGTTTTTAAAACGTTTTCTATAGGTCACATATTTGTTTAATAAATTCAGCAGAACGAATGCAATGATCGTTGTATCGATCCTAATATATGAAGACAAATCATAAATAAATAAAAGTACTGATTTGAAAAATAATTTTATTTTTCAATACAATTTCTCTATACATCAGGGCACTTGTTCTGTCGTTTTATAAGCCTGGATTTCGGCAACATAACGTTCTTTGAACTGCTGTCAGAACCAGGCAGTGACTTCCTTTTCTACAGCTTTATCGTCTGGAAAATTTTCACCCCAAAGATAATGTTTAAGAGAAACGAACAAATATAAGTCGCTGGAGTAAGGTCGGGATTATATGGAGGATGTTCGAGGACGAGCGTTGTCATGCAAGAGCAACACGTTTTTAGCCAGGAGTTCTATTCGCTACCGTTGTATGGCCTTACGAAGTTTCCTGAAGATGTTACAGTAGAAGTCGGCATTTACGGTTTGTCCTTGAGCAGTATGCCTTCGCGATCCTAGAAGGCTGTGAGCACCGCTTTAAACGGTTTTTTTTTCTTCTTCTTCCCCCCCTCCTTGTAGGTGACGCAAGATGATTTCACTGATTGACACACAACTTGTCTTGGGCTGGTAATGGTGAACCGCGTTTCACCTGTAACAATTCGGGCTAGCATGTCGTGTTCATCATGGTAGTGATAGAGATTCTGTAATGCCAGACCCATTCTTTGCATTTTGTCGTCGGCACCCATTATACATATGTTTTGTGAAAACTTAACCAGTCATGCATTATGAGGTAGGCCATACCGTGTGAACAACCAATAGTAGCGGCTATAGCGTCTATAGTTACCCTTCTGTCTGCTCAATTTAAGTCTTCTACTCGTTGCAAATTCGACTTTGTGGCAATCTCCGTTGGTCGGCCGACGCGGTGTTCGTTTTGGGTGCATATCTTCCTTTAATAGAACTTCTATACTCTTTTGTAAACAGGTTGATGTGATAGGTACTTCTTGTCGTAGGCGTAATAGATGGGAAGCATTTCTTTATAAATATTCTTTGTCTCCATAATTTTTGCCCACAAAAATCGCATAATGGAGCATAGCTCGAGGGAGCATAACTCATTCAGAGGCGCTGCCAACTTGCAGCTGCTGTTTGGCTATTGTAAACATTGATTATTTCGTGTCATGTCGCCAATTGCAACCGGATTAGTGCTGTCATCTAATGGCAATAGCCTCAGACGACTCATTCAAACATTAGTACTCCACATTAATTTGTAACTTATTATGACATCCTCGTATCAATGAATATTTTTGGAAGTTAATTTTCAAAAAATATATGGACATTTTGGTTTAACAAGTACCTTGGATGGTGTTTAGACAGTTATATAAAATTTCTGCACCCTCGAGCGTTTACCAGTGTTCTTTGTTGCCAATTGCAGAAGAGCTTCTTCTTCTTCTTCTTGTTCTTCTTCTTCTTTAATGGTGTTTCATTTTTACTATTGAGGCATCACAGGCGGTGGACACTGATGATATATGAGATGAAATGATATATTGGGAAGGATTTTTTTAAAGGAAGAAAACGTTCCAGGCTTAAGTTCAGGACACTCCTCGGCATTTGTAATTTATGAGCACCGAGGAAAACTTGGAATAAACTTCAGTAAGAGAGGACGGTCCTGCCGGGATTTGAAACCCAGATCTCCCGCTCACGAGTCCGCCTCTCAGAAGAACTTAAACAAATGCTTTCAAATTCCTCTTGTCCTTGCAAATAAGCAAATACAGGCCTGGATGTGTTTCTGATTGTTCTAGCTTTTGTTCGAAATAATTACCCAAGCACGACCATGACCCCCAGAGGCAGTTTCGAAAGTGAACGGAAGGATGCGTTATCTGGGACGCAGGTATGTGAGCACCCGACTCACTCGATTGGTTTCAAAGTGATCAGCTGTTCTTTCTACGCTGTCGTTGCAGGGGTTCTCTATCATCAGTGTTACGGTCGTAATTCAAGGTCTTTATCGCAAGGCGCTGATGGTTTGCACCTCGTTAATCAGCAATCTAATAATTTCAAGCATAGATCTTAGTTCTATCTGTATTAGAGAACACACTTTTTCAATCTATCTCAAGTACATTAACAACAAAGGAATTCGTTTCGCATAACGTACGGTGTACAGTTAAATTATGCTTCACTGCATCCCGTTGACCTTGATTATACAGAAGTCTTTTCACATGAACCAAATACTTTCTGCTTGAAAAGTTACCGCACGATATAGACTAGTATAGACTACAGATAAATGTTTAACAATGATTAAGAATGACCAGGTTATTTTTATTCTTACTTATGGACAACAATGACGTTCTAAAGCATACATGACTACAATGATTATTAGAAGAAATCTGTCGTATCTAAGTTACAAACTTCCAATGAGCTGTAAATCGGAGTATATAACTGGCGTAACTGGTGTACAACACTCTTCTACTAGACATTGCAGGAAAATAACAAAATAGAAAACTGAAACATCGCTTATAGTATCCCGAAACAGGGCTAAAGAGATTTGATACTATTCTAGAACGGAAGAGCGTAAACTGTCGCTTAAAATAGTGTATGTAGCTCAAATTGTTTATTTATTTATTTTTAATTGCAATACTTTTCTACTGGGGGATGCGATATATCTTTGGGAGCGGGGTGGCTCATGGGGTTACGTTTGAGACTAGCATTCGCAGGCCCCGGATTCAGACCCCTTGTGGACGGCCATTCTGTATTTAGTTCCCCCCCCCCTCGTGGTTTCCCCTGGTAGCTTCTTAAGCGGAAGCTGGGACTGATCTTTATTTTCCAGGAATTTTCCGATCTTCCATTCACTATCTGTTATAGGGTTGAAAATTCCAGGGCGAGATTGATGTGATGTGATGTGATGGTGGCTTGTGCTTTGTCAATGTTTCTGCCTTGAGAACTGGAGTGAAAGTGAACCTTCTGAGGGGCTCAAATTCTTGAGGGGTAGAGGGGAGTGTCTCCACAGGTGTCGGAATGTTCTATATGCAAACATGTAAGGGGCCCGCAGTCCCCGTCCGGTATCTCCCTCGAATCGTTCCTTCCTCCGGGTGTCCCCATTTGGGCGTAGGCAAAAACGGCCAGCCTTAAGGCCTCCTCCTCCACCCCACTGATTAAAAAAAAAATCTGTCACGCAGGAGCGTAAACTAAGCGAATTCCTCAGCAAGTAAAGTAACTTAAAAAAGAATATCAAATCCATATATGGTCTTATTAATTAATGAAATAAGTAATGGCATCACTGTGTGATAATTAGCGTAACTAACTGTAAAGATAACCAATAAAAGAAAAACTGACTATAATACTTAACTAGGTTTCTATGTCCCCCCCCCCAGTTCAAAATCAATTGAAAATAAATGTCTGTGTTGAAATTACTCTCTAATTTCCAAAAGTAACGGGAACAAAATTTGAATTCTTACACTCTATAAATACTACAAAAGAGAAATTACATTTTTAGAATTATTATTATTATTATTGCTATTATTATTGTTGTTATTGTTGTTGTTGTTGAGATTAAACCAAAAATTAATAATGTAATATTAATGAAATTAAATATGTGACCATTTACAGACAGCTATATTTTGTGGGTATTTTTAAACATTTTTAAATGTAACGAACTGAGTCTTTGGTATTATCTTTACAATCACTAAACAGAGAAACATAATAGAAAGAAACCTTGCGCATTTAAGAAGAAGTTTATATGTGTCAATAAAACAAAAACATATTACTATTTCAAAACAATTACAATGTGCTAAGCAAATATACAAATCAACAATATATAACCGAAAGTCCAATCGATTTTCAAAGGCTTTGAAATTTAATTTAAATTTTATTGTAGTAAAAGCATGTAATGGAAACGTTTTCTGAGGGCTAATATAGTGCGCTCTTATATACAAATATAGTTCTCAAACACATATTAGATTAATATTTCATTAAGCTTCACGACAATACTTAGTTAAATGTAAAACATTTGCATCGTTATAAATAAAGTTTAATGCTGAGTTAATTTGTCCTTTTATTTTGGAACAATATAGAGAAAACTAAATACAACGCTTTTTAAATTTCGATTTTCAGATATTCTCCCATTTCTAATTGTCCGATTTCCCGAATTTTCAGAAACTATTTTCCTTAATTTATTTAAATGGTGTATACCGAATTTTGTTGTGAAGAAACAAATATTGGTGTCGCTAGAGCGATATTTAAATTTTGGGCTTTAGGTAAACCCCCCACTCCTAATGGCTGGATTTCCCTGATTTTCAGGAACTATTTTATTTCAATAGCATATACCGAGTTTCCTTTAAACATTTTTGTTTTAAATTGCGGCTGCTAGAGCGATTTTTAAATTTCACTTTAATCCCCACTCTTTAAATTTAGGTTTTCAGGAATACCCCCACTTCAAGGGACCCGATTTCCCTGGTTTTCAGAAAATATTATTCTTATTTTACTTAAATGGTATATGCCGAGTTTCAAAATTGTGCCTCCAGAGCGATTTTTAAATTATGGGTTTCAGGTAAACCCCTCAATCCTAATAGTATCACTTCACTGATTTTCAGAAACTATTTTTATTAATTTATTTTAATGGAAAAAAAAACAAGTTGCGGCCGTTAGAACAATTTTTTAAAGCTTTAGGTTAACCTGCACCCCCAGTGATCCAAATTTGCTGTTTAATGAACTCGAAGAATCGTTTGTTAATTGATAATTATATGCCTAGTTAAGTTGAGAAAAAACACAAATTGCGATCGCTAGAGCATTGATGCACACACACGCACACACACACACGTGTTTGTATAGAAAAGCAAATAAAGATAAAACACTTAGAAAAAGTCACAGGTTAGTTATAGTGACTATTTCTAAATGTTTTATCCTTTTCTAGCTATTGTTATATGTTACATTGTTATTGACGTTGCATTCCATTATATATATATATATATATATATATATATATATATATATATATATATAACAAATTAACAGTAATTATAATAGTATAAAACACTATAGCGATCTCAAGTGTGACTTTTTCCTAGTGTTTTATACTATTATAATTACTGTTAATTTGTTATATTGTTAATAGTGTTACTTTATTTTTATTTTTCTTTTATATTATATATATATTTCGTTGTCATTTTCGTTGCCTTGTTGATAGATCGATGGAGATTGGAAAAACTGTTTCAAAAATCTTTTCTTGGGTACAACCGAATAGCTACATTCCTTCAGAATTCGTTAAAAGAGGTACTATTTATGTGTAATGAAAATTTTCACCAATAATAAGAATTTAAATGTTATTTACTGTTTAAACAGAACAATAGCCTGGAAAATTACTCCACCTGCTGAAGTAATTTTTTCAATAATTCTCGCACTGCTAACTAACGTATTGTAGCAAAAATACAGTGTGTGAAATGTCAGAATGCACGAGGGAGATGGCTAGTAAAGATACACGAACTTTCCTTAAATGAAAGTCCTTTTCATTAAAGCTTAATGAACACCAATGTTGCTAATGAATTTTTCTATATATGTGATGTTTATTTCTATGAATGCATTTATTTGCAACATAGTAAATACAAAATACAGAATTATACAGTTTACTCAATTCAAATGTATATTAAGAAGAATATATCGCTCCACTATACGCCGTAATGTTTTAGAAGGAATGAGAGGAAGAGCTCGCCAAGAGCGATTGACCTATCATAGGCTTACCCCTTGCCTAGTTCGGATCCTCACGGCACGGGCGTGTTTTTGTTTTTGTTTTTCATGCGCCTAAAATTAATAAGGGAAATCTTCATTATAATTTAGATTATGGCAAGAAATTTTGAAGCAGCTTGTTCAAAGGCCACGTTTCTGCACCGTGTACTTCTCCAGTTATAGTTTCATAAATAAACAATGCCAATGCTTGTGTTTATGGCATGTTCCAACCTTGCCCTTGGTTTATTAAGCTGTAGTCAGTGAGACACTCATCACGTGTCGTTTTGAAGTGTACGTATTTTTCTTGTAAATTAATTCAACGCGGTTCACTGCAGTCCCGAAGCGCGCGCATTCGTTGATAATTCGGTGCAAGACTTAAGTGCTTTGTATAACTGTTAATAATGTCAGTTTTGAAACCTGATACCAGTGTTGTAGGCACTAAGGGCAAGGTATTCCACTCCCAGGCAAGAAATATTATTTTTACAGCGCTACTTTCTTTAAGGAATTGTAACATTTTTTTTATACAAAGCCAGGAACTCACTGCCAAACTTGAGGTGCGTACCATGTTGCGCACTGTGAAGCAGGGTAAAATTTCACCCATAGAAATTTGTGCACTTTTATTTAGATCTCCAGGAAAGCATGCCAGAAAGCACAAAGGCGTTTTCAATTAGGATGAATTTGAAAAAGATGTTCTTCGCCGCACAATATATGAAATGTATGACAATGGTGAATACCCCTCCAATAAATGCTCTTTCATGCTATGAGAGAAAAAAATACTATAAGAGCTCATCTACTTCCATGGGATTAACACTGAAAATTTTGCATTTCAAATGAAAAAAAAATACTTATGATGGGCGTAAATTTTTTGTTGGAAAAAGATGCTAAAGTTGCTGCAAAAATAAAAACTTTAAGTACTATGCATATGCTTGGGATATCTAGAGATACTCGCCCTATATTTTATCCTGATGAGACGTGGGTAAATTAGAACCATTACAATAAAAACACACGGCAAGATTCGACAAGAAGAGGTGCTGCAGGAAAAGACAACAGACTTATAATTTATCATGCAGGTTCATCCCCGAAAACACATGAGCTTTCTGTTGCAAACCAGGAAATAAAAATGTTGACTATCATTCTCTACACCTCCCTCTACAAATTCCCTAAAGCATATTTAGGACTGGCTGGTATACAGTAACTTAGCATTTTCTGAAACGAGAGCAAAATTATTAGTAAAAGTAAATCAATGAAAAGCACAGGGGAAAAAAAATTACGAGCTAGACCAAATTGCCCCATAGAATTAATTTGGGCTAAGGTAATGGGAAAGTCGTTAAAGAAAACACTACATTTAGTTTTTGTTGAAAAGCTTATGCATACTGCACTTGACAGAGTGACAAAACAAGACTGGGCTAGTCGTGTTGCATACTGTGAAAAATTACCGTAAGATTTCCACCAGGAAGTGGGCCAGAACTGTACAAAATTTAGTTATAAACCTGCAGGAAAATGATTCGGAATTAAGTGCGGATGAGGAGAAAGAAGACGAGCCTGCAAGTTCTTAATTTATTTATTTATTTATGGACGCTCTTTAACATCCCAGGTCATCAGCGTCCCATTCAACTCAGGGCGTGAAACGGCCGACAAATTTTGCTCAGAGGCCTCTTATTTCAGGCTTGAGGTTCTTTACGTGCCGTAAATGTACGACACGGGACCCACGGCTTTACTTCCCTTCCGAAGGAAGTCATACTCAGGATTTTTACGCCCGAAAAAAATCCATCGATCCTGGCCGGGTTTGAACCCGCGATCTTGGGCTTAGAAGGCAAGTTTGGTTACCACTACACCACCTGGACCGACTGCAAGTCCTTAAAAATGTCACTTTCGGGTGTGATGTTTTCAGTATATAAAGTTAAATACTATGCCGAAACATTCATCACATATTTTGCTGCGTGCTGCGTGACACGAAATGTTACTTATCTGTCCCCACCTTACTTGCTCTGATCGCATCACTTGGCAGCAGTGCAGCCGTAGCCGGCATGCAAGGCTAATCTCTATAATGCAGTAAGTGGAACTAAGTTGTTCGGGTCTCCTGTAAACACTGACTCCATCCCAACAACAGGTACCAGTGGCTCTCTTCCTCTTCAGAAGGGAAGGACCAATAACTAACTTATTACCCTTTACAATTTTGTATTTATTAATTACAAATCTTTGTACTAATTATTATTATTATTATTATTATTATTATTATTATTTGGCAACTCTGTGAATCTTGTGTTGCCCCTGAGCGCAGTACCTGCAACCACCATGAACTATGAGAACTGCTTTATTTTCCTGGATGAAGTTGGAGCGCTCCTTTTGGCCCATTGGACGGTAGTAATTGCACCGGGTTTGTTTGCATCATCTTGATAATCCAAAGCTTCAAACCATTTAGAAGGAGCCTCTCGCCCAAAAGGGTTATTATGTGCATGCACCACCTCGTTATCACTCGTCACTTATGGGGTTGCCATATAAAATAACCACAACCTCGTACCAATATATGAAAACTGACCAATACTATCTCAAAATAGTCGTACATGTTAACTTTCTGTTTATATTGCCTGCCTAAAGGAATTACTTCACATAAATTATTAAATAATAATATTATTCCTAAAGAGATACTCGTAATGCTATGAGCATAGTGATCTAGGACTAGTTTAATCACCAACTATATAGGGGATGATTTATACATACAAGTACTGATAGGTAGTTCAGCTGGTGGAGAACCAACACGGAATCCTGAAGATCCTTTATTCGAATCCTGGCCGTGACCTGAATTTTTCAAGTCTGATTCTTTCTTTCAACTAATGTGAAATAACTATTTGTATATTATATATGTTGACCTTGTGTGCTTTCATGTTTAAATTGACTCAATTACTAAAGAGGAACTGGTGCATGCGAATGACAATGTCTCATGTGGAAGGACATTTCCAACATCTCATGCTATAAGAAACGTGCTCATTTTATTTGTAATTTGCGAGCGATATTACGTCGGTAGTTACTGCCGAGCAGCCAGCTACCGTGAAACGGACAACAAAACCATGAAATACCCAATATAGTCTGTTTGTTGTACAGTAGGGACGACAGTTTCTTAGAAAGGTTCCTAATATTTTTCCTCAAGCTCCGAAAATAAAATATAACGTTCTGATATCTTTATGATTGGGTGTGACTTGAGATGAGATCAAAGGCTGTATACAACAAATGTGAGCATTTTCATTTTTACGTACCTTTTTCTCAGTAAGTATTATTAGATACCTCAGGGAAACCATAATGTTTATTTTTCGTTACACTGTGAGCTCTGAGTTCTATTTTAGAGAACGCGCTTTATAAAAACAACAAATTATTGCTTTTTTTGTAACACACCCCATCTTTATAAAAGTAAAATTATATTAATATTCAAGTACAAAAAAGTTCTTACGCAAATGACCTGAAACTAGAGCTCAATAATGAATGTAATATAGCAGATCAGCTGTAAAAATGTCATGCTTCTATCTTCATTACTTATGAAGAAAGAATGTTGTTCATTTACGACTACAATAGCTTTAAAGTTAATACAACTAATTGTCAATTTGCATACTAATACATTTCTTGCGTCTGCATCTTCAACCAAAGTAATATTACCCGCATAGGAGACACTTTTACTCAACTCTAATTAAAGTATTCAAGTCAATCACTATATTAATGTTTCCTTTGTCTTCAATATCTTCCATATGGTTATCAAATATCTTTTTTGGAAGCACTAGGGAGAGTGTAAGTAATCGGTTTAACATTCACCTTTCCAAAAATAGGTCTATTACTTTCATTATCACTAGTACCATGGATAGGTTTTGTGATACCTATTTCCTTTGTTTTTAAAAGTTTAATAAACCCTGGTGGACCTAGACATGATATGCGATGTATTTGAGGAAGAAAAATGAGATGTGTAGCTTGTAAAACTCAAAATAAATACAAAACTTTTCCAATTGCTAAAAAAATTAAATACACTGTTAGCCATTACTGTTATTGACATTTGAAACAGTGATTTACCTAAATACATCAAATCACAGCCTTATATAACAAATGGTTTCAGAAATATTTCCATTTTTATGCAATAGTGTGGGGTAGTAAAAATTAATTTGACACATAAAAGGCATTACATAATTAAAAGCACTTACAATTTGAATTTTTTCAATAAGTGATATGAAAATTTAGGCAGAAAAATCGACATAATTATTTAGAACAATTTTTTTTAATCCAAAATTTAGCCCCTGGTTTTACCTTGAATACGTTTGTCGTTGTGAAGTGGTTGAGCTTAAGTTGCTAGGCATGCGCGGGTCGCTTCGGAAATACGACACCGGATAGTGTCACTTAACTCATTGCTGAGCTGACTTTATTTCTTTGACTTAAAGATGCTTTTAATAAACAAACTACTCTTTCAGGAAAAATAAACTGCGCAATATTGATCTATTAATTCGTAATGATATTAAAGATTATGTATAAAGCGCAAGTTATATCATATACCGTGATATACTGTGCATTAATTTGGAAATAAACACAAAATTATTACTTGAAGAATGAAAAGCATTTCATTGCTAGCTCAAATAATACAGTTTTGCTGAATTGTGTTAATTTTAAATTTGGCACTAAATGATCATGTCGAAGTTGTATAACAATTAATATTTGCCAACTGTGTGACCGCTCAAGAAAGCGGAGAGGAATTAGTACTAGAAAATTGTAGAGTTTGCTTAAAAACTTTTTAAATTTTATTATTTTATAAAAATGCTACGTATATTTAAAAACTGGCGAATTTTTGCTGGTATTAATCGATAACTGATTTTACGTAAACAGTTTGGAAGTGGCTATTGGCTTAATTATATATATATATATATATATATATATATATATATATATATACACACACATATAGCTCGGGGTAGGTTAAGAAGAGTCAAGAATTAACATTCATGAACATGTAAATAATAACTTTATTAAAAACAAAGATTATGTAACAAATCATAAACTTACGTAATAAATAAACCTTTTCTTCACAACTAAACGCTATCTCTTGAGACAATAGCGGATTAGAAGAAAAATTGGCAAGTTTACCGAAATTTCTTTGTATAAAGAAAGTCTAACAGTCATATAATGTTTTAAAAAAGTTTAGTAATTGAGGTATAGAGCAAAAGTATAATTTTATGCTCATTCCAGCATATAAGGAGAGCTTCACTACTATATAACACTTTGTCATAATGTCGAGAATACATCCTGCTGATAGGCAAAGGATCTCAAATTAAAAAATTGGAAAAATAGTGAACATCAGTTTCTGAATATGTATATATAATGTTTTGATATATAATATTCCAGAGAATCACATATTAAAATATACTGATTAATTGTATTATATTTCAATTCTTCTCTTTGCATATAATATCAAAATATAAGGATCAGTTAATTGAAAAGAGCCCAATGTAATGGACATGGAAATAAGATATTAGCAACATACAGAGTTGGTTCCTGTTCCATGCTAAAGGTACATTTTGTAGAGAATGTGGTCTCAAGGTAAACAAACTAAGCCTAAGATTATAGTAAAGTTGCCATGGTTTCATAATGAAAAAACAGGATAAATGGCGGTGAGAAGGCACAAAATTGAAGTTGTCAAGAAAATTGATTACCTGGAGGTTAAACTGTCTATAAATGGGAAATGGAGCGACCAAAAAAAGACAAGCATTAGCAGAAGGAAAAATGGCTATGAGTGTAATCAGATCTTGTGTAAATAAAATACCAAATATGCAAGTAAAATGGTTAGAGAGAGTATGTGGTTCAATAGTAGGGAGCAGATTGATGTATGGAATAGAAATTTGGGAGTCAAATGGAGAATGGAAAGCGTTAAACGTGATAAATATACCATTTTATAGAATTATCCTAAGCTTGCCTAGATTTTCACCTAACGAGGTTGCTCCAATGGAACTGGGAAGGTTGGGCTATAAAAGCAATGTAATAGAAAGAATAGTGAAATATTGGTATAGAATAGGGAAACTAGAAGAGAAGAATATCATCAAATAGTGTTTGGTAGTACAAGGAAAAATTAAGGGGAGAGAAATTTGAATGTATTTTCCAAAATATTCTACAAGAAGTTGGAATGGAATCTATATGGCATGAGGGGGTAAGAAAGGGAGGATTATGGAAAGAGATAAAAAAACAGGAATTGAGGATATTGAAAAACAGAAAAAATGGACTAATCTTAATGTCTAAAAATCTCAGAAATGATATAGCATACTAAAAATGATTTGGGGCGAGAAAGATAAATTGATGCCTGTGATAGAGCAGGGAAGGAAGGCCTGGGCATGGTTTAGAACACGAGTAATATATTTAAGTGGGATAAGAAACAGATATATTAAGCGGATATGTCCTATGTATGAAGAACTAGATAACGTCGGGAAGATGAGACAAATGTGTTATGGAAGATGGGCAAGAAAATGGGAACAGCAATGTGGACAATTACACTATTTAGGAGTGAATATATATCCTCATTACATACTCAACCTGATGTTAATTGTAATGGAGTAAAGAAGGAATGTAACTCCATAAATTGAGGGTGATTAAGTGGAAAATTTAAATATTTTAATAGTAGTAAGTTTACATATATTGAGAATATGGAAATGTAAATTGTTTACTTCGTTTTAACATGTTTACTTTTTGTGAAAACTGCATGAAATTGGTTCTATTTATATGTTAAAATATTATATCCGCATGTAAATTAGAAATTAGTAGAAATAAATTCATTCATTCATAATGCAATAGATGATACTAGCGTTAAGGTAAAGTGATTAATGGCGTGTGTCGAGAGAGTAGAAAATGCCGATTCTTTTCATTGTTTTTGTTTGTTGTTGATTTAAATTTCACCACTTTTGCTTAAATTAACGATTTAAAATAGTCCCACATTTTCAAAATTTCGAATGCTGCCAACGGTCGAAATATGTTTGTACTGTAATTCTGAGAAAAAATCGGATTATGGGGTCCACAGTTCTTCCCTGTTGATACAAGCTCGTCGGCACTCTTTCAACATTTATCCTGCCGTATAGATAATTCTTGGAGGTCACTTACACCAGTTCTGGGTCTTGGAATGTTAACGGAATGGAAATGTGTATTTTATTGGCTCCTGACAGAGATTGTATATTATTTAATATAAATTTCCATAAGTATTTTAAATTTTATGTTATAACAGAAGCGAATTTGAAGAGATAAAGGTCATCTTAGGTGGAGAGAATTAGTAAATGTAGGTGCAAGTCACTAGAAAATTTCGCTCCATCTAAAACTCCATGGCTGAGACAGTGAAACCTCCTATGCGTTTAAACTGCCAACGGAATGTACTTGACAGTTTTCATCCCTTTGCCTCCGGCCACCATTTTAACCCTTAAATGGGGCTAGTTGTGATGTATTGTTTTCTTACAATGAAAGTATCCAAATTGTAAAGAGTTGTATTCCGTGTATTAAGTTTAAGTGAAAAAATTTGGTCCACCAAACCAGAATTTAATATTGTGCAAGTTGCAATCTTAATACAGGAGGAGAGGTAAAGCTTGGGATTCGGGATTTTTTTCGTAGCTTAGGCTAATACGGGGAAAGATCACTCCTTTACACGAAAGTTTCGTTCTTTCATTTCACTGCGTTACATTCCGCTGGTTCTGTTGCCAGGCATGGGGTGGTGCTATGTGCGATGGGGCAGTGACTTGCGCTTTGAAAAGGTTTTTGCCTCGGCGTCTGATGTGGGATAGGCCTTTCTGAGAGACTGGAATTATTCGGAGGGGGGCTCCGCCGGCGTCGGAATGCCCTGAGTCTTGGGCGCCCGGTATCCCCTCATCTCATTTCTTCCCCCCAGAGGTGCCCTAATTGGCCTCGTAGGTACTAATAGCCTTTGAGTACGGCGAGTGCCAAAAAACGTACAGAGGAGGAGTATACGAAAATTTGATATTTCCATATTGTAGATGTAAACATAAATCTATTTTTGTGCTTGTTGTACAAGCATAGAATCCCAGTTCAAATAATTGACTACTCTTAGATTAAATTTTCCTATTTGTACTTTGCTTTTACTTATGAGCCCTCCCCCCATACCCAAGTTCCAAATTCAAACTCTACTTCCTGCTTCGTGACGTCAGTCTTTTTGATCCTGAATGAAAGAGCAAAATCCGTAGTGGGGGTACTAATTCTCTCTCTCTCAAAGAAATCGAAAAGCCGTGCTTACTAATTCAGGCGAGGTGTCACATTTTTCTTTGATCCCATTTTGTCAAAAAAGAGAGGCCCTCAAAGGCATACTGCAGGGTTGCGGCCCGGAGTGCTTTTCACAGGATCATATTTTATGATAACGCCCGTCTTCAGAAGCTCATGGTTGTACAGAAGAGTTTTAAGTGGTGGGAGGTAGTGAACTACTCTCCATATAGCCCAGATATGTTTTATAAGCTAATAGGAGCATTGCGTGAAATAAGATACTCATTGGTCAAACCTGTGAAAAATATACGATAAAATAGTTCCGGATTATCCACCGCCATCTACAGTAAAAGCATTGACCAATTGGTGTCGTTGTGATGCAATTACTTCAACTTTTATTTAGATTGCTCTTAGGGTAGGTTACAGTTTCATTGATATAGGTTGACCCGTTGTCAATTAACTGACCCTTAAGCTTATTGTTGATATGAATCACATGTAATATAATTGCTTTCAGACTGTTCGCCCTCTTAATGGAAATGAACAGGTTCTGGAGGTATAGTCTTCAATGGCACAATTAATTTTCTGCATGCATTTGCTGAAAAACTCAAGTAAGCTCTGAAGTCTTTGCTGAACCAAGTAAATGCGGAGGTATCTTGCTACCAGCACATTGATAAAATACCCGATCTTCCCAATAATATCTCTACCAGACATTTAAAACCTAGTTATCCACTTGTGACAGTGATACCATCTTGACCTAAGTACCAGATAAATGCATTCAATTTATCATTGTCTAGATTCGTCGATTTTAACTGAAGGTGCTTCTCTCATAAACACCAATAGCTCTTGTTATCAATGATAAATGATCAAATCAACTTTGTCCATACACTATATTAGGTTGAATATCACGCTGATCTGACCAGTAATATATAGCCTACACAGCCTACCTCCTCAAAATCATAAGAACGGAGTTTTCCTCCGGGAAGTTGGAATGCCAAATTTTGTTTCTATGGCCCACTCAATTCTTTCTCCATGGTCCAAAAGCTGCCTGAGAATATCTCCAAGAAAGTTCAACTATCGTTACTTCTTTGCACTGTTCTAATAACATCTTAAGTCCTCTTGGGTCGTATTCTTGCACCGAACTGTAATGTTGCCTTTGATTGTTGTGATGCGACCTCTTCATCAACTTCCTGTTGCTCGTTGTTGTCTTCCTCTTCATAATCAACCGGAGAGGTATGATCTTCAAGAGTTTCATATTTTTGTTGAGTGTGCAGCAATTTCTGTTGCTGATACTGTGAGTTTTGCTGTTCATATTGCTGATACCGCTGCTGCTGATACTGTTGTTCGTGTGGCCTCTGCTGATACTGCTGTTCATCCTGTTGGGATTCGGAACCGTAATCCTCATACTCCTCTCCCTCGGGTGTGCCGACCTGTATGTTAGCGTTTTGCTCCGGGTACCCCTCTTGGGATTCCTCCTGAATGTTACCCTGCTGTTGCTGTTTCAGACCGTTCGCTAAATTACTGTTGATGTTCCCAGCTGCAGCTAGAGATGCAAGTGTCTCGGCAACCTGTCGGTTGGGAAGTGTAGTGTAAAAGGTAGTCGATATGGGCACTCCACCTTCTTCTTGTTCCTCATTTTGATCTTCCTCGTAATCTACTTGGTTCACTGTGGACGCTTCAGCAGGGACATCGTAGTAAGCATCTTCTTCAGCGGCCACAGAGTTGGCCTTAGCTTCATAGTTGTGAAAGTGTAAGGGCACATTCTTGATAATGGTTGGAATGTTTTCTGAGGCTTCAGACTCTTGCTGCTGCTGCTGCTGCTGTTGCTGTTGCTGTCGTTGTTCTTCGTAGTTGAAGGTCTGAAACTCGGGGCTCAGGAAATGAGTGCCACTCGGCGAATAGAGTGACGTCGTTTGCAGGAAGTGTTGCTGGAGTTGAGGCACCGCGACGCCGAAACTGTCAAGCATCTGTGGCGGCTGGTGTGATTGATGATTCAGCAACTGTACCAGCTCTTGTGAGGACAGGCTGTTTCCTGCAAAGCCGAGTCCTCCGCTAGTGTCCAAAACCTGCAATTAGAAAAAGTGGTTTGTAATACAGCTATCCTAAACACGTGAGTGGGATTGGAAGTAAACGACAATAAGAATGCATGCAGGTAATATTTGCTGAGCAGTTTTATATAGTTATAAGTAGAAAGGTGGCTTGACACTATTTTGAGAGTATGAACGAACGGTCTTAGGCTCTCCAATGCATCGATCCATTGTTCAACTTCGTACCTTCGTTGTGATGTGGTGTGTGTTTATTATAATCTGTAATTGACGGAGGCACAGTCATAATGAGGCTGTACCTCAATTTAACCACAAGCCATACAGTGTCCCTATCACAAAAAGCAGTGTTACACGTGTTCCTCCCTTCCTATAGTCAAGTTTTAGCCCAATGTGACTCTTCCCTTTCCCCCTACTTCGTGACCAACGGGACTTATATAGAACATATGTAGTATGTGATGAAAACTTGGGGAGCTTTCGGTTCTTTTCATGTATAATCCATTATTATACGTATAATACTTTGAAATATTCAGCCTTTTGATATCCGATGAACCATTTATGGAAACCCTACACTTAGAAGTGAAGAAAATGCCAGTTATAGAGAATGAAGTGAAATACTAGAACTTGCCTGGAGACCGATTGGTGTCTGCTGAAGGAGCTCGGATGATGGAATTCTACCGTTACTTGGCAGGGAGTGTGGATCAGTAGTTGTTGGTACCTTGGGTGCCGGGAGACTGGGGTCAGGGTCAGGAGCGAAGTATGTGGGCTGGCCATCTAGGGTATGACCAGCGTGATCGTTAGATGGCTCATGCACCTCATAACCATGGGAAGGTGCCTGGTGCAATGACAACGTACTCGTTCCCACGTGGGCGATCGGCACCTTCTCTATCTCCAGGAACGACGTCTGAGGTTTCTGGTGAATGTGTTGTTGATGCTGCTGGAAATGATGATGATGGTTACCAGAGGGTCCTAGGTTGGGAGCCGGGATGGTGTGTATGGGTCCCTTGTCGTCATCGAGGGAGTTAGTAATGTGCGTGGTCAACGGAGATGGCAAGGGCGCCTGAGGTTTCGGGGGCTTAAAGTCGAAATCTGACGGCGGCGACGGAAGGAAGGTCTCCTTGATACTTGGTGCTCGGAAGCTGTGCCCAAGGGAGAAGGCGTCGCCTTTCCAGGAAGGGCTGCCCAGGAGAAAGGCACTCGGCGACTTGAAATGGTGTCCCTGGGGCCCCACCGGAGCTCCGTGTAGAGGTCGTGACACCATGCTGTGGAAGTGAGGCACAGCATGTAAATGAGGTCTGGACACAAAGCGGTGATTCAACGGCTTGCCCTTTGAGAAAAAAACATGCCCATGAGAGGGCTTACTGGAGCCGAAGTGGGAGGACATCGGGGGTCGTGGAGGCAGGGGCTTCGCAGGTGGTGGAGGTGGACCACGGATCTTGTAGCGGTATTCGCCCCTCGTTGCAAGGACCAGCGTCATCAGCATAAATAAGAGCACTACCTGCAAGTGAGGAAAAAAAAATGATTCCATAGACGGCACTAATCCTTCATAAAAAGCTATGTAAATAAAATATTATATTCGTTATTGTTGTATTATTGCAGCACACTACTCTAAATATGAATGATCTGCAGATGGCACATTTCTATTAATAATACAAAATGATTTATATAAAACTAACACGTCTCTTTCTTTATTTATTCGACTGGAAATTCGTCGAGTTGTAGAGCTGGATCAGGATATTTTCAACAAGATTGCGCTACATGCCATACCTCAAAGCAGTCAATCCATGGCGCTAATTAAACGTTTCTTTGACTGACGGATAATATCCATGAACCTGTGACCACCGAGACCTTCTAATATGACTACACCGGACTTATTCCTATTGGGTTGCTTAAAAGACAGAGTGTAGGCACATGCCTCCAGACATTGCATGATCTGAAGTACAACATTACACAGGAGATTAATGAACGCTGTATTGTGTTATGCCTTATGCAGGAGGGAGGACATTTTTAATATTTTCTGTAGAGTTTAATAATCTCCCAATACAAGTTGTGGATAGCACCAATCGTTTTGAAATAAATAAAGGAAGAAATGTGTTAGTTCTATATAAAACACTCTGTATAACAGAATAATAAGATAGAGAAATGGTACATGTCTTAAAGGTCAAACAATATAGTATTAAAATTAAAAATATTTTACAATATTCTTAAAGATAGCATTAAATAATAATAATAATAATAATAATAATAATAATGATGATGATGATGATGATGATGATAATGATGATGATGATGATGATGATGATGATGATGATGAAATAAAATACTCCATCCTGGTATCTTATTTCCTACACCGCGACGTGTATTGCAAACTCTTACACTTTATTTCTAAATTAACAAATTGCATTCTTACATTATTATTTTCCAGATAATACTTATACCTAGGTTACAATTAGAAATTTACAAAATAATAAAAATAACAAATTTGATAAATAACAAAATTACATTCCCTACAACTACTTTCTATTTGCTGGAAACCAGCAATATTCCAGTAACTGGAAACCAGCTGCTACTACTTCTACTACTTTCACTTAATCTTTAACTCTAAATTAATAAACTACTATTCACCGACATCCGGTAGAAACTGTACCAGTGACCAGTACATTTCTTACATACTTTTACTTAACTACTTATATGTATCTATTCCTCTTTATATGTGTATAAGACTATATATTATATATCCATTAATCTTATATATTTCTTTATTTTCCATATTATACTATATTTCTATATTATATCATCTTTATAAATATATTCGTGTAAATTTCACATTTATATCTTATATTAGTAATTTTTCAACACTAATTATGTCCTTTGTTTGCGAATCTAATTGACATTTATCAATGCAACATTTACCCTACCAAATCATTACTTTGATATCGTTAACGTCAGTAATAGTATCACTAGTAGTATTAATTATAATAGTTATTATAACAATTTTATTATATTTTATTTTACTTCTTCTTCCTCTTCTTTTTCTTCTTCTTCTTCTTCACTCTTCCTCCATACCCATTTTCCACATTCACTTTCCCTCCTCTCATTCTATAAACACAGTACTGTTTTATGTCCTATTAAAAGTTCCCTTTCGCTACTCCACTACACTTTACACTTCTCTATTGCATTTGTTTATTTATCCTTTATACTCACATTATTACAAGTTTAAAACTATCCTTACAATTTTCACCACTAACTTCACTTCACTCCACCGCCACGGGTGGCCGAGGTCGTTAAGGCGCGGATTCGTGAGCGGGAGGTCTGGGCTGGAATACCGCCAGGACCGTCCTCCCTGACTAAAGGCTTTTTCCAGGTTTTCCTCAGTCCTCATAAATGGCAAATGCCGGGGAGGTACCCTAAACTTAGGCCAGGAACGATCCCTTCCTTAAAATTAAATCCTTTCCCAATTTATCATTTCATCTCATGTATCATGTTCATCGCCTGTGGTGCCTCTGTAGCAGAAACGGGCATTGAACAATATTCATTCATTCATTCATTCATTCACTTCACTCCACTTCACCCAGATCTACTACACCATTACATTCCAATACATTATACCCCTCTCAATCTTTATTATACTTTTCCTCTATTCTTCCTAAACAAGCTCCTCTAACTCCCATCCTCTGCATCTTCACTAAGGTCCCCAACCACTCCTTCAGCTCCTGCTTCTCCTGCTGCCTCATCATTCTTTCCCTCTTCCCTCGTCTTACCGTACCTTCTTTCTCCTAACTGTAGGTTTGTTTATTATATAACTTTTTCTACCGCTTTTTCTCCATTTCCATCATCTCTCTTTCCTTCTTCTCCCTCTACCTCTTTTAACGTGATTGGAATCAAGTTTTCATTGTGAAATGGGTGGTAAATTATTTTTCTGGTTGTCTGTATTTAATATTCTTAATCTTTATGATCTTCTAACTTCCACTTCTTCTTCTTCTTCCCTAACAGCTGGAATCTCTTCTTGTTCATCCTTTCTTCCCATGCTATTTTACTTATTTTTTGGGCTAGGGTTTCAAGAAGTTTGTATAATTCTTTGTTCCTTAAAATAAGGGCTACACGATGGCCACTTAAATTCCTTCTTTCTTCAGAAGTTTGGTTCCTATAACGTGAACTTAAAATCAAACAAACAAATAAAAAATACGCTCCGGTATATCCTGTTTTCCTCATTGTAAGCGGATACCATTTTGGTTCCTTTTAATTTTGTGCCACTATGTTTTATAAGGACCATGTCCAGTCAAATAGTCTGTCAATCCTCTGGTAGGTTTTATGTGCCTTAGTTGCAATCTTTCGGTAATATTTTTAAAGATATTGTAAACTCCTCATCCTTCTCTAATTTGATTCCATTCTAGTTGCCATATCAATTTCAAATTAAATTTTATCCTTGCTACGGTCTTACATCGAGCATCTATTATTTTTCCACTTCTCCATAATTCTTTTCCTTAATCCAATATTTCACTCCTCTTAGTTTGCCTAATAAATCTATGGGCCAGATGCCAATTACGCCATTGTAGGTGTAGTACTAACTGCCTCTATGTAGCGTAACAAAATGTTGCGTTGAGTTATTTAATTTGTATATCGTACATTCTTGTGTCCACACTCCAGCTCCATATGTAATTATTGTTGCAAAGATAAATATTAATAAAGTTTCCATTACTATATTCCAAAATATGAGCCCTAGAACTGATCCCTGAGAGCAGCCTTTCGTAATATGTTTCTCCAACTGCTTGTATATAAACTCTCCTGTCTACACAGCAATGTTTCAATATTGCATTAAGGCTTTTTGGGGCATGTTTATTTTGTAATATTTCAAACATAAATGGCCACCATCGATTATCAAAAGCCCCGGAGATATCAATAAACATTCCTATTGCGTATTTAAATTTGGCTTTTTTAACTGTATTTATTACCTCGTTTATGGCATCTTCTGTTGATTTCCCTCTTCTATAGGAATAGCATTAAAACTAGGGGATAAAAAAGAACCCAAGTCACTAGGAAAAATCCAAGGTCAGCCGGTACTCGAACCAGAGATTATCGGCTTATCTTGCCAATGGGTATTGGATTGGATTGTTAGAGATGAATGAGAAAGTTAGACACTTCAGCCTTGCTCAACGGCTGGCCGTTTGTGCCTAAGTCCCCAGTGGAGGCACCTCCAGAAGGAAGGGATGAGGTGAGGTGATACCGGGGTGCCAGAGTCTGGGGTTACTAATATGTTTCCAGATAGAACTCCCCGAGAAGTTTGGACCCCTCAGAAGGGGCTCAATACCAAACGCAGAAGCAGAAATCTTTTCAAAGAGCAAGCGTCTGTTACACCGCACCGTCCCAACTCGCTATACTACTTTTGACCCTATAACAGAATCAGCGGAATGAAATGAGGCGAAATAGGAAAATTCGTGGAAAGAAAACTCTTCTTGGCATTTACCTAAGCAACCAGGAGAAAACACGAACAAATTCAAAGTCAGGATGTTAGGCCCAATGAACTTGAACCCGGGATCTCCCGAATGTGAGTCCCAAGTGCACCATGTTAGCCACCCCGCTTGATTCGTGAACGGGATGTCTCGAGACACGCTAGGCCCATCCACCTTGAGGTTTTCCTCAGTCGTCATCAATGGCAAATGCCGAAGAGATACCCTAAAATTAAGCCCGGGGAGCTTCCTTTACCAATTTATGATGTCAACTTATGTATCATCAGTGTCTACCGCCTGTGGTGCCTTAACTAAACACCATATTCACATTTCACAGTTTTTGAGGTCATTTTTTCCAGTAAGATAAAAGCCCGTCACGCAAGAGCTGCGTAAACTAAGCGAATTCTTCATTAAGTCGAAAATGTGAGGATTTTACAGAGCTAGAGTAGAGAAATTGGTCCGCTTGAGCAATTTTTAAAATGTAGTTTTCAGATATACCCCCCCCTCCCAAAAGTCGGATTTATTTGATTTTCAGTAACCATTTTATTTTAATTTTATTTCAATGGTCGAATTACGTTGAGCAAAAACAAATATTGCGGCCGTTAGAGCGATTTTTAAATGTTGGCTTTTGGTTAATCTCCACTCCCAATGGTCCAATTTTGCTGGTTAACAAATCCCATGAATTATTTGTTAATTTACCATTATATGCCGAGTTTCATTGACAAAAAACAAAAATTGCTGCTACTAGGAAGTTAAGAAACACACACGTGCACATTTTCCATCATAGTTTTTGGTGCCTACTGAGTACGATCGGTAGATATTTGAGGAACATTTTCAAAAGTGTTTCATAGGTACAACCGCAATTACTGCCATCCCTCGGAATTCGCTAAAATGTTTTAATGCAGGAACAGATGGAAATCATTAGGTGCTAAATCCGGGTTGTGATCAGAACATTCCCAACTGAATGTCTGGGTGAAGTCCTAGCTGTAGTGGTCTGTAGTGTGCGGACACTGTCCCGAATAAGAACTCCATTTACTGAGTATCACATCTCTGATGACTATTGAAACTGCTGGCAAGAATTCGTCAAGCAAAACTTCTGGTCCGCCTCAAAATCTGTGATTTGAAATAATGTGCTTGAATTTGGTTTTAGTTGGCGGTGTGTCCCCACTCTGTGGACGGTTGCTGTAATTCAAGGGTTTATCTCAGCTGTAACGACATGGCGTTAGAATTCATCACCTTGCTCACCGTATCGTGCAAGAGAGGTCAATGTACTGGCAAGCAAGCTTTTTCTGTTCGAGCGATGAGCATCTATGGCACTCAACATGAGCACATTAACAGAAATTCCAACTGATCGAATACAATTTTATAGATCAGTGACCATGAAATTTATGGGCATTATAGTAACAGTGACAAAATTGTAAACCATCTGCTCTCACGGACTTTCTCTTTGACCGCAGGCAGCAAATCATCGTTGGTTATTATGGACTGTCGACAACATGCATATTTTCATGTTCTTCATTAAAGTTTCTAACCCATCTTCTTAGCAAATTGCTCTAGGCATTATCTCCATGCAGTTCGCAAAGTTGATGGGGAATGTCTGCCGGTTTCACATTTCTTACATTTAATGAAGGTATCCATGGCGTATTTCTTAGGAGGCAGATTACCTACTGTGTTGAATACAGTAAGATGAGTCAGCTGTATCTCATGATTTCCTCAAAGGAATAAAGGAGTTCAGCAGTGGCCGAAGCATTACAAAGGCACTATTTCTGAATGTTCTTCATACCTTCATTATACTGCTTGCTTCTGTGTATGTAATGATCATTACAGTCAGTATCAATGCTACTGCTCAAAGCTTGACTTCTTCATGAGCTGCGGTTTACATTCATAATATTAATAACACTTTAAGTGTGCAACCATACGTGCTGAAAAAAGAAAAGAAAGAAAACATAAAATAAATTAATAATACATGCCCTAGATCAAAGGTTTTCAACTAGGCGGAATTTCTCTCCCTTAAAGGAATGAAGGAACGAGAATTACAAATCAGTACTAAATTTTCTCAGTGTTTTGATCACAGACACAATATGTTTTTATTATAGTATTATACTCTATTTTAGTTAATACAGGACTTCCAAAATATGTCCTTACTGCTCGCACGGAATTTTGCGTCTCGGTAACTGAACGTGCCACAGCAGGCCCCGCCTTAACCGTCTTGCGCTAGTCGCACACCAAACACTAATTATCCTATCATAAAGAGGGGTTTCTTGTGTACACTTTGAATTTTCAGAACACCAATAGTAGTGTTGTGAGTGTTCACACGACCATTTTTATGGAACCATGCCTTGTTTGAAAAGAACACAAGCTGTGGGTCGATTAACGCTTCAGTCACTGATGAAAGAAACCACTCACAATAACTCACACCTGCTAAGGGATCTGCTTTCCTAAGCACTGGACACAATTGCACTAGTAAGGTTTGAGTTTTAACATTTTTTTTCATGCTATGTGTGCAGAAGGCACTGTAACCCGAACTTCTTGTACTAATTTCGATAGTTATTTTGTTAGCGAATGCTCACGATTTGCGCCCAATTTCATCTAATAAAACTGTACGTCCTCGTTTTTTTTTTTTTTTTTGAGTAGTGTTTAACGCCCGTTTTTACAACTGAGGCACCACAGGCGGGTACGTCCTCGTGTGTATTATTTGTGTAGCACTGAACCAGTAGCATCAACTTTATTCACAAGATTGTGAACTGCAGTTCTGGAAGGAGTTAGTGCAAGATGGGTACCTAGACTTCTTTCCTCAGGCCAAAAGCAGCAACGAGTCATCTGTTGTCAGGCATTTTTGGAGCTCTATCGTGGTAACGAGAGAGAAGTTCTGCAAACCATTGTTACAGCAGATGAAACTATGGTTTCTACTATGATCTCTTGTCCAAAAGAAAATCAATAGAATTGCGTAGACCTGGCAAAGTACCGCATCAGTTAACCAAGAAAATCATGGCCACAATCTTTTGGGACTGTGAAGGAATACTCTTCATTGACTTCATGGAGGGGAACATCACAGCAAATGCTGGCCTACTGCACAGACAACGTGCTTCCATCAAAGAGAAAAGGCGAGGAAAGCTGAGCGGTGATGTGCGCCTTCTTCACGACAACGCACTATGTATACAGCTCTTGTTGCAAAGGAAGCTGTGGAGAAATGTGGCTTCAAGGAGGTCGACCATCCACCCTACAGACCAGATCTAGTTCGAAGTGAATTATTTCCTCTTCTCAAAACTCAAGAAGGACCTTCGAGGAAGGAAATTTAAGTACGACGAAGATGGACGCTGTTTGTGTCCATTTTACAGACAAGGCATGACTATTTTGGGGAAGGCGATTGAAATGTTAATTCAAAGATGTAAGAAGTGTATTGCAATACAGGATAACTATATTGAAGAGTGAAATATAGTTTTTGTCTTTATCATACCTAGAAAACGATTGGGTCGGAAACTTATGGGCCTACCCTTGTAAGTTTGGGTGCTGTTAATAATACAACTAGAAGGAGAAATGAGATTGGGTCATTTTCACGTGAAAGGAAAGGACGATGCGGCCAAAAACGAGAAACGTCCAGGAAATATGAAGTTATCTAATCAGAACCAGCAAAATTAATCCTGAAAAGAAAAAATTTGATTTACGAATGATTTGGAGGGAGCAGGGATGAAAATCGATGCTTCAAAAGTGCATAGATGGCTTCTAGAAGCTGGAAGAAAAGCTCGAAGACCTGTGATAAAACAGCTATTGAAGTGTCCTAAGAAGAAAATATTGGAAAATATTAGAGTTGGACACAAGAAGAGTGGGTCCTATTTTCTGATGAAAGTCATTTTGAACTGCAGAGGTTGAACGTCTCGCATGTAAGAAGTAGCGATGGAGAGGAAAACTGTCCAAAGTACATAAAACAGAAGGCAAAGTTTTAACAAAAGGAGCTTTTTGCATTCACGGGCACTAAATGTTTGATTCCTATTGACGGAATGATGAGCAGCGACAAATACGTCCCAAAAGAGAGTCGCCCCAGAACTGAAGAGATTAGCAGAGAAACTGAACAATGAAAAAGCGATTTTCCAGCAAGACCTTGCCCTATGTCATTGTATCGAATAGTGTTAAACATTTCATGGCAAAAAATTATTTTCAGTGTTTGGATTGGTCTGTAAATTCACCGGATCTCAACCCATTAGAGAATCTTTGGACGATTGTCAACAAACGGATGAGGAAAATGTTCTGCACCACAAAAGAAAAGATGATATGTGCTGTGATAAAAGTGTGGTTTCATGATCCAGAAGTAAGTGAAATATGAAAGAAACTCATTGACTATATGTCCAAATGAGTGATTTTTTTTTTGATTGATTTATTTATGGACGCTCTTTAACAGCTCAGGTCATCAGCGTCCCATTCAACTCAGGGCGTGAAACGGCCGAAAATTTTGCTCAGAGGCCTCTCTTGCAGACTTGAGGTTCTTTTTCGTGCCGTAAATGTACGACACGGGACCCACGGCTTTACTTCCCTTCCGAAGGAAGCCATACTTAGGATTTTTACGCCCGAAAAAATGCATCGATTCTGGCCGGGTTCGAACCCGCGTTTTGGGCGTAGGAGGCAAGTATGGTAACCACTACACCACCAGGACCGACTCCAAATGAGTGAAAATGGTAATTAAGGGCAAGGGTGGGCACATTAAATATTAAAAATACTGTTTTGAAAAAAGTAATTGAAATTTTGTGAAATAATTTTAATAAATATAATATCTTTGTTCATATTAATTTATAACCTGTAAGATTATTTCATTTGCAGAGATTGCAACTCTAGGGGGTGACTCGAAAGCTTTGAGTATTTATGACCCAGGCTTTATAATTGGTCAATCTATTGGTATTCATTTATATTAAATGTGACTTTTTCACACCAGCTGTGTGTTAGGTTAAGGTTTGGCACCTTCTCTGTCTCTGATAGCAAAATCTTAGCCTAACACAGGGCCTGTGTGATGTGCAAAAATCTTGGTTTCTTAACAAGAGAAGACAAAACTCACGCAGGATATTCCAGACACCTGGGAAGAGAGGCGAATAAATCCATAATCGTTTCTGGGCGAATACTCTCACAAAAGATCTGTCTTTAAACATTATAGAGATCCAAGGAATATAGAAATTTACAGACCTATAAGCGTCATGGCAAAGACATTGAAACTTGTGTTATTATCAGAGTTCAGGAAGCATGTGCAAGTCAATAACTCAACAAGTAACCAAATTAGGTTAGAACGTTAAGGATAACCTGAATGAAAGAAAAATAAAACTGCACTTTTTATCTGTTTTCAAGCTACAGATGATTTAGTTTACTTATAATATAGGAGAGGCGTTCGGCAATTATTTACAATAGCAGTGTTTTACGAATATCGCGCAATCTATGGACGTTGGACTGATGCTAATAAGCCAAAAACGCAAGATACCGGTTGTTAGCTAAAGGACAGTGTTCGTTTGTTGTCAAGTAGAGAAAGGCATGGACAAGACGGAAGGTGACTATCATAGACAAAGATGAACTGCAGGTTTTTGTGGAAGGAAGGCATCAGAAATGCAGAAATTCGTAGATGTGTAATTATTGTATATGATCAAGAAGTTCCTGCACAGAAGATCGTTTACAACTGAGTCAATGGATTCGCCACCTGCAGGGAAGCTGCACACAAGAATGTGAGTTTTGGGCGTGCGTCAACATCGTGGTTTCCTAGAAAAATTAAGTTGTGTCTGAATTGATTATGGTTGGTAGGCTCATAACCTTTGATGATCTGGAATGTTAGACAGGCCGCAGCCGCGCCATCCCTTACACCATTATTCACGAGGATTTGAATATGAAAAAAATGTGCGCACATTGGGTTTCAGGGGACTAGACACAAACATAAAAGAACAAAATGGTTGAAGTCTGTTGTCGGCTACTGGAAATGCATAATGAAAATCCGATTTTTTGGAGAAGCTCGTAACCGGTGTCGAGTCATGGAGTGACTGCCGCACACCAGAGTAGAAAGTCCAATCCATGCAATTGAAACATCCAGGGCGTCTCGAATCGAAAAATTTCGTGCTGCTCCATCTGCGGGCCAGCAGATGATCACCTTCTTTAAGCATATTTATTGCTAGTAGACTGACTTCCTCAGGTCGCGATTGTCAACAAAGAAATGTACTGCGATACCCTTACACGACTTGAACGCAGGAACTCAGCAACGGCGAAAGAGGAAGCGGTCAACAGGAGTGTTCCTCCAACATGACAATGCACGGCCCCACACCAACAACACTACGATCGCAAAGTTGACATCGCTGGAGTTCATTGTTATGCCGCACGCACTATATTCACTGGATTTCGCTCTCTCTCTCTCTCTCTGATTGTCTTATTCGCCAACACGAAAAACTCGCTGCGAGACGGGGGAAAGGGAAAAAAAGAAGGAAAAAAAAAAGTGGCAACAACTAGGAAATCAGGAAACTGTCCACGAGTGATGGTGTGGTACTCCCAAATAATGGTTTCGTGACGCCTTAATGAATTCACCAGTAACATGGCAACGGCGTTAATGGGGAGTGTATTGATAGATCCTCCTGTGTCGCATAAACATTAAGGAACTAAAAACTATTACTACTAATCATTATCGAGCGTTCCTCGTATAGTATATAAGCTCTTTTTCATTGCATTGTCATACTGGTCAACAAATGTTTTACATTTGGATTCTTGATCATGTGAACACTACAGAATATTACACAAACTTTGAACGAAGTGTACTTTTATGGTGTAAGGAAAGGGGAGCGCTTGTTCTTTTGCTATACGGTTGAAACACTTCTATCCGCTTTCGCCAATATACACCTGTTATAAATGCACTTGCAACATGCGAAACCGTTATGAACGGTGAAGAAGGTCAGACCAGCATTGTTCAGCCTGGCCTTGAACTCACTTTCGGTAGCATGGACATTTATCGGCGTCCGAGAAAGCGGAACGGAGCTTGCCAGCTGCTTTTCCCCTTTGAAAATGCGAATATAAACACAAGTGAAATTGGAAGTGTATTTTCTACGGACTTTCGCACATGCAGGAAGGGTGGAGTAACGGTTCGGTTTTGCTGAAAACTACTTTCCAGTTGTTTTAAGAATAGGGTTGTCTGTAAGATGACGGTAGATGCACACAATGGCCCAAAAAGTTTATACAGGCCCTACCAAAAGTTTAAAAACACTGTAACCTTCTTAAAGGCTTATTTTGTACATTTATTTTTACAAAATTACATCCATGAGACTTCGTTTTATGCTGTCAACTTCTTACCAGTTAGCTGGGTTTCAAGAGCTTGCAAATACAAATTTACACTTGAGTATGAGTTCTCCAGAGTTCTATGACCTTCTTTGGTGAAATTATTCCATAAGTGTGCAGTTGGATATTTGTTTGGTGGCAGAAATGCGTAAGTATAAGACAAGATTGTATAATTTCGTTTTTTAATACTGGTACCATTAGAGCGGGACTAAAAAAGATAAGAATACAAGTAAGCATCTTTTTTGTATATCTGAAGAAGTACATGTTGTATTTATGGTAAATGCCTGTTTGTACACGAATCTGTTCAAAAATATTTCAACTTTCAACATTCTGCCCCAAAGTGTCATAGGGAAAAGCGCTTTGCAGCACTGATTAGCTCTGATCTTGACAAAACGCCTCCCGTTCGCCGCGCAATAATATCTTATTTCATACCTGTTCCAAACTATTTTTTTTTGCAATAGTCTTATGAGCAGAGTCCGAAAGTTCAGGAATTAATTTTGTTTAAAATAGGCAGGCAAAAACCACTTAAAATACTGAAAATAGGGTAATGTGATTAAAATAGGCATTTATAAAAGTGAAAACACGGAGTAAAATCATTCATTATTAATGAAAATAGGCATTTATGATACTCAATAATTTCTTTATCACATAATTAAATTACTTTGTTGCAAGCAACAGCAAGATGTTTTTTCAAGGTATCAACTGTCATAATCAGCCGCTTGTCAGAGAAAACATTTTTCATCATGGAAAAAGAACGTTTTACTCTCACTGAAGTGATTGGAGCATATTTAAAACAAGCTATTTCGGAAGGACTCGTACCAGTTACAACAGAAAATTCACCTTTCAGAACAACATGGAAAAGTTGACCAAGACAAAGCAATGTCGTTTGAATAGTCCTGGCGAATGAGCAAAAGTTGCGCCGTGGTTTCCGGCCAGTTCATTTTTCTGTTTATGCGTTTATAGAGGGATCAGGTTAGTATCTCTCTTACTACTGTACTGAACACGTTGTAGGCACCTCTCATCTTTCTCGCTTGTAATGTTTGTTTTAGAAGTTACTCCTACCACAAATTTCCATGAATTGTCATTCTTCATTCAAAACTACAGCACTTCCCTCACCCTCTCTATATCCGGGTATTCGTATGCCCGAGGTAACCATGCATTACTTTCACTACTGAAGATTCTGCTATTTAAAGAGTTTAAGTGAATGGGTTGAGGAGACATTTGTTGACTGTTTGAAAAGAAATAAATGTTTAACAATATTCTCAATATATATTTTTGTAAGGTGAACATGTCATTTAATTCTTATGACTTGTTTTATTTGAAATTTTATGCGTTTTTTAAAATGCGTAAACAATCACAGAAAAAATCCATAACGATCCAAAACAGACAAAAAGTAAATAAATAAATAAACCTTAAAATAGACCATATGGGTCAAAATAGGCCGAAAAGTGAATATAAAAACTAGCCATACAGACCCCAAATGTTCGGAAACAGTTATTTCTATCTGTATCTTAAAATATCCGCCCAGATCGAAAAAGCATTTTGTCTAACTTACCAGCTCTAGTTATGAGCGCTCTGTGATTGATGAGATGCCAGGCTATCGCCACCTAATAGCGCCTAAACATAAAGTTTTCCTTGAAATTTTGTATGTTTTTAAGAGACTCGTGAGATGATGAAAGAAGTTTGTGGAGATAATTGTTTAATCTGTTCTCAGCATCCCCTCTTTGTGACGCCCGATTTCCTTCCTCACCCCAGTTGAATAGTTTTAGCTCAACGAAAACAGAGGGGAATTCCCTGAGACAACACTGTCTCTCCTTGGGACAGAAGCAGTGTTTCAACGCCCACAACAAAATACATTTTCGCATCCGGAGCAACACACACATTAAAAATACAGTATCAGAATATAAGAGCATGGCTTGATATTAAAGAAAACAAGTTCAGTCTTGCAATGTATTTTATTTTCCTACATAGTTCCTTCGAAATTCAAAGTACTTGCTCCAATTTTCTCCAGGTTTGTGATTCCCTCATGGAAATGCGATTGTTTGAGGCTCTCAACGTATTTGTTTCTCTTGTATGACCTCTTCATTTGATTTAAATAAATCAACCAGGGAATTTTTGAGTTTCAAGAATCAGGTACATAGGGTGGCTGCGGAAACTTTTCAAATCGTAGTTCCGTCACTGTGTCCTGATGATGCGGCTTCAATATACTGGCGCATGTCTTGGTCAAACATAATTTTCATTTATGTATGTATGTATGTATGTATGTATGTATGTATGTATGTATTTATTTATTTATTTATTTATTTATTTATTTTTTGCCATTCCCGAACTTTTTTCCGCGATCACTGTCTTCAATCTCTCCAAAAGGGATTCTCCAATAACGGGTTTTCCCCTTCTACAGGTAGTCCATTAAGAGAATTCCTTTTGCGTTCAAAAAAAAAAAAAAAGTGGTGGTGCGGCTGTCTTACCCATACAGAAATTGAATCAGTGCACAAATTCCAGTCTTATCCATTTTTTGCTGCCACCCAAACGCTTTTGTTTATGCAACAGCAAAACAATGAATTAACATCAGAGTGAATTGTGGCGATGTAATATTGATTCATAGAAAGCGAATTTTATGACTACATATGCAGATGTTGCTGTTGCCATTTACTGGCATGCGACGCAAGTTACTTTTCAAATCACCCTCGTAATATAAATAAAAGCAGAGACCTTTTTATTTTAAGCTCGTATGCATAATAAAATTTAATGGGAACTGGGTCCTGGTGGTGTAGTGGTTACCATACTTGCCTCCTACACCCAAGAACGCGGGTTCGAACCCGGCCAGGACCGATGGATTTTTTCGGGCGTAAAAATCCTAAGTATGGCTTCCTTCGGAAGAGAAGTAAAGCTGTGGGTCCCGTGTCGTACATTTACGGCATGAAAAAGAACCTCAAGCCTGAAAGAGAGGCCTCTGAGCAAAATTTGTCGGCCGTTTCACGCCCTGAGTTGAATGGGACGCTGATGACCTGAGGTGTTAAAGAGCGTCCATAAATAAATCAATAAAAAAATGGGAACTACTACACCACCATAACTAAGTTCATCGGTCATAGCAATCATTTATAGGATTAAAATGTAATGTATTGCGACACCTGATATAAACTGGAGCTGAATGTCAACAGATGGAAAAAGAAAATTATTGACAGGAAGCGTACACCTCACTGCCTATCGTAATATTAATGCAAATCACGAAAATAAGTTTTGCGAAGTATCAAAATATTTTTCCGTGCTGTGGCCTCAAATTAGTGATTTTTTTTTCAAATTTATTTAAACATAATTTTTATCTACCGTAAGGAAGCGAATAACTTTTTATTAGATTCTGTTTCGATAGGGACAAAAAGCAAGACCCTACATGCAACAATTATCCAAGAAGTAGTTGTTAAACTTTTCCAGAATGTTTATGAGGAAACTATAAACTTCCCACAAATAGGGTAATAGACCCCCCCTTTTTTTTGTTATATACTGAGGTTAATCAATAAAAACTGAGAAATATTCCTTTATTTACGAATTGCATTAAGCAAGGTCAAAATTGCTATGGTTCTTTTCGAAGTAGTCCCCATGAGTTGAATGCACCTTACCTAAGCGTCTGCCAATGTTGGATGATATGCTGGAAACCATTTTTTTAAACATTGGCTCAGAACCGTCTCCGCGTTCTTCAAGCCAGCTGCTGATGAACCAAAAGGCAGGCCCCGCAGATTTTTGAGACGAGGGAAGAGAAAAAAGTCATCCGGGGCTAGACGCGGGTTGTATGGAGGGTAGGACACAAATTCGAGATTTATTAATGGCAAAATCCGAGCTACATACCACTAGATGCAGCTCAGACCGTTTTCAAGAATGAGTTGATCAGGGCGCTTAAAACAGTTTTACAATATTCCTCATTAACCATGGTTTGCGAGGAAACTTCATTTAAACCATTCCATGACAGTCAAAGAATGAAAACGGCATAACATTTCCTGTTGTTAGAACAACCTTGACTTTCTTTGGTGTCAGAGAAACAGGTGATTTTCAGACTGAGTTTGCCTGTTTGCTTTCGTGATCTAGATGATGAAGTCAAGTTTCATCACTTGTAATGATGAAATTCGGGTATTAATCTAATTAATCTATCTTCCCAACAATGACGACTATCTCGCTTACTACTGGACCGTCTTGCTTTGTTGTTGAAACACGGCCCTCCTTAAAATCTTTGAACCTTGAAGTGCGATGGATTGTGGCAGAAATTCATCACCTCGTATACGCTTCCATATCGGATTTCTGCAGACAGAAGCAAAAGTTTAGAGCAATGTGCAGTTTATTACGAAGAGGTTCCATTTTACGCAGACGACTAGCAAACACTGACTCTTTTCTGGCATCCTGTATTAGACGCATGCGCGCGCACGTGCTTCCAATTATTTCTACCAATCAAGTGAGATCTGTTCTTCGCACGAAAAATTATTTCACTGCCGTATCTCCACGTTGCGGCGAAGGGGAAAAAATAAAATATAGTTCTCAGCCTTTATTTAGTGACCCTCGTACAAAAAGAACTAATTGCACAGAACATTTGCCTATTTCATTTCAATCTGTATATTTCTGCCTTAAAAGTTGAAAGAGTACGTAAAATAATTTGAAATCATTCAAGAATGAACGAAATCCTTCCAGCAGGAAGCGTTGTTGCCTTCTTGCTCTCATTACTCAGTTCGGGCTGGTTCGGAGACCCCTGGTCTAGATCTATTGAGAGAGGACTGGCATTGTTCTCCGCTACAACAATGGGCAGGTTTCCTTTAGCGGACGGCTCGTGCGGAAGGAAGGAAGGAAGGTATGTATGTGAATGAACAGGTTTTGACCGGAACCTTGTGTCGCCCGAACAGTGTTACTGGGTCGTGCTCTTGTAGCTTAGTGGAACAAGAGCTCTGCATTTCTGCGCCTTCCCTCGCACCCAACGGAACATAAATTATTTCGCATTGCGTCGGTCCTGGCGGTGTAGTGATAACCATACTTGCCTTCTAAACCCAAGATCGCGGATTCAACATCGGCTAGGGACAATGGATTTTTTTCGGGCGCAAAAATCCTTCGAAAGAGAAGTAGTCTTGGGTACCGTGTCGTACATTTACGGCACGATAAAGATCCTCAAGCCTGAAAGAAGAGGCCTCTGAGCAAAATTTTGTCGGCCGTTTCACGCCCTGAATTAAATGGGACGCCGATGACCTGAGATGTTAAAGAGCGCCAGTAAATCGAGTTTCATATCGTCTTGATAAATAGGCGAGTCTACGCTGTAACACATCAAAAATAAATGACCTAACTAGGCTGCATTAATATATGGCTTCGTTTTATATTATTTGGTGGGTCTTAAAATGCAACATTTTCCACTTTCTACCTGTGTAAAATAAAGATATCCTTTTGATATTTTAGGAACCGTGTTTAGCTTTCAAAAAGCTTAGCTAAGATATTCAGCGTTATCTAACTTTTGCGCTGTAATGTTTACCGGTTGAATCATCTAAATCTTGCACCGGAAATATTTCTGAAATGGAGGCTATTGATGTACTGCTTTAATAGAATTGAAGTTTAGGTAAGGTATCATAATTGCAGTTCATGCACAGAGTTAATAATTATTACAATATATATTTCTTGAAAAAAATTACAGTTTTTTAAATAAAACAATGTCAATTGACATAAAGAAAATAAAATTAGAGCAAATTAAAATGTTATTTTTTTCCGTAATTGTAGTACAAGTAGTTTACAAGTTATAGTATTATGAAATGTTTAAATATATACAGTTGTCTGCTCCATTTAACTGCTTAGTTTCTAGGCTGTGATGTTCGCACGTTTGTTTACAATTTATTTCCTTTACACTGATTGCATTGGGACTTCCTTGCCAGTACTTTATGACAGTACTTGAAGTAGGACGTGTTGGAAGATGATATTTACTAGTGCTGAAAAAGTCGACATGCTCATGGGTATGGAGAATGTAGCAAGACTGTTGTTATTTCTTGCTGAAAGATATCCCAATTGACGTACTACGCTCATCTTCACCGATTGTTTCAAAATCGTTGGATAGGACGAAGGGGATCTGTACGTTGGCCTGCCCGTTCACCAGAATTGACCACTTTATACATTTCTCTGTGGGCCTGTTTACAAAGACATACCGACTACACAAGAAGATATGAAACGAGATATTACAGCTGCCAGTTCTGAAACTTCTGCTGAAATGCTACAGCATGTGCAGCAGTTTTAACATGACAGATTGGAAGCTTGTAGTATAGCTGTTGGTCATCATTTAGAAAACAATTTATGAAGACCATTTTCTCTTTCTTCTTCAGAATTCTCAGAATTTGTTTATTCACTTTTGTATTTCTTAAGAGAGTGCTGGCACATAGTACAGTATAAACAAGTAAGCACAAAGTGAAACATTTATTTTCTTGTAAATTCAGAAAGAACAAATAAACACACACACTAAATAAGAAAAGTAAACATACGAGCATCATAACCTATTAAATAGTAAACAGCAGACAATTAAATTTTTCAATATGAAATTTAATAATTTCATATTGCTATAGCTCGAACTATTTGCAATAGAATCGTGCAAAAAAAATTGGCATTCTAATTCAACTAATTGTATTTACTTGATGCCAGTAAACATTGTTCTATTTGAAAAAAAACACAAGAACTAATAGTTATTAACGTCTGTGAATCGCCTGCAATTATGAGCCCATCTCTAAACTTTAAGCCTGTGAAAGCAGCATATGAATAGCACCTCCCATTTCAGAAATATTTGTGGTGCAAGTTTTAGATGATTCACCCGGTATATATTAAATTGTTCTTGTGCAAGCATGATCTACGCCTGTCATATGTAGCCCATCACAATAAAAATTAATGCCGTTTTAAAAAACGTTTCCAAAGAAGCTTAACGAATTTAGTGAATTAAAGAACTAAACACTTGGTTTCATAAAAATGAAAAAACTGGGCTGTTGAAATTAATATTATTTAATTTGCTACAGATATATAACACGCAGAAGATACGGCATAATAAATGACAGTTGTTATACCTTGGGTTAATATGATGGTGATCAGATCTTGTGAACATAACAACACATTGATACTTGTAGTTGCGTATACAAGTGGCGTGCAATGAATTTCGGGCAGGAACTGTTTGTATTGCCGTTTTTGTACTCGTTCTTTAAAGCTTGAAAGAAATCAGCTCTTGTACTTCTCATAAGCATTGACAATAGTTGTTTGCTTGGTTTCTAAAGACTGAGGCTGAGGTTTTGCTTTGTTTGTCTTCTGCCAGCCCGCTATTAGTAATTTATTATTCGCATTCTAGTAGATGGAATGATTTCATAGTTCTGTCTGATTGCGTGTATATTACACAGTGTTTTCTGTGATACATTTCATTTTGTGTAAATGAGCTGCGAGGCTGTCTAAGTCGGCATTTAGTAGAAGTTTTGTGTTTATTCTTATCTTGGTTGTTTTTATTTCGTTTAAAGAGTCTTGTGCGTTTTTCCATGTTTCGTTATTTGTTTTTTGTGAGCTGTCTTTAAGGAGTTAATGCTTAGTAGCTTTTTATTAAATTCTTTGTTGAATGTAAGTTCATATTTGTTTTCATAAGTTGAATGTTTGGTCTTTTTCAAGGTGTTTTTCAAGGTTGTACAAATATTAAGCAGCATGTGCGCGAACAAACCTAAGGTTTATTTCTTGTTAATATTTCGTGAGCATATTCATTTAAAAGAGGAAGGGAAATGTAGAGTAGAACCTTAGCCGGTTTTGAACAAGAGCTGCAGCTGAAAACATGGAAGTTATAAAGGAGAGTTGTAAACATAGGGTCAATCAAAGCATAAACGATAATGAACATACGTACATCTCACCAAACTATGTTCCCATTGAGTCCCACACTCACACACACACTGTGCCGACTAGTGCTAATATATGCTGGGAAATGTTCAATAGATGTGTCTATAATATAGTTACAGTTGACGAAGTGTGGGATATGGAATCAAAATAGAAGTCACAAGCCTGAAACACCGACATCAAAAATGAGAAGCCGGAGTGTAGCTGCTTTATTTTAAGAAGTAATCACTTAGCAACGTCTTTCTTGAAAACCAAAGTAAAATCACTATGGAATGGCAGAATAAACCCAGCCTATAGTCTTCAAAAATATAAACATTGTCTAAAATCATAAAGGGGACATCTCATGCTGCACCATGACCACGAATCCTCCCCAGTGCTGCATGAAAGTGGAATTTTTCAGCGAAGAAGACGCAGGAACATTACCATTTTCACCCTATTCTCCAGACTTAGACCCACTGTGATTTATTTTCTTTTATATCTGGAGACTATGACAGAAGTTACTCTCCAAAAGGCTGAAGAAAATCAGCAAACGAAAAAGTTGAGGTAGTTATAATTTAAAAGAATGCCTCAGGCAGTTGCGCTTGAGATTCGCATTCGTGCTATCCCAGTTCAGTTCCCTTTTTGAGTATTTCCCTCGTTCCCCCTGCCATTTAGGCGAATGTTGGGATGGATCTTTACTTTCCACGAAATTTCAGCCGGCACGGTGTGACGGTAGCTTGCGCTTTGGTAATATTTCTGCTCCGGCACCTGATTATGGCATCACACCTTTTGAGGCTCGAATTTCCTGGGGAAGGGGCACAGCCGGCGCCGGGTTGTTCTATTTGGAAACTTATTGGCAATTCCATCTAAGTCAGTGCCCCACGCCTGGTGTTTCCCTCACTTCATCCCTTCCTCCCGGAGGTAGTTCGAATGGGCCAGCCGTGAGCAAGGCTCAAGTACTCCCTACCTCAAACATTCCAATCCAACGGAATACATATACATTTTATACTTAAAAATATAGGGTTTTCACGTTTTATTTCTCTGTTTCTATAAAATATATTAAAATTGCTTTATGTGGTTAATGTTTAAAATCTGTTCTTTAATATGAAGTAAAATTATTCACGTATGTTGTTACACTCTGAAAGTATTAACCCTCAAAATATCCATCGTTAGGTTTGCATAAGAAAGGCATTTATTTCAATTTTTTGAACAATTCTTTCTTAATTCTAAAGGTAACATTAAATCTACAAACTAAACTTCAATAGTTACAATTTGTACAACCTGAGGAAGGGAAATGTTTTCCTAAAATTTTAAAAGTTTTCTCGTTTAGAGTGTTTAAAGTTTATATTTAATGCAAGATAAAGCCTGAATATTCAGATTAATGGCGTTAATAAGATGAATATCTATGTAAAACTTCATGCAATTATCTTAAAAATTGTAGAAGTTATGATGTTAAAAGTTCTGAGAAATATACGTTTGAGAAAACGAGCAACAAATGTAACAAATTAATGTAATTACAGTTTTAGTCCTAGTGTGCAGTTTTTAGTTTTACTCTTGTGATCATTCTATTTAAATTCTCGATAATTCTGGAAATAATGCCCATTTCTTTTACTTATGTTTGGTTATACTTTACCAAAAGCACACAAAAAAGGAAGAAAGAAAAAAAATCATAAAAAATAACATTGAATCTACGCACTCTTTCACTGTAAAAAAGCAGGTGAACAGTTACTTCGTGCTTGTACCAGGCCTACCACACTATTAGAATTAAACATACTCAGCGACTGAATGATATTGAAATGAATGGCGTAAAAGTCCTAAGTAGGGAAAGAGACGTGCTGAGGTTGATTTAAATGTGCAACTGTGAACACAAACAAAATGTTCCAATTCAACCTGGCTGATTATGCGGACATTAAAAAAAAAAAAAAAAAAAAAAAAAAAAAAGACTTTCACAGACATAAAGCCTGAAAGTTTGTTCAAATGAACATACAAATAAATAAAGTTGTTTACCCATAAAAATGTACGTACTCCCTTAAATCACTACCAATTCAATTTAGACGTGGATTTTAGAAAGAGCTAAAAACGTTTGGCTTATTCCTTAGGTTGCGATAAATGGCTGCTGGTTGTACAAAACCTCCAGGGTGGCCGAGGTTGTTAAGTCATGAACTGGTAAGCTAGAATTCTGTGGTTCGATTTCCTCCAGAACTGTACTCCCTGATTGAGGTTTTTTCAGGTTTCCTCACATAAATGACTCTGCATTTAGTTCCATTTAAAAAAAAAAAAAAAAGGTTCTATGATATGACTAGGAAACAAAATCTGGTTACTCACATGGCTACAGGTTTAAGGGACATTGGGAGTGAAATTTCAAAGTTCCACACTTTTACTGTTTTTGCATTGCTTTTAAGTAAATATGCATACTAAATTTCATTCCAATTGGATAAACACTTTGCTATCAATTATTTCATAAATGTTACTACCTAAATATGTCGTAATTTCAAAATGTCCTACGCAGCTCATGAGTTAAGAACATTGGTTTGCATTTTTGTAAATGGAGCTTTGAACCACATATAAAATTATATAAAATAATATTTTCAATAAATTTTATGAGTGAAAAGTGATAATTTTTTTAAACGTATAAGAAATTTTAATCTTAAAGATCAATTTTTTCATAGAATTTTTTTAATTAATTTAGGAGTATTTTGTCTTTTAAATAATTACAATGTACTTCTGCACATTTTGGGAAATATTAATTGAATTTAAGTAAAAATTGTTATCCGTGGTACATTTCTAATGTTTGAAAATGAAGGTTTGAAAAAAATCTGTTTATAAAAATGTGTGCTGAGAAACGGTGTGATTTAAAAGAATACGTTGAGCTCTTTAAATGACTGTAGAGTCCGTAAAGGGGGGGGGGTGCAAATGTTTCTTCTCTGTAGACCCCAGAGGTTCAAGAAACCATTTGCAGCAAAAAAATATTTTCGGTTTTTTCGATCGATATTGGCCAAAAACTCACGAGTTAAGAAACGCTGGCTGAAGGATGACGTTTACTGAACTGACGTACCTGTAGGTTCGAATAGAAAATCAAAGGCGTCACACGAAGGGAGCTTTGACTTAATGTAAACAACACGATATGTATGACATGCGATGTAGTCACCTCCACACATTCGATATCCAAACGTTCATCCTTAAATAAGAGAAATTCTCTTTAACTTCCAAGCTCAGACTTAATACGTAAGAAACTCATTGACTCTACGCCCAAAAAGTGTGATAATGATAATTAAGTCCTAGAGTGGACATATTAAATACTAAAACACTGTTTAGTAAAACGTAATATTGAAATGTTGTGAAACAATTGAAAAAATAGAGTAAAATGTTTGTTTACATTAATTTTCCCAAGTATTTATGTTCAACAGATTACCTCGTGATGCCCACTCTGCTAGTTTAGGGACATTTAAGTCTGTTTTAAAACTTGGCTTAACAGCAGCTCTTTTACAAATTTGACAATTTTTTTACTGTAGTAATATCATTAGATTTTAATTTCTGCATACTTGACTATTGTCCAATCTATATTGTATTAGTTCTGGCAAATAAACAATTGTAATTGTAATTATATTCCGCTCGTTTTATATGCAATGACTGCACTTGGGGAATCCGCTTATTGATGCTTAAAAATCGCGTGTCTAACATTGAGTGAATTTAGCGCGTACAAATGACTAGGAAGCACTTTCATTGTAAATTAACAAAATGAAATAAATAAAAAGTAACCGCGAGCCTAACAGTCCCGAAGGGCCAAAGCCGCTGCCTCGTATGTATCCATCTTGCAATATCGGGGCATGTGATCAGCATCCCGCAACCTGCCCACTGCTACCTCTCCATTAGGTGAGCCATCCATTTGTCCTCACGAGACTGCGTGGACCCTGTTTCAGAACTCGCTAACTCAGAAAATTTCAACTAATTACCTAGGATCGAACTGGGACCTCCAGGCCAGTAGTCAGCAATGGAGGCCACTAGACAAAAGAGACGGCCTAATAGTAAATTGCTGACTGAATTATATTTAACATTAAATTTTAATGTTATGTTAATATTTAGGTTTGATATATTTTCACGCTATTTCGTAATTGGCTGAAGATTCACAATGAGATGCTTACTCTTCCACTTAAGACAGCATTCTAAAAATTAAACAAAATCTCATCTCCAGGTGATTTTTTTACTACTGTTTAACGCCCGTTTTTATTACTGAGGCACCACAGGCGGTGGACGCTGATGATACGTGAGAAGAAATTATATACTAGGAAAGTATTTTTTAAGGAAGGAAGCGTTCCAGGTCTAAGTTTAGGGTATCTCCTCGGCATTTGCCATTTATGAGGACTGATGAAAACCTGGAAAAAAACATAAATCAGGAAGAACGGTCCTGGCGGGATTCGAACCCCAGACCTCCCGCTCACGAGTCCGCGCTTTAACGACCTCGGCTATCCGCGGCGGCACACCAGGTGATAATCAAACAGCACTTTCTTATTGTTGGAGTATCTGTTCTGGTGGTTTAATGGTAACCATACTTGCCTCCTGGACCCAAGTTCACGGGTTCAATCCCGGTCGGGGTCGATGGATTTTTGGGCGTAAAAATCCTAAAGTATGGAAGAGAAGTAAAGCTGTGGGTCCCTTGTCGTAGATTTACGACACGTAAAAAAACCTCGAGCTGAAAGAAGGGGCATCTTAGCAGAATTATGGGCCATTTCATGCCTGAATTGAATGGGACGCTGATAACCTAAAATGTCAAAGAGCGTCTGTAAATAAACCAAATAAATAAAAATATTGTTGGTGTTACACGATACAGAAATATAGCGAGGGGGCTTAGACGGTAATGCTTGAGAACTGCATTCAGGATCAAGTCCCTTTGCACCGTCTCCTGACCTTAGATTTCCCCGTCGCTTAGCGACTGCTGGGATGAATCTTTCCTTTACACGAATTTTACACATTTAATTTCATTTGTTCTGCTAAAGGGTTGGAATATCACGCAAGATAGGCTTGTGTGTGTACAGTGTTACGACGACTTGCACTTTGGGAAGTGTTCTGCTCTGGGGTCCGGTATGGAAGCTCTCTTTCTAACTCTCTTCACTAGTGTCTGGAACAATGTTAGAGACTGGTTCCTCCTCCTGGAGATTCCGTCACTATGTGGTACAAACGACCAGCCACTGAGCAAGCCTGACATAATTAGTCTCATTTGTAATTAAATTACTATGAGTTTGTAGGATACATTCCTGTTTTGCATCGACGTTTAACGATAGAGTTAAGAAGTAAAGTAAAGATTTAAATGCAAGGTAGATTTAATGGCCATTACAGTTTACTCTTTAGTTGTAGTAGACCGTCTATATTGTTATTTATAAACAACACATACGTACATCAACCAAAATGATGAATTCAAAAGCTGGCAATAAATGCTGGAGGGAAGGAATGTGAGTCTGTGTCGGACAGATGAACGAAGAAGGTCATTGCCATCATCATCTCAACTAGTATCGGCCACTTTCTACTTGCTCTCTGCGCGAGGCTGGAATACTAACCCAGTGTGATCCTTACATTCATCTTGCTCTGCTTCCAGAGATTGTTATGAACACATAGCTCGCGTCAGAAATGCCAGCGACTTACTGTCGCCTGTCGGAAACTGCATTGTGTAACAATATGCACTGTGCACCATTTTTAACTACAAAACGTCGAGCTTTTCAAATATTTGTACCCATATTATAAAGTGGCTAAAGAGTTCTTTCGGTAGTTCAGGAAATAACTAAAGAGACACAAAATATATTTTCTCACGGAAACAGTTTTCTCCCAACGTAAAACCTGCTTGTGTGTGACACTTTTGGAAAATGTCTGGTCTCTGGATGTTATGAAAATTCTTAGAATTCTGATCATATCATATTCAATTTTGATAGAATGTTTGTCCAGGTGGTTGTGTAGGGAACGGAACATATAACAATATCTTGGGGAAAAGTCTGGGGAGTTCGGAAGATGCACTAGAGTTTCCCAAACTGGTCTCTCTATCATCTCCCGCGATGTTTCGCATTGCTCTCTAGACGGACACTTTTACGACTGCATAATTTCGATTGCTTCTCTAAGAATATCCTTGACTCAGGTCAAGGATATTCTTATATCCGAGATCGTTAAGGCGCGGACTCATGAACGGGAGGTCTGGAGTTCGATTCGCACCAGTACCGTCCTCCCTGACTGAGGTTTTTTTCAGATTTCCCTCATTCCTCATAAATGGAAAATTCTGGGGAGGTACCATAAATTTAGGCCTGGAACGGTTCCTTTCATAGACAAAAAAAAATCTTTCTCAGTTTATCATTTCATCTCATGTATCATCAGTGTTCACCACCTGTGATGCCTGGGCGTTAAACACTATTCCTGTTAGTTGGTCTGAATATATCTGAGTGGTGATATTTGATCTTTACAGATGAAGTTTATAATGAATCCTTCCTGTCTAGTTCACCAGAAACTTAGTAAAGTTTTCTGTTGTGAAAGTGGACGTTTCACAAAATTTATTTATCAATCTGTGAATGGAACTTCCGCTAGGAAGTTGAATGTCTGGGAATCTCTCTTGAAACAACCTCCGCACATCACAAGCAGGCTGTGCGCACGTATGAATCGTAAATAAATACTCTTTAGGGAATATAATTCCAGATTTGAGCCAAATTAATGTAATCAATACATTATATTACGTGGCTAGTAAACACTTAAGAATACACCGTTACGTTCCTAGAGTTAACTCTTACTGACTTCCCCTACGGCTCCCCGGCCGGCTTTCAAGCTTGAAAACAAGACGGGAGCTACAGAGCTTGGTCAACTGCGGTCAACTGTTCTTTGAGCGGCTCCGCGAAGAAAAAATCACCCCAGTATTTAAAACCTTAGGCTACATTAATGACCAAAAATTTTGCACATAGGGCCAGGGCTTAAGTAGCGAAAGTTGGATCATCCGCCTCAGATGATCCATCAACAGTCTTGATAAACTAAGAACATAAAAATACACCAATAAGATTACCCAAAGTTGCAATAGAAGCCAACTATAGGGAGAAGTCTAAATAAGTTAACTAAGACAAAAAAGAACAAATATTTATAAACTTAAATTGCAATAGAGGATAAACTAAGCAAGCACCGCCTAGAAAAACTAAAATAGATAAAACAAAAATGTATGAAAATAAACTAAACTGAAGCCAATTACAATTTATTTGGTTTATTTACAGACGCTCTTTAACATCTCAGGTCATCAGCGTCCCATTCAACTCGGGGCGTGAAACGGCCGACAAATTTTGCTCACCGGCCTCTTCTTTCAGGCGTGAGGTTCTTTTACGTATCATAAATCTACGACATGGGACCCACAGTTTTTACTTTTCTTCTGAAGAAAGGCATACTTAGGTTGTTTATGCCCAAACGTTTTCGACCCTGGTTGGAATTGAAACTGAAGCCAAGAATAGGCAAGAGCCTGAATAAACTAAGATAGGTAAACAATATATATATATATATATATATATATATATATATATAATATATAAAAGTACAACAGAAGCCAAGAATAGGTAAAAAAGAATCTCAGTAAACTAAGTTAGGCAACGAGAATAAAATATTACACAAATTAACTCGATTAAAGGTGCAAAAGAAGCGAAGTATAAGAAAATACAGCCCGAACAAACTTCGACAAACGCGAGCACAAAACTAACAACATAAGGAAGAGTACGTCAAGGGGCATGGGTAAACAAATCTATTAACCGATAATTTAAAACTTATAAATGGACTTAATTAAATGTGCTATAGAGACAAAAAATAGGCAAACGTGATAGCAAAACCATATAGATATATAAACTGAACAAAGATGCAACAGAAGCCAGGAATTGTCAAATGCAGCGTGGATAAACTAATATAGGCAAACGAGTAAACTAAAATATATATAAAAATAAACAAGGCAAGTACACCCTACATAAATTAACATATTCAAACATGAACAAGAAAGCCAAGAATAGGAAAATGCAGCCTCAGTAGACTAAGATAAGCAATCGAGTAAACAAAAAGATTTAAACAACTAAACTAAAGGACAAGTAGGTGCCAAGAATAAGTAAATACCTCAGTAATGCAAGTTAGCCAAATGAAGAAAAAATGTATAGATAAACTGGTTTAAAGATGCAACAGATGGATAAAATAAGAAAGACAAAGTAGATCACAAAAATAAATAAATTAATTCAAAAACTGAATCGTAACAATAGGCCGTTAGTTTCTTTCTTTCTTTCTTTTTTTTTTTTTTTTTTTTTTTTTTTTTTTTTTTTTTTGTAAACTTTAAAGTCGGTTATAGTTTAAAGAAATATTTTTTGCCTGTTTCACCGCAATGTTCTATAGACGCCCTTTGTTAATCCTGAGGATTTTATTTGTATGATTTTTTAAGCAGCGATGAATTGTAAGATTTTTCGGTGTTCGATTCCCCTTACGTACAACAGAGTGACAGTGAATTAATTCGTATAACTTTGTTCTGGGCTAGCGAGTCCTGGAAGGTCCATTTTGTATTTTTGCATAGCATTTTAATAATTATTGATAAATATCGAAATTCGCTCTCTCTTATTGAAGACAACAGAATCCATCCAGCGTTTCACCTCTTTAATTAAGCTTTCCATTCCCCCTCCCTTTCCCTACCAGGTGACCAAACACCCAAATTATTTAAGCACTGGCGAAAGTAGAAAATCCACGTTTATTGCACTGAAATTTTCAGCTCTAAACAAATTACGAACGCTTACATTTTAAATTAAATGTCCTGGAGTATTTGGGTGATACATTTTCCTCAGGCAGTGAAACTGAAGCCCGCACGCGTGAAATGTAATTAAGTTCATTGGCCCTTTCTTTAGAGCAGTTAACAGATGCAGAGACTGACCACGGTTATCAGTGTGGTATTATTAAGATACAGCTCACGAGTGACAAAATTGGCGTGCGTTCTTATCTGAGACCTCCGAAAGTGACATAAATGGTAGAGGAACAGGATATAAAACAATCTTCCGAACCGGAACCTTCTCCCAAACTTACTTGTCCACACTGTGTGAACACTAGGTATGTAGATCCTATATCTAACCAGAACTATGCATACAAGCCGCGAAATTATACTTTTTATTAGTGGCACATTTTGACAGTATTTTTCTTCTTCTTGATTCACTTTGCTTTCGAAGGTGGTTAATGTAATAATTTCAATGGATAAGTAACTGTCTTTAAAAGAAAATTAAGCGGTTACATCTCTGGCCTCTTTCCTTTTCTTCTCCTTTTTTTTTTCTTTCTGTTTGTATTTTTACACTTTTCGTTCCTTGTCTATGCCAAAATGTTAGATGGCGTCTTAAAGACTTCCTGGATACCTAAGAATATCTCCTACCGCCATTAGTGTCCTCCAGGAGTCATTAGTAGATTTCAGAGTACCCGAATTTTAATAATAATAATAATAATAATAATAATAATAATAATAATAATAATAATAATTATGATGATGATGAGATGATAAGAGAAGAAGAGGAAAAGGTAAAAGATAAAGGACGATAAGATAAGGATAGCAAACGGAATAGAGGAGAAGCAGGAACTAGAAAAGAAGAAAAAGAAGTTGTTGAGAAAGCAAGACAAATGAAGGGAAGAGAAGAAAAAGAAAAGATAAATAATAAAAATAAATAATAGAAAGAATGAAGGAAATAAAGAAAGCATGAAAAAGAGATGGAAGGAAAAGGAACAATGGGGACAAGAAGAGAGGAAATTAGAAAGGGAAAAACAAAGAGGAAAAAGGAGGAAAAAGTGAAAAAGAAATTAAAAAAAAAGAAAAAATAACAGAGAAAAAGGATACAAGAGAATTAAAAGAGGGAATGAGAAAGAAGCAAAATAAGAGAAGAAAGGAAAAAGCAAAAATTGAGAAACTTAAAGGAAACTTTAGAAAAACAGGAAATAAAAAGAAAGGACGAAAATGAGAAAAGTAAGAAATAAATATAAATAAAGGAAAACAAAAGAGCAACAAAGAAAGGAAAGAGATAGGGAGGAAAAGAAAGCAAAAAGAAGAAATTATATAAGAAAAGAGAATAGAAAAAGAATTGAAAAACACAGACGAGAGAAGGAAAAAAGAGGAAGAGCGAAAAAGAATAAAAATAGAGATTGAGAGAAGAGGATGAAAAAGTTGAAAGACAAGAAGAAGTGAAATGGGAGAAGATAAAAGTAAGGAAGAGGGGAGACTAAAAAAAAAAGAGTAAAATTGGATTAGAAATGAAGAAAATAAGTACAGAAGCAAAAGGAAAAGTAGGGAGAAAAAGAAAAGAAGTAAAAGAAAAGGGGGAAAATGACAATGTGCCTCATTTTATTGTGTTTAAATAACCGACTGCCAATCTATGGAACCATGTTCGATTTAGCACAATTTGTGACCACCTGAACACACAAGAGTATCGTTACATTTAATTTGAATTTTGAGTTATTAATTCATGCCAGTCATTAACTCAAATACCTGTCTATCAAGAGATTTGTTAATATTCAGACAAGCTCATGGTTAATCAAGAAGGAAATCTACCCTGGGAAGGAACGACAAGCATAAAAATTTCAACATCCGTTGTTTGTACTATAAACAGCATGAGGTTTAATTAAAGTTGTTGACAATATTTAATAACTGACTGTGGAAAAAACTGCGGAAAAAACTGTCAAAGGAGAAGTAAAAAAAAAAGTATTTAGTTTATGCATGAGCGTATGTCCTTCACAAAATCAAACTAACATATTAATTCCTGGTATGTTCTAAACGGATTATATGCTGATAGTAGCATAACTGATAGCGCCTAATAAAAAGATATACACTTAGATTGTCTCATAAGGTGTTTTGTAAGATTTTAATAACTTTCTTGGATGCCATGGTTACTATTATGTATAATGTGAGCATGTCAGTCGTCACAATTATAAACGGAGATAACAAAGTTTAAGATTAGTCTTTCTAAAGCACTACTGGAAACAAGTCTTGGAAGACCTAAGGTACAAACTCTTTGGAATACGAGGAGAGTAAAAAAAAAAAAAAAAAAAAAAAAAAAAAAAAACACCACAACTCACCACTAAGACATTAACAAATCATATAGAAGCTGTACCTCATGAGATAGTTTTTGGCATCTCTTTAGGAAATTATTCATTTTCAGAAATCCGGACAATTTCCTGACGAATATTATCTTTAGTTTTTGTATGGTGTGACGATTCGTATTGTATACGGCATATTTTTAATTTACCCTAGAGATATGTCAGTCCTGGTGGTGTAGTGGTTACTATACTTGCCTCCTAAAACCAAGATCGTGGGTTCGAACCCGGCTTGGACCGTAAAAATCCTAAGTATGGCTTCCTTCGGAAGGGAAGTAAAGCCGTGAGTCACGTGTCGTACATTTACAACACGAAAAAGAACTTCAAGCCTGAAAGAGAGGCCTCTGAGCAAAATTTGTCGGCCATTCCACGCCCTGAGTTGAATGGGACGCTGATGACCTGAGATGTTAAAGAGCGTCCATAAATAAAAAAAACCAAGAGAGAACAATCAGAGGGTGTTAAACCGGGGGACTGAGGAGGGCACAAATCCCTATTAATAACTCATGGAATTATTAGCAATAATGAACAGTGGCAAAGTACTGTTGAAAAGAAATACATGATCACGCTCCCTGTCGGTTAGTCCTCTGAAAAAATGGATTAGTATGGTATTCACACAAGTAACAGAATCAATTCTATGCTTTAAAAAAATGTCCTATGATTCTGAGTTAACATATCGTACATAAAGTGCCACACGAGGCATGATATACCTTATTTATACTGTCGAATTAAGAAACGGACAATACGACACACATATTCGTACCCAATTTACTACTTTATTTCATGTATCATCAGTGTCCACAGCCGGTGGTGCCTTAGTAGTAAAACGGGCGTTAAACATTAAAATAATAATATAAAAAACGACACCCGGGAACAGCTGAGCTAGGGCTGCGATAGTCAGCAAGGTCAAGTAAGCAAGCAGGCTTGCAACCCCTCCACGGCGCGACTTGGTGATAGGAAAAACCCCTCCCCTCAGGGGAAAGCACCAGGGATCGCACTGTATGAATGCAATATCTATTGTTGCAGTATTTCAGCACACTGCATGCGATAGATAGGATAAGAGAAGATCATGAAGATTGTGCCATAGCGTTCAAGTGTCGACAGCAAAAACTCACGAGATACACAGTCGGATTCTATATATAAATATAAAAATAACACGCTTGTTTTATTACTTTGCTCTATATTTGTTAGCACTATATGTATTCTCCGATATATGATTGTTGATAAGCCCTTAAGAAACTCATGTTGTTATCAATTTAATATATGCTTAGTTTCAACAAAACCTGAGTCTCTTATGAAATACCTTTTCCGGCAGTTTTGCTACCAAAAAAAGGAAGAAAGCATGAACTGAAAAAAAAGTAAACATGATAGACACACGGAAATATAATTCTTGTAAAATAGATTTAAAAATTGCTTTAAAAGTCGTACAGAATATATTTTATTTTCTCAGTCATTTTCATATACAGCGAGTTTATTTGAGTTAAGAACCAGTCGAGGGTAGCTACATACTGGTAGAAACCACTTGTCAAAATCGTATAATACTTGCGCAGGTAGCAGTTTGTAATTTATTTAAAATATGCTTTTTCAGTAAGTGGTTGTGCTTTCGTACATTATTCGGTGCTTTCATTGTGTGCTAAATATTCTTCGTTAGTTATGCCACTACATAAATATACAGAGTATCCCATTTATCTCGATCATCCAAAATAACTATTTCTAATTCGTTAAATGACAAAATTATTTCAAGCAAAAGTTTTTAAGGGACACTGGGACTAAGTTTTTGGCCAAAATCGACCAAAAAGCCGTTTTATTTATTTATTTATTTATTTATTTATTTATTTATTTATTTATTTATTTATTTATTTATTTATTCTGCAAATGGATCCTTGAACCTTTGGGCGTCCACAAATAGTCAACGTTTGCATATTTCCCTCCCTTCGGGCTCTACAGCCATTTAAAGATCTCCGCCTATCCTTTTAAGTCACACTGTATCCCACCCAGCACGCTTTTTTTTTTTTTTTAATAAAACAGCGTTTTTCTCAAAACTTCATTTTCACACATTCAAAATGTGGAACAGTTTTTGTTTAAATTCAATTAACTTTTTCCAGAATGTGCAGGAGTATCCATTTTAATAATCTATTGCACAAAATACGGGCTAACGCCGATAATAATTTCAAAAAAATAATGATTAATTTTAAGCGTTAAAACTTCTCATAGCAAAAATTATCACACTTCATTCATCAAATTTATTTAAAATATCCTATTACACAATTTTTTCAGAGCTCTAATTGCCAAAAATGCTAACCAATTTTTTCAACTGATGAGCCGCGTGGGACATTTTGATTATGCGACATATATACATAATAAAATTATGAAATAATTTATAGTCGCAAAGTATTTATCCAATTTGAATGACGTTTGGTATACATATTAACTTAACAACAGTGCAATCGCAGTAAAAGTTTCATAAAAATCCATACAAAAATGTGCAACTTTGGAAATTTACTCCCATTGTCCCTTAGATTCCTGGGGGAGCGTTCTTACTGAGGGTATACTTTTTCATATCTCTATTAATGTAGGAGATACGGAGTAGAGCTTCGTTTTTTTAAATGACTCCATGTACATTTTATTCAAGAACACATTTACCCTCTCCAACAGCTATTCAGAAACGTATCACACTGTACAATTTTTGTTAGTGGAAACTTAAAGTTTGGTGCGGAATTTTTGGCGATACCATTATTGGACCTTTCTTTGTAAATGGTACCAAAATGGTAGATGATATGCCATTAATAATGATCTAATAATCTAATGTATGTTATATTGGTTATTTAATTATGTAAAAGTTGTAAAAGGTTGGTGAAATATGTTGGCTATTTCACTATAAAAGTGAAGAGATTTAGAAAGATCTATTAGTGAAATGGAGGATAGCACATAAAAGAGAAGAAATACGGGAAGAAAACGTGAAGCGGAAACTGACAACTTTTCTTAGTTTCTAGGTGTCATTTTTTCGTTCAGGTCTAAAGATTCATTAGGGGTCTTGCACATGTTTTAATAGTTCTTCTTTCAAATCAATTACTGATGTAGAAAATAAGGAACATTTTACACTTCAGTTAAATAACATATTTATCATATTAAAATATCTTTATTAATTACAAAGATTCACTTTACAAGCCCCAAAGTTTGCCTTTTGGATTTGTTTGAATTGGATTGTGAGAGTCAGAGGAGGATATATCATTACTTCAGCCTTGCTCAATGGTTGGCCGTTTATGCCTTCGCCCCTAAGGAAGGAAGGGAGACACCGGGCGTAGACAGAATCTCTAACATGTTTTCAGATAAAACATCACGACGCCGGCGGAATTCGCCCTCCAAGGAGTTCAAACCCCTCAGAAGAGGCCACTTCTATACCAGACGCCGAGGCAGAAACGTTTCCAATGCGCAAGCCACCGCCACACCGTACCAGCCCACCTACGATCTGTAACAGAATCAACGGAAGGATATTATGTGAAATTGGAGCAGAAAATTCGTGGAAAGGAAAGATCCATTCCAGCATTCAGTACTCCGGCAACCAGGGGAAACCGAAAGAAGAAGAAGAAGAAGAAGAAGAAGAAGAAGAAGAAGAAGAAGAAGAAGAAGAAGAAGAAGAAGAAGAAGAAGAAGAAGAAGAAGAAGAAGTGAGCTCGAAACCTCCCGAATGCGAGTTCCAAGCATTTTCGCCCGAGTCACCCAGGCCCAAGGTAAACAGGAAGCCTATATGACTTTATGCTTGCAAATCATAATATTTAGACCCCAGTTACTGTTGCAGGTTCGTGATAGAATGGCATATTTCCACAGCAAAGTGCTCACGTCTCTAACGGATGGCAAACAATAAAAGTAAAGAAATGACCTTGACCTTGATAAAGCTCTTACCTTCATCTTGAAGTGGTAGCCGTTGACAGAAATCCCTTGACACGGACACTACACACACAGTGAAGGAGAGAACAAGTGTGTCACAATTAGGTCATTAACCTGACTTATATAGAGTTAGCCACGAGCAGGTGGAGGGGAGAGCCATGCCGTCAGTAGGCAAGTGGCACGATGCAGGTTCCTCTAACCTGAATGTGAATATACCGGCATTTTTTGTCTGTCACAGCCTGGCTAATTCTGCACAAGTTAGTTCCGAATTCTGGCACTGAGTATAATATAGGCAATCGCAGGTTATATAAGTCTCAAAGATAACACGTACACATCTTTTGGATCAAATAAAGAGTTATTCAAACATCGTATAGTAATCCTTCCTGCTTTTTTTTTTTTTGATACTGATTAACATCGACATTCTTAACGAGTTAATGTATATATTGCTGCTAATTTTTTTTTTGTCCGCAATAGCAGTGTAAGAAAAGGGAAGCAAAGAAAATGATTGTAAAAGTTCCCATGTGTACGTTTGTTACTTAATTGGTGATAAACAAAGTCCGAAAGTTATGCAAAATGTCTTTTCTATCTGGATTAATATATTTAAGAGTCAGATAGAAATGAACATGCTTCCGTACATTTGGGGTCCTTAGGGGCAATTTTTATTTTGCCTTTTTTTGCCTATTTTGACTTCTGATGCCAATTTTAAGGTTTGAAACCCCCCTCCTCCTTTGCCTATTTTGAATCGTTATGAATACTTTCTGCATTTTAAAAGCACATAAAGAATTCCAATATATCGAAGAGAGAGAGAAAAAAAAAGTTATAAAAATTGTATAACATGTTCACCTCATCAAGATATCTATTGAGAATCTTATTAAACATTTATTTCTTTTCAAGCAGTGAAAAACTTTCTCCTAACCCATTCACTTAAGCTCCTTAAATAGCAGAACCTTCATTAGTGAAAGGAACTCACGGTTACCTCGGGCATACGAATACCAGGAAATAGAGAGGATGAGGGAAGTACTGTAGTTTTGAATAGTCCTACCGAATGGCGAATCGATCTGTACGAGACAATTCTAAAAAAATATGTGGTGGGGGTAACTTCTCGGCTGCATAAATGTAACAAACAATTGCAAGCGAAAAAGATGAGAGCAGTACAGCTGTGCAATAAACCGTAAATCGTCCCTACAATGTGTTCATTGCGGAAGTAAGAGATGTACTATCCTGATTCCCCTAAAAAGGCATAAACAGATAATGAACTGAACCAGAAACCATTGCACATCTTTTGTTCATTCGCCAGGACTATTTAACACTACTTTACCTTTTCTTGATCAACAGTTTCATTATGTTCTGAAAGGTGAATGTTCTGTTATAACCTTCCGAAATAGCTTATTTTAAATGCGCTCCAATCACCTCAGTGGAAGTAGAATGTTCTTTTTCCATATGAAAAACGTTCTATCCGACAAGCTGCTGACTATCACAGTTGATACAGTGAAAAAAATCTAGTTGTTGCTTATAACATAGAAAAAAAAGTAAGCTTAAATACTTTAACTGTGTGATAAAGAAGTTATTAAGCATCCTAAATACTTATTTTTATTAATAGGAAGTGATATTACCCTCTGTTTTCACTTTGACTTTATGCCTGCCTTATTAACCAAAATAAATGCCTGAATTTCCGGGATATGTAATTATTAACAATAACTCGAATATCCAACATCAAAGCACGTATTGCGATCTCCTGTTTCCTACCTTGTGACAAGTCTACAGCTGAAGGCAGACAAAAAAAAAAATTATGTGATAGCCAAACTATTGCAGTATAGAACAAAACGCAAGAGGAAAATAATAATAATAATAATAATAATAATAATAATAATAATAATTAAAATTCTATCAGCAAATATTTGCAATTATTAAGTACTTTGTTGACAGTTGGTCGGGCTATTGACATTTCTATACATCTCTATTCCATTAGCACTATATTTAATGCTGTTGATGGTATACGTTAAGCTGTATGGTTGGTTGTGTCGTGAATGTTTCCTCACCTAGTTTCACTTGCAATATTTTATAATTTATCTTGTATACTACTGATTATAGATCAATTAAGACTATAGCTTGGTTCGTTATAAATCGTTTGATATTACCGCGAACGTTCTGTAGCTTCGCATTCTTGAGTTACGCAGCCTCGGCTGCCGCGCAACCCACCAAACGCTCCTTAAATTTACCCCTCCCGTATCGCTAAATGACGTAATTCTAAATGAAGATCGCGGCATTCATTGATTATTTATCTATAAATAATTTAATTCAATAGAATATGTCTTGAATTTGGAAATTATAGCACGACATAACGGGCCTGCAAATATGTCTAGGATGAACATTCTAGTACTGGCTTCAACTTGCAGGGGTATTCACGTCAAAATGCACATTATGAGAACGCTGTGTATTACATTTAACCTAACCTAACCTCTTTTAAGGAGAAAATATTTATCTGAAGTTTTTGTGATCATTTTAATTTTAAAAAACATGACGTTATATAATACTTTTTTATCATTTTTGTCCAAGTTAAATATAAAAAATGAATAAAAATTATGATTATTCTGATGATATATACTTTATAAAAGCATCTATTTTTTCCTCTTTCTGTTAATTTACTTGCCTTGCTCTGATGTCTGTTAGTAATTAGAGGATATCCAGTCCAAGTGCAGAGAAAACGTGGCCGACAGCTTATGGACGAATCTTGCAAGTCAGTGTCTCACAATTTAAACGATAGCAACTGTTCAGAGAAAGGTAGGTAATGTAGGCTACATGCTTTGTCCTTCATTAATTGCATCTTAAATTAGGAACGGAGGAAGAAAGTACAACGTCTGTCGCTTTTCTTTAAAAAGAAAGAAATTAAATCTCTATCCAAAGTGCTCGGCATGGTAAAAGTACTCATTAAAACAAATGTAAGAATGAAGACATGTTCTGTTTAACTTTGTTCTAAACTTCAGAAGATACTTACAGCGGTAGTACAGTATGCAGCAAAACAAACGGCACCGAAATTATCGACCTTTTGCTGTCAAAGTTTCCATAGCAATATTTATTGCATATAATAGTTTGACACATTTTGAATTCAGTTTTATGTTGATTTCTGCAATGGTTCTCACGACAGAAGAGAAAGTGTTTATCGAGGTACATTATTTCCGGCCATACGGAGTAGGACATCAGAATGGACAGAGTTTGTTCACGTTATAGAGGAGAGATTTAATGAATCAAAAATAGCAAAACAATGTTAGCTGTCATTGGCAAGTTTCGTCGTACGAGATCAGTCCTATGTCAACGAAAGGGGACAACAGATCGTCCAAGAACCATCATCACAAAGGAATCAGGGATTACTTCTCCAACAGGTGTTGAGAGTCGTCAAAGCTTAGTCTACGACGAACATCACCGAAACTTGTTTTGAGCGTTAGGTCTGTTCGGCGGATGTTTAAAGAGTTGGGTGGATATGCATATCGGGTTCAAGTTGCTCATTGTCTAACAGGAAGAGATGAGCGAACCCGAGTGTTGTCTGTGACGTATGAGGATCCAGATTTCTTCTGCTAAATATGATTTCAGATGAAAGTCATATTCGTCTTGAGGGCTCCATCAATAAAAAACTCGTTTTTAGGGTTTCAACGGCCTGATGCCGTTATACAGAAACCACTCCACAGTGCGCGGGTTATGATTTGGTGCGCCGTGTCCGGTCATGGAATGTTGGGCCCTTATTTCGTCGAGGATGCTGCACAGAGTCCGCAAACAGTAAACCATCAGCGCTACTGAGATCTCATCATTACCTCATTCATGAAGGATTTGCGCCTTTTTTGTCACGCCAGAAACTTACTACTCCAACGACAATGAAGGTAGCAACATGGAGCAGTGACAGTTTGGAGATCAGTTTATATCTCGTGGAACTCCATTCCGATATCCTGTCTGTTCCCACGTTCTCACTGCCTCTGATTATATGGGTATGTTGAAAGGTGTCTGGAAAACTGAAAGTTCAGATGATCCACCTACACATATTGCCAAATCACGCGAGAAAATAACGCCCCCCCCCTAGAGCAACTTTTTTCATCAAAATGTTCAATATCCTTCACCAACGTTATAAACACATGTGCCACGTGATGGTACACATTTTGAACGCATTTTTCACCTACGCCCAACGCCGTAAACTAACATTTTCAAGTCAGATGCTAACAGAAGTCCCACCGACCGTCGATAGGCTTTCATGTGAACGTCTTTTTAATAATGCTGGACGTGAAACTATGGAAATATTTAACTCTGCAACTTGTTCTTTCTACAAATGATTACGATGTTCAATTCTAAACTTTCCCCACTGATGGCTAGATAAGAACATTAGAAGGAAAAGGTCCAGGAACATGAGAGATGATAATTTACAAATATTATGATTTATTTGACAATAAGCAAAATTTTATTAACATACATAAATAAGCTTAACGTTGACTCATATACAGTAATTTTCTAAGCAACATTACATGGGAGTTGATAATTTAACTTAGTGCCCATATAAAACACATGTTTAAAATTTAATACATCAAATTAATTTTCATGTTAATACATTTGACAAATCTTATTTTAAGAAAATTAAAAGATTTTTAGTTTTACCGTGATTTGACAGAAACTTCAAAAATGTTACAGCATACAAGTTTCTATTGCAGTTAAACAAAACAAGGAACTTAAGAACACATTAAAACCTTTGTAACACAAAAATAATTTATACCAAGTGAGCCACTTGTCCGGGCTAACGGAGAGGAATTCGTTTCTACCAATTTTGAAGAAATACCTGAACGTGCGTTATTCCCCTGGTTTCGCAACAGTCTCTGTAAGCAGAAAACAGCAGAAGAGCCGATCATGCAGAAAGATAAGGTCACATTTTCCTCGAATATTCTCATGCCTTTCCCAAAATATAGGTAATAATATCTTCCAACGTGAGTAGGAAAATAAAGATGGTAAGAGGAGAGAATATTACGCAAAAAGTAGACAGGAACATGTGCAAGAACGGCATATTGCGCTTTCGCACTGGCCATGTGTAGGACAAAAGTTGAAAATGAAGACTCAGACTTTAAAAATTCGAACCACGGATCTTAAGCTTGGGGATGGCGCTCTATCAATTGAGCTAACGTGTCCCTCTCCAAGCAGGGAACCATGAACCTCTCTCTTTTGATTGCATATACCCCAAAGACCTCCCTAAGGTTCCTCTACTAGAGAGATTTATTCCTTAAGAGGCTGAAATAATATTGTGGGAGGCGTCGTAGGAATAACGCCTCGGGTTAAGATGTTTGTTATATTAAACCCCACGTTTCGGCGCCATTTTGAAGAAGGATTGTTGTGGGGGGATGGAAACTGGGCTGTATGGCAGCTTGGTGAAATAATTTAAGCCCGCCGATCGCAGATTTGGCCACGACTGCTGCAGACCATCAACACTGCTTCCACGAGGCTCTGGCTCTCTCACTGGCTTTCCGCTGATTTCTGGCAGCTGATTTGATATGTAATTCGCCGATATATAACGCCTCGTGATTTAGTTGCGGAGGTTGTTTATTCTCCCAAACATAAGTAATCAAATGAAACTCACGTTTCATGCGTATCACTGGCAAGGTAAACTTGGCAAACGCGTACATTTGGATGCGTTCTCTCAAATGGTGCCTAATATAAAGAAGGTGTTGCTTCAATAGTATTTAATGCAGCACAATGATGCTATATGTGATTCTCGCGTTGATTGATTTCGAGCCTCGTTGATGCCGAATTTTGCACCCCGGACTTAGGTCGTTTTTCCTCTAACTGTCCATATATCGGTTCACTGGAAGTAAAACGTTCTTTTTCCATGTTGTAAAATGTTCTCTTTGATCAGTAACTGACTATGACAGTTGATACCTCGAAGAAACCTGTTATTGTTGCTTGTAATCAAGAAAAGTAAGGCTAAATACTTTATTTATGTAATGAAGAAAGTATTAAGTATCTTAAACATCTATTTCCATCAATAATGAGTGATATACTCTGTGTTTTACTTTTAATAAATGCCTGTTTTAATTACTTTACTGCCTATTTGCAGTATTTAAGTGCCTTTATCCCGTCTATTTTATTCAAAATAAATACCTGAACGTCGGAACTCTGATTGTAATATCGTTTATAATGCTATATTTTATTACTCGCTTTACTAATTTTTTAATTTTTACGAAATAAATAATTGCATAACATAAAATGCCTTAGAATCAGAGAAGTTTGTGCTCCCGTGCTTGGAAAAAGATATGAATGCTCAGTTGGAAGTTCGTCAGCCCGGAGCTGAACATTCGTGTTTCGATTCCGGGCCGTAACTCTAATTGTTCAAGTCTGATTCCTCGTTTCTAACGTATGTCCTACATGCGGTTAGTGCGAAAGATCAATTTCCATATAAAAATTAACCCTATATAGTTTGTGGTTGTACTAGAAACATGGGTCATATACTCGTAATTTACAAGTCTCCTCTTAAGGAATACATCTATCCAGTAGAGGACCTTAGGGAGGTCTCCGGAGTATATACTGTTAGATGAGGTCGGTCCTGGTAGTCTAGTACTAACCACACATCCAAGATCGCGGATTCAATCCCGGCTAGGGTCGAATTCTAAGTGTGGCTTACTTCGGAAAGGAAGTAAAGATTTACGGCAAGTAAAACAACCTCAAGTCCAAAAGAAGAGTCATCTGAGCAAAATTTATTGAACTGTTTCACGCCCAAATTGAATGGGACGCTGATAACATGAGATGTTAAAGAAAGTCCGCAAATAAACTAAATCAACAACAATCAAATGAAACAGCTGCATGGTACCGTGCTTGAAGGACACGGTAGCTCAGTTGGTATAGCATCAGTTCGGAGCTGATGATCCATGGTTCGAATTCCGGCCATGAATCAATTTTTCAACATTATAAAACAGTTTTATATTGTGGTCACCAGAATTGTTAAAGGATATTGTTAAATTAAGTTAATATTTATGTCGATATGCTTATTAAGTACTCTAAAATTACTGTTATTTTTCATTGTACTCATGACGTCGCTGTATCGACATTGTTTAGTTAGTTTGTCTCTTGCTATTGTTGTTAGGGAAGAAGGATTTGGGCAAGAAATTTTAGCTCAAGTTGAAAAGCCTGAATTGTCATTAACATGAAGAAAATCCTTTATTTGTTAGACAAATTCATTAATTAGGTGAACAGTTACACTATTAAGATATTTTAGAAACTGTAATGTTTACATATTACAAATCTGTACTAATTAATATTAACGTATTACTTTTAATTATAAATTCTTGTATAAATATAAATGATTGATACTGTTTTCAGTAATTGATTGCTTATTATTATAGTAATATATGACAGCATCTTAGGAATGAAAACAATTTAAAGACTTCATTGTTATTATAGTAATTTTATGCATAATGTAGCACTTTATTAAAGATTTTGACCAACATTAAAGACTGTTTATACTTTTGGTATGCAAAACCAAAATTTACTTCGTCAAATTAATGCGAACACATAACTACCAAGGTTTCATCAGTTGTGGTACCACAACAGGCGTGCGCATATGATACCAAAAAGGCAATTTAAGAGTTGTTTAATTTAAGGTATGTGACTGAATTAACGATTGTACAAGTCAATTTTGGAACAAACTATTTTTTTTTCTGGGTTATATTAAGAAACTAGACACATTTTAAAATTCATCGATGCTACGAACTTTTCAATTACTTAATCCAAACTCAAACCGCATTTAAACAATTTAATGGTTTAGCGAAAAATCCGTTGCCAGCAAAATTCCTGCAAACATGCGACATCTGCCGAGCTATGCCGTTATCAGCAGAAGAGAAAGTTCCAGTAGATGGCGTCATGATGCCATTTTAGTTTGGTGAAGAATGAAACAAAGCGCCTTAATGAAGACTTGGCTATGAGTAGACAAGTTTTATATATATATGAAATTATAAACAGAGAAAGGATATTATCTTGGGAGGGGAAAGTAGGAAATGTTTCAGGATTAAGTTTAAGGTACCTCCCGGTGTATGCCATTGATGATCTGGAATAAACCTTAGTCAGGGAAGACTGTAAGAGAAGGTTGATTTTTGCTCGTACATGACACAAACTCGGTGTGTGGGGAAGTACCTTCACTAGATACTTCTATACAAATGTGTTATTGCTCAATCAATTGCTGAGTTGTTTTATTTACGGACGCTGTTTAATATCTCAGATATTCAGCGTCCCATTCAATTCAGGGCGTGAAACGGCCTCTTCTTTCAGGCTTGAGGTTCTTTTACATGCCACGGGACCCACGGCTTTACTTCCTTTCCGAAGGAAGTCATACTTACGATTTTTATGCCCGAAAATCCATTAATCCTGACCGGTTTTGAACCCACGATCTTGATTTAGGAGGCAAGTATGGTTACCACTACATCGCCAGGACCGACCTTCTAAATCAAGAAAACAAAAAAGTGTAGCGAATAATAAAACGCTTCTTCTGTTTACTGCGTTTTTGTCAGTAATAACTAAATACTCTGCTTTGTTTATATCCTTGGAATCAGTTTATTAATACAGAAACATTTTATTTAAGCAATTAAACCTGACATCTGTGTGTTAAATAATTCTCTCTGATGTTGAGCGAAATGGGAAGATTTTTAATTTTAATTATGGTTGGCTATGGAGACAGGCAAGACCTCAATGAGAAGCGAAGAATTTATTTAGTGATATGCGTCCGGATCGCAATCCAATTCCACATACAACAGCGACACGGATCATGAAGTCTTTACTCCCTCTGGAAGGGTAAATGACTTAGCAAGTTCAGGTCGCCCGAAAAGTGCAACTAATTACACTTCATTGGATGTTCTTCTTCCCCGTGTGCAAGAATATCCAAAAGTTTCTATTATAAATTTGTCGTTAGATTTAAATATAAGCCAAAGTTCCGTAATAAAAATCCTTAACAGTGCCAAGCAACAGGGTTGGAGGAGAACCACACGCAGTGTCCACAAAAACTTAATGCTTGGGTTCTTATTGTTTGTGATCGTCCTTTCTTGCTTAGAAAAACTCTAAACGCTAATAAATATTTGGATTTCCTTCGAAATTACATCGTATCAACTTATCCAGTCAACCATGAAGCACCTAAAGATGGGACTCCAGCTCGTGACAGAATGTTTGTCAGCACTTAGACCAGGTTCTTCTACGACGATGAAATGGTAGGAGAGGTCATAGTGTGACCAGTAAAATTCCCACATTTGTCATCTTTGAATTTCTTTTTATGGGGCCATTTGAAATCAGTAGTATATCGAGAAAAACCCAACAACCTAGAAGATCTGGAGTATCAAATAATGAAAGCGGTGCAAGACATTCCAGACCATTCCTTAAATTGTTTTATGATCGACTGGCACATTGTCAAGCAGATAAGAGGTACCCATTTGAACACAGAATCTTAGACATTGAGCTAATTTCGTTTTGTTCTGTTAAGGAGGGAACATTTCATTGTTCGCCACACATTTGTTTTCTTTATTTAGCAATGTAAAACATTCACCTTTCATGGCAAGGTTTTAAAAGTTTCAATAAATGTACTTACGTATTTCGATAATTTGTGAAATGTTTAAAAACTTAGAAACAATTTAAGATCAAACTAGTTTTTATTTTAACGAATTCCGCAGAAATGTAGCTATTGCGGTTGTACCTATAAAATGATTTAGGAAAACTTCTTCAACTCTGCATACAGCCTACCCACTAGACACCAAAAATGAGAATGAAAACTATATATAAAGCTCTAGCGATCGCAATTTTTGTTTTCTCTCAATGAAACTCAATATATTTCTTTAAAATAAAATGATAACGGTAGTTTCCGAAAATAAAGGAAATAGGGATATTAGAAATTGGGGTAATATATGAAAAACCTAAAGCGAAATTTAAAAGTCGCTCTATCGGCCGCAATTTTAATTTTTTATAAGTAAATTGGATATATGCCATTGAAATAAAATAAGAAAAATTTTCCCAAAATCAGTGAAATCGGACAATTAGGAGGAGGGTTTAATTGAAACCCAAAATGTAAAAATCGCTTTAGCAGTACCAATAATTATTTTTTTTTCATTACAAAATTCGGGATATACCATTTAAAGCAAATAAGGAAAACAGTTTCCGCAAATTGGTGGAATAAAATTATTAGGAGTAGGGTTTACCTGAAACTCAAACTTTAAAAGTTGCTCTAGAGGCACCAATATTTGTTTCTTCAGGGGAAAAAAATCGATATATTCCATTTAAACAAAACAAGAAAAAATATTTTATGAAAATTAGTGTAATTAAACTATTAGGAGTAGGGGTTACTTGCAAACCAAATTTAAAAAACTCTCTTGCGTTTAATTTTTTCTATAATGTTTTAAAATAAAAGACAAATTAACTTAGCAAATAAACTGTATTTATAACGTTACGTATATTTGTATTAACAAAAGCATCGTCGCGAAGATAACACATGTGAAATATTAATCTAATAAGTGTTTGAGAATTATATTTGTATGTAAGAATGCTAATTAATAACCTTCAGGAAACGTTTGCGTTTTTACAACAATAACATTTAAATTAAATTTCAAAGCCAATGAAAACCGATAAAACTTTCGATTGTTTTTATTTGCTTAGTACATTGTAATCGTTTTTAAATACTAACATGTTTTTATTTTATTGAAACATATTAACATCTTAAATACACAATGTAACTGGAAGTTTTTTGTTATTTTTCTCGATGACATCAAGGGCTCAGTTCGTAAACATGGTTACATTTAAAAATGTTTTCAATACCCACACAGTAAATCTTTGTCTATCAGTGGTCATATATTTCATTTAATTAATAGCATACCATTAATTTTTAATCTTAATCTCACTGATGATGATGATGATGATGATGATGATAACAATAACAATAACAATAATAATAATAATAGTCGTTTTAAAATGTGGTTTCTGTTTTGTAACACTTATAGGTTGCAAGAATTCTAATTTTGTTCCCCTAATACCACACAGTAGTGTTATAACTTATTTCATTTTATTAATGACTAAGACCATACTTTTATATTGTATGTTATTTTTTAAAGTTACTCTAATAGGTAAGGAATGCGCGTAGTTTATGCAACTCTTGTGTGACGGACAAACTTTGAATTGTCTTCTAGAATATCTCAAGATAGAAAATTAAATATATGACGCATAATTGTAACAAAGAAATTGTTATGCAGTAAACACTATCAAATAAACATGCAAAGGGAAAGTGAAATTTAATGTGACCACCGGTCGAAGGAAGGTTCCACTTCCTTGACTAATGATATAGTATTTTCTTCATGCTTACTCTTCTTTCAGAAACATTTCCTACAAGGTATTATTGTGATTCTAACGCTCCTAGCTAAGTAAAGGAATATAATTCTGCATATTTCCTCTGGTTTGATTGCGGCTGTGTCCTGGAATTACCAAATAATTTCAATATTAAACAGTGCAGAGAATATAAACCAACTATAAAAATGAATTTGTGAATGAATTAAAACCTGCGATTGGAGACCGCTCTTCACTTGTTATGAAAGCACAAGTTTTGATTCTTCAGTTCGACTTGCTTAGAACAGACATTGTCATCTACTTCATGTATTGGGCTATATAGCCCCTTACATCTCAAAACATCTCTTCTTCAGCCAGCATAAATTCTTCTTTCCAATTAGTTTATATTTTAAATTTCGTTTTGGAATTCTAGCATTATCCTTTCGCTCTAAACAGGCCGGTAAATAGCTTCTTCTTCGTTTCACTATTTTATCATATCATTTTAAATTTCTTCTTATATCTTCATTTCTAATTCGTTCAATTCCTTGTGTTCCTTCCACTTTTCACCACTTTCATTTGGACTGTTTCGAGTCCGCTTTCATCATCTATGAGAGTGGTTAGGAAATTATTACAATAGTATTTTTGTACCTTATTTATTACGCAACATAGTTCAATACAGATATAGTCTCTCAATGTACTCCCCACCAACGTCAAAGCACGGTTGCCGTCTTCCTGGTAACTTCATTATGGCGTCGCAAAACCGTTGTTTGAGAGTAATACACCACATCTCGTGGATAGCTGCCTGAATTTTTTCGTTGTTGCCGAATTTGTTACCTTGCAGCGAGACTTTCATGTTAAGACATGATCAGATGGAGCGAGATCTGGTGAATACGGCACAACAATGAACCCTAGCGATGTCCAACTTTGCGGGGTAAGTGTTGCTGGTGTGAGGTCCCAGGTGACCTGTACTGGTTTCTGATTTCTGATGTCTGGTGTGAGGCCGCGCATTGTCATGTTGGAGGAACACTCCTGTCGACCACTACTTCTTCCTCCGTTGCTGAATCCTGTGTCTAAGCCGTGCAAGGGTTATGACGATAATCATCTGCTTGCCCTCAGATGGAGCAGCATGAACTTTCTTGGGCAGGGGACCATGACTCGTTAACAGTCACCAGCTTCTCCAAAGAATCCGAACGTATATTATGCATTGCCAGAGCTGATAGATAACAGACTTCAGTCCTTTTGCCCTTCTGTACTTGTGTCAAGTCCCGTGAAACCCAAAGTGTGCACACCTTTTTATATTCAAATCTTCATGAATAATAGTGTGCAGGGTTGCATGGCCAAGACCTGTCATCAAAGGCGATGCGTCTATCTCACATAATCAATTCAGACACAACCTCAATGTTCCTGAGAGACAACGATGTTGACGGACACATTCTTGTGTGCAGATTCCCTGCGGCTGGCGAACTATTAACCCAGTTGTAAACGATCTTCTGTGCAGGAGCTTCTTGACCGCATACCCAGTTAAATGTCTATGCCTTTCTGCAGTTTTGACGTCTTCCTCTCACAAAAGCCGTGCAGCCCATTTTGTCCATGATAATCGTCTTCCATCTTGTACACGTCTTTCTATATTTGGCAACAAACGAACACTGTTTTTTCTCTACACACTCTGTTTACAACTCCATCTAGCGTCTGCATGGTGTACTAGTGTAGTGTACTAGTACACTAGTACACATCCATCGTCCTATGAACGGACATGCCCATAGAATGCGCGACATTCATTAAACACAGCTATTGTAGAGCAGCAAACAACAGTTCATTTCAGTAATGTGTTTGGCTGCCAGGAACTGTTAGCCATATGATGTGGGGTGTTGTAATTTTATCTCATTTTCATGACACTTGACGCTTACCCAAAACGTTGTTTGTCACATCTTTTTGAAAGGATTTTTCCTAATCTTAGGGTGACAGGTAGGAGTTTTTATACTGTTACTGTTATAATTTATTTATTTTGTTGTCATTAAATTTTCTTCATGAAAATCTGCGTTCCTAAGTGCTTTACTCATAATGTTACTGAAAAAAAAAAAACATGTAAAAGAGCTACTTTTTAATTAAAGAATGTTTTACGAATATTATTATTAACTGTTGTAGCCAGCTGTTTAGCCAATAAAACATCTTTTTCGCACCTCAAGTGGCTAAAAACTTACTTATCTGTCACAATTCGTAAAGCGGGTGGAGAGCCTTTGATTCCACCTTGAGATTCTGTCTAGTGATGAGCTCATATTAACCTTCCATCGGTCACCAAATGGAAGAGAATGAACCTGTAGATTGGGGAACGCTTTGGAGATGTAACTTAAGGCTTGAGTTTAGTTACTTAATGATCTGGAGGAGACATAAAATCGGAAACTACTATCGGCTCATTCACGGCAAACAAGAACAACGAACCGCCTGTGGTGCCTCAGTAGTAAAAACGGGCGTTAAACACTACTCAAAAAAAAAAAAAAAAGAACAACGAAGAACAACATTTCATGCTATTTCTTTTTCACAATGACAGAAGAATGTATGACAAGCTTTATCACCAAGATGCTGGATACGAGATGAGATTATCTGCATCGTGTTGAAACACATGCTTTGTATTGGCTAACCCGGGATCTCAAACGGGCTAGATATGGACCAAACTTGGTCATCAGTGTTTGCTCCTCTGCCTAGCATTGGAACGACGGAGGAAGATGGAATATGTTTCGAATATTTCCCTGTTACACTATTTGATTTCGTTACACATGTGCATTGTGGAGTTCTGTTTTGATTATTCACTGCAACATGTAATTTCTAACATTGATAATTAGTCTAGACTGTAACATAGATCGACTGACCCTGATTACGTCGCATCGTATTTCATGACAACCGGCACCTTGCGTCATTCCTATCTCTTTGTGTACATCACACGCATATTTAACTTCTCTTCTTTCGACTACACTATTAGCTACTGCTCAGTTCCTTTTTGACACGTCTGACCTTGAAATATCGGATTTTAAACGTTATTACTTCTGGAATGAGAGGATGTACACCAGAAAGACATTGTCTGTTAATTGGAGAATATATGCAACAGACACTAGAAGTGATAATACCAATTATTAATTGTATTCAACATTATTCCAAACATCTCTTTATGTATATTAAATTATAATGTTCCTTTTACAAAAAAATGCGCTACCTTTAGTTTATTTTTGCCCTTTTGAGCCCTGCAGTAAAACAACAATATTTTTAAAAATGTTATAATTCTGACAAAATATGAAAATGAACAATTGAGGACGACTTCACTAATTTATTTATTAGACTCAAATTTATTTTACTATATTTTATTATTTTTTTTCTGAAAATCTATATCGATGAGCGTTTTTTTTTTTTTTTTTTTTTTTTTTTTGGCAAGTAGTGTGCGTTATACACACAGAGGGATAGGATGCGCATTAACAAGAATAATAATGAAAGATAATCTTAGTTTATTTATAAAATGTGGTATACCTACGTATACAATACAGTACAAAACTATGGAAGACTAATACAAATGCAAAATTTTACTCAGCAGTGTTGTCAACCTCACGTAGTAAACTATTCTACCAACTTAAAGCTATTCCTTATGTTTTACAATAATTATGACGTTACATAGCAACTACAACATTTTACATGGAGTTAAATCAACCAATTCCTAAATGATGTTTCATTTTCCTTTCGCTTTATGTAAAACTGTTCTTTACCCTGTTAGTCTTATTGTGCTTCTCTTAATCGGAGCAAAAACACTCCTGTTAAGGCATAATACTTAGGCTATAAAACTAACTAATTGCGGTTGGTAACACTGCTTTATAAAGCTAAGTTACTAAATATAATATTATATTATTGAGAAATGAACAAAATGAGCATTATTTATCATTTACATATTGATTTACATATTTCCTTGAAAATATGTAATGAGTTAAACTAAGAGTTATTTATTACATATTTTTGCATTGTGGAGCTTAGTGACACACAAGTTATATTGCTACAATGAAAATATTTAATACATTTTTATACATTGTTGCTATGCACTTTAACTGTTGCCTGCAAGCAAACTATATGAGAAAGCAAAAATATACTGGTGGGAGGGGCATAGATGTCATCCTTTGAACCAAAAAGAGATCTCGAAGACTATTACGAACATTTTTACGTTTTGGAAAAATCAGAATTATTCAACAAAGGTGTGCTAGATTAGGCCGACCAATCAATGGGACTGGTAACCTACCCAGAGGCGAGAGTATGGGTAAGTAACTTATTTGCTTCCACTCGTAAGGGGGGCTAATTTTGAAAACCAGGTACCAGCCTTTTGAAAATCCACGAAGGAAGTGCAGGGGGGAATCTCCACGAACTTTTCTCCCTTCCTTCCGGAGGTGCATCCAGGACATGCATGCAGAAACTGTCAGTCTTTGAGCATTTCTAAAATACGAAACATTTTCTCCTCTATCCCTACCAGTCCAATATAATTATGGGTTTATTTGGTGGTGTGTGTTATTAAGTTTTAAAACGAGTCAGTACTTCCTGCACAAGATATTTTTATGAAATCGTTAGAACTTTCATAAAGTTCTATTTTCGGCTTTTACATTGAAGAATAACTTCGTCGTTTGCATTGCAGAGTGATCACGCGTTCTTGTATTGTTCACCACTTAAATCTTATTGAGGTATTATTACTCAGAATGAAGCTAGAGTGCAAAATCCAATATGGCGGCTCTCTTGAGAAGACGGCAGCTCGTTCGGTTATTCGTTTCGTGCTTTTTGAAAGGGAAAAATGCCAAGAAAATTCATGCTGAACTGGCTTTTATGTTTGGAAACACAGCCCAAAAGTATGACACTGTGGTTAAGTGGGGTAGGCGCTTCCAATGTGGACAAAGAGCCTGGAAGATGGGCCAAGAAGTCGCCAATCTCTCAGCAAGGAATCAGGAATTGAGCACAAGTAGAGGCTCTAGTGCTTGAAGACTGTCGCATTTCTGTCGAGGCAATAATAAACATCATTCACAACGTTTTGCATATGATAAAAGTCGCCGCCCGGTGGATACCGCGCTTGCTCACACCTGAGCAAAAACAGCGCCGAAAGGAAGTGGCCATCGAAATGTTGCAGTTAATCTTGACGAATTTTTTGGTCGCCTGGGCATAATGGATTGCAGGGGAAGGTTCTGTTGAGTGTTTTTGGGACTCCCATGGTGTACTATTACAGATTATGTTTGTAAAGGCCAGACATAACTGGAGACCTCCTGAAGAGGTAGTGGGAGACCAATATTTAAAAACGCTGCGGGAAGCTTCCAAGGGAGTTCGTTTTTTGCACGACAACGAGGTAGCACAATTCATCACATAAGAACAGTGATGCATGCGATTGCTTTGGGGTATGAAATGTTATCCCATCCTCCATATTCACCCGACCTGGCATCCAGTGACTTCTTCCTCTTTCTCCGCACGAAGACTCCACTTTGTGGCAGGCGATTCCAGGACGACAACGAGGTGATGGGAGAAGTAGAGCAGTTCTTCAATAGCCAAAGTGAGGAGTTCTATCATCAGGATTTGCACCAGCTCATTCATCGGTGGGAGTAATGTATCAGTATGTGTCATGCATATGTTGGGGAAGTACTAAATCCAGGACTTAAGACTCTTGACCTTACGCATCTTCATTCATGATGATAATACGAACTTTGTGACCGCTCTTCGTATTTTGTTTATGTACTTATAGTATATAGTAAGACAAGTTAGAAAACAGGCTATAAATAAAGACTTGAATATTCGTTTAGGTTTGGAGATGTTTCAGTAGTGCAGTGATCAGTTTCTAATCTCCACATGGAGAGTGGTGGAGAAGGTAGATATTCCTGCCATCGACATATTCAAACTGAACTGCATGCTCATTGCTAGTCGCAGCAAATTCGTGAGGTTAGGGGAGAATAAAATGGCAGTAACATAGACAACGAGGCTGGTGTAGCAACGCGCACAAGGATCTGCACATTTTGTTTTCTATAGTAAACTTGTATAAAGCCCATTGAAACTGCGATCTAGGTGTTACCTAATGACACTATGCAGACAAACCAGAGTTGTTGCGGTGTACATTCACTCATCACTAAAACATTACAGTTTATAATATAGGAACACTTCCTAAACGGTTTTAAGTCCATAATCTTCAAGAATCCTTCCTAGTGATGAAGCTCGTAGGTGCACGTAGGTGCTTCAGTAGTCCTGTAAATAAACACCACATTGTTTATATATGTTTGTATATATACAGATGGATCCAAAAATGTACACACTGTTTGAGTATCAATACCTGGAAATGAATAGATACACAAGTATCAAATTAGGTGAAGATGTAGCTAAGTGTCTAGGAAATAGGTGGCCTTGGATTGGTACCGCGTGTTTTGTTTGTTTAGATGTCGTGAGCAGCAATGCAAAATGGCGAGTGCAAAGCTATCATTCAAAAAGGAAGGTGCTTTTGTTCTCTCGGGGGTTAATTGGGCTGTTCTTCTTTGAAAAGCTGCAGACACCGATTTTACCTGCGATCCGAGAGCTATATGGGGACGAGAGGTTTTATCTGCAAGATGGTGTCGCAGCTCACTACCATCGAGACGTCAGAAAGTACCGTGATGAAATCTGGACGATGTAAGTCCGAAGCGGCGCTGTCGAATTTCCAGCACAGTCCCCAGATCTAATGCCTCTAGACTTTTATCTCTGGGGAACCCTAAAGGATGGTGTTTATCGGGCAAAGCCGCCTACACTGACTGCTCTATGCGAAAACGTTGAACTTTCGTGTACAGCGATTGCACTGGACACGCTATAGAATGTTCTTCTGCTGATGGTGGCCACTTCGAACACCTCAAGTGGTTTCAACAAGTTGAACATTAGCTAGATCTTCACCAATTTTCAGACTCACAATTTATTACAAAGTTATTGATGATCAAACAGTATGTACATTTTTGGATCTCTCTCTGATGCTTATTTGGTTTTCTCGTCTCTTAAATTAATTAATTTAAGTTTTTTTTTTTCCTTGAAACCTAATTTTTATGTCAATTTTCATTAAACAAACACTTCCTGAGAGGTGAAATTCTGTGTCAAAACAAAAGAGGAGGTTTTGCATGAGCCAGATCGGGTAATATTAAACTGAGAGAGGTAGAAAAAACATTTCTGTATCTTTTTCTTTGACTATTTACCTTGTGTGATATTCGTTGGTATTACTGTCTTACAATCACAAGAACATCCTTGCCAGGAATCTGCTGCTTATAAACTCTGACGCTACTTGCCATGCTATCGAACTCATGTTTGGACATTGCTGACAATGAGTATGGACCGTGCAGAAAATAATGCTTCTCATTCTATTGCTTGGGCAAGAGGAACTTTCAGCCGTTTCTGTCTAAATTCCTCGTCACGCATATTAATAATATTAGCTATTATCTCCACATTTTACTATGAACATATCTTCCTTTTCTGGCGCTAGGTATTGGTAACAAAACTAAATCCACTGACGCCACCAATGCTACTAACATACTGAATCTTTCATAGTTTTGACGTCAGTTTCACGGTTGCTCGCGTGTCGGCATTCAGAATGGTAACTCCTGGTGCAGCGAACATAATATCTGAGCAACTAACTCCAATTCTTGCAATTAACTCTTACAATTACAATTAAAATAAGTACATGCCTAATGCCAGAAGATTTTCAAAATGGTAACCTGCTACATTCATATATTTTTCGCTCATATTTAGAAAATTAGTATTGAGATGCATCAATTCATCTTCTGAAATTGAGTTAATTTAAACTTGAAAACATAAAAAGTTACGAATTGCAGGCAGTGATCATGATATTCGGGTAAATTTCTGTAATGGGATGTTACGGAACGTTAATGAGAAGATTAATTGATCCAAGCTTAATATTCTTTACTTATGAAGCAGGTGTTTCTTCAATTTGGAGGAACAGAAAAAGTCGCACAGAATTACATTTGAACTTCACATTAATATTTGTGAGATATTCAGCAACAACTGTTGTGATATGCGGCCATGCATTATTGTAGTAAGTATCCCAAGCTATTGTTGATATGGTCTTGCAGAGTTTTCAAGGTATATCTATAGGATTTCCCAGATATAGATGTGGTATACCATCTGGTAAACCATTTCTTGAATATCAATTTTCTTTTTCCGTCGGTCCTAGTGGTCTAGTGGTAACCACTTGGTCTTGTAGACCCAAGTTTGTGGGCTCAATCCCGGCCAGAGTCGATGGAATTTTTGAGCTTGAACATTCTAAGTATGGCTTCCTTCGGGTGGAAGGGAAGTAAATCCGTGATCAACTTGTCATAGATTTACTGCACGTAAAACAACCTCAAACCTGAAAGCAGAGATCTCTGAGCACAATTTATTAGCTGTTTCACGCCCTGAATTGAATGGAACGCTGATAACCCAGCACCACGGAAGGAATTTTGTGTGTGTTTAACGCCTGTTTTTACTACTGAGCCACATGATACATGAGATGAAATTATATATTGGGAAAGGATATTTTTTTAAGGGAGAAAATGTTCCATGCATAAGTTTAGGGCATCTCCCCGGCATTTGTCATTTATGAGGACGGAGGAAACTCTGGAAAAACACTCAGTCAGAGAGGACGGTCCTGATGGGAATCGACCCCAGACATCCCGTTTATGAGTTCGCTCCTTAACGACCTCGGCCACCCGTTACGGTGGGAAGGACGTGTTTTTCCTTAAGCAGGAGGGAGGGCATTTTCAACATTTTCTATAGCGGTTAATCATCTCCCCTCTACATTTGAGGTGTAATAAGTTGTGACTAGCATAATTCGTTTTGAAATAAAGAAATGTGTTAGATCTATATAAATCACTTTGTACTTAAATATGCTATATTCATGTAAATTCACGGCCTACTAACAGCTACTTTTCATTTGTATCAGAATAAAAACAGAGTTGTTTAGTTATGTAAAGCAAAATGGGACGTCATGATGAAAATTACTAAACACAAAAGAGATAATGTAATGGGAAAACCAGAGATAAAGACGTGTTTAACAACTTGGCCGAAAAGTATTTCACACACGCAACAAAAAGTGCATGAATGTGACAGTAAAAGAAAATAAAGTTTGGGAAATGGACGACCTTTGCAACACTTGTAAATCACTAGTGATCACATCCGGTAAATGATTGATGAATGAGGATTATTAGCTTTTCCATGAGGTGACCTCTTCAATTATTAAAGTATTGTCATCATTCAGTTATTATTATTATTATTATTATTATTATTATTATTATTATTATTATTATTATTATTATCCGGTTTTTACGTGTTTTTCACTTGATGTAACTCACGCTATACAGTAATGTGCTATATACCATTAGTTCGTTGTTTATTTTTGGTCTGGTGAGTGTAGAGCTTGTTTTTCCCGGATGGATACAATTTGTTTTGCTTTGTTTTGCTTTATTTTGGACGCTCTTTAACAGCTCAGATCATCAGCGTTCCATTTAACTCAGGGCGTGAAATGACCAACAAATTTTGCTCAGAGGCCTCTCTTTAAGGCTTGAGGTTCTTTTTCGTGCCGTAAATGTACGACACGGGACCAACGGCTTTACTTTCCTTCCGAAGGAAGCCATACTTGGAAATTTACGCTGAAAAAATTCATCGGTCCTGACCAGGATCTAGGGTCTAAGGCAATTGTGATTACCGTTAGACCACCAGAATCAAGGCAGTTTGTTTTATTTATATTAGGGCCCATTCTGGATTATAGCAGTTTTGTGTGTAACACCCAAGGTTAATTAACAACTTATTCGTCATTGCAAGGAAACGCGACCAATTTCACAGACTTCAACGCATCTGAGAATTGTAATAACGCATAACCCGCAGCTTTCAAACTAACTCTTACATGAATTAAGTTAATTTTGCTCGAAATAAACCTTTAGCATAACAATGCTAAGTTTTTGAGAATTGAAATTGTGATTCATATCAATTGTTGAAATGAAGAACTTTAAACAAGTCTTCTCAAAGCATAAAACGACTAACTGTACAAAATCTCATCTGGCAATAAAGAGTAAATCTAAGTCAATAGGAAAGTAAAAACATCTTGGCTTATAAAGTTATTATGTTACTGATTGCATCACAACATCTGCTTGTAACGCTACTATCATGATTTGAAAGCAATGTACAGCAAGTTTGTCATTTCCAATACTTAAATTGATCAAGGGGGTATATTTTGTAAGAACTTCAATTGAAAGAGCTATGAGGTACAAAATTTACGTCACTAATGACATCAAGGCCTATGGTGGATGTGAGTATATGCATTCACTCGGCGCGTTAAATGTACCAAGTAATAGTAAATATATATTTAAAAAAAGTTGTGTTGTATTTTTGGAAAGATGTGTCTGTGATTCTTTCTCTAAGTCAATGCATTTTCACTTAATTTGTTTAACAGAGAAACTGCATTTGGTAAGGATTAAACTCCAAAGACTGTTTACCTGTCAGTGTGGCATTTGAGACGAGTCGAAGGCGAATGGTCTGTTGAATGGCGTCTCTGCGTACGATGCCGTCAGTTCTGAGGGCTCCCAAACGATGTCATGGTGAACACTCGGGACATAATGTGGTTTGTTCGGCGTGATGGGCTTGATAACCAGCAAACCAGCCTTCACCCCGTCCGGGACTAGATAAAGAGGTAACAATATTTACTTGTTGTAAGTTTAGACATTTCATCAGTGTCAAAACCACAGAGTTAACGTGTAGTTAACGGCATGTAGGACAACGAGGAACGCGCAACGTGCTATAGCTAGGTTCAAAGTTATTAAATACTTCAAGCAGAACTTTGATTTATTTCAAGGAGAATAAATTTATTTTTCATAATTTTAAGGTAGTCTGTAAAAATATAGTTCGTATTGTCGAACTGTTTTAGGATTATATACGAAACATATGTACATGTACACATACACAAGGATCAATCCAACTGAAAGTGGACACCAAGAAACCTTACACATTCGGATTATTTGAAAAAAAGAATATATGGGGTGAATCACTTAAAATTTGCACCGCAAATATTTCTGAAAAGGCAGATGCTGTTAATGTGCTGCTTTCACAGAATTGACAACAGCTCATAATTGCACCCACTGCACAGATGTTAACAATTATTAGAATTGAATTTCTTTAAAATTTTTACATTTTTTCAAATAGACTAATGCCTATTGATATCAAGACAATAAAACTAGAGGAAATTAGAATGTCAAAGGTGTTTTTGCTCGATTCTAGTGCACGTAGTTTACGAGCTATAATATTGTGAAAATAATGTGTGCAGTTGTCTTCTCAATTTAACTGCTTAGTTACTAGGCTACGCTGTTTGTATGTTTACTTTTCTTATTTAGTATGCATGTGTGGTTATTTTTTCTTTCTGAATTTTGAAGAAAACAAGTGTTATATTTTCGTATTTTTACTGTACCATGTGCCAGCAATCTCTAGAGAAATACAAAAGTGAATAAACATATTCTATGAATTCTAAAGAAGAGAGAGAAAACTGGCCTTCACAGATTGTGTTTGAAATAATGACCACCAGTTATACTACAAGCTTCCAGTGTGTCATGTAAAGATTGCTGCACATGTTGTAGCATTTCAGCAGAAATTTCAGAACAGGCAGCTGTAATGCTTCGTTTCATATCTTCTGCTGTAGTCGGTATGTCCTTGTAGACATGTCTTTTAGCTTTCCCCACAGAGAAATGTCTAAAGGAGTCTATCTGGTGAACGGACAGGCCAAAGTACAGCTCCATTCGTCCAATCCAACGATTTTGAAATAATCGGAGAAGATAAGCGTAGTGCGTCTGTTGAGATATCTTTCAGCATTGTTCTTTCTTGTACACGTTACATTCTTCCTCAGTTCTCCATGTCGACTTTTTCAGCATCAGTAAATAACATCCTCCAGCCTAATTCAAGAACTATCATAAAGTACTGGCAAGGAAGTTCCAATGCAACCAGAATAAAGGAAACAAAATGTGAACAAGCATATGAACATCGTAACCTAGTAACTAAGTAGTTGAATGGGGCAGACATTTGTACATATTTCAACATTTCATAATAATATAGCTCGTAAACTACTTGCACTAGAATTGTGCAAAAAACTTCATTGACATTCTAATTTTCTCTAGTTTTGTTTTCTTGACGTCTATAGGTATTGTTCTATTTTAAAAACTGTAACTATTTTCAAGAAATACACATTCTAACAATTCTTCTAATGGCTGCAATTATGAGTTCCTGCCTAACTAAACATCAATAGCACCTCCTATTTCAGAAATATTTGCGGTACAAGTTTTAGATGATTCACCCGGTATATAAGGGTGATTAAGATGATTATGGTTTTAGGACGCAAAATAGCTTAGGTCATTGGTTGGTTAAGAGATATATGATTATGTGAAGACTGTTTTTCTTAAGTTGTTAGTTTTCTTGTTTTGATGCAAAAAATATATCGTATATTTATAAAATCTGCAATTTAGAAGGAAGTAAACCCGAAAAGACTAATACTAAATAAGTACTTCAAAAAACAGTTGACATTATAGCCGATAGTACACATTCTATAAAGGTGTGTGCGTGTCATATTTAACATAAAATTTCACAAATAAGGGGCCGAGTGAGAAGTTAACTGTACTACTTTGACTTGAGAGTGCTGCATGTTTGATATCTCTTTCGATGTGCAAGATGTATTATAATGGCATTACTTCTAGGTATAAAAATATTATTTTTTCTATATTCATTTATCTTAGAGAACAAATTTGAAAAAATATATATTTGTCTTAATAATTTGCAAGGTAGCCATATTTTTATTTTTCTTGTCTTTCAAATATGAAGTTCATTCTAATGTTGTAAATTAATTACTACGTGTTATAAATCATTCTACATGATATGAATTTTGAATTTAACTATGTTCAACTCTCTATTTTAAGGGGTTTAGGACGCATGTTTCTATCAAATTACAATTTTAAAATGAGGGTAATTATTATGTAAGTGGGGTATTGCATGTTTGAATGAGATATCCGAGGATATTGCCACTAATTGGCATAGTCCTGTGGCAACTGGCGACGTTTGATACGAGACAATTGATGTTTACAATAGCGAATCAGTTGTTGCAAGAATGCAGCGCCTCTGAGCGAGTGTACAATCCTCGGCGCTCTCCGTTGTGCAGTTTTTGAGTGCAAAAGGTATGAAAGCAAAAGACATTCATGCAAAAATGCTTCCTATCTACGGTGAGAAGTGCCTGTCACGTCAAGCTCTTTACAATTGGGTGCAGGACGGACACGTATCGAAGACGAACACCGTGTCGTTCGGCCAACGGAAATTGCCACAGAGGCGAATTAGCAACGAGTTGAAGACTTAATCCGAGCAGGCAGAAGGGTAACTATAGACGCTATAGACGCTACTATTGGTTGTTCACACGATATGGTCTACTTCATAATGACCCCACAACACAAAATGCAAAGCACGGGTCCGGCTACATCTCAATCGCTACTACATGAAGGATACGATATGCTAGCCAGAATTGTCACCGGTGATGCGTCTTGGGTACGCCATTATCAGCCCGACACAAAGTGTGCATCAATGCAGTGGAAACACCCTGCAGGTTACCTGCGAATAAAAAGTTTAGAGTTCCACCATCCGCCGCTCACAGTCTTCTGGGATCACGAAGGCTACTGCTCACCGCATTCCAGCCTCAAGGACAAACATAAATACCCACTCGTACTGTAACATTCTTAGGAAACTTCGTAAAGTCATTCGACGGAAGAGACAAGGACTCCTTATCAAAGAGCGTTGCTCTTGCATGACAACGTGCGTCCTCATACTGCTAACACGATAGATGAGATGCTGTGAAATTTTAAGTGGGAAGTACTGGAGCATTCTGCGCATATCACCGACCTTGCTTTTTGGGGGGGGGGAGTAGTGTTTAACGCTCGTTATTACTACTGAGTCACCACAGGAGGCTGATGATACATGAAATGAAATGATAAATTGGGAAACGAGTATTTTTTTTTTTTTTTTGAGGAAAGAAGCGTTCCAGCTCTAAGTTTAGGATACCTCCCCGGCATTTGTCACTTATGAGGACTGAAAAAAAAAGAAAAAAAAAACAGTCAGCGAGGACGGTGGGAATCGAACCGCAGAACTCCCACTCACCAGTCCGCGCATTAACGACCTCGGCCACCCTGATGTTCCGATTTTGCTACAAGCGATTTCCATTAGTTCGGCTCTCTTAAACATTATCTTTCGAGTGAACATTTTCCTGACAAAGAAGCTGTAGAAAGGGAAGTCACCGCCTGGTCCGACAGTAGCCTCAGTAATCTTATGCTGCTGGATTTCAAGGGACGAGTGCATCAATATATTGAGAGATTATATTGAGAAATAAAAGTATTTTTCAAAAACTACTCTTATTTGTTTAAGTTCTATATTCAATTGTAACTTACCTAATGAGTTATCTTCATAAAATACGATAGCTGTGGTTAATTTTTGCATGACATATGTTAAGATCAGAGGCCCTATATAACTAATGCAATATTATTCATCTTTATGTATCGTTTTCTCAGAAAGTATTACAGATATCTCAGTGTGACTTTTACCGTTTATTTTTCATTATATTACAAGTTCTGATCTCTAGTTTAAAGAATGTACTTTATAAAAGTTATTATTATTATTATTATTATTATTATTATTATTATTATTATTATTATTATTATTATTATTGTTGTTGTTGTTGTTGTTGTTATTTGTAACAGACTCCTTTGTATAAAAATAAAATCTAGAGCTCAGTAACGAATGTAATAACGCAGATGGATTGTAAAACGTTCATGCTTCTACCTTAATTAATTTGTGAGGAAAAGGTACAGATGTGCTTTTTTCACTTACGACTAAAATAACATGAAAATTAATATACCTATTTGTCAGTTTACATACTAAAATATTTCTTACACACCTGTATCTTCACATAATGTAATATTACCACTACAGGAGATAGTTTAACTTAACACTGTAATTGAAATATTCAAGCCAATCACTATATTAATATCTCCTTTGTTGTCTTCAATATCTTCCATACGGCATGTCTTGGAAGCACTAGGGGGAGTGTAAGTAATATCGTTCACTGAATTATTCTCTTCAGAAATAGGCATATTATTTCCTTATCACTACTACATGCTTTACTGGATATGTTTTGCAATACCTATTTCTTGTTTTAAAATGTTTATAAAACCTGGTCGACCTAGGCATGATATTTAGATGTATTTAGGAAAGAAATTGGGAATTATAGTTTGTAAAACTCAAAATAAACACAAAACTTTCTAATTGCTTCAAAGATTAAACACACAAGCAGTCATTTCTGCTATTAACAATTGAAACAGCAATTTACCTACAAAATACCTCAATCACAGTCTTCTATAACAAGTAGTTTCAGATATATTTTAATATTTATGCAATAGTGTTGAGTGTTAAAAAGCAGTTTTACACATAAAACACATTCCGTCATTAAAAGCACTTATAATTGGATTTTTTAATAAATAATACACCAAATTAAACATAAAAAATATAAATAATTATTTGAAGCAAAAAACTAAAATTGGATTTTTTTCTTTCCTAACCTGGCCTCTGATCTTTACTTAAATCTAGCTTCACAAGAACTTGCATATTTATGTGTTGTAATAGAATAAAATATATTAAAATTTACAAAAGGTGTGTTAATTGTTCTGATTTCACTTGGAATCGCCCACATATTCTGCTCTGCTTATATCAACTGAATGTAGCTTAACACTTTTTATAGAAAAGGTATGGGATACTGTTGTAACTTGCTGAGCTTACTGTGGCTAAACTTGTCGAGGAAAGGAGGCTAAAAATGAAAAGCTACTTTGTTACCTGATGGGTGAGGCCTTGGAAGTTTCGTTGACGTTCAGGAACTATAAACACCGATCAAGCTCACTCGAACCGGTTTCCTTTCATCGAAACTTTCTCCTTTCTTAAAAAAGTTGAATGTTACAAACCTGCAGAGAGACACTACGTGGCACACAGAGTCAAACCGGAGACCTTTGATGTTTCTGTCTTTTACCTTATGGTGGCTATCGCAAGTTAAGAGCTGAGCTGAGCATTTACCGACCATTTATAATCTTCTGTATATAAAATAACTAATGACGAAATTAATATTATGAAACATTATAATCTCTATTACGAGGGTAAGCGTTAAGATACAAATGGATATAAAACTCAAATAAAAATACTTTTATTTCCCGACATTGTACATTGATGCACTTTTCACATGCCTCAGAAATCCAACAGCATAAAATTCTTTGGGGTGCTGTTGGAACGAGGCAGTGACTTCCCTTTCTACAGCTTCATTGTCAGTAAAATATTCACTCCAAAGATGATGTTTAAGAGGACCGAACAAATAGAAGTCGCTTGGAGCAAGCTTGAGAACGTACTACTAGAACGCACCTTTAGTGAGCAGCCCTTGTCGATTCCCTTTGAATGGCCTTACGAAGTTTTCTGAGGATGTTACAGTAGGAGTCGATATTTGCGGTTTGTCCTTAAGGCTGAAATGCGATGAGCATTATGCCTTCGTGATCCCAGAATTCTGTGATTAGCACTTTCCCAGCAGATGGAGTCACTTTAATCGTATTTTTTCGCAGGTGACACAGAATATTTCTACTGCATTCATGTCTCGGACTGTATTGCTTCCCCCCCCCCAATAGTGCTTTGAGATATCATAGGCGTTGGACACTGATGATAAATGAGATGAAATATTAAAGTGGGAAGGAAATTTTTTATTAAAGGAAGGAAATGTTCCAGGCCAAATTTTAGGGAACCTCCCCGGAATTTTCCATTTATGAGAACTGAGGGAAAAAAACCTGGAAAAAATATCAGTTAGGGAGGACGGTCTTGGTGAGAATCGAACTCCAGGCCACCCGCTCATAGATCCGCGCTTTAACGATCCGTGACGTTATTGATGAACCCAAGACTCGTCACTTGTGATAATTCGGGCTAGCATCGCACACTTCATCCTCATGCGAGGCCACAATAAATCTATTTATAAACTTCCAAAACTATAGCCAATCGTTAAGACCGTATAATGCATGTTCAGCTAGCAGCTTGCTCTTTATAGGGAGACTTTATCAATGAGTGGTTGTGTGTCGGTGCTTTCTTTGTGAGTAAATTATGTATTAATTGTTCTTCATTAGTTATGCCACTACATTAATACAGACTTGAGCGGGTTTCATGTACGCTACATATGTGAAAACAGATTCTTGCCAGAAGTGGTAAAGCGATTTGCAAGAAAATATGTCGGTCCTGGTGGTCTAGTGGTAACCATACTTGCCTCGTAGACCCAAGATCGCGGGTTCGATCCCGGCCAGGATCGAGTGATTTTTTCGGGCGTAAAATCCTAAGTATGGCTTCCTTCTGGTAGAGGAGCAAGTGTCATAGCTTTACGACACGACAAAGAACCACAAGCCTGAAAGAAAAGACCTCTGAGCAAAATTTGTTGGCCGTTTCACGCCCTGAATTGAATGTGACGCCGATGACCTGAGCTGTTAAAGAGCGTCCGTAAATAAATCAAATCAAATCAACAAAGCAAGAAAATATTCTGACATTCGTGTTCCAGGAGGAGATCGCCAACTTATTATAAAGTTACAAGATCTCTCTAATAAGAACTCCGTGTCCTTACGGAAGAAAAATGAATACGAGAATTTCCTGAGAAAATGCCGGGAATATATTGCAACGGAGAGGCAGCATTTTCAAAATCTCTTATATAACACAGGTTAGTGCATTCTACGAGTTCTCGGATTGTAGCAGATGTTCTGAAGCAGTTTTGTTATCAAAACCAACCATGGAAACAATAAATACATGGATTGTCAAGAATCGTAGTAGATGAAGCTAGCTGTTTGTTGCAGTGCAAACGGGTGTATGGCAAACATCGAACATCGTGCGTTTATTAAGTATTTGGTAAAGAAGAATATGAATGCATACACATGAAAAACACTATAAGAGACTCTACATCATTTTCAGCCATTTCCAAATAGACCACGGAGTTTAAATGCGGCCTTTAAAGCTTCAAAGATGACCCACATAGCGGACGGCCTGGTTCTATAGGATCGCCGATTAAACTGCCCAAAATTGCTGAAGCTTCGGGAATTTCATGGAAATGAGTATTTCATATTTTGAGGATAGAAATGTGCTTAAAAATTAACGAGAAAATGGATACACTGACTGCTAGCTCAGGAGCAAAAGCTAATCAGAGGCAAATCTCTTAGCAAAGTTTGATCCGTTTTCAGAGAGACCTCCCGCCTTTATGCATCGATTTGTAACCAATGATAAAACATGGGCGCACTACTAAACATTTGAAACAAAATTGCAGTCTAAACAATAAGTATCATGGTTCTCCATCCCTAAAGAAACTCATGTGGCATCAAGAAAATGCTCGCCCTCACACATTTATCGTTACAATGACAAAACTTAATTAATAGAGTAAAATATAATGCCACATCCCCTTATTTCCCTGACTTGGCTCCTCGGACTGACATCTGTTTTCTAAACTGAGAAACTTCGATTATGGAAAGACATTTTCGTCCGATGAAGAGTTTAAATCATCAGATGAGATGTATTTGAAAGACTGGAGAAATCTGACTTTCGTGATAGGATAAAGACTTTGAAGCATTAAGTGTATTAGTGTCAAGGAAGACTGCGTGCGTGTTTTGTGTTCCATCCAAGAAATTTTCAAATTACTCTCGTATTTCAGTTTTAAGTGCAGTATAATTTTTTACTGTCATTAAAATAGAAATACTATAATTAAAATACTAACTTTACATGCGGCGACTCTACTTGCTTTTTCCGGTTGCAGCGGCAGCACTTCCACAAGTAAGCAGCCCTGCCCAGACGGCTCATAATTCAAATAACCTCACTGAGTATTGTGAGACTGGAGGCCAACATAGGTAAACGCCTTCCGCCCACCTCGAGCTATGCCTTATCGGCCGATACAGTTTCCGCTATCACGTCGGCCCAAACACTTCAATGACCCGATAGATTCCAAAGAAAATCGCAAAATCAATTTTACGAATGCAGGAATATAGACCAACAAAAGCAGCTCACCTACACAACTATAGGGAAAGAAATATAGGAGAATTATTTAAAGAGGGCATTATCTGCCTTTGAAACCTCGAGGTGGAGAGAGAGACGTTAAGAAGCAATGACTTCACCCCCACCACCATGCCCTGAAATGTTATGTCCTATTCTCATTTGTAAGAACCAATATCGACGATTTTTCTTTTAACCTTCATTATTAAAATGCAATAAAAAAAGGCAGCCGAGCCGAAATGGCTAGATCGCTTGCCTCTCACCGAGAAAGCCCGGTTTTAATGCCTGCCGCTGTAAGTGGGACTTGCGGCGGACGAAACTGCGCCCTAGCAGGTTTTCTCCGGGTATTCCGGTTTCCTCCGCTTTTGTTTTGAATAGTGCTTAACATCGGTTTTTAGAAGTGAGACATCACAGGAGATGCACACTGGGGATTGATAAATAAGAAAGGATTTTTTTTTTTTTTAAGGAAGGAAGCGATCCAGGCCTAAATTTAGATTGTCTTCCCGACATTTGCCATTTATGAGGACTGAGAAAAACCTGGAATAAACTTCAGTTAGGAAGGATGGTCCTAGTGGGAATCGAATCCCTAACTTCCCACTCATGAATCCGCGCTTGAGCGACCTCGACCCCCGATGGCGGTAACACGTGAGATGAAATGATAAATTGGTAAAGGAATTTTTTAAAGGAAGGAAGCGCTTCAGTCCTAAGTTTAGAGCATCTTCCCGGTGTTTGCCTTTTATGAGGACTAGGGAAAAACCTCACTCAGGGAGGACGATCCTAACGGAAATCGAATCTCAGACTTCCTGCTCACGGCCCCGTGCCTTGACGACCTCGGCACTCTCTTGTTGATTTGGTTCATTTACGGACACTAATATTTCAGGTCATTATTCAATTCAGGACGAGAAACGACCGATAAATTTTGCTCAGAGGCCTCTTCTTTCAGACTTAAGTTTCTTTTACCTGCAGTAAATGTACGACACGAGATGCGCGGTTTTACGTCCCTTCCGAAGGAAGCCATACTTAGGATTTATACGTCATAAAAATCCTATCGATACTGGCCGAGAATAAATCCGCGACCTTAGGTTTATTGTTACCACTAGACCACCAAAACCGACTCGGCCAACTGTGTCGGACCCGACTTAATGATCCCTATGTTTACAGTAAAAGGCATGCTCTCGGGCTAAACGTTATGAATGAATAAACAGTATGCGATGCAATTTTACGTCTGAGGACATTAGAAATAAATGTTGGCACAAAATATTCTTATACGACACCTTTGAGGCGAGAACCGCAAAGTAGCTTTATGTCTTAACTTCTCCAAAGCATTCCTATAGCATCTAAGAATGAAAACGCTAAAGATGAACTACGAGGAGTCCAGTGACCCTCACTTAATCTCGCCTTGGGCGGCGGACACCACGACTGGTTAAAGTAGGGCAGTAGCGGTGAAATCCATAACAAGGCCAAGTTCATCAAACCTTGACCGGTGCAGCGCTTACCCTTTCCTTTTTCTGCACTGTATTCCCTTTATACTTTCCCTGTCGTTGGTCTCTGGGAAAGACCTTCGCATTCATCTCATTTAGGTTTCAATTACTGCTGGTTTCTGTGCACCAGTTGTTCTCAACCTGGTATGAGGGCCATTCAAAAAAATTTGCAACCAGCTTATCCATTTTTGGACAACTAACGCAGCTGGAAACAATGGATTTTAAGCTGTCAAAATATGCATAAGTGCAAGTTTAAACTTGCATAGTCACTGTCGTAGTCTGTTGAGTTCAGTCCTGAGTCAATATCTGGTGAAAAATCACGAATATTTCTAAAGAAAACTTAAGTTTTCTATATTTTCACACGTTATAAGCTTGGTGAAAGAGTGACAAAAATCCACGAGAACTTGGTGGATGCTCATGGTGATCAAGTGTGTTCATTTGATACAATTGCAAGATGGATTAAATCATTTGAAGAAGACGAGAGATTTTGAAAGAAACCCTCGCTCTAGCCGGCTTCTGGAAGCTGTGAACGAGAGAATAATTCAAAGAGAGAGGAACTTGATGGAGGAAAATCGACATATTACTGTTGAAATGCTAAGTATGAAAATGGGTATTCATGTTGGCAGCTTTGACAGTATACTTATGAATATTTAAAGTTGCAAAAATCTGTGTAAAATGAGTTCCACATATTCTAACCAATGAAGAGAAGATGAGGAGAAAGGAACGCACAAGGAAACTGTTGAGCATGTTTTCACCAAAAGGTCCTAAACGTTTTGACAGATATACGCACTGGTGATGAAAGTTAGTTTTATTATTATATCATCCCAAATATAGTTCAGAACTGCGTGTGGGTAAATGAGAATGATCCAAGTCCGGTTGTTCTTCAACAAAAGACTTAGTGGTTGACTGAATGCCAGAAGGAATGACAATGAATGGAGAATTATATGGTAATTATATTTTGGGGCCTTCATTTGAAGAGCTGAGGTGACAGCGTCTAAAGACAAGAAACTTCAAGGCTGCTGCTTTTTCATGACAATGCGTCTCCTCACAGATCAGCTGCAAATTTTAGGAAACTAGTTGTGGCCAAATTGCTTGACCATTTACCCTACAGCCCTGGCCTTGCACAGTGCGACTTCTGGTTGTTTCCTCGAGTGAAATATTGCAATGCTGGAAAATCTTTTAAACGAGTGCAGAACTTTGCTCAAGCTATAAATTCAGCTCTGTTGACAATATCTCAGTTTGAGTACCGTAGCTTTTGACAACTGGGTGTGGAGAGAGATGGAGAGCACTTAAGAGGATTGTGAGGGTCAGTTTTCGAAAACAGTCAATACTGGACTTTAAGGTGAAACATGGAAACATTTTTTAAAAGTTCCTCGTAATCGCGAGCTCTGTGGTGATCACGAGCACCCGGGAATGACGCAGATTCTAAAGTTTTATACTTTTCTAACCACGATTTACCGCCACGGGTGGCCGAGGTAGTGAGCGGGAGGTCTGGGGTTCGAATACCACCAGGACCATCCTCCCTGGCTGAGGTTTTTTCCAGGTTTTCCTCAGTCCTCATAAATGGCAAAAGCCAGGTAGGTACCCTAAACGTAGGCCTGGAACCTACCTTAAAAAATCTTTTCCCAAAATCCTTTCATCTCATGTATCACCAGTGTCCATCGCCTGTGGTGCCTCAGTAGTAAAAACGGGCGTTAAACACCATTCAAAAAAAAAAAAACATGACTAAGATTATTAATGCAACGGTGTATTATAGCATAGTTTCTGTGAAATATGGTGGCTTTTGATTAAAAAATGCTTTGGAATTGCTCCTGCAATCTGTGGGTCATTGCGAGAACTTTTTAATGGCTGTGTAAATGTAAATATTCATATCGTTTCAAAAATGCATGGCGAATTTTCAAGGTTTGGTTCTTGGTATGCAGAGAAAAAAGAATTTTATATATTCTGAAAAATGAAATTTCTGTGATAATAGGACTTTAATATTTGTTAGCTTTAAGGATATATTCTGTTATTTACCTTATATAAAATGTTGAAACCGTAAGTTTAAAAATACTGTAACCAATTTCTCTTGGTAGCGTTTTGTTTGACATTATTTTTACAGCACAATTAATTTTTTTAAAAATCTTGTATTATGTGACTGTGGTCTACACATATACGTAAATTTTCCCATTGGTTTCTTCCAGCTTTTATATTAGTAAAAATCTCCGAGAATAAATAAATACAAAATGGCTGCTGCATAAGCCTGCAGTTTTCAAATAGCCAAAATAAATTTCAGCATTCTTTGTTAATTTAGTTGTTCTCTATGGTCAAAGTTCACAATTCCGGTTTCCCTTCGCCAGAAAGTAAGAAGGTAACAATACTGGGAATTTTCTCTTGCCTATAAATGAGGAAGAGGAAAACTGGCAGAAAAAAGGAACCAAAGTGGAAAATACAGTGGTCCTTTAGTATTATTTCATTCATTGAGAAGATAACCAAATTAAACCATAGCTTTTAAATGTTTAGCCGACGTAATAGCTTCTAGCTCTATCTAAGTAAAGTAAATATTGATGAAAAAAGAATATAATTTATTTTCCTTAAACCAGGATACAGAAAAGCAAGTAAGAAGAAAATAGACATGTTAGTAATAAATACTTTTATTTAACAATAAGAAAGACACGGGTACAAAGATAAAAACAAGGTGATTTAAGTACACAAGCTCATGAAACAGGTACAACAGTTACAAAGAATGGAAAGAAAAGACTAGATTTATCGAAAAATGTTAGTTTTGGTGAATCAAATTACATCTTTCAGTAAAAATAATTTTTATGCCAGAAAAAAAGCAACTAAAAACAGTTCTTTTTACAAAATGCGTTATCTGTTTAAGTATTTTGGATGATTTGTCCATAGAAACCTGTAACCTTCCTTTCGCTATATGGCATGAATAAAACGGTTTGGATCATAATATGTTATCAAATAAAGAGGGGCATTTTCACAACTTACACATTCCCGCTGGGGGTAATTACTGTGGTCCAGCTTTTGCGGAAGTCATTGTATGTCCTTGTCAAAGAAAGACTTAGCTCGTTCTTGACCTCAGCCATCTATCACAAACAAATTATGATAATTACAGATTGACATTAGAACTTATACAGGGGGCTGTGTATGAGAATGTGCATTCTTGTCATCAGTACAACGCCAGAGGGGGTGAGTTTTTGATCAAAATCGGTCATTTTTTTTTTGTGAAAATGGTTCCTTTAACCTTTGGGCGACCACAGAGAGTCAACATTTGCATGTCCCCCCCTCCTTTCGGGTTCTACAGGCATTTAAAGAACTCCGAGTGCCGTTTTAAATCACATTGTTTTCTTCTCAGTGTACGTTTTTTCTCAAAAGTTCATTTTTACAAATTTAAAATGTCCCACGGTAATAGTTCTTTTTTTAAAATGAATTAAAATTTCCCAGAATGTGTAGAAGTATCCATTGTAATATTCTATAGGACAAATACATAATTTAAAAATGTATTTTCTATGAAGAAATGATTAATTTTAAAGATTAAAATTTCTTATAGATTTAAAAAGTTATCACAGTTTACTCATCAACTTTATTTAAGGGGAACATGAAAGGCCTATCCTTGTAATGTTAAATTTACCAACTTCAGTTCCCATCTTCTCAAGGACCATCAAAGCTAATGAAATGAAACTTTTACAGTATGCGTATAATTAAACTTTTCTGATCTATTTTTCATTACAGTATCATTTATTCTGAAGCAAATTATAAATGATTTTCAATTGTTTACGTTTTTATTTTTCCCCAACGTTTTATTTTTCTACATTGTCACATTTTGTCCTAGCATAATAGCATAATAGTTCCACATCATCACAACAGTATCATGAATAAGTAGTAAAAGTTTCAAAGTGATAGCTCATGTAGAGCCTTAGAAAATGGGGAAACTTGTGAGTTCCCCCCCCCCCAATTTTTGCAGCCAAAAAATCTTTTTACAGAAAAATTAACTTTTTGAGGGAAGACCAACTAAAAACCCAACATTTAAAACAATGAATGATGTCATGGAAACAAAATGTATGAAATACAACATTTTCTATCATTCAAGATAAACTATAACGTTTTATTTTATTTTTTTTAATAGTGTTTAACGCCCGTTTTTACTACTGAAGCACCACAGGCAGTGGACACTAATGATGCATGAGATGAAATGATATATTGGGAAAGGATATTTTTAACGAAGGAAGCGTTACAGGCCTAAGTTTAGGGTAACTCCCCGGCATTTGCCATTTATGAGGACTGAGGAAAACCTGGAAAAAACCTCAGTCAGGGATGACGGTCCTGGCGGGATTCGAACCACAGACCTCCCGCTCACGAATCCGCGCCTTAACGACCTCGGCCACCCATGGCGGTGTATAACCTTCTATGGCAAATAGTTCCTGAGATATAGAATTTTAAATGGAAAAGTGCTCGCTAAATAAAAAAAAAATATTAAAATGCCACAAAAAACAAAAATATTATTTTCGACGCCCATTCCCTTTAATCCTTCTTTTAAAATGTTTTTTATACACTTTTTGTAAGAAGTTCAAGTTCAACAATTGCAAAAATGACGACAATTTTCTCAATTCATGAGCCGCGTGGAACATTTTGATTTTACGCTATATTTATGTAATAAAATTTATGAAATAATTTGTAACTCGCGAAGTATTTATTGAATCTAAATGAAATTTGGCACACATATTAAGATATTAACCTAACAGCAATGCAAATACAGTAAACGTTTCAAGAAAAGCCATAGAAAATGTGGAACTTAAAAATTCACTCCCAGGGTCGCTTTACAATCCCCGGTGTACAAAGTACAATATTTATTACAAATGCCCCCTGTCTAGGGACATGTGATTTCAAATGCACGTCATTTACGGAGCATATTGCGAATGAATCAACGTCAGACACACATAACAAGATATTTTTTCATATCAAGCTAATTCTCTCACATTATCATGGGTTTTTGTGAAAGAAACTTAGGTAGAAAAAAATTAGGACCTTAGTATACGCTCTCGAATCTACGCGATTTGTGAAAATTGGAAATTATTTTGTGATTTTTAATGGGTGTCAAAGTACCGTAAAGTTCACTGCAATAGTTACCAAAATAATGCATTTAGATATTTCTGTAAGGAAATGCAGAATTCACTGTGTCAAAAGTTACGTTTGTAAACTTCACAGAAATTTCCTCTGTATTAAGTAGAAAATGTGCTAATTTCCATACAAAGGAATGCAAAATTTGCAACCTATATCTGTTTCAGATTTTAATGATTTCAGAAATAAATTTATAGAAAATGGCGTTTAAATTCTTTCACTGTGTTTAGCACAATTTGACCAGCTTACCAGCGATGTCCTAGCATGGAAAAGTGTATTCCAGTCACTACCAAGTTTTCTACAGACTTCTACATCAGGCCTTAATGGTTGTTCATCCAACACTGCAATACATGCATTCCGCATTAGAAATCTCACAATTAGAGAAACTTGTTTTCACTGCTCCTAATATGTAAGAGGAAATACGTGCGATTTTCTTTCATCCATAAGCAGTGAGGTACTACCACAGTTTTCAGTGTAAGAAGGTTTGATGTTTAGGAAAAGTCCTCCTCTGGTTGCCTAGCAACAGGGACCTACGGTTATTATCTTCCTCTCCAAAAGAAACCTGCTAATAATGGAAAGTTTCTGTTCTCCTTTCAGGAAGAGGCGAAAAAGGAAGGCATTTGTACAGGATCCTGCCGTTATCTCAATTTTACCTTTCTCTTGATGATCTGTGAAAGGAAAATAAATTTATTTCATGGTCACTATCGATATGTAATTTACCTCAGACATGTGTTTTTCTCTTTGTTTTGCACGTGTTTCTTATTGAGTAAATTTCCTCTTTATGTTTGTCTCTGGGATACACAAATCAAAATATGTAGACAAAGATAGCCAACTGTTTCAACTTCTACTTTCCTAAAATGATAGATAACTTTATACTGGACGTTCATAAAGTTTCAATCCTTTTTCATGAAATAATGATATACATAAATGTGTTTGGCAAGTAGATATGCTATGTACACATGTTTGATCTTTCTGAAAGTACTTCCCGTTGGATGCAATGAATCTCTTCCAGCGTTTCTGCCAGTCTTCAAAGATGCGCTGAAAACCATTTTTGACTGGTTCTTCAGAATCGTCTCCGCAGCCTTCACCACTGCCTCTGCTAATGGAAAATGCAACCACGAAGCTGTAGCTTCAATTTGGGGAAAATGAAAAAAGTCACCATCGGACTAAATATGGACAATAGGGAGGGTGATGCACACACATCGTATTGTTTTTTGTGAGATATTCAGCAACAACATTTGCAAAGTGCGGCCGTGCATTATCGTAATGCGACATCCAGCTAGTTGAACGGAAATGTTTCTTTTGATATGTATGACTGACCTTGCAGAGTTTTCAGAACATATCCGTAGTATTGTCCAGCTACAGTTGTGCGTGCAGGTACAGCGTGCTGGTAAACCCTTCCTTGAATATCGAAAAAATGAGATGACCAACAGAGGTTTGCTGTTTGCTCTCAGAATCGACATGATGTAGCCAAGCCTCGTTTGAAAGAAATTCCGTATTTTCCCGTAACATCATCTACATCTGTACTGGAAGGGTATTTTCTTGGAACCCACCGTGTACAAACACCTGTCATGTACAACTTTTCAGTTACTAACGTATGGGTGGCACTCAGTGAAATTTACAAAATTTCTGAAAATGTTCTTAATAGCTTTCAAGCCGGGTTCACCTTCCTTGAAATATTTTACAATATCTTCCAAAATTCTCCAGAGCCCTTGTGTAACAATTTATAGGCCTCTATTTTGTTATAGGCGGAGCTGAATATGTCAACAATGGATAGGCTGGTTGCAAAACTTTTTGAATACCCCCCCCCCCCTATCGTTTACTTTCTGGCTCATTACAGGCTATAAAATAATGCATGTATTTTTTTCCCAGTTGCTTGTGAGTTGAGAGCAGAGAGCGGTAGAAATCGAACTGCGTTTACTCTTCGTTATGCCCTGACATATTCAATATTGTGTGGCGAGCCTTTGTTTGGAGAGGACCGTGCATCTAACATGAGTAGAGCAGCGCGTAAATGCGAAATTTCTCACAAAACTTTGAAAATTCGCTACGAAACGTATGGTATGTTTATGCAAGTTTATAGTAATGAGTATTTATCTCTATTAAAGTTCATGAGTGGTCCAAAAAATGTAAAGCAGTGATAGACGATAAAGACCATCCGATACCATCCGGCCTTGCAGGCCAAAAACTGATGATTACCGTTAAAAAATCGATTAAATTATAAGAACAACTCGTCGCCTGGGTCGCCTGAGCAGTTGCTTAGTTAGCTAAAGAAACTGTTTGACTAATTTTATTCGACAATTTTGCATGAAAAAAGTGTGCTGGAAAATATTGCTAAAAATCTTCAGCTCTGAGCAGAAGCAAACCCATTAAAAATGAACCTAGCTTTTTTACAAATGTGGTACTTGTCCCCCCCCCCCATAAGACTCAGAAACTAAGCGCAGTCCATGCAATAGAAGAGCCCAGTTCCTCAAGACAGTAAACAGCACAAATTAGCAAGCCAAATTCCAAAGCAATTTTATCGATATCCGAGGGATGATTCGCGGGGACTGGGTGCCTATACTTCGGACTGTTAATCAGGTCTTACACTGGGTGATTTAACTTTCGCGAGACCGCAGTTGGACGCAATTGATCTCGAAAGCCGGCCGGAGAGCCGGAGGAGAGGACAGTATGAGTTTAACTCTTGGAACGTGCGGTCGTATTCTTGTGTGTTGTGTGACAGTACACTAAGTATTTATTAGGCTGTGTATTAATTACATTAACATGACTCGATCCAGGTGTTCCATTCCCCAAAGAGTATTTATTTAAGATTTGTACCTGAGTACAGAACCGGCTCGTAACGTACGGAGGTCTGTTTCGAGAGAAGTCCTCTGATACTCAACTTCAAAGTCGAAGTTCGATTCACAGCTTGATAAATGCATTTAGTGAAACAGGAAGTAAATGTTCTAAAACAAACAAACAAATGCACACAGCCACGTTCACTACTCACAGAAGAAATGTTAGATGGACTTGCTCTGGAACGTTCCCTTAAAAATCACTTCGACATCTTTCTCAGCAAACGGGAAGGATATTCCTATTCCTTTATTCGAACGGCTACAAAGCTACTGAAATTAAAACCTTATAAAATTACTGTAGTGCAAGAACTTAAACCGGACTACCAGAATTAGATTTAAAAAAAGTGTAATGCTTTATTTATTTCATTTTGACTACATTAGTCTTCTCGCGATGTCTGTAGATTGTGGACTAAATACTATTGGTGTAAGTCCCTACGGATGATATAAGCAAGTCCATGTTTGAATTCTATAAACCATACACAATTCTACCGCCACACGTGGCCGAGGTCGTTAAATCGCGGACTTGTGAGCGGGAGGTCTGGGGTTCGAATCCCGCCAGGACCGTCCTCCCTCATTGAGGTTTTTTCCAGGTTTTCCTCAGTCCTCATACATGGCAAATGCCGGGGAGGTAGCCTAAACTTAGGCCTGGAACGTTTCCTTCCTTAAAAAAGTCCTTTCCGAATATATTTCATCTCATGCATCATCAGTATCCATCGCCTGTAGTGCCTCTGTAGCAAAAACCGGCGTTAAACACTATTCATACACAATTCTTGCTTCATCTTTCAAATTATTTAAGCTTTTGGATGCATTTTTTGGAGTATATGAATCAAAATCAAAGTCTAATATACTTTTGGGATTAATTGGATAGATTGTTTAGTAAAAAATATGCAGCGGCTAAACTATAAAATACTTTTTGGAGTGTCTTGGAAATCGAATTGCACAGTTACACCATCCATCAAAGACAATCTAGCGTATTGTTATGCCTACAATCAGTTTGCTGAAACATTCAGCAACCTGTATTTTCCTGTTTCTGCTACAAAAATAATTAGAGTAAATCAAACTTGAGTCAAACCTATATTGTGCATGCCTTTGCTAATGAGATACAGGTTTTTATGAACTTTCATAGAATTTACCTTATTTATGCACGTGTGTATCGTGAAAGGCATGAGCACAGTTTTTTTTTTAAAGGAAAAACAGAACTGCGGAGAAAAACTTGTTAATTCACTCTCAAGAAATTAAAAACTGGTTAGTCTTCTTGTCAGGAGAGAGTCCAGCAGTCAAGTCTTGTTAGTGAAAGAGTAGAAGATAAGAGATAGGCGTTTAACTGCTACCCAAAGTGCCACTGTGGATACCAATATCCTGCAAGAATTCATAACAATCATTAGTAACCCGTGTTTCCAAGTCAACACAATTACCTGTTACATATAAACACGCGAGCTTGTCGGCAATGTTTTACCTATTTCCCAACAAAACAGTTACACGTTCTTTTCAAAAGTTCAAAGACACCATGACATTTTAAAATATTTATATACTGGTTGATATTATAGTTTCCTTAAATTAGGTACTAGTCGTATCATGAATTCAATCGCGAACTTGGCAGCTCGCGAAGCATAAAGCCAAGGTACACAACTTTACTGCTGCTATTGCTGAATATACTTCGCAAGCTTCTAGATTATTAATATGTGTCTGTTTGAACATTCACAACAAAAATATATACTGAACAAGAGAGACAGAGTGATTTCTTCCCACAGCTTCCTTGATAGTTACCCGTCTGTACATTGAATATTTGTAAACAGCAGCGTTTAGTTTCAATAATTTCCATAGGCTGCAGCATCGTTCCGTCTGTATTATAGATCAAGACCGACAAATGTACCAGACCCCAATATGGAAAAAAAACGGCAAATGTGATACTTTTACGCAGTATTATGTTTATAAGGTGACATTATTTATCATTAGAAAAAAAGTCAAGGGTTTTCAAAAGGCTGAAATTGTTTACAAGCAACATTTCTCATGTATAAAAACGAAATATAAAATAATATGCTTACAAACTTCTCACAGGTAAGCACAACTATTTATAAAATACATGAATTTCCAAATAACTGGACACTTTAAAACTAATCGACACAGATGGAACAGCACCATCGTCTATTTTAAGGAAAAGGACATAGTCTTCCTTGGCAGTAGTTACAAACCAAACGGGTGTACCTGTCTTGTCTTAACCTCGCTTACTCACACCATTCATCAAAACTCTTTTTATCTTGCTCCAAAAACCTGCTTCATGCGTTCTTCCGAACCTTTCCTTTCGTTGCTAACCGTTCGTTGTCACATAAGATGGCAGATTAAGGAAAATCGCGCAAAGAAAATGTCCTTACTAACCACAAATTTTAGTATGAAAGTACAATACACGCTAATAAATTCATCATTAACTTCAAAACTTGCATGGCGCATTTCTTTACCCACTGCTCCTTTAATTATTATTATTTAGAAAACATAAATATGGTATAATGCGGAGCGCTACCACAATTAAAACATACAAGAGCAACCCATGTTGTACTAAACACTTTCATTTGCACAAGTTCCTGGTGTGATTTCACTAAATTAATATTAATTTAATAAAAAACAAAATGCTGTTGTTTATTTACTTCCAACTGTAATAGATCACGTAATTGCAAAGAACCAAATAAACAAATCCACGTATTTAATAGCAGCAATACGAACGATTTCACTACGAATACCTATCTCTGCGTAATCTCATTTGCAAACAAGTCGAAACATGATATAACACCAGGCTCACTAAAAATCTCATCTCGATCCTAAACCCGCTTCATACGGTACTTTTTTTTTATTTTCAAATCTTACCTTTCTTTCCTAGCCCACACTGTCACTAGGATGGTATATTAGAGAAATTTGCTGGGAAAATGTTCTCCCTAATCGCAAAGTTTGGAAGGAATCGTTTAATACAAGTATAGCTTCACCATAACTTCAAAATTTGCATGATGCATGCTCTTTAGCCACTCCTCCTTTAATCACCACTATTTAAGAAATGTAAATATTTTATCATGCCGCGCACTGCCATAATAAAGACATACAAGAGCAACCCATGTTGTAACAAAGTAGTGCAATTAACACACGGAGCACATATTGCACCATTTTGTTTACTATCGATACCTACACTGGGGTCTGGTAAATATAGTCGATCTTGTGTAGATCCTGCTTGTATTTTGCATACCACAAAACGAAGGTGAGGCGAGAAGAACAGTGTGGAGCGATAAAATTCTGTATTCGCTTAAAGCATATTGCATCAAAAACTTATGAAAAGCTGCAGCAAGCTTACGATGAAGATGCACTACCTCGCGTTTAGGTGATTCAAGGACTTAAAAGAAGGACGATTTTATGTCATTAAACCAGTGGGTCTGGTGTTCCGGCCTCTGCTATAATAGAAGTCAACATCAATAAAGCTGCTGTGATTGTCTCTTAATCCAATTAATTCATGAATTAATTCACTAGCCTGCCATTCAGCAACAACTGACTACTAACGAACCATTGCTGGATAGTGTCGGCTGGAGAGCATTGCTAGTGTGAATGCAGTTACATTGTAAAAACGTCGTAGATTATTGAGGATTATTATCACCGGTGTACAATTTTTGCTGAATGAAAACTGTTCATATTTTCTGATTCCTTACCACATGGAATCTCTCAAACCAGCCTTAGTTTTGTGTCACTGGTTCGATATTTAATACACTTTTCACTTTGTAAATCGGACAATATGGCTAAATCATTTTAAAAAATTGGCCACAAAGGAGCAATTAAAATTGATATCTCCTTCTAATGTCCTTTTATTATTCCCTATTAAGTTAGGCCTGGTGAAGCAATTTGTTACTGCTTTGAATAAGGATGGTGATGGTTTCAACTTTCTTGTTACAAAGTTTCCACAGAAAACTGAAGCTAAGATAGCAGCAGGTGTTTTCGATGGATCCCAGATTCGTGAGCTTATGCAGGATGATATTTTTCCTCAGTGGATGTCTGAGTTAGAGAAGTCAGTATGGTTGGCAATACCAAACGAAAATATATATATATATATATATATATATATATATATATATATATAGGAGCAGATCTTCTTAGCAACAAGAAATCTGAGAACTGTAAATAAATTGTGGAGGAAATGTTACAACCTTTTAGAAATCTAGGGTGTATGCTATGAGTAAAGAACAAGGTGAAAGACATTAAAATAATGGAAACCTGCTATCAAGGCCATTGGGGTGTGCCAATGATGGTCGATTACTGTTGGTGTTTGAAAAGGGACACTAATGAAGGACATATCACACCTTCGAAAAAAAAATTAAATTTTCTTCTCCCTTATAATGGGAGGGGGAAAAATTGAAAATTCATTATTATTGACATACAACTCTCTTTTTTCAGTATATTCATTAATATTAAAGTTAAAATGAAACCTATAGAAACAGTTTTATCTCAGCTACCTGTCTTAAAGTTTAATAGTTCATAAAAAATATAAGTACGTTATTACATTGAATGTAATTTTGTTTAAAAAACTTAGCTCGATAGATTAAAACTGAAAACATTTGAATTCAGGGCATTCATATTAATATATGTATAGGTGGAAAAATAAGAAAACAAGAAAAAAATGTTTATAGACAAGTGATAGAAGCCACAGTCACAACACAAAGTTGGCTGAGAGAAAAGCTGCAAGGTAGCAGGTTATGACACCAAGAACGAAAATAAAATGAAATATGTCTGAATATTGCGGGAGGGAGGATATAGTGTAGTGCTTATTGAGCGCTCCTCGTACTTTCTCGTTGTTAATTTAAGTCTCTGAATATTGTGAGAATTCTTACAATCACTTTCAGAACCACACATAATGATATACTTACGGGCAGTACTCCTGGAATCTCTGGCATGGTTGAAGGGCGCTCCATAGAAGCTATTAGGACCTGTAGGGACTCCGTAACTGGTACTGGGGGGTGCTGGCGGCGGGCCTCCATAAGCTGACGCTGTGGAAAATACTCCCCCATAACCTGTAATCCGTCAAGCAATCAGTGACAACCAGTGACAAATCGAATCGTTTTAAGTTCAAACGGCATATAACACAGTTCTCTTACCCGAGCTTATGGAGGGTCCCGACGCGTAACCTGCCGACGGGGCACTGCCAGGATGATGCGCCGGTGCACTGTGTGAACCATCCAGGCCCAGCGCCGAGCTGGCTATATGTTTGCCTAGGTTGCTGATCTGTTCGCCCTTGGAGGATACCAGGCGAGCCTTGGCGCCGAGAAGGTTGCCCTTTGCCTTGATAATGTGACCCTTAAGGATGATGATGCCGCCTTTTATCGCCTTCACTGCTTGCAGCAAAGTGTTGAGTAACGCTTTCTTGTATTCCCAAAAGGTGAACTGCTTAGTCTCCTAAAAAAAGCAACAAAGCTTCAGACATATTCTGCAACTAGAAAGTCGCTTAGAAGAAGATCTGCGGGTAATCAGTTGAAAGGAACAATACAGTCCTTGACCCTCCATACAGGTTTAGATTGTTATGTCATCAGAAGCGACTGACACCGTTTGAAACTCTATTGCTGAGATATAAATGTCAAATGAACAAACAAAAGACAGATTCATGACACTTCAAGCTATTTAACAACGGAATTCGAATCTATTTTCATAATTGACGGTAAAGATTGATAGTATAATCTCTAGGTCAGATTATCGTGGACATTTTTATGCACAAATAAGTGATTATCTATGGGTAAGGAGTAAGAGCTAGCTATAGTTTCAACCTATAACTCGTCAATAATCACAAATGTGTCATGAATGTCTATTATTCTGCTCGCAAATGTTTTAATTAAGGCTGTAAGGTTGAGACGACCCAAAATGAATGTGTTGGCTCGTATGTGTTACTTTTTACTGATAAAATGAAATACAACAGAGGCATTAATTCTGGACACTTTAGATAATTAGGCCTTTAATTTTAATTGAAAATTATACTTTTATTAAAGTCAAATTGTCAGGGAAACTAGACAACATGTCTTAATGTTCAATATTTCAAAAGTGATCAAGCTAAGTTACAGTTACTACTTATCAAAACAACAGTTGTGAATGGTACATTTTCGACAAATTCATGTGGATATTGCAACTGCTTTGTGTTAATATTATGTTGGATATCCTTTTGATTTGATTACTATCTCGATTCTTCGTGGCATTGAGTCCACCAAACAATGGAAATCCTCTGGTGTTATCACTCTGAACCATGATTGAACGATGTCCTCTAGCAGCTCCCTCTTGTTTCTAGGATTCTGACATGACACCAAAACTTTCAGTCTTGAACACAAGATTTCAATTGGGTTGAGTCAGGACTGTTCCCTGGCCAAGGAAGGGCAGCAACATGATGGTCCTTAAACCATTTCTGATTGATTCGAGCGGTTTGACACTTTGCGACATCCTGCTGGAAGATGCACAGCTGACTGTCATCCCAAAGAAATCATGAATAGTAGGCAGCAGTTTTAAGTTTTAAGACCTCTTCTTGGCATTTTTTGGCATTAATGTTGCCATCTAACATTGCTAGGTGCCAGACACCATGCTTTTCTTGAAAGAATGCCTCATAGTGGCGGTGATGCACGGGTAACAAGTTCTCACCTGTTTGGCGATGCACAAACGTGATGCCATCTCTTCCAAAGATGTTGATCTTCATTCATCACTCCAAATGACTTTATCCCAGTCTTTTTAGTCCAATTTATTTGTGCTAAAGCCCACCTCACAGGCTTTTGCCTTTTAGTTGAGACAAGCCTTCTTTCTTGGAGTCCTTGCTCATAGGCAATTTCGCAAAGTTTTTATCTGGTTGTTTAGTCAGAGACTTGTAGCCCAGAAGTTCTCAATTTGGCATTTATACTTTTTGCCATACGTCAGCGATCTTGATCGCCTGTGGTGCCTCTGTAGCAAAAACGGGCGTTAAACAATATTCATTCATTATTTTCAGCGATCTTGTAGAAAAATGCGACAATCTTGAGAAGTTATTTTGGTTTTATACCACTTCTTGGAGACGATCTTGTGCTCCCAGTTACGAACTTTTCCAATGCCTGATTTTGTAGCACTACCATCCAACCTTTTCGCGTTTCTTCATAGGAATAACCCTCTTTACAAAATGTTAGTACCTTACTCCTTTTACTTGGTGAACAATCAGTACATTTTGTCTTGGGAGCCATTATTTCAAATTACAGGATCACTTTTCAACTCTCTTCGAAAGATATTCACTTCACAAAAGTTAGTTGCTGACTGTTGTACAACTAGGATAATCATACTTGACTTCGGTACTGAGAGAATACAGTAATCGAACACAAGAGCACTGTTGGTTCAAATTACATATTTACAGAATAGTTATGTTAATTATACGTGTTTCTAATATCTACGCAGAATGTAGCACGTTCCACTTCTTAAAGATAATAAATATGGTACAGAAACATTATAGACAAAATAATAACGCCATCTGTTGATTTAGCACAACATAATCTTAGTATGTCTTGTAGGATTTAAAAAGGATAAACATTTTCCGAAAAGTATCCAGAATTAATATCACTACTTTATTTCTCTATTTGAACTAGTGCACTATCTGTAAAGCACTTTAACTGCTCAACAACACGATCGAAAGTACAGCCTATATTCCGTAAAAGCAGTAGTAATTTTCCAAGTCACTGTCCGAGAGAAGTGAAAGGGGTGTTCAATGGAATTTCCGTTATTGTGAAGGCTAGTTTGGTCACAGCCTATTTCAATGTCGACCTCTTCTGCAATTTTGTAGTACCTCAAGCCCATTAAGAAGGCTCAGGATGCAAATAATATCAATTTAAATGTATTATTTTGCTATTTTAGTTGCATTGTAGTAAAATGGAGGGATGTAATTATTATTTAACTACTCATTCCTAAATTTCCTAATCGAAATTTAGTCCCGGCCATAAAACTCTTCATATATGTTTTCTACGTAATATTTATGTGCAGCGGAACGGCGCGGTATCTTATGTTTTGCGTGAAGAGACACGTAATATTGGGAGTCTCAAGTGACCTCTTGAATCAGCATTGTCTAATTTTGCAATTGAGGTAACGTGTGCTGCTATCGATGAATGATCATTTGAGCAAAAGGGGATACTTTTGACAACTGATTGTTGCTAAACATTTGAAATACATTAAAAAATCCCCAGGTGAAAAATATTAAATTATACTGCAGTTACTGAACTAAAAGCCTGTAACAGTACAAGGCAATACGATAGAGAAGGTACACAACAGGAAGTAGATAAACACCATCAATCGTAATAGAAATTGAATAAAAGGATTTTTAGCTGTAATTCAGTCTTTGCCATGTTCCAAACTAGGGGAGAAGGGAATTAAAATAGAAAAAATGAAAAGTTTAATATCAAAGAATATAGTTTATTTACTGCACTATTTGTTGTGTTTGTGTAGAACCTTGGTACAATTAAATGTATGCTCGAAACTATCCGACTTTAGGCCTGGATTAAAAAAAATAATAATTGCGTGCATGTCAGATTTCAATTTCTTATCCTCTTTGTAACTTTCTTACACTTAGTTCATTGATTGTATTATCACTGAAAGGATTTCTGGAATGGCGAGTTTTGGGATGGCTTCAACTGCACCATCAGGTTTTGTATGATGTCACACTTCCAGATCTTATTATAGTCTCGGTCTTTAGGAGTTTAAGACCCTCTTTTGTGCATTCCAGACTGTCCTGCTAGCACATCTTGAGCATAAAATTTTCCGCCATACATCTGTTATAATCATGATGAGCTGAGACTGTACTGTACCGATTGCATATTTCGTCACCAATTCTCCAAATGTCAAAAAACTTACCTCATATTATATCACTTCAATCTTTGGATCCTATTCTAATAGTATTTAACGTCCTTTTAGCCATTGGGGCATCACAGGCGGCGTCCACCGATGATACAGGAGATGAAAATGATAAACTGGGAAAGGCTTTGGAAGGAAGGAAGGAAGGAAGGAAGGAAGGAAGGAAGGAAGGAAGGAAGGAAGGAAGGAAGGAAGGATTTCTGGCCTAAGTTTAGAGTACATGTCCGGCATTTGCCATTTATGAGTACTGAGGAAATCCTGGAAAAAAACCTCAAGTCAGAGAGGACGATGGGGATCGAAACTCAGACGACGCGCTCACTAGTTCGCGCCTTAAGGACCTCGACCACCCGTGGCGGTGAATCCTATAATGAGCTTAGCCAACTCTAAAAGAGTTAGTCTAAGTCTAGGATGTAGATTTCGTTGCAAATTATATAAATTATGCACATTTGATGAAATTAACACATTCCTCATATTTACAAAATTTAACCCTGGGGTAGAGTTTTTTCAGAGATTGTCATTTTTACATAGAGTACATTAAAATGTCATTCTAGAAAAATACATATTAATTGTAATTTAATTTATTTACAACTAGAATGTTTACAAAATTTTCTCCTACTCGGTGATAAGCAATTTCTGACATTCCTACCTTCAAAACCGGTTTCAGCACCTAACCCACGTTGCTAAGATTTGACTTTGGGGTGTGTACTTACCCTGGTGGTTAAGTGAACGTAACTATACGCTCGGCGCGCGGTCAGTGCTGCCACCCGAATTTGCTTCCCTAGAGAAATTCCGGCTAAAACTGGCTGCGGATAACTTCTCAATGATTCTTTAGTATTTACATTTAGTATATTTATAAAACAGAAGCATTTCAATGGAGAAAAATTATTACGCTTATTTTTTGATTGTATGAAATCCTCCTCTGTATAGAAGGTGTGAGTGATAAGGTATCTTTTTAATGCTAACCTGAACTTATTTTTAGTAGTTTGTAGTTCTGTTATGAATGATGTAAGTGAATTAATTAACACTATACTATTGCAGAAACACACTTTTGAGTGCCTACACTTGTTACTTAGTCTAAGAAGCCTTGCCTATGTCTGGTTTTTTGCAGTGTACATCTGAGTTTTTATGAATACTTCTAAGTTATCAACTACAAATAAAAGCTCAGGTAGAATGTACTTACAAACTAATAATAAAATTACAAAATATTTTGAATGGTTTACAACGAATTAGTCGTTTTGCCCCTGCATTATTCTTATTACTCTCTTTAGTATATGAAATCATTTTTTAGTTTTTATTGAATTTCACCAGAACATTATTCCATAAGTAATTAAGGAATGGAAGAAAGCATAATATACTGTTTTTAGGACGCTTTTATTTATAAAAATAATTAATGATGTGCTTGTTTGGGTAAGATGTAATCAATATGGTCTTTCCTTTTCATATTATGATCAATCATAAGATCAAGAAATTTTATGTTACTAGATTTCATGCTATCATTGCCTTCATGTTGTATCTTTAGGTTTGCAACATTTTTATTTTTCATTGAAATTAAGGTATTTAATTTTTTTAAAGTATATATAATTTTTTTTTTGTTCTCAAACCAGTTATTTAGTGTACTGTAACAGTGGATAAACCTGAGACGTGACTGATTTTGTGTTCTCTAATGATAATACTAGTATCGTTGGTAAGCAATTTGGATAAGTATGTTTATTTATTACTTAGAAGATATCATTGATACATAGAAAAATAATAATGAACCTAAAATAAAAAGTTTAGAAACGCCATACTTTATTACGACATTCCAAGTATGTATTGAAATTATCTGAAGAAATTATTATAACAATCAAACTACTAATCAAAGAATGCGATTCCGAGAGACAGTTGCATTTCGGTTTGTTGATGGTCATCCGGAACGTGACCACTATTAGTTAATAAGCATTCGTCTTGAACGGATTAAAACGAGCTTTAAGTTATGTATTCCATTGTATCATTGCCAGAAACCTGCTGAATCTCACAAATATTTGAGTTTTCTGTCAAAACTTGATACAGTACCGCGTAGTGTGTTATCACACCAACTTCCACGTCGGCCTCTTGAAAATGAATCATGCACAAAATACCAATTGTGCGCATAAAATTTTCTTCCTCTATTATGCACAGTTTGCCTTCCTGCAGTTATTATTTTAATTGGATATTTTTAAGCACCTTTTTGATTCTATTTCTACACCAAACAAAAATACTCACCGGAGGGGGATGGTGGTTGGACGATGCCGAGAGGCTTCCCGAAGCGGCTGCTATGGACTGAATCTTGCTGCTGATAGCACTGCCGATTAGACCCACTATGTCGCCAGATCCGGACCTCTTTACTCGATTCGTCTCCTCAGGAACAACACCCGCGTTGACGAACACTATCGCCGCTGACAAGCACACTGCTGCCGTGTGCCACTGTTAACATTTCAATATATATAGCATATCATTTTTCTACTAAACACCTTTTAGAGCAAACTCACACTGCAATAATAGCACAGTAGTAGCCCAGGTCATAGAAGTTGTCATAGGAATCGGCTATATGTTTTATATAAGTTTGTAAGCGTGCGACATAGAAGAAGAGTTCTATAAGTTCTCGACGTGACCAAGGAAACATAAGATTTAAATATACATATACATTTCCCTACACTCATCTTGTAAATCAATACATTTAGTTCAATGACTTTCCAGCGTTTTAATGCCCTCAGTAAAATAAGATTTGTCCAACTGTGAGTGAAAAATATGTCTGTTTCAGTTTCAACCGTGAATCTTCGTCCACACAGCCATTTTTTCAGCTTTGGGAACAAATCACTAGGAGACAAATCCGGCGAATATGGCAGATGTGGAAGTATTCATAAGCGAAGGCCATGCACTTTTGCAGCAACATTCCAAACGTAAGTTTTTTTTTTTTTTTTGAGTAGTGTTTAACGCCCGTTTTTACTACTGAGGCACCACAGGCGGTTCAAACGTAAGTGAAGGCCCATTATCGTGATTAAAGAGAACTTATTTTTTAGTAATGTGTGGATGTTTAGCCTAAATAGAATCCTTCAATTGGTCTAGTAGTGAAACATAATACTCCCCGGTAATAGTTCTGCCCTCCTGGAGATAGTTGACGAGATCCACTCCATAAGAATTCCAGAAAATCTAGTCCCAGACTTTTCCTGTCACTATAAAACGTCTGAGAAACTCACTAGAATTAGTTTAAACAAATCTAAACATTCTTGAGCAATGTCCTTTCGAATGCGTTTTTGGTCCATTGTTAACAAAAGCGGCACTCATCGAGAGGAAAGCTTTCTCATACCCAAAACTTCATGTAAAATGTAGTGGATACGACCTATCGAGATCTTTGCAATGTCAGCTATGCGGCATTGTGGATTTTTGTCACGGTTTCGTAGGTCGTAGCAATTTTGTGACACCCTGAGCACTCGTCATCTTGGTGTATGACCACGCTTAAATTCAGCAGCCCACATTTTAACGGTCGAAAACGAAGGAAAAGAATGCTTTAATGTATAATCGAACTCTTTTGTGTTTCTGTTGCGAGTAAACCGTTCAAAAAGAAGTAATTTAACTCAGCTATATTCCAGCCTTATCCATTTTTTAGAAAATGTTAACATTAGTGTGTTTACACGATCGTCAGAAACAAGTGACTGCACTTATGCTTTTGAAAGTTTACAGCGCGCCATCTAAATGATGATACTTAACAACTATCATAGTAATTTGCCATCTTCACGACATCTTTGAATGAGGCCGAAAACTTTTATAACACCCCTCGTAAAGTCATAGCCAAAAGATTTTCCTTTAGGGCATGTGCACCGGAAGGATATACATTATTATCACGTGTCGAATGAAAAGCTGATAAAGGTGCCTGAGCACAACCACATGCAAATACTGCACTAAGGCTGGATTTGTATTTACATTCTAGGGAAGAAGGAGACATAGCAAAAGATGGTAGTTTGTCCCTATACCTTCAGTGCGGACACCCTCGGGAGGAAGGGATGATGTGAGGAGTATTCCAGTATGGTTACCACTACACTACCAGGAGGGACAGATTTGTCTTGATGTCAGTTAACAGAAGGTGGCAGTGATCGAAATGTGGCATAATTAATGTTAATACATTTTGTTAATCATATTGAATTTCAAGGAATGGAAAATTGCCCAATTATACACCGAAATATTTTACAAACGATTCTAAAAGCCAGACCACGGGACAGAAGCATTTCCAAAGCGCAAGTCACTATTACATCGCACCCGTCCAACTCTCCAGGCACTTTTGACCCTGTAACAGAACCAATTTGGGGAAAGTAAAGACCCATCACAAAATTCGCCTAAGCTACCAAGGAAAACCACGAAAATAATCAGGTCAATTTGGCCGCCCCCAAGGGATTTGAACCCTGGATCTCCCGAATGCGATTCTCAAGCGTTACCGCCCTGAGTCACCCTTTCGGTGCTGTGCCTGGAAGAAGCGATCCCGCTGTTGAAAAGTTTGCATGGAAAAAAGAATTGGGGGGGGGGGGGAAGGGTACTGAACAGACTTCTGCCTTTGCATTCGTTTTTCCCTAAGTTATATTTTTCTTATAAACTTTTCTTTTCTTTTCCTCGGTTTCTACTTGACCTAGAGCTTTCAAATGTACAGGAATTGTTCTTTAGGTATCTCTGCATAGTTTAACATGCCATTTACCCCCCCCCAATCATAAAAAATATGGGTCGTAATGTATGTACAAAGATGTAAAAATATTTGGGTTCAAAGAATTTTTTTTTTTTGAAAAAGTAAAAATTGGTTTAGCCAAAAAAAAAAAAGCTCATATTAAAGCGAAGACATAATATATAACTATACCATAAACTGAAGAACCTATTCCCAATATATCGTAAGAAAACTAAATTTCTATAATTTAACATTCCTAGGATAGGGCATATCGAGTACTCTTAAATCGCAATGCCTGTACTGAAATAACTTTTATTTTAAATAAGTAAATATACGCACTGGCAAGTTTTGAAATGAATGTCCTTTATGTACAATTGACCTCAATAGGAATAATTATTGAATTTAAAATTTCTCTTACGGAAAATATAAGATTTTGGGAAATTTAATTCACATTTTGTCAACACTGTAAGTGGTACCTCATTAAAAGCATTTAGTAGAGCACTTGATGTGAAATGTGATTTTGCGATAAGATCTCCACAGCTATTTGTTCCTTAATCAGTCAATTACTCTATCAGTAATATTCCAAATTTACCCGAATACCAGGATCACTTTGCCTGCAATTCGTGAACAGTGACCTCGTATGCTTTAGGGGTTAAATTCACTAAATTTCAGAAGATGACAATGCCAGACATGCAGAACATTTGCAACATATGGCACGTAATTATTTTCATTCGATTATAGTTGTGATTGCGAGAAATTAAATCAATTGCGCGGATATTACCAGGGTAAGTAATTAACTAAGTTACAATTTAATTTGGAACTTAAACAGTAAGAGTACTGATTTGAAAATACTTTAATTTCTTAACTTAATTTGCATGTAGATTGAGGAACTTGTCACGTCGTTTCACAAGCCCCTGAAATCCAGCAATGAAAAATTTTGGGGGGGCTGCAGCCGGAACCAGGCAATGACTTCCCTTTCTACAGCTTCATCGTCGGGAAAATGTTCATCCGAAAGATGATGTTTAAGAGAGCAGAGCAAATGAAAGTCGCTTGAAGCAAGGTCGGGGCTATTGGGAGGATGCTCAAATACTTCCCACTTAAAATTTCGCAGCGTCTCACGTGTCTTGTTGGTAGTATGAGGTCGTGCATTGTCATGCAAGAGCAACACGCCTTTGGGCAAGAGTCCTGGTCGCTTCCGTTGAGTGGCCTTACGAAGTTTCCTACGTATGTTACAGTTGACGTCGGCATTTACGATTTCTATACATTGAGGTTGAAATGCGGTGAGCAGTAGTCTTCGTGATCCCAGAAGACTGTGAGCATCTATTTAAATGTTTTTTCTCGCAGGAGGAGCAGGCATTGCATTGACGCACGCTTTGTCTCGGGCTGGTAATGGTGAACCCAAGACTCAACACCTGTGACAATTCATAGCGTGTTCTTCATGGTGTAGCGATTGAGTTGCTGAAATGGCAGATCCATTCAGCATGCGCGGCACCCATCGTGCACAGACTATGTTAAAACCTAACCTTATAAAGCAAGCCATGCCATATGAACAACTAATAGCAGCGACTATAGAGTCAATAGTTACACCTCGGACTAACTCTTTAACTCGTAAATATGCCTCTGTGGCAATCTCCGTTAGCCGGCCAACATGTTCACCCTTGCACCCAATTGTTAACACTTTGACGTGACAGGCTCCTCTCACTGTAGATTGGAAGCATTTTTTATGAATATTCTTTAATTGCATGCCTTTAGCCCACAAATCGCACTACGGAGCACACTATGCAACTGCTGTTTCGCTATTGTAATCATCGATTGTCACCAATCTCCACCAGACTAATGCTGCCATCTAGTGGCAATATCCTAAGGTGCCTCATTCAAACATGTACTCTGTAGCCTACCTAATGACCTACCCTCATATATCCGCTTCTCAGGCTGACTGCCGAACCGCCAGCTGCCGCGAACTCTGAAGTACCCGATATTACACTTTTAAAAGGGATATTATTTTCTTTCTCTACAATGTATGAAAGAGAGGTAGAGGGAGGAAAAGGAAGTAAATGAAGAGTGTTGGAGCAATGAAATCAGAAAAATTCAAGGGACTCGAGGAAAACCCAAAATTCGATTTTATTGGTTACAAATTCCACTCTCCCATCAATGAGATCGAAGCCAGGTACACTATAGTAGTAAACTCTACGTAAGTAATATAAGTTGTTTAGCACTGCATCTGGTATTTAACTCACTTTAGTCAACAGCACAGCAGCAGTAGTGAAAGTATACTCCAATGCTTATTCAAAGAAAGGAATTTCCATTCGTCCCCAACAAGGTCGTGTACAGCTGATGTCGCAATGTCCAGTTTCCCTGGTTTAGCTTCTTTGAATATGGGTCAGAACAGCTTCTTTTCAACACGACAACCTTGCTCACAATGATACACATGCTGCAACTAATGGGGATGGTTATGTCAACAGTCTAATGACTGGTTTTGTCAAGAGTTGCTTAGTAACCTCTTCGATGTATACGTCACAAACATATCTTAAATTAACATCAATCATAACTTGCCAGATAAGAAATCTTCTTAATAAGTCTCTGCAGCTCTGACAACAAGATGATATAATAGGATGCACGTTTTCTCGCCAAAAAACAATATAACATCATCAGTATCAAATATGCTGAGACAACTACTAAATATGTTGGATGCAAATCCATCTTCCATTCAGCAATGAGTGAGACACTAACAATTAAAATGCATTATTTTGTCACTAACAATTAATCTCGGAAAAATAGTCGTCGCTTGCAGTATCGTTATATAGTGCAGAAAATAGTTCTCACATTCCTGTGAATAATTGTAAGTATAAAAGCATAAATAAATTTGCGCGAAGGAGTCAAAATTGCATACAGAATACTAGGTAAAGTCATTAATTAACAGGATTTTTACTAATTTTTATACGTGAGTATTTACAGAAATTGCTTGTGCCTTGTGCAGGGACGTTATTTGAGTTAGCGCGGCTGCTACCGAAAAAGGGAGACAGGAGCCGCCGCATGTAAAGTTAATATTTTTATTCCAGTATTTATGTTTCTACTGTAAGAATAAATCAATACAATATTTATAACCAGTGATAATAATCGAACTGTATATTATATGTTGAAAACGATGTCCCTTAGTGGCAATACATTGCTGGCATGTGCATGAAAAACTCCTGTAATATATCTAACTTTTTTCCGTAAGAACACGGCGGTTTGGAACACGTTTGTTGTCATTGAGAGATCCTGTTTTTCTCTCGAACTTTTTAACAAGTTGGTGAATAGTTCATCTACCTGGAATACGTTTACAAGGACATTTCATGCACACGTTTATACGTAATGAAAAAATTGGATTACATACAACTTGATAAAGCCTCCCTCAAAGTAGCTACAAGCGGATACCTGCACATGCAATATAGACCTTGGCGATCGGTTTTTTCAAGATCGCAACCACCCTGTGCCAGCTCGTAACTGAAATAATATTACTGCATTTAGACATGGACATTTATGGGGTCAGACGTTTGAACATAACGAGTTAATGGAGGAATTGAAGACCACACCAATAAAAAGTTATTTTCTTTCAAATGCATCCGCAAGTAAGTCGAAGATTCGTTATATGAATTCTGGCCGTGACCCCGAATTTAATGTAATTTTTGTATAGTTTACCAAATATTGTTAGATATATTGTATAGGCTACTAACTGTCATTCCTTTCGGTTCTTCGTAAGGTAATGTGGTCGGAAAAGGGGGGAAACTGTTTCTCTGTGGACGCCCTCGTAAAAGGATTTGCTTTTCAGACACAGGAATTAATACTGAAAATTCTGAAGAGAAGGGAAAACCTCATTCTTCAAAAGAGGTCTTATCATTTAGCGATTTAAACTGCACGCAGATTAAGGTGAAAGCTCTTTCTTAATTGCAAAACACAACTTCAAAGTGTAATGAGCATAAAAGAATATGTTGCCATAGCAAATGCGAGAGTGCATCGCACGAAAGTGATCTTCCCGGATTATAAGATGTGAAAATGATTCTGTTCTTGCAGAAGCAGGTAAACTAAGCTATGTCAGCCATTAGAAAAACATAAGCATACAGTTCCCGTCAAAATATAAATAATCCTGCACAGTATTCTTTTTTTCTTCTTCTTCTTCTTCTTTCAGATATTTCAGTGCCAAGAAGCAAAGTAAATAATCTTCATTTTGAAGAATCTTACACTAGGAGAAACATTTTTGAGATTTTCTTGTAACAAAAAGTTCATAAAATATTGTTTGAATATGTAAAATTAACACCAGAAAATAAAAGTTACATAATAGCTTCACTTTAAAGTAGCTTCGAAACAAGATACAACATTTTTTACATAAATTTTGCTATTTTTTCAACACCGATGTGGCTTTTGCAGTATTTGTCCCTAATTTGAGGAATAATATCAGGTCGAGGCAATCGGGACACCAGGTTCAAATCCCTTTGATTTTTTTATTTTTATTTTTAATATTTCCCCTGGTCGCTTAGGCGAATGCTGGTATGTATCTTTCCTTTCGAGGAATTTTCCGCTCTCCCATTTCATATTATTTTATTTTAGTTCTGTTGCAAGGTCGAAAGTGTCAGGCGAGGTGTGCTGGTGCAGTGCGACAGTAGCTTGCGCTTGGGAAATGTTTCTGCCCCGGCGTCTAATATGAAAGCGAACCATCTGAGAGGTTGGAACTCCTTGAAGGGGGATGGATGGGTGGATGGATGGATGGATGGATGGATGGATGGATGGATGGATGGATGGATGGATGGATGGATGGATGGATGGATGGATGGTCCAGGCCTCCAGCGAGGAACCTTCGGGTGGATGAAAGAGGACAGTGATTCCGCTTCCATTCCAGAAGCCGAAGCAGAAATCTTTCCAAGGTGCAAGTCAGCGTACTTCGACCTGGGACTTTCGACCCTGTAACAAAACCAACGGAATTAAAGGAATTGAATAGGAGAGGTGAAAATTCATCGCCTTATTGACAAGGGCAAATCATGAAAAATCCCAAGATTAAGAGAGCCGACCCAACCTCGAACTGGGGCCTCTCGAATACGAGTTTCAAGTGTTACTTTCTGAGACAACTCTCACGGTCCTTGAAGGTGGACTCCGCCGGCATCGCCTCACCACATCCTTTCCTTCCGGAGGTGCCCCCCACCTAGCAATTAAGGCCAACCCCAAATTAAATTACTGAGATTTCCTTCTCCATTCGTACCAATTGTATAAGAACGATATCCAATAGCCACTGGGTTCTACTTCAAGACACAAATACAGATTTCTTGGACACAATATAATGCAATGAAACTCCCCTCCTGATCTATATAAACCTCTCCGCCTCCGTCAGAAAGGCACAAGCTACACTAAAGTTGAAAATAAGGCAATAAAAAAAATACCGGTTACAAGGTGTTTCAAAGCGAGAGAAGAGTTAGACTGACTGTCAGTTGTTTCACAACATATCGGTTTCTTGTTTTCCTTTCCTTTTTTAATTCCCTCTCTTCGTATTATGTTTACTTTGGGGTCAGTATGCTAAGTTATACCAGTAGCTGCATCGATGCTGAGGTGAAAGTGACAACTAAGTAGAAAGAAAAATGAAAACCTGTTTCAACTCTTCTCTAAATAAAAAAAGCGCATCTAAGCAATGTGAGCATAAAATATTTCGCACGTTTTTGTTTTCAAACAAAACAGAATCGGTTGATTCAAAACTAAATGACACGTTTGCAAGTTGCACGAACTTGTCAACTAACTGGAGAAGAATAAATAAATTGAAAACAACTTAAATACCTTCATTATTTATGAAAAATGTCCAAAACAAAAAAAAATATAAAGTACATTATCTGTTTGACACATTAAAATCCTGGTTTAGCAGCAATATATGAGCTGTAATTAAAGGTTTTTAGGACTTGTACTGTGGGAAGGTGATTTCTAAATATATATTCCTTCATGCATACAGCAAAAATGAATCTGGAACTATGAGATATGCAGATTACACGGGTCATGTAATGTCTGTGAACAGTAGCTCCATTTGCTGGAATTAGAGATAATATGAATTAAAAACAATGCTTCCAAAAGAAAAAGGAAGTTTTGAAGCATAGCTCCATTATTCTGGAATGAGGTTTCATCGTTATTATTTTCAAAGTAAAAGGCCCGACAATTCCTAATTTTACCACTTCACTCCAAGCTATGCTGTCATTACCGCTGGTAGGTTCACAGTGTATGAAGGGTGAAGGTGCCAACCAGATGGATGCTACTGAGGACGTTTTCGTCGGATGTGTTGACTAGGACGATCCAGGGAAACTTCGTTTTTATTTATTTTAAATTTATTTTTTGTTGATTTGGTTTATTTATGGACGCACTTTAACATCTCAGGTCATCAGCGTTTCATTCAATTCAGTGCGAGAAACGGTCGATAAATTTTGCTCAGAGGCCTCTCTTTCAGGCTTGAGGTTCTTTTCCATGCCGTAAATTTAGACACGGGACTCACGGCATTACTTCTCTTCCGAAGGAAGCCTTACTTAGTATTTTTAGGCCCGAAAAAATGCATCGACCGTGGCCGAGTTTGAACCCTCGATTTGGGGTCTACGAGGCAAGTAGATTACCACTAGACCACCAGGCTCGACTTCAACAATCGTTCAGAACGGTAAATACACAGCCATGAGAAATCTATAACAACAATATATCTACTGTTATCCGTCGATCTTCCCGAACAATGACGGCAGCTGTGTTATTAAAACACGGCACTCTTACACTCTTATAACCACCGAAGTGCGGTTGATATGACAGAACATTATCGTCCTATAGTTGTTATAACATTGCGTACGCTTTCATACCGAGTTTCTGTAGACGAAAGCAAAATATCATAGCTCGTTACGAAGCAACTCCATTTTACTCAGTTGCAGTCATTTTTTCCCCACTAATCTTGTAAGAACTTCTCTTCTCCTGAAAAACTGTTTCACCAATGCATTGTCACTGTGTGATGAGGAAGAAAAGTCTTGTCTTTATCGACTGGCGCTCGTATATTAATAAAAGAACCACTGCCACATGATTCTGTTGATTTGGTTTATTTATGGACAATCTTTAACATCTCACGTCAGCAACGTCCCATTCAATTCAGAGCGTGAAACAACGATAAGTTTTGCTCGGAGGCCTCTTCTTTCATGTATGATATTCTTTAACGTGCCGTAAATCTACGACACCGCCACGGGTGGCCGAGGTCGTTAAGTCTCGGACTCGTGAGCGGGAGGTCTGGGTTCGAATACCGCCAGGACCGTCCTTCCTGATTGAGGTTTTTTCCAGGTTTTCCTCAGTCCTCATAAATGGCAACTGCCGGGGAGGTACCCTAAACTTAGGCCTGGAACGATTCCTTCCATAAAATCCTTTCCCAATATATCATTTCATTTCATTCATCACCAGTGTCCACCGCTTGTGGTACCTCTGTGGTAAAAACGGGCGTTAAACACCATTTATATATTATATAAATCTACGACATGAGACTCACGGCTTTACTTCCCTTCCGAAGGAAGCCATACTTAGGATTTTTACGCCCGGAAAATTTCATCGACCCTGGCCGAGATTGAACCCGCGATCTTGGACCCAGAGACCATTAGTTCTAAAGTTTATATGTGAAAGTCATTACTTAAAATGAAAATAGTGTTTACATTGTTCCGTGAGATATACACAAAATAAAATAAAAAATGTGTTTTCTAGCTTGGTTAGAAAATGTAGCATATTAATGTAAGTTGCTGTATGCGTGACCACACGTGCAGAAAAACAAAACAGTACAAAACAAAAAAAGAAATATAAAGTCGGGCACGATGATGCATAAACTTCGATTTCCCCAATAAGAAAGTAAATCGTATCACCTACTGAAGGTCAGTGTTGATGTGGAGGAGAAAGCACGTTTTCAGTCTTGGGATTACACTTTCGTAAATATGTCAAATAACAGAGTAAAGGCAGGTAAAGCTTTTAACATACTTCAGCGCATTAGTCGTTTCGTTCTGACGTAATTAAACAACACGAATCTTGATTATTCAACTAACTTATAGGAACTAGAAAAGTCCGTCACTGAGCGAATTCCTCACCAACTGGAGTAACTTTAAAAAAGAATATAAAACCCCCAAAAATGGTCTTATTAATTAAATAAATTAAACAAGTTTCTATGTAATATTAGGGAAACAAATTAGAATGCTTGCATCCTATATATATTGCAAAAGAGAAACCACATTTTAGAAGTATTATTATTATTATTATTATTATTATTATTATTATTATTATTATTGAGATTAGACCACAAAATAATTCGTATACTATTAATTAAATTGAAATATATCAACACTGATACACACAGCTACACGTTGTGGATATTTTTAAATGTAACCATTATTATGAACTAAGTCCTTTATATCGTTACCTGCAGTAAAATAGAGAAAAATATCAGAAAGTTTCGATTTATATAATGTGTTTAAGGAGACGTTCATTTGTTTTAATAAAACAAAAACATGTTACTATTTAAAAACAATTACAGTGTACTAAATATACATAATCAACAATAAACAATAGAAAAATTTATCGATTTTCATTGGCTTTGAAATTTAATTTAAATGTTATTGTTGTAAAAACATGTAACGCAAATGTTTTCTGAAGGTTATTACAGAGCGCTCTTATATACAAATATAATTCTCGAACACACATTAGATTAATATTTCACATTTGCTATCTTCACAATAACGCTTTTGTTAAATATAAAACATAGCATCGTTATAAATAAGAGTTTATATGCTGAATTAATTTGTCCTTTTATTTTAAAACAATATAGAGAAAATTAAACGCAACAGTGCTTTTTAAATTTCAGATATCTACTATAGTCCTACTCCAAATGATCCGATTTTCCTAATTTTCAGAAAATATTTTCTTATTTTATTTAAATGGTCTAGAATTATTGGAGCCACTAGTGTGACTTTTTTAATTTTGGGTTTCAGGTAAACTCCCTCTCCTAATAGTTCGATTTCACTTATTTTCTGGAACTATCTTTCTAAATTTATATAAATAGTATATAAGGGAGTTTCGTTGCGAGAAAGCAAAGATTATTACCGTTAGAGCAATTTTTAAATATTGGGTTTCAGGTAACCCCCCACGCCTAATAATTTGACTTCACTGATTTTCAGACACTATTTTTCTTGTTTGATTTAAACGGCATATGCTCGAGTTTTACTGTGAAAAACAAATATTGGTGCCGCTAGAGGGATTTTTAAATTTTGGGTTTCAGGTAAATCCCCATTTCTAATGGCTCAAATTCCCTGGTTTTAAGATATTGTTCTTCTTATTTTATTTAAATGGTATATACAGGGTTTCGTTGCTAAAAAACAAATATTGGTGCCGCTAGAGTATTTGTTAAATTTTGGGTGTCAGGTAACCACTCTCCTAATAGTTCCATTTCACTGATTTGCAGAAACTATTTTTTGTTTTTGTTTTATTTCAATGGCAGATATCGAGTTTCTTTTAAAGAAATTTAAAATTGCGGCTGCTAGAGCAGTTTTTTTTAAATTTAGCTTTAACTCTCACACATTTTTTTATACTCCCACTCCTAATAGCTCGGTTACCCTGATTTTCAGAAACTAACCTTATCTATTTGCTTTAAAGGTACATGCCGAATTTCGTTGAGAAAAAACCAAATTTGTAGCCGCTAGAAAGATTTTTAAATTTAAAAAAATATATTAGCTTTGGGTTAACCTCCACCACTAATAGTCCAATTTTGCTGATTAACGACTTTGCTAATATTTTGATAATTGATGCTTATATGCAGAGTTTTGTTGAGATAAAACCATGCATAAAGTTTTCTCATTGTCATTTTCGGTGCATAGTAGCTAGGGATCGATGGAGATTTCAAGAAAAATTTCAAAAATTGTTTCATGTGTACAACCGCAATTTCTTATGAATTCGCTCATAGAGCGACAGTAAGTTTTGGCGCGGAAATGTAGAGGTGGAGGCGAGTAGTGAATCAACGACAATTTCAGCTAATTTTCTGAAAAGAATTCTAAGGGTTGACAGGAGCGGGGCAAATTGTGCCATGAGATAACAGTTCGGCAGTATCTGTGACACAATATTTATTAAAATCATGGTAGACTTAATAAGGAGAGCGGACACAAGGTTGAAATTCATTTGCTATCAGATACAATTGAAAAACCTGAAAGCTGGGAACTGGACATCTACAGTAAAAAGGGCTTTGGAAGAAATAGGAAAGGGATGGGTGTGGGAGATTGGAAGCAGAAAAGAAGAAATGTTTGGAGGATAGAGGGAGATTAATTGATACTAATAGGCAGGTAATGGAAGCTGAGTGTTCCAACAAAGTATCACCGGAATTACTATCAGAACATGGGGGAGGAAAGCATGTATAAATGTAATGACAGAAGAAGACAGAACGGCGATCATCTGGCTTCATCCCACGAGATGCAAAACGCAGAAAACAACAGAAGACATAGGGAAAAGAAAATGTCCTATGTGTGGTAAACATGAAAATTGGGTACATATTCTTGCAGAATGTGAAGCTACAGAGTGCTAGAGGTCGCAGATTCTCTCCCAATACTTTGTGAGTCGAGAAAGAGTAAGGTGGCGTATCTAAATTTGCTATTGGACAATAATAACTGGCTGGGGCTATGTTCATTTTTTAAGAAGATAAGATGGGCAAGCGAACATCTCTGGTTAGAAAGAACATGGTATATAATTGTACTTGTATATTTTAAATACACTTCGATTGTTTTTTATTTTATAATGTTTATATACGTGTGCATTGTATTGTGTATTTCTCTTGTTTGATAAACTGAAGATGCATATTAATTGCATTATTGCATTATTTTTTCCCGCCATGACTGGGGGGGCAGGCTTATTTCATAAACATTTTAGTACATGGCTTAGTGTCTGTGTATACGTAAATCTGTTATATTTCTGTGTTTTTCCCAATATTTCTTATGTGTAAATAGCACGAACGGTCTGGCTAGACCCAAGCGCTGGATAAGCATTTAATTTGTGTATTCGGAAGTCATTATTGAAATAAATACACTCTTACTCTACTACTACAGTGTGTGTATATGTATGCTTGTAAACCATTCCTTGAAAATTGAAAAATGAGATGATCATGCCTGTTCCAGTAGCAATCATTTTTGATTTTTTGTGCTGGTGATAATGGAAAGTTTCACCTAGAGCTTTGCTGCTTACTCTCAGGATCAAAATGATGCAGTCAAAATATGTCAGCAGTGATTCCTTTGAAAGAATCTCAGCATCTTCCTCTAACATCGTTTTCAACTGCACAGGAATTGCAGGATTCTCGTTTGGAACCTACCGTCTCATGTGCAATTTTTAGTTACTAACGCATGGGTGACACAGTGAAATTTTTAGAATTTTGGTAAACGTTCTTAATGTTATTCGACGATTCTCTCCCACAATGACAACCGCTGCGTTAATGTTTTCTTCCTTACATCACAAACCGGAGGGCCTTCCACCTTCCCTCGAAATTGATTGTCTCTCTTCTTTAAACATTTAAATCTTCGAGTTATGTTATAGTGAAAAACAAACATTCCATAGACCTCTTGTAGCTTTGCAAGGGCCTTAGATATATATTTGTTGAGACGAACGCAGAATTTCAATGCAGGGTTTTTATTGCGTGTCACCTCCATTCGCTGTAGGCGGTACTGATCATGTCTCAATTTACACACCTCTCACAAGCGGGGAATCTAAAGTGACAATAATGAAACTAGTAGCGCGTGTACATTACGTATTAAACTAATAACAATTTGAAAAGTTAAATTTTAGCGCGAGAAATTATGCCTGCAAAAAAAGTAGATTAATGCATATTGAACATCCCTCTTATATTGTAGGAATGAGTTAATAATACTTATTTATAAAACAATTATATGGAATGAGTCCGCTAATACAGAGCCCTCGTTTGGACACATGGCCGGCTTATCGGGGATTTGCTTGGCACCGGAAAGCTCGCCAAGACTCTTTCATCGAAATAGTCTCTTTATGATCTCTGTGAGAGTATTGTTGATTAAAGTAAAAATTCACTCTCCCTTCGGTTAATTCTCTAAATAAAGACACAATATTCAATTCACCTATGCCACATTGATTTCATAGATGTAACTTTTAACAGTTTAGTAGCTCTTTTCCCTAGCCATGTGAAATGCCTGTTGCTGTGAAATATGTTTTAAGTGATTTTTAGGGAAATTAGCCAACCAATGACTGAGTTGGCACATATGAATTATAAATAAATACACGCTGTGCAGTAGAAACATACACTGAAAAAGATTTGATTTCGTAATTATAAACAAAAAATCATTCACGCAGTTTTTTTTTTTTTTTTTTTTTTTTTTAATTTTGCTCAGAGGCCTCTTCTTTCAGGTTTGAGGTTCTTTTTCGTGCCGTAAATATACGACACGGGACCCACGGCTTTACTTCCCTTCCGAAGGAAGTCATACTTAGGATTTTACGCCCGAAAAAATCCATCGAACCCGCGATCTTGATTTAGGAGACAAGTATGGTTACCACTACACCACCAGGACTGGCCATCCAGCAGGAGCTACGTAAACTAAGCGAATACCTCAGCAAGTGGAAGAACTCTTACAAAAACGAACATAAAATCCAAATTATGCCCTTATTAATAAATGAAATAAGTTATGGCATAATCACGTACAATTAATATGACAAACTCAAAAGCTAACCATAAAAGAAAAACTAAATTATAATGCATTACTTAACTGTGTTTGTCTGCTTTTTCCCTTCAAAATGAATGAAAATAAATATATATAGTAAGGAGAACAAAAGTACAAATCTATAAGTATTACGAAATAAAAACCACATTATTATTATTATTATTATTATTATTATTATTACTGAGTTTATATATCTATAAAAGCTCTAGCGGCCGATTTTTTTTTCTCAATAATGTTTTATTTAGAGAATTAATCGAAGGGAGCGTGATTTTTACTTTAATCAACAATACTCTGACAGAGATCATAAAGAGAATATTTCGATGAATTTACAAACGATTCGTCGAGTTCGTTAACCAGCAAAATTGGTTCAATGGGGGTGGAGGTTAACCTAAAGCGAAAAATTAAAAATCGATCTAGCGGGCGCAATTTTTGTTTTTTTCTCAGGGAATCTAAGTATATGCCATTAAAATAAATTAATAAAAATTGTTTCCGAAAATCAGCGAAATTACATTATTACGAGGTTTACCAGAGACCCAATATTTAAAAATCGCTTCCGCGGCATTACCCTTTTTTTTTTAAATTGAACTCTGTATAAACCATTTAAATAAAAATAAGACAAATATTTTCTGAAAATCAGGGAAAATCGGGCCATTAGAAGTAGGAGTATGCCTGAAAATCGAAATTTAAAAAGTTGAGGTTAAAGTGAAATTTAAAAATCGCTCTAGCGGCCGCAATTTGTAATTTTTTTAAGGAAACTCGCATATGCAATTGAGATAAAACAATAAAATTGGGAATATTAGTGAAATCAGAATATTAGGAAGGGAGGATTTATCTGAAACCCGACATTTAAAGATCCTCTAGCGGCATTAATATTGCTTTTTTTCACATTCAAACTCGGTATATTTCATTTAAATAAAAAAAAAAATAGGTTCTGAATATTAGGGAAATCGAACCATTAGGAGTAGGGGTATATTTGAAAACCGAAATTTAAAGAACGGTCTGGCTTTTTTCTTTCTATTGTTTCAAAAAAAAGGGGGACAAATTAATTCAGTATATAAACTGTATGTATAACGATACATGTGTTTTATATTTAACAAAAACTTCGTCTTGAAGATAGCAAATGTGAAACATTAATCTGATATGTGTTTGAGAATTATATTTGTATATAAGAGCGCTCTGTAATAACCTTCAGAAAACGTTGCGTTTACACGTTTTTGCTACAATAACATTTAAATTAAATTTCAAAACCAATCAAAATTGATGGAACTTTCGATTGTTTATTGTTTATATTTGCTTTGTGCATTGTAATTGTTTATGTTTTATTGAAACATGTGAACATCTTTTTCTTAAATGCATAATATAACTCGAAACTGTCTGTTGTTTCTCTCTATTTTAGTGAATGTAAAGATATCAAGGACTCAGTTCATAAACAGGGTTATATTTAAAAATGTTTAAAAATACTCATACAGTATAGCTTCTTCTATCACTGATTATACATTTCATTTAATTGATACTATACCATTAGTTGTGTGTTTTTTCTCAATAATAATAATAATAATAATAATAATAATAATAATTCTAAAATGTGAGTTTCTCTTTTGTGATACTTATAGATTGCAAAAATTCTAATTTTGTTCCCCTAATATCACACAGTAATGCCATACTTATTTCATTAATTAATAAAGTCATAATTTGATTTTATATTCATTTTTAGTTCTTCAAGTTGCTGAGGATTTCGCTTAGTTTACGAAGGACTTTTCCCAACTGCGCACAGTAGGCTCGTAACGAAAATAAACCTCACAATAGATACAGTGCAAGTGTCATTATAATTCACTGTTTGTTATCATTTATTTACGCGCTTTTTCCCTCCATATAGGCATTTAATTGTAAAATTTATTTATTTTTGTATACCTTTCTTATAAATTATTGAGGCACAAACAACGTTGTATAAAACGTTTTTCTATTAGTATAGTACTTTCCTTCAAATATAGTAAAATTTATTTAAATTTTACTATATTTTATATACTATTATATATATTATATACTATATAATAAAATTATATATAATTTTATTATATATATAAGAAAATTCATGGTCTACATACATTTTTATTTTGAATAAAGTGAATACTTACATTTAAAATTATTACACATTTAGCATTTATAAACACTTAAAAAAAGGACTTAGTTGGAATCTGAACAAATGTTCTGTAAACTTGTATTAACTCTAACGGTTGCTATAGTAACCACAGAAGATTAGCTATGTCTATGATTGCCGTACACAACCGGTCAGTAAACAAATGAACAATACCTTCATGTCGTCCTTGCGCAGCACGTGTAGGGCGATGACACTGGAACAGCAACACAACGCTACGCACTCTCACTGGCTGAAGGGCTGTCCCACAGACCCCAATCTTATATACCGACTCCCCACTCTACACTGAACACTGATATACATTTCCCTTCTCCTCTGAAGTCTTCACTTTCATTCACCGACACCCATGTGCAGATCAAAAGTGCAACAATAATTGCACGTTCCATCATGTTTTCAGATTAACTAAACAACAATTTGTATGCATCATACTCAAAATTGAACTTTTCCAACATTATAGAATTTAGCGCTTTAAAATTCTATTTTTTGCATTCCTTTTACATATATAAATCAGTGGCGGCTCGTGAAATAAAAATGTTTGCAGCCCAATCTCCACTTATGGAGTATAATTTCAAAATAATGTTGAGTATCAACTGTACAGTTTGAGTATAAAAATAAACTGATATACAGGATTATATCTGTTTGATGTTTTAGACTACTTACTACACAAAAGAAGGTCAATAAATAAAAAAAAAACACTATATTTCAACATAAAATACAACACATTGGAGATAGTAAAGCGGATATACGAGGACAATTTGATAAATCAGGTAAATTTCATCGAAATATTGGGAAGTTTTGTAAAGCGGCATAGCTTTGATAAGCATGATTCATGTAACGGTTTTGTTCAAATTATCAAACAGGTGCATCCCCCAGTTCTTTGTTGGTAGCTCTTTGAAGCGATCGGTGTAATACGTTTCAAAGAAATGATTAAAATCGAGTATCGTGCAGTGATAAAACATTTTATTTCAAAAAAATGGACAGCGGCTTAGATACAAACTCAACTCAACGAAAATAATAGAACTCTGCATCAGCACTCAAGACCGTTTATTACAGTATAAATTAAGTTAAACGTGGAAGTACGAGGTCCACAGATGCTGTGCCTTCCGAACGTCCGATTGAGGTTTCTTCTGGAGTTATGATCCATAAAAGTTATGTTATCATGATGGAAGACCGTCGCATTAAGACTTGTGAGCTTGATGAGATGGTAGACATCTCATATGAATATCCTGCATGAAGACATGCCTATGAAGAAGCTGAACTTGTTGACTGCAGACCAAAAACGCTCGAGGAAAGACATTTTAAAATCGTGTTTGGAAAATTTGCAGCATAATCCGAATGACTTCTGGCGTCGTTTTGTGACTAGACGAAACTTGGATCCACCGCTACACCCCGGAGATAAAACTACAGTCAAAACAGTGGGTTGACGAAGGGAAAGTGCACTGAAAAAAACTAAAATCGTTTTGTCGGCAGGAAAGATGATGGCAAACTTTTTTTTTTTTTTTTTTTTTTTTTTTGCATTCACAGGTATTATCATGATTGACTATTTGGAAAAGGGCAAAGCGGTGACACATTTATTATGCAACGATATTGAACCATTTGCCTAGTGAGTTGAAGCAGAATTCTCCAGATTTGGCGCCAGGTGACATTTTTCTTAACCTCAAAAAATGACTTGGGGAAGGGAGGAAGAATTTTTTGTCCAATGACGAAGCTATCTTTGTAAACAAGTACTATGCACATTTCGAAAGACTTTTTACTGAGGGAATAAAAAAATTAGAATCTCGCTGGACCAGATGTATTGAGCTCAAAGGATATTATGTTGAGAAATATCTATATATATTTTTTCAAAAATATTATTTACTATATTTTCTTACAGACATCAATCCACCTTCGTATAGCAGGAATACGAACTTTTAAAAAAAGTGTATTGGCGTACTTAGCAAGATTGACTGTTTGTACGTCATTTTATGTATATGAAAGAATGCCCCTGATGTACCGGAATGGCACCATAGTAATCCGAAGCTACAATCAGTAGCAGCGCACCAATCGCCTTAGCCGTAGCTATATGCAATGGTAATTAAAGAGAAGCATCCCAAACATTTTATATTTGTAGCTACAGACTATAAAACAACAGCTAGATCAGTATACCAGTAAATTTAAAAGAAGCGAAAAGAACTCTCAAAAATTATATTTAGCGAGCTGGCAGTACTCGCCGGCTCGCGCATCGTTCTGAGTTGCTATGGAAATGGGGCAGTTAATCAATCATACACTTTCTTCACTCTCCGATTTTCAGTTTAGGCTCTAATTGCTAACTTAGAGCATAAAGCAAGCGTCTACCGTTGCCATGGCAACCGCTATGAAACAAGTCAGTCAGTTTCGTTCTGACGGGATTGGGCTATTTTGAAATTATTTTTAACGCCCTTTTTTACTTTTGAGGTAACCATAGGTGATGAACACTGATGACACATGAGATGAAATTAATTGGGAAAGGAGGTTTTTTTTTTTTAAAGGAAGGAAACGTTCTAGGCCTAAGTTTAGGTTACCTCCCCGGCATTTGCCATTTATGAGGACTGATGAAAACCTGAAAAAAAACAACTCAGTCAGGGAGGACGTTCCTGGCAATATTCGAACCCCAAACCTCACGAGTCCGCGCCTTAACGACCTCGGCCACGCGTGGCGGTGAATTGAGATTTACCGGAGGATATCTACAGGTGTAATAATGATGCCAAAGCAGCGCCTTGCTATCAATACATTCGTATGCTAGCACTCCGAAATAGTTTATATTTGAGTTAAAACGAAAAATGATTAAATTAATAATTACGTATATACTGGATAAATGAATGCTGCAGCCGGACTGTGCCCGCTGTGCTTGAATAGCCTCCCTGATACAAATATGAAATTATAGGCTCCTATTTTGGTGTTTTAGAAATCATATTAATTTTTAAAGGTGATGTATGCGCGTATTATTGGTACATAATACTTCATGGTAAATGCGGTTGGTTTGTGAACTCTAGGAACGAATTATAACAACGGAAATGGCGAAACTTCGCACATGTCAAGGTTTTCATTGTGTGTGTGAGGGACAAATCAGTTATGTTGTTGACGCAAGTGTGCATCTGCAACATTGCCTGAGAAAAGTTAACTGTTCGACTTCTGATATTAAGAAGCGTCGTCTCACTGTGTCAAAGTATGGCCTACCTCATAAATGCTTGACAGGTTTTTACAAAGTCTGTGCACAATCGGTGCCGCGCATGCTGACCCCACAACACAAAATGCAAAGGATGGGTCTAGCATTACAGCATCTCAATCGCAATCACGAAGAAGGATACTTGTCCGAATTGTTACAGGATTAGTCTTGGGTTCTCCATTACCAGCCCAAACGCCCTTGGTGTCACAATTGCGCCCTGCCGTACGCACCAAAAGGCCAGAACTTTTGAACAACGACAATATTCGCCCGATCTCAGAACCTGTGATTATGATCTCATCCCCAAAGTGAAGCGGCTAACAAAGCGAACATTTGACAGCATTGCGACCTGAGGTGGCTCACGTTAGCAACTCACATGCAGCAGATGGTATTCAGCGCCTTCCACATCGCTGGCAACGAGCTGGAGACTGCTTCGAGAGCTGCTAAACACCGTGGTTTACCTGGTAGACCCGCCCTGTGACGGATTTGCAACTCTGTGTGTATTTGTCATAATAAACCAATGTTGTCCGGTTGTCTGTGTTTAGCTTCTTCCCTACGAGGGATGCCTACATTCAGTCTTCCATGGTGACACCACTCGGCAGTAAATGTCATATACTTTCAATCATATACCTTAGAATTTTTGTTATCTCTCATTCTTCATTTACAGATTACATTAACAAAAATAACTTCATACTTTTCCTCGTTAGAAATATAGTATTTTGAACCCATTGACAAATGAGCAGAAGAACATGTTGGTAAGAATTTTAAATATGAATGATAGAAATGAGGAATGTAAGGAAGAACTTCTACCTTGTCCTTTTTCTTGGCTGCTGTCACAAAACGCCCGGTCTCGTAGAGAGCATCCTGTTTCACTGATGACACATTTTGTAGATATTTGACGTTTACATTCGGGCTGAAACTCTCTTTGAACTTCATGGTAAATGATTTTGTTTTCTCGAACTGCATCATCTCACTTTCAGCCATTAATAGCCGTTTTTCAAACCACTGCTGGTTTAGTAGTTCCTTTGTGAATAAAAATCCTTCCCTCTTCATGACATGCACAACATAAGGATTCTTCTTTCTACTAATATCTACCCAGAGATTAGTATTGTTTTTTACAACCATGAACTTGTGGTTTATTACTTCCACTTTCATGTCTGAGACATGCAATAATTTTAATGTGGAAACACAAATGTTGCAATTCCTATTCTGTCCAGTACACGAATCAGATAACGCAGTTACGTACCATTTTACATTTTTTGTGCATTTTCTTTTCCTTTCACCCCCCTATCGTTCATCCCACATGCATTTATGTATATTATCACCATTTGTGTTATTGAAAGAATGAGCTGCTTAGTTACTGCCCCTCAAAGCACAAAATATGGCCATCTGTGTGAGCGCTTGTAATGAAGGAGTTAGTAATGAAATTATAATCCTCCGTACTTCCTGTCGGTCCCGGTGGTGTAGTGATAACCATACTTGCCTTCTGCACCCAAGATCGCGGGTTCAAACCCGGCCAGGATCGATGGATTTTTTCGGGCGTAAAAATCCTAAGTATGGCTTCCTTCGGAAGGGAAATAAAGCCGTGAGTCCCGTGCATTTACTGCCTGAAAAAAGAGCAAAATTTGTCGGCCGTTTCACGCCCTGAATAGAATGGGACGCCGATGACCTGAGCTGTTAAAGAGCGTCCATAAATAAACAAATAAAAAAGCCGTACTTCCTCAATTTTAAGAAAAAGGTTTTAAAACCCTTGGTTGATTTTTTTACGTATTATTTAAAATTAACGAATATAATACGTTAAATTTAAATCATAAGAATTTGAGCATTAGTTTTTAGCATTAGGTGATCATCCGATCATCTCTTTTTTTTTTTTTTTTTTTTTTTTAATTTCATTTTTACAGTTTTGTCAATCCACTGAAATGTGTATAGAAATTAGATTTAAACTCTCAACAATGGAATGCTGACGAACGCAATACTTCAGTCCTGGAACGTGTAACTTGAAAGAAAGTGAAGTTTTACTAAACCTAAACTTTAACAATGAATTAAAAAAGATAATTAAAATCTTGATTTGATTTCCCTCCGTTTCTCTACTAATTCCAGTTCTGAGGTCGTGTAACCTCTAACATATATGGAATATACCCCAAATGTTATATCCTAACAAAGAGCAGACATTAACCTTGTTTCGGTCATTTGCTGCAATATTCTTCGTCAGAGCTTTGTGCTTCCACTGCGGAAGTTTGAAGATTGTACTCAGAATATTGAAGAAATCTCTCTCTTGCATTAATATCCTGTCTAACGTTACGGTAAAGAAAGCAAATGTGGCATTGATGGGAAAGTTGCGTAACGTTTGTTTTGCTGGATAATGTCACATCACATCAAAGTGATGCATGAATTATGAAACAAGCGTCATCTGTCAGCTCAGTTACCATGGTAACTGCTGCAGATATTTTTTGTGCTTTAGGAGTATAAAACCCTGTTTCGTTGTCATGGTAATAAATACTATTAAAAACTGTTCATCTTAGCGAACCTGTCAATCACACCTGTAACCATTCATTAATATCTGGAGCAGTTTCAGACGGACTAAAGCATACAATTGTCTTTTCAAAAAAAGTGACAAAAGTCTACAATCAAACTACAGACCTATATCACTGAGATAGAATACATCCCTTACGAACTCTTCTACTACTAGCTGATCTACATTCAGATAGTATTTTAGTCCACCTTTAACACCAAATTTCACGTCGCTGTATATCTGCATCAGAGCTTTTATCATTTTCTTGGAGACATCTTTCTGACACAGGTTTACCCACAGAGCATCTCTCTGAACACTGCCAAAGGCTATTTAAAAATCAACTAACAACCTGGGTAGAGGCATTATTTTCTCTAAAAACAAATCATAAAATATGTTTAACTCGTGATCCTCAACCACTAAAACTTGGATATCTGATAAATCAAACTTTGCATCTAATTAATTCAGATATAAACATATCTTGAAGGATTTCTTGCAAGATCCAGCACTTTGTCTCCATGCATATGGATGCAAATCCTAAAGCTGGACAAATGAGGCGAGTAAAAAGGCATAAATAACCTGCTGACCTTCCTAACTACCTATAATCTTTGTTTTCGTATTTAGATTACGTTTGGGACGAACACAGCGATGCCCATTTGTTTTTCGTTATGTAAATCGCAAGAAGAGTCTCACGTGGCTTTGGATGACATTTGAATAACTGATGTGGTATTTCAGAGAGAGAGGGAGAACCCTCATAAAATGTTGGAACTCGAAAATTATTTTAAAATATAATTTTATTATAAAGTAGGTTTCCAGCTTGAAATGCCTGTATCTTCTGTATATATTAACAATTTTGATTCACATAGATGTCATTATGCTTTATAGGTTTACCCTATCCTAGCAATTTAAATTATTAAAATTCAATTTCATTTTTTTACGATCTACAGAGAGTATATCTTTAATTTTTTTGTGGCATTAAGTTTACTTTTTCAAAAAAAAAAAAGTGTTGCACCCAAAAGTTTTTACGTTTTTTGTACATACATTCTCGCTCGTATTTTTTATGTTTTTTTTAATGGCCATGTTAAACTATACAGAGATACCAGAAGAACAATTTCTGAAAACTTGAAAGCTCTAAGTCAATTAAAAGCTTAGGAAAAGTCAAGTTTCTAAGAAAAAAATGTTAGGATAAATATGTGTGAAGTTAAGAAGTTTCTTTTCAGTAACTCCCCCACCCCCCTTATTAAAAATGTCTTTTCTTTAGTTTCTACTTGACCTAGAGCTTTCAAAATTTCAGGAATTGTTCTTCTGATACATAACTAAATTTTAATAATTTAACTTTGCAAGGATAAGGCATATCGAGTCCCCTTAAACATGCGATTTCCCACGGTTATGAACAGAAGACTAAGTACTTCAGCATATCCAGGCTAGCCACAACAGTTAGTAACATACACTTAATAAAAATTCTATATTTCAAGCGCGAAATTTGAAAATGAAACAAATAAACATTTGGCATTAACAGCTGCAAGAGAGACACACCCATCAACAAATTATATATTTTAAAATAAATAATTAACATACTTAGAAATATTATAGAGACATAAATAATGAATGATTTTAAAGATGAAAGTTCGATATTTAATGTATTACCAAAATAAAAAACTGACCTTTTTTTTTCTTCATATTTTTGGCCTACCGGGTGCCCTTAAAGGTATTAGGGGTTTTCCCACCTGCATTTATTTAACTCTCGTTCGTATATTAAGTGTCCAGTTTGTAAAAACAATTTTGGTTTAAAGTTATGAACCTTTTTCTAATGATAATTTTTAAAATGATTTCGCTTTACGAGTTCGTATTGGTCTCATTCAGAGATATTACGAATGCAATAGAAAGTTTTCCATAGCCTTGAGAAGACTTTCAACGTTACATGGATTAGGAAAAGGTCCCTGTGTAAAATGTCAATCTATGGGCACGTCCATTCTTACGCCATGCAGACGCTAGATGGTGGTTGTAAGAAGAGTATGTAGCGAAAGGACAGTGTTCGTTTGTTTTCGAATAGAGAAAGACATGGACAAAGTGGAAGGCGATGTCGTGGATAAAGATAGACTGCATGGTTTTTGTTGAAAGTAGACATATGTGTGGCCAAGAAGCTACTACACAGAAGGATGTTTACAACTGGGTCAATGGGTTCGCCAACGGCAGGGAATCTGCACACAGGAATGTGAGTACTGGTCGTCTGTCAACTTCACGGTCTCCCAGGAACGTTGAGGTTGTGTCTGAATTGATTTCGACTGATAGCCGCATACGATGATTTGAATATGAAAAAAAGTGTGCGCATTCAACTGCATAGAAGGACAAAAGTGTTTAAGTCTGTCGTTGACTTCTAGAAATGAACATCCCCATTTTTTGGAGATACTGCTAACTGCTGACGCGTTATGGTGTACTACCAACACCAGAGAGGAATGTCCAAGGAAAACCCAGGAGGTCCTCTAACTGCTCCATCTGCGGGCAAGCTGATGATCACCGTCCTTTGGTATTCTTCAGGCATGCTGCTAATGGACTCAAGGAATGACTGTTAACAGCGAGGTGTACCGGAGACCCTCACACAGCTTAGACACAGGATTCAGCAAAGGCGAAAAAGGAAACGCTCGACAGGAGTGTACCTCCAGCATGACAATGTGCGGCTCACACCAGCAACACTACGACCACAAAGTTGGCTCATTGGTGTGCAGTACCCACCTAATTCACTGGATCTCCTCATTCTCGTTATGCTTAATTCGACAACATGAAGGACTTGCTGCGATGTAAACTATTCGGCAACAAGGAGGAAATTCAAACAGCTGTCCACTAATGGTAGCGTAGTACTCACAAACAATTGTTTTGCGAAGCAGTAATGAAGTAACCGGGAAGATGGCAGCGATGCATAGATGTTGGTGGTGAACACACCGAGAGATTCCATGGGTATTGAACCATGCTGCGTAATAAATAAGGTATAAAAACTCCTATTGTAAACCATTCCCGAACGCCCCACATAGAAAAGCTTAGACGTAGAATTCAGCAAGTGTCCTATAGGAGGTTAACTAGGTGAGTTTTGAAATCCTCAAATAATAAATAACTAAGGCTGCTGGAGATAACATTCCAAGGTCCACTATGTTAAAGACAATAAACTCAGGCATTACGAACAGGATCCAAGATATTTATGCATTAAAATTATTTGCATACAGGTTTATATCTAAAGTAACACAAGTATAAATATTTACAAGAGAAAATAGTTACAAGAAACAAAAAAAAAAATACAAGAAAGTGTATAGAATAATTGGCACTTATACATTTTGACCAATTACATACACAAAGGTTGATACGCATATGTTCCTAGGGCATAAAAATAAAAAATTATAATAAGTACAAAATGGATTCATATAGCACCATTCCATTTGAAATTTCAAAGCCGTATCTAAGTTTGCAGCTTACAATATGGCGGAGAATTAGGTTTGTATATTACAATTTTGAAGATATTATTAAAGTCACAAAATAAAAATATTTAATGTAATACTGTAAATAACATTTTTTAGTTTTTTGTATTTATTCCTTTAATATTATTAAAAACTAATTAGCCTTATTAAACTTATTTCAGAACTGTTTAACTTTACTGACAGGCCAGGAACTAGCCAATATGAGCAACACATTTCCTGGAATACACAGCTTTCATTAGGAGACTAGAAAACATTCGATTGTACGGGAATGCCCATAATTTGGGCAGGGCTGCTGTTGCCTGGACTATCCGAAGAAGAACTTTGTTTCCGGATCCTTATTGCAGCTGATTGTGGTAAAACCAATCCGGAAAAGTTTCCCACATGATGTAGGAGAGAGCGCGTCAAGATACTGTACAGAGATCCGGCTTGCTGTTACTACCGCCTTTTGTTTTGATTTTAGTAGAGCTTGGTTGTCAAGGAGACGACTGTAAGTTTTGTGTGCCAGATGATCATGAAGAAGTGGTAGGAGGATTTTGAACTTCATAGGAAATTTTAGATATATTTAAAATGTTTAACGTCCTTAACTTAACTTTAATTCAGTGTTGACTGAACACTAGATTGTAGATAATGGCTGCTATTGCCATTTAAAAATATATAATTTACCTTTTATTTTTTTTGTTACATCAAACAGAGCTTCATTTTATTAATCGTATTCTTTCTGAGACTTGTCAGAAAATAACGCAATGGGGATTTACGGCTCAAATAGAAAATTAAAAATCCGTCACGCAGAGGCTGTATAAACTAAGCGAATTCCTCGGCAAGTTGAATAACTTAATAAAAATAATATAAAATCCAAATTATGGCATTTTAATGAAATAAGTTATGATATCACTGTGATTTAATTAGCATGATATACTCTAAAACTAAATTATCAAAACAAAACTGAAAAATAATACATTACTAAGTTTGTTTTTTTTTTCCCCTTCAAAATCGCTTAAAAATAAATGTATATAGAGAAATTACTCTACTTTTCAAAAAAAAGAGGAACAAAATTATAATTATTGTAATCTATAAGCATGATAAAAATAACATTTTTAGAATTATTATTATTCTTATTGTTGAAATTAAATCACAAAATTAATAATATACTATTAATAAAATGAAATATATGACCATTGATAAACAAAACTATACTGTGTGGGTATTTTTAAACATTTTTAAATGTAACCATATGTTAAAAAACGTGTTTGGTATTAATTTGTTAAACAAGCTTGAAATTTCACTCCACTTTAGATATGCGACAGTATGTTTTCTATATTTGTATACAGCTAACAGAGCGTGTTTTTCAGTTCAGTTTTGAAATACGGTCCATTATCTGATGAAGGATTATCTTACTGCTAATTGCCTTGCAATGAACTTACTTTCTTGGCGAGAGGCAACTCATACATAATTCCGAGGACGCGATACCTGCTTCACACGTGTCTTAAGTTTCCATGACAACCTCCCTAACAAGCTTTTTAAGCACTCTTTCGATAATAAATTGAAATTAAATAAGTTGAAATTTTATAACGTTATTGATATTTTGTACATACGAAATATGTGAATCGGAATACACATATCTAAGAAGCAGGTGCAGGTAAAAAATTAATCTAAAAATTGATACTTTGTTATGTACTTAATAAAACGCCATTTACTACCAAACCTATACGAGAGCTGCTTAACAAAAATATCATCATTTTTTACAATTACTCATGCTTATAATTTTTATTATATTTTGACCATGTTCAAAGACATGCTGGAAAACATTTTTAGCAGATTTGCCTCCACAGCCTTAACTTAGTAGCAGTGGCTTCTTATAATGAAAGATGCTTCCCATGAAGGTGGTTCTTGAACTTGAGGAAAAGAAAAATGTAACATGGGGCTAAATTCGAACTTTAGGGAGGATGAGAGACACATTTCTCATTTGTGAGATATTCAGCAACAACATTTGCGATGTCGGTCGGAACACTATTCGGCTTTTTGCATGGAAATGTGGACTTTTGCTTGTGATCTGGCCTTGCAGAGTTTTCAAGACATCTCTGTAGTGTTGTGTTCAGATACGACATTCCTTGAATATTGAGAAATGAGATGATCATAACTTTCCCACAAGAAACAACCACTTTTACTTATTTTGGTGTTGGTGATGACGGAAACTTCCAAACAGCATTTGTTTGCTCTCAGCATCGAAATTATATAACCAAGTTTTGATTATCTTTGAAAGAAACTCCACATCATCTTCAACTGAATGCAAACCTCTACGGGAATGTTCTTTTGTTGAGAAGCAACAATCTTGGAACCTACAGTACACAAACACGTCCCATATGCAAACTTTCAGTTACCAACGTGTGTGTGGTACCGAAGTGTTCTTCACGTTATTCGAAGATGATCCGTGTTAATGTTTTCTTCCGTTAGAGTAAAAACTAAAACCCTGAGTCTACATTTCTTTGAAATGTGTTATCTCACCTCTTTAAACATTTTTAACTATCTTCGAATTCTGCTATAGGGAGGAACATAGACTCAGCTGAAAATTGATCGGAAAGAAGCAGAATTTCAGAGCAGCGTATTAGCTCTAGGCGAAACTGAACATATCTCAACTTGCACACCTCTCATAGGTGAGAACCGGAAGTAGTATCACGTGTAAATCACGCATTGTAGCTGTAATTATGGTAAATGATGAATCAGTCAGGAATTAAGGGTTTCATAGCATGCATTTGGTTTGTAATAATATGTCGATAAACGTTTTCAAATACTTAAAAAGCAAACAAATAAATAAATAAACAAATAAAACAATAATAATAAATAAATAAGAACAAGGTGGCAACCGCTGTGCGTAAAACGATATCATTTAAAATGTTAATTCATCAGGTAACATGCGCATTTGTTTGCCTGTATTGAGATGAAAACTTTCTGGCGCCTAGGCCATAGCAACTGAACTGAAATAAATGAAAACTAATGGCATGGCATCAAACTTTCTGTGTGTAGAAAAGAGTGCACTTTATTATGGTATAAATGTAATATTTTAGCGAATTGCTATTGTGGTTGTACTCATGAAAAGATTTTTTAAACGTTTCTTCAAATCTCCATCGATTCTATTTACTATGCACCAAAAATGACAATGAAAAAAGTATATATGTATTGGCTCCAGTGGTTGCAATTTTTTTTCTCAACGAAACTCGGCATACAATTATCAATTAACAAACGATTCATCAAGTTCATAAACCAACAAATTGAACCATTGAGTTTGGGGGTTAGCCTAAAGCAAATATTTAAAAATCGTTCTATCGGCCGCAATTTTTTATTTTTTCTTGACGAAACTCAGTATATATCATTGAAATAAAATTATAAAAATAGTTTCCGAAAATTAACGAAATCAGATTATTAAAGGTGGGGGTTTACCTGAAACCCAACATTTAAAAATCAAAACATTTTACAACAACAAAATTTTGGTAACGAAACTTTGTATATACCATTTAAATAAAATAATAAAATCATTTCTGAAAATCAGGGAAATCGGACCATTAATAGTTGCAGCATAGCTAAAAGCCGAAATTTAAAAAGCGTTCTAACGCCTCCAATTTCTCTGCTCTATCGCTTTGTAATATCCTAAAAAAACACGACTTGTTGAGGGCAACTCCTCCGTGATGGACTTTTCCAATGATTTCGGGTGTAATTTGAGATGTCTTCATTTGTATGCATTGTCTCATAAATCTGGAATGGAAGAACAAGGCTATTAAACCGTACCAAGAACTCTGACGTTCCTGCAACAGGTATGACTGCAGCATCTGTTTTCAATCCAAGGATAGTAGGTCGAAGATGACGGAAACTCATTCACCTTGAAGACATGTATCATCATAACATCATTAGGGTCTGTTTTTTTTTTAGAAAGGTGTTTCGTTTTAAAGCCTGACATCCCCAAAGAGACATGAAATTAAAAATGTAACACATACCTTTTTAGGGATGGGAGAGTCTTTGGCTTCTGGTGCAAGAACAAATTGCAGTTCAAATAATAATTGAGATCTGAACGGAAGTTGTTTCTATTCTCAGACAGCAAGGGACTCTTTATTAAGGACATTTTGGCAATTCTTTTTAAAACGCAGAGGTATTTTATTATGACCGGGTGTGTTTGTTTATCAGCTGATGTTCCGGGTGCGATTCTCGATCGGAATTAGTTGCTTGGTTAAGCTTTATTTTACATAAATTTTAACAATATCCTCCTTTTGATGCTGAAACTCTTGTCTTTTGGAATGTGCCAGGGGAAAACCATCGTTGTCTCACTGGGAAAGTAACTCAGCAATTAGGGAGAATGATCACTCACAAAAATAATAATTATTATTTAAACCTAATATCTAAATACATAGCACATACAAAATAATTAATAACTGGACATTTTAAATTTAAAATGCATCATGTTAACTTTTAGCACAAAATATTAACAAATTTATAATATTAAACAAATAAACGCTTAAACCAAAAAAAATTCACATAATAAATCACAAAAGTGTTGGATCATTAAACTGACAACTTATATCACTCTTGGACAAACGAGTGACAGGTACCAAAGAGTAAAACCTTTCGATTTAAAGGAAACAAAACTTTAAAACTACCGATAGTAGCACAACTTTCCCTAACAGTGCACAGTACACAAAAATCACCTAAAATAACTTAGAAAATAATTGCAAAATTTTGCACTTAAAGCAGGTCCTTACGATTAGGACAAACAATATTTTCCAGTTAAAATAAACTTCATTCATTCAAAAATACCTGGGTCACTGAGTACACACACCAAAGAAGTTTCTTACAAAATATCTGAAGTAACCGAAAGTTTCCAAATCACCGGAACTTTTTGACTGCATCTAAATCGAATTTGGTTTTGTTGTTTATCGATGATTTCTGAATGACGGGCAAGGGTTTAGTGCTTTATTATTTTTTTTCTTCTCATAAATTCCTATTTATACTTAGTTAAGAAAATATAACAATTTCATTTTACCAGAATATAAAACTGTTCGGTTACTGCTTTGGCGAGCGTAGTTTAGTTTTTTAAATGTTTTATTTATTGTCGTTTTGCCTGCATTGATCTCCCCGGGATATCTGTAGATTGGACAGGAATACTGTAGGTGTAAGCCCGTAGCCATGCATGAAATGAAATGAAATTAATGATGGCGCAAATAAACTCGGAGTCCTTGGTGCCTCAAAGCTATCTGGCATTCACTTCCTAGGAGCAAGGAAAAACTCCGAATAAAACCTTACTCAGACAGCTTGACCTCACCTGTATTAAAACCCAGGACCTCTGGATTAGCACTCGCAAACTAGACGACAGAAGCGGTTAGATTAGTTGTATTAATTACCGTGAATGACAGATCTCTGAAATATGTATACTCTGTTTTCCGCGCTTTGCAGCGGTTTATTATCTAATGCTTACTACCCGATAATCGAAATGCCGCAAGGAGAAATGCATCGTGAAGAGGTGTGAGAGGTGCTCTGCAAAATACTGATATATCAAATAATTCATTATCTAAGACCAAACTTCACTGCGCAGATAACACCTTGAGTGGTTAATTTTTCTGCTTTCATTTTCTTGGCAATATTTTGCCACATAAGAACTGTTGAGCTAGTCTATAATAATAATAATAATAATAATAATAATAATAATAACAATAATAAATTTAATTATTATTATTATTATTATTATTATTATTATTATTATTTCGATCGCAAGAATATGGCTATAACGGTTTAATTTATTAAAAGAGTAGCAATAAATGTTCTCGGTTTATATTCCATAATGCTATCACTTTTTTATGCACAGCCATTTGAAAGACAATGTTAGTAAACCCAAATTGCAGATATGTGCACCCATATCATCTCTACCATATATTCTTATACTGTGGTTAAACGTTTTCTTGGTTTCTATAGATATGCATTCATGGCGTCCAGGTGTTCAATTAGTCGGCTCAAAGCCATATAATGAATTAAATATGCCATCATATTTTATAACCCGCTTTCTGCAGCAAAGTTGTCATTCGTATCTAGGTACATAGCCGATTATCTTTATAATTGAATCGCTTATTCCAGAAACAGCACACATGACAATTTTATCATTTTGAGAAAATTGGGAAAAAAAACTCTATATTATTACACCATTATTGTTTTCGTAAGTCCCGGGAAAATTGTGTATGTTAAATGAAACATTTTCTGTTCATTTTGACACTTTTTTGTATCAATAACTCATTTTTAACTTCAAAACATTTCAAAGAAAAGTGTCACCTGTGTGCTTTTTGCAAAAAATTACTTTTCCTAAACTAAATAGCTAGATTTTATTCTTTTTTTCTAATGCAGTAATGCACAATCAGATACTCACTATAAAATTATATACATAGTAATCATTTAAAGGTCTGATACAAAAAATAATTACAGCAGCTTAAGTCACGCCCAATCTTCGTTCTTCAACATCCATGTCGTTGCCAGTTGGCCAACTGAGAATGTTGCTAGAATCATTCAAAGCCAACAGTGTTCGCTTCCAGTTTTTCAAAGTCCTCTATCTTCTTGTTGATAGGGGTTTTTCCTCTTGGATAGACAAGAGAGAGAAGGAATACTATTCGTCTTTGCAAAGCTGAAGATGTCCCCAAGCAGCCCGGTATTCCAACTGGTAACTAACATTCCTTTCTTCTGACTGCTGTAGAAAAATTCCTTGTGTGTAGAAATTTTGAAATTCCTCCACCAGAAGATTCGTTAGACGTTGCAATCTTCTTGTAGAGTGGTAGCCACCAATCTTTGAATGAAAGAGTGTCAGCAGTCACTACTTCCTGAATGGTGAATCTGTTTGCAGACTGGCTGGTGTAATGAGTTCACCATGTTCGGGAATGTAGAGTTCAACCACACGTCGAAGGACTCGTTTGATGGTGCCGAAGCCACAATCACAGGATAGGAAGGAACATCCCCGAACAGAGAAGATGTGCTTGATTGACTGAAATCTACACAAGCTTGCCAGAAGTCTTACAACTGTGTTGTTGGCCTGCAGCCCCATCCTGAACAGCAACAGTTTCTTTGCTGTAGGAGTTTCAAGGTAGTTGATTTCATTAGGAGATTTGTGAATTTGCCCCTCATAGTCGATATAGAACTTTGCAGTATTGTTTTCAAATTGCGAATACAGAAGATCATGCCATAGGTAAAACACTTCTTGTACAGGAATGAGTAGTAGAGGTTGGTTTTGCTTCTATTGAAGGCTAGTGCCGCAGTATCGTCCTCTTCATTTTGAGGTGCTGCTCTCAATGTAGCATATAACTTCTTGGCACGCCTCCGATGTATAATCATTTCTACAGCTACATTCCTTTTAGCATTGTCACTAAGAGAAGTATCTGACATCTTTGCTTTAAAACTTTTACACATATCTATCTGTGGCATGCAATTGTAATCAAAGTGTTCTAAAAAGTACTTACGATAAAAACTATACTTCACCTTATTTACATAATCGAGGTGCTCTTTTGGAATATCTCATGCATGATCTTCACATTGAACCATGCATCTAAATAATGCTTTGGTCTCCCATCATAGTGAGTTTCTGTAACGTCAAATCTGACGATCTGATAACGAATCTTCACACAAATCTCAATAGGAATAGCAATACTCCTCCAGCTTATCTCTCTTAGATCTTGAGGACATTTTCCAGCCACAAGAAGATCACAAAGTCTACATACTCCATTAGCAGTTATTCTGGTAATTTTCTAAAGGTTGTTTTACAAACTGCTTGGATAATTCCATTCACATTTAAGTTGTAAGTTTAGAAATGTATCTTTACATTACTTTTAGTGTTTATAGTTGATTTGTTGAATTTTCTGTGATTTTGATTCCTTATGTCTTCATTTACACTCTCTCTTTTCAATTTGGCTCTTTAAATATGTATCTTGCATACTTTTACTTTCCATGAAATAAAAATAAGTCCACAGATCAGCTCCAGCTTCTTCTAAAACATTTGAATAGCATTTATCTGCACACTTGCAAGTATCTTGAACTTTTCCGACAACTGTTTTGCCTGTATGAGACTTGTATTCAATAACTTTTACTGTGGCATTTTTAATAATGTTCCTCTGATACTTATTTTGGTTCAGCACACCCTTCCACTGCTTTACAGGAACTTCTGTATCAGAATCACTAAATCTTTTGACACACCAAGGACTCAACCTGACGCAATAAGTAACTCACACCACTAATGAGTTTGCAAACAAGACAGATATTTCTTTTAAACAACGTATTAATAGTAAAGATACCAATTGTTAATTTGTTTGTTTGATAAAGCTAACAATTTGTCACAGGGAAGGGTAGCCAACAAGGAAAAGTTATTTTCATTTACTGCAGAAAGAACCTAAGTGCTTCACAGGTGTTGTGTCTGCAATAAACAGAATTAGAACACATGAGTAATACGCCTGATACACTCCCTACCAATCAATGTCTGACTCAAAACCCCGCTAAAATGTCGCATGTGTACTTTCTGAAATAACCAATTGAATTGATATTTACATTAGATAACAGCACAGATGCCACATCCGGTGCAAATTCGAAATCGTTTCCGCCTTGGATCATTAGAATGCATGCAAACTTTATGCAAGACTTGAAGCGTTAGTTGACTTCGTGTACGCAAGGGCGTCTAAGGAGTGAAAACAGAAAGTGAAATGAATGATTGGAGCAGTGTATTAATGAGCTTCCATTTCGTGACAAAGCCGGTCTCTTGGCAGCGGAGTGCAGTTCGCAGTATACTCTGCCATCTTATCAAGTCCAATAATCGCAACATCTTTAAGACAATAGCAGTGAACTTAACAGGTTGCCAGGCATGGTTCAAGGTGTCTTAAATGTGGACGTGCACTAGAAGTTCTTTATGTCGAATGATGGCTACAGTCCAAATTTTACCGCTATGTGTGGCCGAGGTCGTTAAGGCGCGGAATCATGAGCGGGAGGCCTTGGGTTCTAATACCGCCAGGACCGTTCTCCCTGACTGAGGTTTTTTTTTCCCCCCAGGTTTTCCTCAGTCCTCATAAATGGCAAATACCGGGGAGGTACCCTAAACTTAGGCCTGGAACGTTTCCTTCCTAAAAAAATCCTTTCCCAATATATCATTTCATTTATCATCAGTATCCACCGCCTAAAAAGTCCAAATTTAAGTCTCCTTATCTCCAAGTTCAGTGAGCACGGAATATTGCTACTGCAGTGAATCGCAGAAATGGGGTGAAAAGAGCGGCGAATCAGCCAGCACAGTGCAATACACGTAAAAAATAAAAATTAAAAGACTGTTTTTTGTATTTTAAAATATATATTTCAAAACTAAATTATGCTATGGTTATTACAGACCAAGATAAAAGTCGCTTTTCCCAAAAATGTTGTTTTTGTTTTCATATTTATTTTCACACAAACGCATATCTATACGAAATGGGATCCATAAGTTCCCGGATTAACGATGATTGAATTAAAACACGGGTAAATTTTTTTAACGTAATCTCCGTTTGCTTAAATGCATTTCTCACATCTCTGGATGAACATTTCAATCTACCTAAAAAGATTAATTCCAAGTTTTGACTGCAAAGTGCTGGAAAATGCGTCCTTCAACTCGTTATTCTTAAGTCCTTGTTAAAGAAGAAGCACTTTCATTGTAGACCGTTCAGTTTGTCAAGAAGTACAACATAGCACTTTATTGTGATGGTGGAACTCATTTCTAGGTAACAGAAGATAAAAGTAAACACCTTCCTTGATGCTTTTTGTGCTCCTCAAATTCTTTGGACGTGAATGGTTCGTAAATGAGTCCGATAATGCCATGGTGATTTGAAAAGTTCTCGGAATGAAGCACAAAATGACTGCATAGCTTTTAGAAATTATTCTTATTTTTCAATATAGTCTCTTTTAATACTAATGTGTTGGTCCTAGTGGTCTGACGGTAACCATTCTTTCCTCGTAGACCCAAGATCACGGGTTCAATTCCCGCCAGGGTCGATGGATTTTTACGGGTTTAAAAATCCAATTCCTAAGTATGGCTTCCTTCGGAAGGGAAATAAAGCCGTGTGTCCCCTGTCGTAGATTTATGACACGTAAAAGAATCTCAAGCCAGAAAGAACAGGCCGCTGAGCAAAATTGATCCATCATCTCAGGTTCTGAATTGAATGGGACGCTAATGTTAAAGAGCGTACATAAATAAACCAAATAAATAAACTAACCTTATTAACTCAATGTGGATTACGGACGCTATTAGCCATTGCATAATGTTTGCTGTTACTCTGATGCAAGTTTCTACTCTACCTGTATGTATTAACTTTCGAATAAGTATACCCATTAAGGGCTCCATTTGCAAAGACAGGAATGCATTTGCCAGAGCTCTGACCTGAACACAGCGTATCTAAGAAAATCCGTCACGCAGAAGCTGCGTAAACTAAGCGAATTCCCCACCGAATTGAATAAATTCGAAAATGATAAAACCCAAATTATGACCTTATTAATTAAGGAAATAAAATATATTATAGCATTACTATGTGGTATATGGGGAACAAAATTAAAATTCTTGCAATCTATAAGTATCACAAAAGAGAAACCACATTTTTAGAATTATTGTTATTGTTATTGAAATTAAACCACAAACATTAAACTAAATATATGACTAATGATAAACAAAGATATATCTACCGTGTGGGTATGTTTATGAGCTGAGCCTTTGATATAATCTTTGCATTCACTAAAATGGAGAAAAATAACAGAAAGCTTCGACTTACATTGTGTATTTAAAAAGATGCTCATATGTTTCAGTAAAAAAAAGGTTACTGTTTTAAAACAATTACAATTTACTAATCAAATGTACACAGTCAACAATAAACAATCGAAAGTTTCATAATTTTCATTGACTTTGAAATTTAATTTAGTAGTTAAAACATATAACAAAAACATTTAGAACTCTCTTGCATACAAATATAATTCTCAAATACATATTAGATTAATATTTTATATTTACTATATTTATGGCAATGCCTTTGTTAATTATAAAGCATATACATCGTTATAAATATAGTTTATGTGCTGAATTAATTTGTACTTTTATTTTAAAACAATGGAGAGATAATTAAACAAAAGAACTCTTTTCATATTTCGGTTTTCAAGTATACTCCTGCTCCTAATGGTCCATTTTCCCTAATATTCAGGAAATATTTTTATTATTTTATTTAAATGGTATATACCGAATTTTGTTGTGAAAAAAAATATTCGTGCCGCTAAGCGATTTTTAAGTTTTGATTTCAAATAAATCTCCACTCCCAATGATTCTATTTTTATACTTTTCAGAAACTATTGTTTTTATTTTATTTAAATAACGTATACCTAGTTTCGTTGCGAAAATACAAACATTGGTGCCACTAGTGTGATTTTTAAATGTTGAGTTTCAGGTAAACCCTCCTACTAATGACTTGATTTCCCTGATTTTCAGAAACTATTTTTTTTTATTTTATTTCAATGTTACGTACCGAATTTCGTTGCAAAAAAAAAAACCAAATATTGGTGCCGCTAAAGCGATTTTTAAATTTTGTGTTTCAGGTAAACCTCCATTCCTAATAATCTGATTTCATTGAATTTCAGAAACTATTTTTTTTTATCTTGGCGCTAGAGCGATTTTTAAAATGTCTTTTAATCCCAACTCGGTGTGGATATACTAAAAGCTCGATTGCCCTGATTTTTAGAAACTGTTTTATCACTTTATGCTACTGAAATATACCAAGTTTCGTTGAGAAAAAACCAAAATTGCGACCGCCAGAGCGTTAAAAGATACACGCACACGTGAACGCATGCACACACACACACACACACATACATATATATATTTCATTGTCATTTTCGGTGCCTAGTAGGTAAGATCGATGGAGATTTCAAGACATTTTTCAAAGATCGTTTCATGGGTACAATCACCTACGTTTCTTCGGAATTCGCTTAAAGCATGGGACCCCCGTAAACATTTTTTTCTGCCCTTCCCCACCCTTCTCATATCTGCTCACGTCAGATATGAGAAGGGTTAACATAGCAATACACACGTGTTGTATTGCTATGTTAACAACGCATCTTTCGTAATTACGCATGCTAAATGTATTATTATTATTATTATTATTATTATTATTATTATTATTTTATTATTATTATTATTATTATTATTATTATCATCATCATCATCATCACAACGAGCTTACGTTACAGTTTTCTAAAATACCGTTGCTTCTTAGACAGGAACTCAGTGGCAATTTTCTTAAAATCAATATTCCTGCTTTCTTCACTTTCATTGAAGTATTCAGATAATAAATTCATCTGCAACATTGTACAATAAAGGTAAGTATGCAATAGTTTTTACTTACTGAATGAACTTTCGGCCGTTGCTGTAGTGACAGATAAAATGAAGAAAAGTTGTAGAGCTGTACACAGACCAGAAGCTCATGGCAATAGCAGGATTTTCATCAATTAATAATACGGCCAATTTATTTATAGTTCAAAGTTTACGAATATCCTCCATCATAAAGGATCGAAAACAGTTGTTGAGACAAAGTAAGATATAAATCTCTCGCATAATATTCGCAGAGAGTGTTGGCTTTTCTGGTCAATTCGTATTCAGTTAATGGACCAAATTATGATGGTTGGAGCAACAAGAATTCAGCTGAAATGGTGTTTATGCTTTCAAAACATACCTTAAGCTACTCAATTATGATGCCCAGCCAATCGTTAAAAACAAATTCTCATAGCCTTTCTTCTGCATTCTGTATCCGTTCGTTAATTGCCAATTCATCAAAACTTTTTAACCTGGAGTTGAGGGTTGTTTTGAAAAAAAGGTCTATTTTCCAGGAATTTGACATTCTGTTTGCTATAGCTACCTCGACACTATCACATTATTTCAGGGTTGTTTCAACAGTCAATAAATCAATAAACTTTTCTTGTAAATATTTTGAAACAATATTAGTATATTGTAATATTTTACACTGAAAAACATGCATAACTACTAACTGAAAGGAAGCAAAGTTCCTTTTTCAGTGCAAATGCTGCATTTTTTCATAAGATTTGTTTGAAATCAGAAATATACCCTCAAGGTATATCATCACCTGCAAAAACCCATTTTTCAAGAATAATCTGTCAAATTGCGAAGGAGAGAGTTTTAATGTGCGTTTGATTATCCCATTATCCACAGTACTATTTAATTCCTTTCGTCGTGGCAAATTTTCACTAAAATACACAGCTGTATAAAATTGCCTTAATTCTGAAATGTCATCAACGGAATCATTTAAAACTAAATTTAAATTATGACCCGTTCAGTGCTCATAACCAGCTATTGACACTCTACCTTTGATACGCGCTTGCAGCCCATGATATTTTCCACTCATATTACCTACTTGGCCACACTCTTGTTAAGATCGAATTCGTTGTTTTCCACCATCTTAATGCTCTCTTTTTCGAACTGTTTTTCATCTTGGGCACATATTTTATAGAACCCAATAAAAGATTTGCATATATTTACTGACTCTTCCGGTTTTATTTATTCTATTGTAACATATTGAACAATTGTACTTAATTGTTGTATTTATTTATGTTCTGGGTTGTATGTAACAAAACAGAAAAATGTGGAACTTGTTTAAGGATATATGATACAGTTTTCGGGTCAAAAATGATTTTTGGTTTTGGCTTTATGCACAACATGAAACATGCACAGTTTGCACAGTATGCTCATATATGTGTTTGCGGTATTTAAATGGATTTAAATGGTGATTTAAATATAGCAGCCTAGCTGCCACACCCCCTTTTCCAATGCTTTCAGATTTTAATTATTTTTTGCTTTATGCATAGTGTAAAACTACATAGTTTGCAGATTATACCCAAATGTACTTTTTGTTTGTTTGGGAAATTTAAATATTTAAATGTCAATGTAAATATGGCCATCGTGCTGTTACACAATACGCGTTGTTTTATTTTTTCATTTGCTGTAACCAGCATATTTTTAACTTTTTAACTTTAGGTGCACTTTTCACACGACAGGCGATGACTTCTCTTTTTACAGCTTCATCGTCGGGAAAAGGTTTACCCCAGAGATGAAGTTTAAAAATTCCGAACAAACAGAAATCGCTTGGAGCAAGGTGGGGCTATTCGGAGGATGCTCGAGAACTTCACACTTGAAATTTCTCAGCCTCTCATTTGTCTTGTTCGCAGTGTGAGGACGCGCGTTGCCATGTAAGAGCTATACGACTTTGGCGAGGAGTTATGATCTCTTCCGTTGAATGGGCTTACGAAGTTTCCAAAGTATGTTACAGAAGGCGTCGGCATTTATGTTTGTCCTTGAGGCTTGAATGCGATGAGCCCAGAAGACTGTGGGCATCACTTTCCAGGTGCATTTTAAACTTCATTTTCACAGACGACTCAGGATGTTTCCACTGTATTGACGCACGCTTGTATCGCACTGGTATTGGTTAATCCAAAACTCATCATCTGTAACATTTCGGGATAGCATATCAAGTCCTTCATCGTGGTAATTATTGAGACCAATTCTTTGCATTTAATGCATTAAGATCAGCATGCGCGGCCCCATCGTGCACAGATTTTGTGAAAAGCTAACCTATCGTGCATTTTGAGCTAGGCCTTGTCATGTGAACAGCCAATAGCAGCGGCTATACTTTTTATTATTACTCTTCTGTTTACTCGAATTGAATCTTCAAACTCGTTGCTAGCTCGCCTCTGTGGTAATCTCCGATGGCCAGCCGACGCGATGTTCATCTTTGAAACGTATCAGTCCTTCAGAGAATTTCTGCATCCAATTGTAAACAAATTCAATTGATAGGTATTTCATACCATTGATGGGAAGTATTTCTTTATGAATATTCTTTGATTCTATGCCTTTTGCCCACAAAAATCGCACAACAGAGAGCTGTTCAAGGATTGTACATTCAACCAGAGGGACCGCCATCTTGTATACGCTGTTTCCCTATTATAAACATTGATTGTCTCGTATCGAATTTCACCAGTTGCCACCAACTAACGCTGCCAACTAATGGCAATAGCTTCAGGCATATAGTAACCTATTTAATGACACTGTCATATCGCTAAATATATTGTATAGGCTCGTATTGATTGTATTACCCACAATATATTTCATTCTGGCTCTTGAAAATGTTAGTAGTAGAGAAAATCTCAAGTTGATTTTAGCCGTATATTACTCCAGTCCAAATACGAATTTTTACACAGCAGAGAAAATGGAAAAATAATTAATTGGTGAAACGGTTGCTTGAGCGTAACGTAGCCTATAACAGTCTCACAGCAGTCGCTTATTTTGCATGGATGAGTGAAATCTAACATATGTTAATCCAGCCCACTTACGAAATAGCCTTAGAAAGTTTAAGCAGCATTTATGAAACCGTCAACAAACGTTAAAAAATGTCTTCATCTTGCAATGGGCTATAGCACAGAATAACGTCGATATATATGCAGCAGCGTAAATAATAATACTAACATAACGGAAGCGTCACGGAACGTTTTGGCAAGGCCTGAAGACATCATGAAAAGAAAAGGGATTATACAGAAAAATTATATATTATTTATATCTCTAATTTTTAATATCAGCCAAATGATGGAATAATAAGACTCTTAACAATACCCTAGATACAAGTTTTATTTACTTTCGTCAAGATTATTATAGTATAAAATGAAAACAGCTACGAATGCAAAAAAAAATGTTTTGAAATACGTAATAAACCAACCAAATTTTAACAATGTTTAACACCTTTACACAACTGATGATTCATAATGGGAAATGAGTTTTTTTTTTTTTTTGGTGGGGGGAGAAGGCTTACAGTGCAGTAATTGAAATCAGTAAAGTGGAAAGAGATAGCACTACAGGATGTAACAAAACGGTATGCCAAAACTAGAGGAAACATTCCTTGCATGCAGAGGGTGCAAATATGTTACACGAACATGGGTCCATAAATAATTTATTTCCTTGTTAGAGCCCTTTGTCAACAACTCCGCTTACACTTGTGATATGAAAGCTAGAATGCCTGCGTAGCTGTCCTGTGGTGTAAGGATGGAGTTTAACTCCCGTTTTTACTACTGAGGCACCACAGGCGATGGACACTGGTGATACATGAGATGAAATGATATTTTGGGAAAGGATTTGTTTTTAAGGAAGGAAACGTTCCAGGCCTAAGTTTAGGGTACCTCCCCGGCATTTGCCATTTATGAGGACTGAGGAAAATCTGGAATAAACTTCAGTCAGGGAGGACGGTTCTCGCGGGATTCGAACCCCAGACCTCCCGCTCACGAGTCCGTGCCTTAACGACCTCGGCTACCCTTGGCGGTCTAGCTGTCCTGTGGCAATAACCCCACAACAGAATGGTTACTTAATACGTACAGTAGGCAAACATTCGCTTTTACCTCTGGTTAAATGGGGCGAAAGTGTTGTAACTACTCTTAATTCCTAGGTTCATCGTTGTTGTGGCCGTCCTTTATCACGTATTTCGCTTGTTGTGCTACTCACTTCATTGCTTGACGTAGCACGGAGCACGTAGTGTCAGTTCTGTGTGTTTACGGATATCTTTCCAGGTACAGTATAGTTAGGTATTCAAATGTTGATCTATGGATTAGCCCCAGGTGCAGAGAGTTTTCGTGCTCGTATTCTGCAAGGCTACCAGACAATACGGTCTACTCCAGGGAAACATCAGCGCATGAGGGATTCCATGCGACGACGGGTTAATGGGTGTATCCGCTCTAGCGAAGAATATTTTGAATATTTCACATGAATTTTCGTTTCCCATAGCTTTGTTTTTGAATATTCTGCTATGTGGTTCAGGTGTAGAAAAGGGATTCTTAACAAGGAAATAAACCAACCCTGAACCCATGTTCATATTATATTTTTTTATTCTGTATATATATGAAGAATCCCCATAGTTTTGACATGTCATTTTGTTACATTCTGCATATTCCGCCCGGCAATAGCAATTATTAACTGCCTAATCTAAAATTAAAAAAAATACTATTTAAAGTATGGGTTAGGCGGAAAGATGGAATTTACAAAAAAATAACATGACTCACCATTCCGGTAATAAGCAGTGATAAACATGTCAGGATACTTTTCATATTCCACTGTCAAAAGATTCAACTGGTTACAACACGTATTACAATCGGTAGAATTGTCTCTGAGAGACTATGCAGTGCAGGATGACTTGTGACGGTGCTTTTCAGTTTCTTTGGCTGTCATTAGCACTCCCTCCTACTAGAAGGTGAGATAGCAGCAAAATGATCATATTTCAACTTAAACCAAACAGTCTGTAAATACATGACCGACTATATTTACCTGATCCTAATGTAGGTGCAAGAGTGGACAAAATGGTGCAAAATGTGGTCCATGCTATTAATTACATGACTTTGGTTCGTTGCAATTACCTGGTTCATTACAGTGGTTTATAGTTGGAAATAAATCAATAATAACATGTTACTGCTTTTGCTTTTTAGTAAGTAATATTGATTTATTGAAATCACACCAGGAACTTGTTTAATAGAATGTGTTTAGTACAACTTGGGTTGCTCTTGTATGCCCTAATTATGGCAGTGCACCGCATAATACCATATTTACATTTCCTAAATAGGGACAACTTAAAAGATGGTGGGTAAAGAATGTACACCATGCAAATTTTGCAGTTAATGATGAAATTGTAGTATGTGTTAAACATTTCGTACGGGTGGCCGAGATCGTTAAGGCGTGGACTCGTGAGAGGGAGATCTGGAGTTCGATTCCTACCAGGACCGTCCTCCTTGAATCAGTTTTTTTTTTCCGGATTTTCCTCAATCTTCATAAATGGCAAATGCCGAGAAGGTACCTTAAACTAAGTCCTGGAATGCTTCCTTCTTTTAAAAAATCCATTCCCAGTTTATCATTTCATCATATATCATCCGTGTCCACTACCTGTGATGTCTCAGTAGTTAAAACGGACGTTAAACACTATTAAAAAAAGTGATAAATTTTGGATTAGGGAGGACATTTTCCTTGTGCAATTTTCCCTAATCTATCATCATATATGACATTGAGGATTAGCAAAGAAAGCAGAGATCCGAAAGAACGTATCATGCGAGGTTTGAATCGAAATGATGAGAATTTTAATGAATGGTGCGAGAATGATGTTAAAACATGTTTCGACTCGTTTGCAAGTGAGGTTATGTTGCTGCTATTATCACGTGGGTTTGTTTATTTGGTTTGTTGTATATGCTGGTTTATTACAGTGGTTTATAGTTGGAAGTAAATAAACAAACAATAGCGTGCTACTACTTCTTTATTTTTTTTATTACGTAAATATCGATTTAGTGAAAACACACTAAGAACTTGTGTAATAGAAAGTATTTTAGTATAGCATGGGTTGCTCTTGTATGTCTTAATTATAGCAGTGCACTGCAACATACCAAATTTAGATGTCCTAAATAGCAATAGCTATAGGGGGAGTGGATAATCACTTTTAAATTTTCCCTTTAGGTTAAGGGGATTATAGTTAGATAGAGTGAAAAAAGTTGTCTTAAAAAGTACTACGTTTCAGCCTTTCAACAATATATACATTATTATGTCAATTCAGTGCCAAAGGACTTTAAATTTGATATTTAAAAATGGCAGCGCACTTGCCAAGCCCACAACAAGCTCGTCACACTGACAGTTGCAATAGTATGTTGTTTCGTTCATTCTCTTTGGAACATGAGTGATACATTTTTAAAGTCTTTTGAAAGGAAATATATAACGATTTATGTGATATCTTAATGAAATATATCAATGAAAGTTAATGAAAATTTTTACTGTATATTTTTAATGATAAATGCTACAATTTAGCAACAAATATGATTCAGTGTCTTTTAGGATTTAATTTTTTTTTTTTTTTTGAAAATGTGAAAATTTTCTGAACACAATATTACACATTTTTTCTTTAATTTATGTATGACATATAGATCAAAGTTGTGCTGGAAATTGTCAGAAATGTGGTTTACAACAACATATAAAATTTGACAGTCCTAGGTCAAACAGTTTCTGAGAAACATGCACTTAAATGAGTGCAAACTTTAAAAAAATAAAACAAACATTTCATAAAATTACCACATTAAAGTAATTTTTTCTGCTGTGTGCATTAAGATCATTTAGTTAGCTTTATATTGTTTAAAAATTCATATAATTATCTGTTGTAGTTTGAAATATACAGAGGCTTAAAAATGTCTATATTCTGAGCACACGAAGCGCTACCTATTCCCCTTAAACCCCAACTTCAATGCTTCAAGTTTTCTAATTAACGAACTCGGTAAATCATTTGTTCATTAATCATTATTCATTTGTTCATTATATGCCGAGTTTCGCTGAGAAAAACTTGCGGCGTCAGAGCGTTAAAAGATACACCCGCACGCACATATGTGTATCCCATCCATAAAGTGCTACTTCTTTTAGTCCTGCAAAATACTGATTTGTTTCGGCCATTATTTGAGAAATGTGTTTTTTTCTAAACACGTAGCCTCCCTATGTTTAACTAACGCTGTATAAGAGACGAAAAGAAGATAGGGATATGTATGAAAGAAGATGATTTCTGGAGAACTATGGAGTAACTCGGAGATAATTAGAATTCTTTAAAACGAAAAGCAACTATGACCATAAAGCCATGTCGATTTGCTTGATGGGGGGAGATGGAATGCTTAAACGTTTGCTGGATAGTTAAATGATTGGAGTTGGTAGAAAAGCAGAACCAAGGAATAGATGGTTTCAATATGTCTTGAAATATCTGAAGATATTGCATACAATGCTAGTGGCAGAAGGCGGAGTGCGAGAAAAATGGAGGCAGGTTATAGAGAAAGAGAGCTCAAGAAAAAAGTTGCCAATGAATATGAAAATATTTTCAATTTCTGACCCACACTAGTAAAATGACATTCAGTTCCTCAAGAGAAGAAGGATCATAGGCATACGCGCAACAAATGCTATTACAATTCAGGCTGCAGCGTGTATTTGGCTAAGTTCCCGCTAATGAAAGTGTTACTCTGGGGGCTTAGGACGTGATTATTTCAGAGCACGGTATTAATATTAACGAGGTAAGAGAAATCATAAGTAGCTTTGTGAACGTATCGTCATGTACACCAAACTGTGTTTGCGAACCACGTTTAATTAAAAAGATTATTTTTTTTCAGGTGTTATCTCTATCAGTTTGCTTGGATTAAGTAGAAAAGCATCAACCAAACAAAGAAAAATATATAACTAATTAAAAAATACCACAGTACTGTACCTATTAACACAAAAAATCGCTCTGTTTAACCTGACATCAAACTTGTGAAATATCTTCTGATAAAAGTCTGGAATCTGCAGGATTAAGTCTGTCTCTGTGGATGTCCTATGTTTTGAGATACAGTTTGACTAAATTAATACTTGGAGATAGCCTCCTCAGTTTTTTTAATAAATTCATGTTTTCTCATATTCAATGTATTATATTATGCAGGTGTAACAAAAAAGCTTGTCAAAACTTTGGGAAAACGTTCCTTACATATAAAGGATGCAACTATGTTATATGAATATGCATCCGGAATTGCTTGATTTTCATGTTAGAGCCTCTTGTACCACATTGCAGATTATTCAAAAACAAAACTGTGGAAACTGAAATGCGTGTGAAATATTCAGGATTTAGCACGAACACATCCATCAACACGGCATGCATGGACTCCCTGATGCGCTGATTTATGCCTGGAGTATCTCGTATAGTCTGACAGCCTTGCAGAGCTTTGGAGACTCTCTACACTTCGGGTAACTCATAGATCATATCAGCATCTGTCAACTCCGCATCGAATACCTCATTTTACTGTACCTGGAACCAGGTCCATAAACACACAGAACTACATACTCGTGCTACGTCAAGCAATGAAGTGAGTAGCACAACAAGTGAACCACGTGATACAGAACGACCACAACAATGGCGAATCTAGGAACTAAGAGTAGTTACAACACCCCCACTCCATTTAACCAGAGGTAAAAGCGAATGTTTACCTATTGTATTTAACTATTCTGTTATGGGGTTATTGTCACAGGACAGCTATGCTGGCATTCTAGCTTGTATATCACAAGTGTAAGTGGAGTTGTTGACAAAGGGCTCTAACAAGGAAATATTCTAAACCCATGTTCATATAACATATATGCACTCTCTATATGCAAGGAATATATCCCCAAAGTTTTGACATGCTTATTTGTTACATTCTGTATATGTGCTAGTGATTAGCATTGCTGACTGCTGACCTGAAGGCCCGTGTTCGATTCCCGGTGCCTACTTCGGAATATTTTTTAAATTAAGGAGGTCGGACATACTAGTTTTAACAAATTTAGTAAATCAAGCCCTTGACTGAAAAATAAAAAACGACGAAAGAGTGAACTTAATATATGGTACAATCGAGTTGCAATTCTTGTCAAGGATAAAAAAGCACATTTAAGAAACTTAAATAAATCTTAACTGAATATATAAAATGAGGTGCATTAGTGAAGAAATAAGTAAGAAATTTACTTGAACAGAGTTGAGACACATGCATAAGTAATGTAAAATATGATATTCATGGAGTTCAAACATCACCGTACAAAATAATTAAATACTAAAATGAATTAGAAAGAGATACAGTTGAACTATACAATATACCAAGATGGCGGTTGAAAATATTTTAAAGATATTTGGTACTGTCTCACTGGAAATAAATTAACACAAAAAATAAAGAACATGAACTATTAGACCGCATATCAATAGAAGAGGTAAATTGTATATTAGCCTAGGACATTACAAATGCACTTTGAACAATATGCCATTAAAGGCTCTACATAGGCATATTGTTATGTTTTATTGAGCTGCTTTCCTGTTTATTATTATTATTATTATTATTATTATTATTATTATTATTATTATTATTATAATATTATTATTATTATTATTATTATTATTATTATTATTATTATTATATTTATTATTATTGCTAATTGCGCAAATGAACTCAGAATCCTCGGTGCCTTAAGGGGAATGGGTAGTTAGAGGGTTGAAATTTTTGGTTTTTTGTTTTTGTCTTAAAAAGTAGAAAGTTTCAGCTTTTCAACAATATATACATTATTATGTCAATTTAGGGTCAAAGAACTTTAAATTTGATATTTGAAAATGGCAGCGCATTTGTCACGCCCACAACAAGCACGCGACACTGACAGCTGCAATAGTAATGTTGTTTGTCAATTCTCTTTTGGAATATGAATGATACAATTTTAAAGTATTTCAAAAGAAAATATATGCCACTAATGTGATGAAAATAAATTAGAATTTGTAGGCCATATACAGAAAAGGATGGGGTGCCGTCTCCGAAGCTATAAGAAATCCTTGCAGGAAAACAATTGTCAGATGGAAAGCCAATTTCTGATCAAGGCAGACTCATAGATCCAGAAATTGATTTCTCCAGCTCTACTGTGAACTGGCAGTAAAAATACTACAAAGACTAATGTCAGAGAAATGAAGAAGGCCATCTGGGCAGTGTACTTTCATACGTTCACCGACTCTTCCCCACATCATGGTTTGTGTCCTGCAGGTCCTGGTGCGGCTTTCGACGTGCAGAGGCCCTTGGAGGTGAGTTCCATAAAAAAACATACTCTCTCCCTGAAGCTGTGCTACTTGCAAGGGAACGTTCCCCAAAACTGCTCATGTGTGTGCTACCACTTCAAGACTGGTGTCCTGGATGCTCTGATCACTTTTAATGATAGATCTAGCAGCAGAATTAGAGTATTGAATCATCTAGGGATAAAAGCTAGTGACAACACTAGCAAGACAATCCTTCAAAAAACCGACAAACGATGTGTCGTGGAAGCTGAAAAAGATAATTGCAATAATGACGGAACAAACCACAGAGGAAAGAAGAATATTGGAACGAAGAAGGGAAAGTAAAAAGAGAGGGCCAGTGAAAAGGATTATGGGGCTGGAAAGCTCCGAATTAGTGAGAGTCCCTTATGTTTGTGCATGTTCAACTTTAATGTCAATTTCCCGTAGATTGTCTTTTTAATACTTCAGGCGCACTTTTCTCAGAAACTAATTAAGATATTTTAATGAAAGTTTTACAGTACATTTTTAATGATAAATCCTACAATGTACAGCAACAATTATGAATCAGTGTCTTTTAGACTTTTATTTTAAAATTATTTTTATTACAAAAAGTGAACACTTTTCTGAACAGGGTATTACAATTCTTTTCTTTAAATGACATATGATCAAATTTGTGCTGGAAATTGTGAGAAATGTGAATTACAACAAATAAAATTTTGACAGTCGTACGTCAAACATTTCTGAGAAATGTGCACCTGAATGAGTGGAAGCTAAATAAAAAGTATAATGCACAGCCAATGAAAAAAAAAATCTTAAAAAATTAGATATTTCCTACTATATGCATTAATATGCTTTTAGTTAGGTTTATAATGTTTCAAAAGTTCATATATCTGTAGTAGTTTGAAAAATACGAAGGCTTAAAAATGTCTATATTTTGAGCACTTGAAGCAGCTCTGTAACTACCCAGTTCCCTTAAGACTATCTGGCATTCAGATTCTCAGGTAAAGAAATACTCAAAAAAAATCTTATCTAGACAGCTTGACCTGCCCAAAAAACGAACCCAGGACCTTTGTGTTAGTAGTCGTAAACTGTATCACTAGACCATGAAAGTGTTTTATTCATTATTAAATATATTGCAATGTGATATAACAATGAATATGAACATTTAAAAACGAAACTAGTAAAAGTGAAATTAAAAGTCAATTTGAAAGAGTGTTAACAAAGTTAAACACAGATTTTCAAAAAATATCTCATAAAAAAATAATTGTTAAAGCCTTGAGTGACGATTGGATAATTTATATTACAGCAAATAAACCAAAAAAAAAAATAGTGTTAGATGAAGAATGTTACCTAATAGAACGGAATTGCTTCCAAAAAATACCTTGAAATTAAACAAGAGCATCGGGCAGTTCAATGTGACATTTAAAACAGTAAAACCTTTGACAAATAAAACATTCTACAAAATTAAGCTGTGCAATTAGAGAATTCTAAGAACATATAGCGTACCAGCAATTGTTGTTGTTGTTGTTGTTATTATTATTATTATTATTATTATTATTAAATAAACAATAGCACGAGATCCATTTTAATTTGAAGCGCTTTTGTCATGGGATGTTGTAGTTGTTGTTGACTCCACGTTGGTGAAGCGGTTTGGTATGGTAGCCACGTTGGGCGCCAATTTTTAAGATGGTTTCGTGTGGCTCCGGCTATATGCTCAAGGTTGGGCACCAATCTTGAAGCGATCTGTCGTTGACGTTGAGTAGCCTTATGTTACGATGCTAATTTTGTAGTGGTTTCGTAGGTTGATTGTTGGTCTCTTCGGTGTTGTTGCCTACACTTCAACGGCAACAATGTCTGGGGGTGATTCCGTTATTTTGTTGATTGGGACTCAACAGGAGCGGAAAAGGAATTCAATGGTGTAAATGAGCACGCGATGCGACATAATATATTACTGTGTAGTTTATTATGTCCAAATTCTATTGCATCCCTTAGTGTTTTGCATATGACAGACTTGGCTACTTTGAATATAAACTTAGTTGCCGCGTATGAGACTTACAGACGAGTACTACGAAGTCGAACTGAAAGGAACTGAAATAAGTAATTCCACTGAATGCGTCTCGCGGCGTGGAGGAGTTCAAAACTGCTTGTGTCTCGCCGGTATAAAACTTAAAACTGCCTGCTGAAAACTGAATGAACTGAAATTGAGTGCTGAATGAGTAAACTGGATGTCCCAGCAGGGCGAACGCTTTATTTATATATTTAATTCAAATCAAAAATCGTTGGCTAGGAGAAGACAAAAATGTTCGCGCAAGCCTCGACCCCCCCCCCTTTTAAAAATTCAAACATACGTTTGCCATTGACTAATTCAATTCCACTTACCGTGTGTACCATTAGTTTTTTTTTTTTTTTTTTTTTTTGTTTTTTTTTTTTTTTTTTTTTTTTAAGTCTTAAGACATGCGTCAGTATTGGATAGATTTAAAGGCTACTACAGCAGTAGGGATTAAAGCCCCCCCCCCCCCAGACGGTTCAAAAGTTTTTCCGTTTATTTATCCTACGAAGGAAGCACTATAAAAAGAAGAACGGGGCTCCGCACGCGACTTTCGGTTTCCCTCTTTTCTATAGTTTTTACGGTTTTATTACCTTGTTGACTCTTCCAGTACTGCAACGGAAAAAACACCAAAGGATTTCTCTATTCACAATTCTTACAGCTTATGACAAAGATATATAATATTCATCTTAATAATTGCAAAGCCAAGGTATGATGTTTATAAATATACATGATAATTATATTTTAGATGTGGTGGATCGGGGGAACTGTTTCAAAATAATATTGGCTCATAAATCTACGAGTTAGCAAAGTGGTTTTCCCAGAAATTCTGCTCATTCACAAAATTTAAACGTTTAGTAATTAAAAATAAAATTGATTTTATCGTAAGAGTCAAGAATATGTATTTTTCTTCTGAAGTCCTTTGATATCTCTGCATTATTTCCCAGTATCTCTACAGAGAGATTGTCTAAATTGTTAAAGAATTGACTTTTATCCATACATACTATATTATCTCAGGTGAAGATTGGTGCATTTTTTTTTTTTTTTTTTTTGCGACTTCAGAAATATCATAATTAATAATTCAAGTGTTTCACATTATTTTGAAAAGAAATACGTTCATCTTTCTAAGTAAAGGAGTCTGCATTTTATCGCTTTAGAGTTGGTTATATGTTAAAATGTTATATGCTCAACTGTCCTCGGGCTGAGAACCTGCTTTCGGCCATTTTCATCGTCACAGGTCGTTGGATTCTATAAAAAAGTTTCCTCCACAATTTCAAGTGCTGCAAGAAGGGAGGAAATGTAATCATATTAATATTTTTACTTTTTGCTTTGAGTAATCGCAGCGAGTCACAGACGTGTATTTGCAAAGCGTTTAACTATTTGTTACACACTTAATTATGAACAGATTTGGTTTGTTGTTGTAGCGTAAGTTAAGGATGTATGAATCGTATAGATAATGGAGGGAGGTAGATTATTTATTAGTCTACAAAATAGCAAGATGTCTAATTTTAAAAATTAAAAAAAAGGGATTTTTGCTTGGAGGGTGCCATGGGAATGCCGTGAGATCGAATCTAATATCTTAAAATATTTTTAAAAGTTTATGCTATTTGCATTTTACGCTCAATTACATTTAGTTCAACTAACTATGGCTTATATATGCAATGAAGTTATTTGAGATGAAGGCAAATGAGCACGGATAACTACTGGGTAAGTGCAGTGGCCATGACCAGGAAAAGGGAGACCTGCGCGTAAAGTTAGCATTTATACTTTTACTGAATGCATAGAATACTTTATTTACAATTAATAGTCATCACAGTAGCCCTTGTTACTTTATTCAAAATTAATAGAAGCCCGTGCTGAAAATTATGCAAATCAGCGGTAATTGCGTGAGTTTTTATCTTAGCTTTTCTTAACGTAAGAGCCATGTTCGGATCATGTCCCTTGTCATTGAGAGATGCTGGCACTTGTATCTTCATAACAAACTGGCCAACAGTTTCTTTACCTGGAACGTCATTGCCAGGATATTTCTTTGCGAATCGCCTTATAACTTCTCTGCAACAATCCATTTTCACATACGTATCGCACATAAAAATCCGTTCTCCAAGATAATATTTATGTAAAGGCATAACTAACAAAGAACAACTAGTACGCAATTTACACCCATTAAAATCACGAGAAACACCATCACTCGCAGACAAAGACTAGCTACAAGCTGCTACCTACACATACATTCTCCCAGTACGCAGCCGCGCTCTGCCGGTCCCGCATCTCAAATAATCTCAATGCATTTCAGTTTACATTAATATTGCCTTTTATAATTGAGTAGCCTTCGTGTTAGCTGTTCAACTATTAGAAGTAGCTTGAGAATGACCTCATTTTTAGTTTCGGTTTATTCTGTTAAACACAATTTCCATTAATAGAATATGATGTTTTCTTTTGTTGCAGATGAGAACTAGAAAGCGAAGTATTGGTAAGTAGATTATCTAACTAGAGATAGGATAATGTGTATAGAGTAGCAAGTGCAGAATGTTTTAGAAACTTTTATGTTGTGTAACTACCCCATTACTGAAGTGGAGTACTATACTTGCTAATTATTGCTAGTTACCACAACGCATTTGTTACTACCAACATTTTAGTTGGCATTGTCTAGTAGATCATATATAATAGAAATTCCATTGTTGAAAGTGAATGCAGAATATATTTATTTATAGCTGTAGATAACATTGAAATTGTTGTATTTCTTATAATGCAAGTTGGTAAGGTATGTAGTTCCCCAAGCAATACATTATTCATGTTAATGGAAATTATAATAAATAGAACATTTTGAAATCAAACGATTTAAACTAAAAGGTGAAAAAAGATGACTTTAATATTTAATTTATTAAGTTATGCAGTTTTCAGGGTTTAAGACTGTGGTCCAATAGGATTCTTCTCTTTCACCTTCCAAGACATTTTGTGCATAACTGGGGCGAACATCATCAGTTGTGTGCTCAACAAAATCTTCTTGGAGACAAGACAGTTAATGAAAATTGTTAATGAAAATTGTGGCAGCATATATAGTTAGGGTGCCTGTAGAACTAAACTCTGATAGATTTTCTTGGCTAAAGAGGTTGGATCTAAGCTGGAGTTGTGGATGTCTCTAGAAGGGTTAGTTTAGTAATGGAGTAATTTCTTTATATTAGTATATTATAAAACTCAATATGATGCTGAGTACAATTTCAGAGCTTCTTTCCTGTTAAAGTGGTTTCTATGCTTGTAAATTTCAATTGCCTCCTGATATAAGCAAGGATGATAATGAGATATTGAAGCTAGTATGCTAATATCTTGAAAACCAATATCATGCTCTTCATCAGCTAGGAGGTCATGCTCAGCAATAGCTAATTTATCTGTTTGACCTTGGTGGCAGTCTCTTATGTTCTGAAAGATGTGTATTAATGCTGCACTGTGTGGTACCAATGTAGATCGCACCATATGAGTCTGGTATTCTGTAGACACCAGCAAAGGCAAATGGTTCTCTTGTGTCCTATGTGGAGCAAAATATCTTAACTGTTTTCTAAGTTTAAAAACTATCTACATTATTTCATCTACATTATTTCAGTGACATTTTTTTAGAAATAGAAGAAATGCTGCACCGTTCTTCTACAATACTTTATTAAATTTATTTTCCCTGTATAACATATGAAAAAATTATCTGCAGTAAAGATAGACAAAGATCATAATTTAAAATATTTTAAAGAGCTATATATTGGATGTATGAATAACATATCTGATTCAGTGTATGATTTTTGGTGCGATTTTTAATTTGTCATTATTTAGCAAAAAACGTGTTTTTGACAAAAATTCACTTTTACTTACTGAAGTAGTGAATATTTAAATTATAACAAACAAATATTAGTTAGATGATGAAATCATAGCAAAGAGAATTATCTTGTTGTATTATGAAGCCTTTGCCATTAAACACAATCTTGATGGTATGGCTCAGGACACTAATATTTTCTTAATGAATTTTCTACTGTCCATTTCAGGTAGATGTATATTTCTGCTATTTATATCTAGAAAATCACTTTTTTAAGACTGTAATGTAAAGGAATCTATTGAAACCTTGATTGATTTTTCCAGTGTATGGAGAGATTTGGTAGAAGTTGATGTTATATTATCAATACAATATAATTAAATTTGATAGAGGTTGGTGTTATGTTATCAATACAATGTAATTAAATTTTATAGAGGTTGGTGTTATGTTATCAATACAATGCAATTAAATTTTATAGAGGTTGATGTTATGTTATCAATACAATGTAATTAAATTTATAGAGGTTGATGTTATCAATACAATTTAACTAAATTTGATAGAAGTTGATGTTATGTTATTTATACAATATAATTAAATTTTAATAGAGGTTGATGTTATCAATACGATTTTATTAAGTGTAATTTTCATGCTGTTATTTGAGTGGTAGATGTTACCAATACAAAGTTATTAAATGTAATTTTCTTGGTGTTATTTGATTGGTTGGTGTTATCAAATGTAATAATCTTAGTGTTATTTGAGTGGTTGATGTTATCAATACAATGATATTAAATGTAATTTTCTTGGTGTTATTTGAGTGGTTAACATTATCAATATGTTATTAAATATAATGTTCTTGATGTTATTTGAATGGTTGGTGTTATCAATACAATGTTATTAAATGTAACATTCTTGGTGTCATTTGAGTGGTTGATGTTATCAATACAATGCTATTAAATACATTCTCGGTGTTATTTGAGTGGATGATGTTATCAATACAATTATATTAAATGTAATTTTCTTAGTGTTATTTGAGTGGTTGGCATCAATACAATGCTTAATAAATATATTCTTGGTGTTATTAAACAAACAACTCATTTACAATACCTCTCTTTTACCAAGTTTTTTTTACAAAATGTCTTAGTCCACCACATCGAAGGTTTTAAAAGATTTAAAATACACCTAGAACATTTTCATTGCCTTTTGCATTTAAGATATTCCCCAAAAAGAGCGTATAGTATTATTTATTGTCTTGCCTTTCTGAAAACCAAAGTGTGAGTGTATATAATATTTTTCTACAAAAGATACATAAATTTTTAATTATTTTTTAAAAAATTTACAGTAAATATATTGACGTAAACTTTTCAATTTTTGTTTTATTTCCTTTTTAAATATTATTTTAATTTTTGCTACGTTTAGTACTTTAGGTAAACAACCAGTTGAAAGTAATGATTTTCCTCAAAACTTGGTTTCTGTGACTCATGTGATAAATGAACGATCCATTTGGAAGCCCTTTGTAGAAGGCTAGGGAAAAAACTGATAAATATCAGCATCCCCAATAACCACTTGCAACCAACCAACCAACCATATATTTTTGTTCAGCATCAAAACATATTATATAGTAAAACATGAAAAAGAGAAGAAAAATCAGCTAATCAAAATGGCCAGTAATGGTCCTAATAGTTAGCAAGATGATGCCGGTCCTCCCAGTATTAAGGGAGGACCGGCTTTAATAGTATATGCACATTGCTCTGGCACACATTCGCCAAAATATGTGTAAAACATAGCATATGTCAATTTCAGGTTCGCTATGAACACCCAAACAGGATATCCTGAAAATATATTTGCTAGAGAGAGAGAAATGTAACCAACATTATTACGCATTCTTTGCTCCAAGGTTGTTGGTGGAGTAGAAGCCGTTGGTACCTCTCAAATTGGGAAATATTTCGCTTATACAGTTCGGAATACACAAAACTTAAAGCGTTAAAAGCACATGCTTTTCCCATATCATCACTTCCTGCACGTGTTACATTGCTATGATTAATATGTATCTACAAAGTTAATTTTAGGTGTACGATTGCTTATTTTTCTTTTTCTTTTCTTTTCCTTTTTTCTCTCTCTCTCTCTCTCTTTGCCGAAACCGTTTTGTTCTTTCTGCCTGCACTTATTGCACATTGTTAGCATTGCCAACCATATTCCTGTTAAAATCCTTGGATGAGTTCAGAAAATTTCATATTTTGCGAAGGTCTATCAGCAGTCGGATTTATCATAATCGGATTGTATACCGTAAAGCTGGCCAGAATGACCGTCCTCTTTATATAGTGATTGGCGGTGCTAACTACTAGCCGGAAAATCCCCAATACCTGCTTAGTAATGTTCTAAGATACGGAGTTCTGAAACCGGTCCACCGAGCCTCGTGAGGAACTATGGGAATCTACTTGATAAATAGATGACCTCTTTTGATTTAGAAAGTCACGTGATGGTGTCGGTGTGTTACCAATTCTACCTATGATGTCCCATGACGGAGGTGGTCGCTTCGGTAGGCTAAAGCCCATGAGAGATAACGAGTCTAGGAGAAGGTAGTTGTAAATAATACCGTTGCAGTTGTGCAAAGAAGAACTATTTCAGAAATAGTTTCTGGAGTGCAGGGACATAGGCATTATCCATATAGATTATTTCACGGTACCATCCGAGAGGACACTTCTAAGTAAATCAAAGCTCTAACCGAGAAATTTCCGCCTATATTATTGTAGGAAACGAAGCATTAAGAGTGCACAATGAACTCTTATAATGTTTGATATGTACTATATGAACCAAGAAATAGATTATATAACCATTATATGAAGAGTAAGTGTCACGGGGAAGGCGGTAGAGCGTGAAGTGAATATATTGTAATTATTCCTTGAATTGTTCAATGTTATTAATGCAAGCAATGAATTATCAACGGTACTAAGTGCCATTTTATATAAAAGAAAAAGATACTGAATATTTTTGTGCGCAAATGCATTAGTGTATTGCTTGCATGTTAATGTTTCATTTCTTTCAGTTTAAAAATAGCTTATAAACTATTTTTTCAATAGCACTGTTTTGAATTTGGCACCTGACTTCTTGATATTTCAGAGTTTAGTTCCAGTGTCCTCTCTTTCCTTATGCACATTTTTGAAACAGTATGAGGAAAAACTGACAAAGAAATAAACTTTAACTACTTTCTGTACTCCCATAGAGGATTTTTTATTTATTTTTATTTATTTATTTGTTTTGCAATTTAGTTAGATATGTAGCTAGAATGTGTTATTGTAAGTTGTGCAGCAGTTAACCTGTTAAGAATAAAGATAAATTATTCAATGTTGGGTTCCAGCAATTTCAATTTATGATCCAAAACAAAAATGAAATGCTCAAGAATAAAAAAAAATTCCAACCAATATTTGATAGCCCTGCAGAATGAGAACATTTCTATGGGGGGAAAAAACTATAAAGTTTTAAGCAGTAAGGCATTAACTGCTTTCGGGCTCAAAATCTTGTGTGGAACAAGCTTTGTCAATATAGCTTTTAATGATGTAAGATTTGTGATTGGCTAGACGTTTACAAGCAGCGACTTTAAGGGAAAGCTGTAAAGATTTTTATTTCCCATCTTGCCACGTTCATTTTCTGAAAGTTATGTCCTTTAGCCTTGGAAGTACATAAATTAAGAAAATGAAATTTTTGCACACATTTAGATATAGATGCTGGTTATTGTTGGATTTTTAAAAAAAATTTTGTTCAATTTTTTCCGTCAGCCTCTAAGTGTTCATATTTTTTAAATCCAAATGTTCCTCAAAATTAATGCTTAAGTCATTACATAAATAATACTTCATTTCATTTTGGTTTCTTATACTTCTGTCTTAAAAGTAGCATTTAGAAGACATTTTAAGCTCAAAAACGTGCAACATCAGACTTAATTGAAAACTATTTTGAAGGTGTGTTTAAAAATACCTTGGTCGGCAATTACAAATAATTTGTACATGTAAATGTACACTACGTTTCATTCTCCTGGCTTATATAATTCCAGAGAAAATATACATTTATTTCAGAAAAGTAACATAGCAGAGATAGATAATAGATATTCTTATGAATATCTTCTAAAGGGAAGAGAGGGACTATAGGGTAAAATGAACCCTGTTGTTGTGAGTGAGCCACCAAAGCATACGTCTTTCTCTTCCAAGCAGTTAAAACAGAAGGATGGCGCACTGTCACTGGAAGAGAAAGGAGAGGCCAGATTTTTAATTTTTAATTTCCCATCCGTTCTTTTTCAGTTTAATTATGGTGAACTTTAACAAAGTGTGCATTTTGATAGTAAATAGCAATAGCTCGAAAACGGCTAACTTAAATTAAATTAAATTAAGCTGTAGAATGTTGAATTTTACTTTTCGATATATTAAAGTCACTCATAAAAGAGAAAGGATTGTAAGATGTAGTGACTAAAATTTATGCGCAAAAAAAAAAAAAAAAAAAAAAAACATTTACAAAGGTACAGAATGGAAAAATATTCGTCATAGGATTGTAGATAAAATACGGCAAATGTTAAAATTTCTCTGTACCGCGGTTCCTTTTAATACTCCTTGAATGAGTAGAATGTTTTAATATTCTAGGGAAACAAAAGTACATCAGAGTGCGTTCAAAATTCTTTTGGTATAGCCACCGCCTTCTCGGTGCGTGCTATTTGCAATGCTCGGGAACCTTAACACCGTTGATTAATAACATTCTTGAAAATCTTAGTAGAGCACAGGAATCCTTACATTGTTCAAATGTTAACACAATAAACAGATGTTCAAAGTTAAATATTACTTTAACATTAAAATTAACAGAAATTCTGTTTCATAAACCAATATTAAGTTTAACAAAGTGTTAAATTTAATATTAAATTTACATTACGTTTCTCTCGTGTTACATGTCTAACAATTAGTAATAGTTGGAAGACGTAGGTCCTATATTCATCCTTGGATGTCCAAATTTTATATTTGGATATGAGTTGTCCATAACATAAAAAGGAGTGTAAAGGCATAGAGAGGATTTTTTTATGCAATAGCTGTGACCAAAGCATAATAATTCAACTATACATTTTGTTTAATCTCTCTTTAAGCTTTTAACAAGCCATGCCGACTACTAAAGAGATGCAAATAAAACCACTTGGGCGCTTACATTTAATTTCGCTGGGTAATATCCTGTCACGATCTGCAGAAATAGGTACTTCTACTTGTATGTATTCACAAGTTTGAATTTAGTATTCCCTCGTGAATCTATGGTATACTACTCGGATGTAACTAAACTCCTCCAGTGAAAACCCAGGCCCTTCTCGATTAATGCTTCCAGTCTTTTCAATATTAGCGCTCCCCTTTTCCTGCGAATCTTCTTGGTACTGCTTCACCCCGCCATAGAGTGTCAAATACCCAGTATGTACATGCTGCAATATGGTAACTAAGCGTCCCTGGTGAGTTCACTTTAAGTATGTTGGCTGCGAGATTCTAAGTACCAACCTATAAATGCATAAATGAAGGTGGGTTCCCACCGGAGGATGACCTAAACATACAATATTCTCTGGAGTACTTCAAATAAAAAAAATACTGACGTATGGAACCATTCTAAATATAATTTATCCTAAATATAAATGTAAAGCAAGACTTTTTTTTAAAAAATTGAGAAGTTTGCAGTATTTAGCCTAGAGTGTAAAGCACAAAACTTGTGCTTTCTACATGTTCCAATATGGCAACCAAGCGTCTCTGGTGAGTTTACTTTACTTACGTTGGCTACGGGATTCTGGGTACCAACTTACAAATGCAGTGAAATATGAATGCGGGCTCTCGCCGGAGGATAACTTTATTTTGAATTCTGAATTTCGAAATACTGAAGGTACAACATAATTCTCTGTAATATTTGGAATAGTATATACTACACATCAGTAATAAAAAAGATCCATATTCTTGATAGAGGGGCACATAATTAACTTTAAAACGTTCTAAAGGTAAATATACAATGCAAGACCTTTTTATGAAAATCGGGAAATTGTTTAGCCTTTTGTGGAAAATTTATGATTGGTAAAAGACAACACTGATTTTGGTACATAGCCGTAGATTATGGCACCAAAGAGGGGTGTAGGAATGTTTTCCTTAGAAATATTTTGTAATAAATGGCATTGTTAAAGTGCAAACTGGTTGGATAATATGCCGTTTCACCGTGGCTATATTAGGAAGTGCTGATTTGTGTGAAATGGTTGTGGATTCATATAAGTAAGCTACTAGGACTACTAAAACTTACAGGTAACTTTCACGCTTGTCTGTATTTTGCTTGTAATCAGTAATTGCTTCGAAGTTTATTAGATGACTGTCATGTTTTATGCTTGAGTTACCCAGACAATGCTTTGACCAGCTGTGCAACTTACGGGCTCTTGGGTAAGATAAAGGCATCATTCTGTAACTTTAGAATAAGCCTAGTCAGATAAGTAAATGTATGTGTGATCCAAATGCTTTTGTAGTGTCATTTGTTCTTTATAGAAATAGGAATACCACTTCCTTAACCCCCTATGTTTTACTGCCGAATTTTCTTAAATTCACGGCACTGTTCTCTTATTAACTATCATTACACTCATCTGTTAGTTAGTTCTCGGAGCATTCAGTGAGTTCGTGGAGCAGCCACAGAGACCCACGAACATTGAACTCGTCATATACAATTACCACAGTAGCTTTCAATCTGTATTTACAAAAATTTGTTTGCATCTACATAAATAATTACAATAAAAATAAAACGAACACTTAGAACAACTCAAACAACACCAAAAACAAACAAGTCACTTAATCATACAAATTTTATTATATACATATTTACATATACATTGATATGTTGTGCAGTATAATGTCACTCATATATTCCTTTACAGAATAATAGGCCTTTTTACATAGGTATTTTCTAAGAGCAGATTTAAAGAAATTGTCATTGTTTATTAAGGCTTTTAGGCTAGAGGGAAGAGCATTGTATACTAAAATGCACTCACAATAAATGCCTTTTTGATGGCATGAAAGTGCTGAAATTGGGTGATGTAGATTTGCTTTTTGTCTAGTATTCTTATCATGTATATTTTGATTTTGAACAAATTTGGTTTATTTCTTATATAAAAGTTCATGAGGAATAAAATATATTCACAAGGAAGAGTGAAAATTTCAAATTTCCTAAAGAGGTTTCTGCATAAATGTCTGCTATGTGTATCAGCAATTATTCATATGACTTTTTTCTGTAACAGGAAGACATGTTCACTTTTAACTGAATTTCCCCAAAATATTAGACCATACTTCATTATTGAGTTGAAATAAGCATAATAAACTAGTTTTAAAGTTTTAATTGACTCCAACATTACTAATGTACGTATTGCATAGCATGCACTGCTTAGTTTAGGTGTAATAAGATCAATGTGATCTTTCCAATTCAGATGGTTATCAATTATTAAACCAAGGAATTTAATATATTTGGTTTGTTAAAGTACACTGTTATGATACCCTATCTGTAATTGTGGATCTGGAGATCTGTGAGTAATGAATTTCATAACATTTGTTATGAAATTTAATTTAATGGCACAATCATTAAGGCTCTTTCCATTTATCTATATGCCTTTGTCATCTGCAAATAGAACAGTATTTCCTACATCTTGGATAGATAAGGAGAGGTCATTTGTATATATTAGAAAAAGAAGAGGACCCATAACAGATCCTTGAGGCACTCCATAGTTAATCATTCCCCACTCAGATGCATTGTCTTTATTATTGAAGGGACAATTTATCACTACTTTTTGTTTCCTTTTGTCAAGTTAGGATATAAACCATTTTAAATATGGGTGTTTTATTCCATAGAAAGCTAATTTATTTATCAGAATTTCATAATTGCCACAATCAAAAGCCTTAGCTTACACATCGAAAAATTGCATATTTTTTACTGAAGGAGGATACGGGACAATATACAAATTGTATAGTATATGAAAGTTTTATTTTATTGTATTTTATGTTTTTATTTCAATTAATTATGCATATAATAATTAAGGAGCATTTTTTCAAAACTCAATAAATGCACAATATTGAATTTTTCAGATAATACATTTTTTTTTATTATCACGTAGAGAGAGATATTAGATGAATTGAATATTTTTTTCAGTATTAGATCTTACCGTTTTAAATAAAATGACTTAGTAAGATATATTGAAAGAAAATTTTCACTATGGAGGATTACAGGATGATTTATTCAGGTTTTTTTCAAAAGTACATAATAGAGAAAAGTTGTTCTAATTATGTGTTACATTTTTTTAATTTATATGCAGTTATTAATTTTTATTACAATAATTCCTATGAATAATTACAATAATCTTAATTATTAACATTATTCAAGGACTTTAATATAAGGGTCCTGCAGACCTCCCCTCATTGTATACATTACATTTATGTTACCTCATATGTTAAGACTTTATCACATTTTAAAGAATTACTTGCATAATAATATTGCTTTATGGAATTAGTAAAGTTATATTAAGTTATAATAATAAAGTTATTAATAAAGTTATAATAATCCCACTGAGGTCTTATAAAATAATGAATATTTATTATTATTTCTACACATTACAATTACAGTTTTGCAATATTTCCGTGAGTGCTTATTAATTCAGAATACAACTAACTCCCTGGTTGTTGTGAATAGGTCTTGTTTTTATAAACATTACACATAAATTCTATATTTCTGATACAAACTCATGTATGTTAAATAGAAAATTCAATTAATTTGTTTTATAATGTAAAATATTTAATTTGAATAACATAATATGTTTAACTTGAAATACGAATTGAAACTTGTACAGGGAAGCTAATCATATAATTAAGATCATTGCATGAATGATTCAAACAGCACGTTCTTATTGGCTCCACTTCTTTGTTTAAATGTAGTACATGTTTCACAAACCTTTGTCCACATCTTCAGCTACCTTTACATTTAAATGAGTAAGTGGAACCAATAAGAGTGTGTATTTTGACTCAATCATACAGTGATCTTAAATGTAATATATATTTATTTTATCATATGCAATTTTCCAGAAAATTTTGAGAAGTTTGAATTTTAACAAATGCACATGGTTGTTGATCACAGCAAAATGTTGTATTTCTCCTCCTTTGTAAAATATTTGCTCAGTTCCATCTGTTATGTAGGTTATTAATCAATAAAATTATCAATAAACACATGTAAGAGGCTTTTCAAGCTGTAATCATTTTAATTAGTTATAAATCTGCTACTAATGATAATACATTGTGGCCACTGTGGGACTAATAGAAGGTTTAGTTACTACTGGGTGATTTTTCCTACCTGGAACTTCTCCATGCAGTTCTCATTGCGTTCCAATGTTTGAAAGTCGGCCGGGGAGCCGGAAGGGAGGTCAGTTTGAGTTTAACTCCGGGAACATATGAATACAGTCTTGTGTGTTGTGTGACAGTGTATTAAATATTTTTTAGGCAGCATAATACAATTTATTAATAATGTTTATATGACTCAATTGAGGTATTCTATCCTTAAAGAGTATTTATTTATAATTCTTATATACATACAGAATCGACTAGTGATATGTGGAGATTGTTTCAAGAGAGATTCCCTGATGTTCAACTTCCAAACTGAAGTTCCATTCACAGATTGGAAAATAACTTTCATGAAATGGGAAGCATTCTTGATAAAAAGCCTAAACAGCTGCATACAGTATTCATATAAGCAATGTTAGATAAAAATGAACATGCTCTAGAACAGTTCCTTAAAAAATCACTTCAGTGTATTACTCAGCAAATGGTAATTTGTTATTTTTCTTTCGATGACTACAAAGCTACTGAAGTTATTACACCTTATAAAATTTCTGTGGTGCTAGAACTTAAACTGGTTGACCCAGCATCCAGGAGTAGATTTTGTGAATGGATTTTGAAAAGAATGCATGATGGAGAAATTGACCCTAATCTAATTTTCTTTATAAACTTCTATCTAGGTAAATATGTTATTACAAAGCATGTGGTACTGGAGTTCAGAAAAACCTAACCTACTTTACCAGGAATCCCTGCATGTTCAAAGGATAGGAATGTGATGTGCTATTAGCAGTGAGAGATTATAGGTACTATTTTTTTTAATAAGCAATTAATAGTGATACATATGTGCAGAATTTTGCAATCCTTTTTCTGAGAACTAACTGTGAGGAAACAGATTCGAGATCTTCCAACAGCACTCTGAAACAGCACATACAGCCCATGTTTCCTTTATACAAAGCGTGAAATGTTGATAAAGTCATTACTAATAACATATGGCCTCTTGATTCCCTGATTTAATGCCTGCGATTTTTATATCTGTGGGGCATTAAAGGAAAATGTGTACAAGAGCAATCCACACACATTAGATGAATGGAAAAATAACATTCTGAAAGAAATTTCTTCCATTTCTCAAAGGGAATTATAGAGGATAATAGTGAATTTTATAAGCTAATTCCAGAAATGTATGGAAAATAAAGGGAGGCAGTTCCAGCATCTTCTAGCTTGATAATGATGGATGGGAAGTTAGAAAGTTCATAGCTGTGATTGTTGCCTAAGATATTACTAACACCTAAATACTAAATTGTATGCTCATACTGTAGCTGGTTTGGATAATCAATTTTCTACTATAATTACTCAACTTCAGCATATATATAGAATTCCAATTTATGTTTTACTTCACAATAGGAAAATTGCGTAATTATTGTAGCTGCTATCAGTTTTGCAATATCTGACTCAGGAAGGAATTAAAAACTCAAAGATCTGAGACAGAGATTTTAAGGTAGCTTTAATCAATTTCACAGCGCTGTTGTGTCTGTATTTATTATCCTACTCCTTTGTGCTTATTATGTGCCTTGATCATACCGAAAATTGTTTCAGATTGCAGGAGGTGACATTGTATATAGCAGTTGAAGGTTATAACCCTAACACAAGCAAGGCCATGGCAGTGGAACAGTGTCAATGCCCCCAACCCTATCAAGGTCTCTCTTGTGAGGAATGTGCTCCTGGTTACTATCGCTCTCAAAGTGGACCTTATGGAGGATATTGTGTTCCTTGCCAGTGCAATGGGCATTCGGATACTTGTGACCAGATCACTGAATTATGTACGGTAAGTTTCACACCATTCCTTTAAATATTCTCTGCAATTAAGCTGGCAATTTTTTTCATCAGAAAATCCTCAGCAAACAACACTGATAATAGAGTAATTTTATTTTTGGTGTAGTTTAATGTAGAGGGATGCTGAATTTCTTGGCACTCTGAATGAAAAACATCATTCTTAGAATTAATCAATTGAATGTTTCTTGAAGGTGCAAGCTTAAGAAACATGATATTTAGTGCTTTTCTATAATAGTACAGTTCACAAAAATGTTATTGCTCATCAAAATTCAGTTCTCCATAAATTTAATTTGATTGTTTCATCTCTAGCACTGGAAAATACTCCGATTATTTGCCTCACATTCTTAGAGCATCAGTCTGATTATTTCTTTTCTCCAGCAGAGCAGCACAGAATTTCTTATTTTTTGTAAACTTAATTTGTCTAAAGTATTGTTTACTTTAAAGCACCACAGTAAGTTATGTTTTGAAGATAAATTGTTACAAATATTTTGAAATCCTTGAAATCCTCATCAAACAGCTGTAAAAAGATTTTATGAATATTCTTTATTTCACACCTTCATAATAACATTTAAACTATGTGGTTAAAATGATTGACAGCTGATGCAAAGCAGCAGAGTTAGTTTTAATCTATTTTGCAGAAAAACATAAATGAATAGCAAACTTAGAAATTCATCCTAGTGTTTGATGATTTTGGTTTGATAATACAGAGAGCAAGTCTTACAAAGTACTTTATTTTTCAACATGGTTCTCTTGAAGTTCAATGCACAGGCTTCAAAGTTTCTCCAAGTTCATAATTCCCTCATGGAAGTGGGTTTCTTCGAGACCCTCAAAATACATGTTTACCTCCTGTATGGCCTCTTTATTTTACATAAATTTGTGTCCAGCCAAGAAAGTTATGAAGTTTGGGAATAGATGGTAATCCAAGGAAGCAAGATTAGGTGTATAGGGTGGATGCAGAAGCATTCAAGCAGCACGGCTTGAATGCACTGGCACCTTCTTTGTGGCCATTCCTAAATGTCATTCCGTGATTGCAGCCTTCAGTCTCTCCAAAGTGATGCATAGTATTCTTTTGTAATGGTTTTCCCTTTCTCCAAGTAGTAAATCAAAAGAATTTCTTTTGCATTCCAAAAAACTAAAGTTTTCACCTTTCCAGTGGATGTAACTGATAGTTTTCACCTTTTCAGTGGATGTAACTGATTTTTATAGTGACAAAATACCATAAGAATTGGTTGGATTCTTCTTAGAAGTTTCTTAACAGTTAGCTATTTGCATGTGATTTCACTTTTGCAGAAGTGAACAGATGAAGTGCCTAACTTCCACAAAAGGTTTTCATTATGCTAAATAAAATGAACTCACTCAATTGAGATACTCATGGCCTTTGCTAATTCATGCACTTTCACTTGTCTGTCAGCCAATATAATATCCTGAATTTTAACAATGATTTCTGGCCTCACACCTGTTTTTGGAGCTCCAGGACATAGCATGATTTCAATGCTTATTCTGCATTCTTGAACTCATTTACCCAAAGTCAAATGGATTCATAGGAAGGGCATGCATCACCCAATTAAGCAAAATTCTCTCTAGAATTTCCTTTGTTATTTTCCCTTCCAGAAAAAAAGAATTGAATTGCACCACAAATTCCACTCATCTATTTTTCACCATCACTCATTACGCTTGTGTTTAAACAACTGCCAAGCAATGAATTAACATCAGAATGACTTATGACCATAGAATATCCATATGTAGAAAACAAACTTTATAATCTCATATACTCGTATTGCTGTTGTCCTCTATTAGTATGTTGGGCGCTAATGACCACAGCAGTTTTGCGCCCTTAAGCAATAATCAATCAAATCTATTAGTATGGATATATATTAGTTCTGTTGGTCTAGTGCTAAACATACTTATAGACCCAAGATCATGGGTTCATTCCTGGCCAGGGATGATAGATGTTTTTTGGGTGTAAAAGTCCTAAGTATGGTTTCCTTCAGAAGGGGAAGTAAAGCTGTGGGTCGCATGTCATAGATTTAAGGCACACAAAAGAACCTCAAGCCTGAAAGAAAAGGCCTCTGAGCAAAATATATCTGCTGTTATGAATGAGATGATGATGACCTGAGATGTTAAAGAGCATCTGTAAATAAACCATATACTACCACCGCCACCGCCGCCAGTATGTGAACCCAAGTAACTTATCAAACCATCCACATATGAATAATATTCTTTATTTATTTGAATATAGAAGCATTACTTTAGACATTGCTTTTGTGAATTTTTGTGGGCATGAATTGGATTTGGATTATTATGGTTAACGTTCAAAACAACTGCAGTCATATACTAGTAGTTGAATTATAGGACAGAAGTCTTTGAACTGGTGATTGGTACTCAAATTCCAAAACTAGTGGCATTCCAAAGAGAGAATTTTATGTTTATATGACTAATGCTCCGAAATGTTTGGTTTGTATTCATAAAATGGCTTTGGCAAGAGACTCGTGCAGTGGTGTGATTTTGGTACACAAATCAGTGTACATGCCAAATGAAATTGTTAACCTTTCCAGAAAGGTGGGATTAAAGGGGATTGCTGATACTTTAGCAAAAAAAGGAGCCACCATAAAATTAAAACCACCTTTTGAACTACTTCCCTCTAAATTGAAACTCATAAAAACATTGATATCTGAACAAGAACAACAAAATATCAAATAAATATTTTAAGGAAAACCATATGAAGATCTAAATACTTTCAAACATCTTTTATTGAAACCAAGAAAATTTCGAGTTGCCCGATTCCACTTAATTGTTGGGCATGATTGCCTGTTAGAACATCTCTTCAAATAAAATTAATCAAGGATAGCCAGTGCCCACTGTGTAAGGATGTGAATACTATCTTAAATAAAGAACGTCTACTGAAATGCAACCAACTAGATAGCAGCAAACAAATGAAAAATAATTTGGAAGAGCTTTATTGGGAAGCTAGAGAAAAAATTATAAATATCAGCATCCCCAATGGTCACTAGCAACCAGCCAACCAAACAAACACCTTTTCAGAAACAGTAATATTGCAATTAGCATGATTGACTTGTCAAAGACTTTTGACTGTGTCAACCATAAAATTATATTTAGTGAGTTGTAAGTTATAGAGTGGTGATATGATTATTGATCCCTACTTTTCCAGCCACCATCAGAATCTTTTATAATGGAGTCTGATCAGCTTTAAAAAATTTACCCCAGGTGTTTCTAAAGGATCAATGTCAGTGTTTAATAGTAGTCAATGATCTACCAGATTTCACTGAGATTTATTGAGCAAGCAAATAACACTAAATTTTTAGGAATTTATATTGATAAAAACCTGAACATTAATGAATATGTTGACATGCTTTGCAAAATGTTAGGCTTCCAGTTATACTTAATATAGAAAGTATCAAATCATCTATAGCAGGGGTTCTCAACCTTTTCCAGTGACATACCATTACATTCAATGCAGGATATTAGATGTACCAGAATGAAAATTGTAAAAAGGATATGTGTCATTTTGTGGTATAAGGGTCAAAGTAAGCATTTCTGTATATTTATAACAATACTAGTGATTTTTTTTAGATATTTTTTGTATTAGTATTTAGAATTAGCTGTTTATTGGAGAAGTTGTTTTGCTGCCTTGTCCGCCAATATTATTTTAACCATATCTATAGCTGCTGGTAATAGTAATGATTCTCCAATCATGTGAGGTTTTACCACCTTAGCTACTCTTAAGCTGACTTCCATAAGATGCCCCCAGAGCCTTCATGTTTGATCCTGCAAATGAGGTTATTTGTTTTTTCCTTGATGACAAATCTGATAGATTTCTCTGAAAATGTTCCAATGTTTGTGTTTCAAATTACTATGCTTGGTGTCAAATTTTAAAAGGGAAGATTTCATTGAATGATTTTAAAGTTTTTCATAACAAATCACACACTGCGGTATTGAGATGATTTCCTGTTCATCTCCAATATATATGAAACCATATGATAAACAGCTTATACTCAACTTACGTATTGCTGTACAATGATATCCTCTGTTGGATGCTTAACATTAGAAATAGAGGCTTCTGGCAGAAGTGGAATTATTTACTCTGCTTATGCTAATTTCTCTCTTTAAGCTTTTTGAGCAGAGTTTTTTAATTAATGACTTATCCATGTTCTGGTTTAATTATTCTGAATCTGGCACAAATAGAATATAAATCTAACAATTTTACAAATGAAATCTCACATTCAACAACAATAATGTAACTCACTGCTTTCTTAACTGTAAATGCATCTGGCAGCTAAACAAACGACAGAATGTAGTCAATTGTTGTCTGATCAAATATATTCGAGTTGCACTCTGCCATGTCAATCCTGGTGGTGTAGTGGTAACCATACTTGCCTTCTAAACCCAAAATCCTGGGCTCAAACCTGGCCAGGATCGATGGATTTTTTTCAGGCATAAAAATTCTAAGTATGTATGGCTTTCTTCAGAAGGGAAGTAAAGCCATGGGTCCTGTGTCATACATTTACGGCATGAAAAAGAACCTCAAGCCTGAAAGAAGAGATCCCTGAGCAAAATTTATTGGCCGTTTCACTCCCTGAATTGAATGGGATGCTGATGATCTGAGATGTTAAAGAGCATCTGCAAATAAAAAAAAAATTTAAAAAATGCACTCTGTCATTATTATAGGATTAAAATTGAACTTCCATATTATTTTTGAAGAGTATGATACAAAAATTTTTATGATAATGTAAAATCTATTGTTTAAATTTAATTATAATAGAACTGTCAAGTATTTGTCATTAGTAAAACAAATGTTAATTTATCTTATTTGCTAAAATTTTTATGTACCATCAATGGTACGTATACCTTAGGTTGAGAGCCCCCGATCTAGAGAAAGAAATTTTAAAATCTTTGTGTTATGGAATAGTATTTATTCATCCATTTCATCAATATACATTAATATAGGACACATCAGGCCTTAATCTAATCTAAAAATAAAACAAAGTAAGTTTATAAAAATAAACTAATAATATATACTAAAATACAAAATTATGAAGATTGTTACAACAGTATTGTGACAGCATTTTCTAGGGGATTTTCCCTGACATTCTTCCAGGAATTCATTTATAGAATAATAGGCTTTCTCTAACAAAAACCTTTTTGACTTTTTCTCAAATACAGGTAGAATACAGCTTTCATAATAAAACATATCTATCATGGTGTTACATAACATAATTCTTTGTGTAAAACTGAATTTAGTTTTTTTTATCATCCTAGTCCACTATGTGAAGTTTGTTATTGCTCATTATTATGCCCTTCATTGTTTGATTTAAAATAATGTCTATTTAATGTATAAAATATGTTATTCTAAAATGTATAACTAGGGCACTTTTAAAATATGTATCTGTTTAAAATGGGGCTTATAGTTTGTCTTATTGCTAACTTTTGAAATTAATCTAATAATTTTCTTCTGCATTACAAATACGTCTTTTATTTCAGTTGCAGAACCCTATGCAATAATTCCATATGAAAGCAGGTTATAAATATATGAAAAATAAACCAATTTTAATACATTAAATATGGTGGACATTTGTAACAGTGATGTTTAATATGAGTTTTTGTTACAAATTCGACTCAGTTATTCAAAACTTCAATTTTAATAATTTTATGTTAAAAATATATTTAATACATATATTTCAAACATTCACTTATCAAATAAGGAATTGAAATTTGTGGTGGAACAACCATTACAAACCTAAAAAGAGTTCTGATAATACATAAAAAAATGCAAAGTGCATATAAATCTAAAAAACTGCCAGTCAGTGAAAGAAGCATTTAAAAATCACAATATCTTAACAGTAGTGTCACTTTATTATACAGTTATATTGTTAATTAAAAGGAATGAAAGTAATATATTAAGCAATGTACATTATTCATATAATGCTAAGGGTTTAATAATTATCATGGTATGTACAACAAAAGCTGTAACAGATAAAGCTCTCTACATCAGAGCAAATTTATTATTCAAAAAACTACCAGAATGTATAAAATCTGCACAAGGAAATTCCTTTTAAATGGCATTGAAGAACTATATGTTGAATAAATGCATATGCAGAATTGGTGAATTATAGCTTTCTGTAGTTTAGTACCATATATATTGTAAATAGTATATTATAGTAAATAGCATATTATAGTAATTGTATCATGCCACAGTAAGTGGTAGCTGTTTAAACAGAACACATTGTGGAAAAAAAGGAATTAATTGTCATGGTCAAAACAGCTCTAATGCAATTGTAATTGTAAATATGTGATGAAAGCTATTTTATTATGAGATGAAACATGAAATATGTATGGTATGTCTATGTATAAATTATTAATATTATATATTATAATATATCACTTATTATTTTGTATAAAGCTAACTGTATTATATTTGCTTATGATACTACCTTCATTATTATAGGTTATTTATTTCATTTATTTATGGATGCTATTTAAAATCTCAGGCCACCAGCATCCCATTCATTTAAGGGCATGAAATGGCCTATAAATTTGACTCAGAGTCCTCTTCTTTCAGGTTTGAGGTTCTTTTAAGTGCTGTAAATCTACAACATGGTCCAATGGCTTTACTTCCCTTTAGAAGAAGCCATATTTAGGATTTTACACCTGAAAAAATCCAAATGAACCCGCAATCTTGCCTATAAGGCAATTTTTATTAATAAAGGTGACTATACTAATGGCACTGTAACAGCCTGATTAGATCACAATGTTTATTTATTCAAAATAAAAATGCTAACAATGCAATTTTTAAATTATATAACTCAAATACAACAAGTGCTAAATTGCTTGGTGTAATAATTGATAGTCCTTTAACTTAGGATCTAAATATTGATGAATTATTCTGTAAATTGTCCAAAATATTGTGTTTTTGCATTAATTAAAAAATAATAATGTGTCTCAAAAGGTTTTAACTGGTATATATTGCGCTTTATTTCATTGCTATTTAATGTGTGGGAGAATTTTACAATAAAAGCTGAAATACATACATTATAAAATAAAGCAATTGGAATAATAATTGATTTAGGTCAAAAACCACTTTATAAATAATTTTTTAAATAATTTAAAATAATGAAGTACCATTTATATGTATATAGCTTGTCTTTTAATCTGCAATGTTAACCAAAATATTGAGTATTATTCATTGAGAGAATAAAATAATCAGCACAATATAAGAAAATGTAAAGGTATTACCTACCTATCCAGATAAATGGAACAAATTCTTAAAAATGATTTTAAAAGTAATGCTATCTTTAACACTGATGAATTTTGTGGTTGTTGAGTGCAAAAATCATGTAATTTTTTACCTGATCTACTGTTATATAATTTAAGTGGAAAAATAAACAAAATTGAATATTATAATTTTAAAACTTAACACATCTATTTAATGAACCTTTAATTTCTCTGTTTATAACAGGATTGCAAACATAACACAACAGGAGATCACTGTGAACTTTGTGCTGTGGGTTACCATGGTGATGCCACACATGGAACTCCTTTTGATTGTCTCATATGTACATGTCCTTTACCTATTCCATCAAACAAGTGAGTGTTCATATGCTTTAAGATGTGGTTTGTTAAAGGTTCAAATTTCTTTTTATTTTAAAATTAACTTTACAGCACTTATGACTGCCATGTAGTTGTGTGTATTTTTTGATATATTAGTCAAATGTTACTGGATACATGTAATTCAGGTAAGATCCCAATGGCAGTCCTGAAAATTGATATAGTATAAATTAACAACTACACAAGTCTTGGCAAAATATAAAATATTAAAGAAATGCTCCAAAAAGTTAAGAATTTAATGCTGTGTACATGTCCTTTGTAGCAACTGAGATTAATTGATATTATTGTATGATTTAGTTGAACTACACACTGTTAATGCTTCACTTACTTGTGTACTTAAGAGTGGGTAGTTCAACTAAATGATACAATAATATCAATTATATGATTGGATTCACTGCGCAAGTTCCAATTAACATTTTAATTAAGATAATAATGTTGGAACTAAAGATGGATAGAAAAATTTTGTGGTCATGGCCAAGGCTTGCACCAGTAGCCTTCAGCTTATTGTGTCAAAACCTTTAGATCTAAGCATCAAGACCTGTCTAGCCATAGACATCTCATTAAAAAATGTCTCCCTACTAAGAAAATAAAAGACAATAAAATTAAAAGTAATGTTTCCCATCTGAATACATACCTTGAAGGTTTGTAAATTCTATCTAATCTGTCATCTAACAGAGTAGTCTTCAGGTTGGTTGAAGACGAAAAGGATGTCTCTTCAAAACCAGTCTCACCATATTTTAAAGTAAGTGAAGCATAAGAGTATGTTAGATGACAGATTAGATAGAATTTACATTTAACAAGCTTCACTGTGTGAGATCTAACAGAATTTTTTTAAAAAAAATATTTTTCAAAAGTTCTTAAATGAACCTTGAAGATTGTCTGATTACAGAGATTTTATCTCTAAGAGGGACTTGAAGCCTTTGAGTACTTGTGACCCCTGCTTTCATGCTAACTGCACTATAAGGATTAAATTAATTTAAGTCATCTTAATAATACAATATTAATAAATTATATAGGGCTTTCATTTCAAAACTTCCCAGTTTAAATAACTACAATTTAATATAATTTAAGCAAAAAAATATGTCAATTATTAAAAGGGCAGTTTAAAATCAATGCTGATTAAATTTTAGGTTTCATACTCAGCCAACTTCACTATGAAATTCCAAAGGGCACTCCAACCTTTTGATGATTCAATTTTAAATGGAATGCAAATATTATATTGTCTTGTTTCCTTTTAATGAACTTTGAAATATTGCCCAAATACCTATTTAGAAATCTAAAAATCCTTTCTCTACTCTGTCAATATGTACAGGATGTCCCCTTTAAAATACCAGTAAAAGAAATGGCTATATAAGTTAAAATATATACACCAAAGTAAAATAGGTTAGGTAGTGCAGATCTTGCAATTTATGTAACAATGGAGATTGAAATTGAGGAATGAATAAATAATAACAAACTGTTAATTCTGTAAAACTAGATTGAGTACAAAAGCTTGTGTTTCTTTGCTTAGTAGAAGCTATCTGTAAAGCATTTACAATATTGATTTCATTGAGAATGCAATCTTCTATTCCTGACTGTAAAAGAATAATGGCCTAGGATACAAAGTTCCAGCAAACAGAAGTCTGTTGCTATAAAGTGGTAAGCATTCTAAGAAAAATTTTTCTGAAAATAACTTTGAACATTTTCTAATCTGCTTTACAAGAAGCACACAAAATCTATCAGAAAAGCTGGTTTGCAGCTGCAGCTTCCTCACAGTACAGTTCATAATGTTGTGCACAAAAGACTTCGTCTGCAAGCGTACAAAATTAAAATAATGCAAAAGATCAAACCTGATGATAAAAACAAAAGGGTAGCTTATGTTGCAAGTGTTAAAACTGCAATTCTCAATGTATCAAAAACTGAAAAGTTACAATTTAAATAAGATTTTCATTTAACAGTTGTAGCTATTTCTTTTGTTGGTGTTTTAAGCAGGATACTTTGTATCTGAGTCATGCCAAAAAACCAACACATCCTAGAGTTTTTATGTCTCAAGTTATCTTGAAAATGTTTACATACTTACATGTGAAAAATGCTTTACGCAATTTTAACATCTGAATAAGAACTAAACATATTGAACCTTAAAGTAACCAGAAAATTATTTTGGAGTTTCAAGGAGAAAGTTAGTTAGTTTAGTATAGATTTGAGATAGAAAACTAATTGATAATTAAAAATAAATTGGAACTGGCACAGTGAGGCCAATCATATAATTGATATCATTGTATGATTCAGTTGAACTACACACTCATAATGCTTCACTTACTTGTCATAATGTTCTGGAAACTGGTTCTGTACATTATGACAAATAAGTGAAGCCTTAAGAGTGTGTAGTTCAATTAAATCATACAACAATATCAATTATATAACCAATTGATAGTTTACATTCTACACTAATGTATTCAACATGTTCACACTAAGAAGTTAATATGAACATGTGGATACATTAGTGTAGGATATATTATCACTCCATTGTCTACACTTTCATAAGTACAATTTATTTAATTGATGCTTATTTTAAAGTACACAAAATGTGATTTCTTTCACTTATATATTTATATATATGCTTGAAATTAATTAATTTTATGATGCAAAAGCTCTAAATATAAAAACATTTTTTTCTAAGAAGTATCATATTGAATTTTGATTAAATTATGCAGAAATGTTGCAAGCAAGCATATATATTTCTTACATAAAAAAATTTGGACTGCACATAGATGTTCGAGATATTTCACTTTAAAGTTTTTTTTCACACAACAGCACATAAAGATTCTGAAGCAGAGTCTGAAGAGGAAGGCTTCTTCAAGTAAGCAATTTATAGTTGCCATCAAAATTTAAAAAACTACAAATTGTAGAAACAAAAGTTTAAAATCCTCTAAAATAAAATATTCAGCATTTGTTTGTTAATTTTCAAAGTAAATACATTAAATTTCACTTCCTCCTTATTTAATCCACTTGATTGATTACTTTTTGATTACCTTGATTATGTGCTTAATAATATGCTTTCAACAATTTGTTGACAATGTATAGTAATGATTGACAACCTAGGAATGCATACAATCAAATATCCAATCAAATAATAGCCCAGTTGAAAAGACAATATTCTCTTATTCATATGAATCATATCTGTTTTCAAATTTATTTTAAGTCATCAAATTGTTATGAGTTTTAAGAATTAAATTATAAATACAAAAAGGGGTCTTTCATAAATAATTTAGTCTTATTTCAATAATGGAAAACCTTAGTTTCGTACGCTACATTTTTTTATATCTGGAGAATCCAACTAAGACTAAAATGAAACTTTTAGAACTCATAAAAACTTATTAAAGTAACAAATGCTTACAGAATAAGCCTAAATAAAAGAATGATAACAATAAAACTATTAACAACTTACACCACCTAATATACAAGCACCACAAACAATTATATCAAAAATAAGGTAGAACTCATGAAAACTTATTAAGATAACAAAATGCTTACAGAATAAACCGAAATAAAATAATGATAGCAATAAAAATGTTAACAGCTTAACACCACCCAATATACTAACACCACAAATAATTTTATCAAAAATTAGGTGAAAATTTCCAAACAAGAACTGCTTCATTAATAAAAACATTGTTACCATGTAAAAACTGGAGGGTCCAAAAATTTTTTCTGCATTTATTGTTTTGACTACCAAACAAACTTTCAAAGAAATCGGAGATGATACTTTTTAATAAATTTTATAAATACTTTTACAAATTGGACTACAAATATTTTCAAAATATGATATTGTCAAAAAATTATACTCAGTTTGAAAGCACATATAATTAGTTTTAAAATGGACTACATGAAAACATTCATGTTCATAATTTTATAAGAGTTATTTAACAATAAAAGAAGCACTTTTTAAATGTAAATTATATCTAATCTGTATTCTAACACAATCTTATGCTTCATTTAATTTTAAATATAGTGGAACCGTATTTAAAAGTTAGTGAAGCATAAGAGTGTGTTAGACAATAGATTAGATATAATTTACTTTTAACAAGCTTCACTGTGCAAGTTCCAAAAGAAGTTTTTAAAAATGTCTTATTTTCCAAACGTTCTTAATTAAGCACTTTTTATTTGACTTTGATCAAATTTAAAGTAGTCTACTTTTCAATTGTTGATCAGATGACACTAATAAGTTGCCTGAAGACTGTTGCAAATAGAATGATTGTATATACAAATTTTTAAATAAATCTGAAGGAGTCATGCTTCATTTAGTTTTTATTTATTAATTTATATTTTCCATTATTTTTTTTTTCCCCCGTTCCACTTGAAATTTTCTATTCAATTTTAGTATAGAATATTCTATTATAGAATATATAGAATTTTCTATTCAATATAGTACAATTTTTTGTACTATATCTTGGATACGAATCTCAAAGGATAGTGCTTTTCCTGCAACTTCTTATATGGCTATGTCTGAAAGTATTCCGTATCATTACAGTGAAAAGGTAGCTTTTTGTACCATTTAAAAACAAATTGAGTGATGTTTCTTTTCACTACGGATTTATTACGAAGTGCTGCATTGCTTGAAATGGTCTGTGTATGCTCATACAAAGAAGTTACGGGAAAAGTTATAGATTATCAAAGTCTACTTAGGCGCAGCACTTTTGTGCCATTAGAGGAAAATTTACAGTCAGTAACTAGATCTTGGGGATATATATCGAAAGTTTTTTTATTCTGCATAAAATTGTTTTCTGAAATATTTAGAATTAAAAAAGAATGTAATTAATATCGCTCTGGGGTATTGTCTCTCAATCGTTTAGTTTTATTTTAATTTTGGTCGCTTTCTGTATATTTGGAGTCGTAGTTGGTTTTCTGGCCACTTGTTTAATATATTTTTATCGGTATTTTAATACGTGTCTACTTCTGCCCTGTCTCATGTTTTGCAAGAAAATCTTGTCAGTAGTAAAGCTCGTTTCATTCAAGCATAATGTGCATTCTAAGATACAGTTACCTCTTAAATTTTCTCTTACGATCACTTTATACGTTTATGGCAGTGAATGTAGATCGATATCTGGAAAGTGTAATCGGGAATATCAGTCTAGTTGAGCATCTTTCTCGTCATTCTGGATAGCAGCAAGAACATCTGGACATCAGCTTTATCTAGCAAAATGTACATGATTCCATGTTTATTCTTTATTCATTTGTGAGAGTTAATATACAAATGTGTTTAATGTTGCTCTTGAGTCCTTTTGGCATGATAGGATATAATAATAATTACAACAACCGCAATCAACGAGCTTATCACATTAGCGGGAGTCGCAAAGTGATACGAATTCCCGCTTCTGGGCTCCAAGTGCTGCGATCTACAATTGGTCCGATAAGCTCGTTGATTCCGCAATTCGCAACGCAACCTATTGGTACATCTTGGTCTTCAGCTCCAGTTTTTATTGCAAAATGGCTGTGTTTGGAGGTTTTCCATGTCAATGCAGTGTAAAGGTTGCTTTTTGTAACGTAAAAAACCGGTTGAGCTACTTGTCTTTTCACCGTGGATATATTAAGAAGTGCCGCTTTGCGTGAAACAGTCGGTGCGTGTCCACATACAGAAGTTACATTAAAAATTATACCCATACCCAAATGCTTAATTCCCAACGTAAACAATGCTACCAACATTCCAGGTGAGCTTAATGCTTTATGTGTGCACGTAAACAGCAAGGGCTACCAACGTTTTAGGCGACTTTCATGCTTATGTTTGCATTTTTGGAATGTGGTGAAACAAATATACGTGTAACTGATATCCGCTGCGGAGCATAGTTAGACAATGGAATTGACTGCGGAAATGTAGTAGCTTTTCGGTTTGGCTAGCGGTAAACTTGGATCCTAAGGCCAAGAGTAGAATTACGTATGGGTGTAACAGTTCAGCAGCATTGTACGGTAGTTCCAGATTCGCAGTTAAACACTCCATTCCCTCCAATCGCAACTTATGCCATTTTCCTGAAAGGTTACATGCAATTTTTAATGCAGTTATTTTAAAAGCTGAAAATTATAACTGGAGTGTAAAAATGTTCCCATGACCCCTTTCCTGATGGTGAAGTTCTCATGTCGGTTGCTCCAATTTCCCGCTTCTGGTGTCATAAATGCTGATCTCTACGTTTAACGAGATGCTGAGGACTAAATGTATGACTGTTGTGAATTTCATCCAAATCGAAGAGGGTTAAAAATTTTCAACTGTTTCTGAAAGCCTGTTTTGACGGTATTTGCCAACTTAATCGCGAATATCTCCACTTCTTGTTCACCCTTTTCAGAGTTTTGGTATCAGCAGGAGCGTTTGGTCATCTGCTACTTCTGTTAAAAGTTTCATGGTTATATCTTTATCCCTTTAGAATTTAGAGGGCTAATAAGTTTTCTCAATACTTAGTCTCGGATTTTTTGTTCACTGAAAAATCTACTTTTCTTGTTTCGAAACTTATCGAAGCACTTGGGGTATCATTCGATAGCTGAAATCGTTTCAAGTACAGATCTGGTCTAATATTTTGAATATTTGTAAAATTGCGGCTGTTATGAATAAAAACCTGCGACAGTAGGCTCCAGCATAGGTCCAGTTCAATATAACATGATGATAGGTAGAACATTTTACAAAGTGGCTAAAGTTACCTTGGAGTACGATGGCCAGGAATACGGAATAATGATTAATCTCAATATGTTATGGATTTGTAGGGGCGAAAAGAGAGTTTTAGTAAACGAAAATATGCATATATAAAAGATAAGAGGAACATCCAAGCCGATCTCTGCCAAGAACTCGTATGGCCGAGCGGTTAAGGTCGTGGCTTTGTATACTAGAATTCCCGGTTCGATTCATCCGATTACTAAAAACTTTTTATGTCAAGTTAAAATTCTCTCAACACCCGATTTAAGGTAAATGTATCGCAACCACTTCAGTGTTCTTACTATAAAGAAAGTCATTTCCACAAAATGATGGCAGGAAAATGTCTTATTTCAGCTTCGGTACTTACACTAAATTCTTCGATGGCCTAGTTTTATTTCTTTGACAGGTTGGAATGTGGCATTTTAGTTTGTAAAACCGCATTTACGGAAGTTACGGGGAATATTAAAGCTCTTATTAACACCGAGATCTCGTGGCCGAGCGGTTAAGGGCTTGGCATCGTGTGGAGGAAACCAGGGTTCGAATCCTACAATGGTAATTCAAATTTTATGTCAAGCCAATTAATGACAAAGAAAAAAATTTTGGCTGCGGCACTGAAGCTAATAAAATATTTTTTATTTGTAAATAGCTTTGAGGCTTTTTGATATTACAATTGACATGACATAAAATGGCAACTGCGGTGAGAGGAATAGAACCCGTGTTTCCTGCACAGGAAGCCAAGCTGTTAACCATTGAGCCACAAGAGATCGGTGTTAGTTTGGGCTTGGATGAACCCCTTATCCTCCGTAAATGCCGTTTTACATCCTAAAATGCCATATTCCAACCTGTCAAAGAAATAAAACTAGACCGCCGAAATTATTGTAAGAATCTTTTTAGAAGTGTTATGTGTGCCAATGGGTGTAGAGCAATTTTAACTCGAGATAAAAATGTAAAGGAAATCCCAGTATTCGAACCCAGGACTCTAGCTCAGTAGTTGGAGAGCTTAACCGCTCAGCCACACGAGCTTCTGGTAATTTCCTGCTTGGATGTTCCTCATATTTTCTGTATTTGCATTAAAACTCTCATTTCGCCCTACAAATTCATAAAATATTGAGATTAATCATTGTTCCGTATTCCTGGGCATCTTTCATTCCTCCATTGCAATTGTAGGTGACTTGGAGGATAATTTCTGCAAAATTATTCTACCTGCCATTTTGTGATATTGAACTGGTTCTATGCTGGAGCATACTGTTACACGTTTTTATTCATAACTCCCGCAATTTTGCAAATATTCGAAATCTGAGTCCAGATCTGAATTCTAAATGACTTCAGCTTTCTAGTGACACCCCAAGTGCATCGATACGTTGCGAAATAAGAAAGTCGAGTTTTCAGCCGACTGAAAATCCAAGGCTTTAGACTTGGTGTTTGGAAACCTATTAGGCCTCATAGCTGCCCAAAGGATAAAGGCAGAATCTTGAAACTTTTACCAGATGTAGCCCAGGTCCAGACGCTCCTATTGGTACCCAAAATGTTGAAAAATGTGTCCAGGGAGCGGAGATATTGGTGGTTGTAGGTGGCAAAAACCGTCAATTTCGCCTTCAAAATCGGTCGAAAATTTACATCCATCGCCGATTTCGCTGAAATTCACAACCAACATACATTTGGTTCTCAGGATCTCAGATCTGGTCTTCGTTTCGCGAAATTCCTATTTTTACGGCATTTATGCAGTTTCAAACGTTACTACTACCTACTTTGACGGGCTGTCATTTCACTATCAGAAGCGATAAGACCAAAAATTTAATTGATTCGTGACCTGGAGGGTCTATAAAATACAAAAGATTTAAAAATTTGGAAATTTAAATTTGAAAAAAACTGTAAAAAAAATAAAAATTGCCGACTGACGTCTCGAACGCAGAACCTCGGACACAGTAAGCTGGAACGCTAACCATTTAGCCAAACAAACGAGTAAGAAACGTGCTGCCGGCAAGGCAACACATGCAGCATTAACGTGCGTCGTTGTCCTCTTAATGCCTGCTGCTTCACACAGATGGCGTAAGCAGACACACATTTGTATTGCAAAGACGCCCGTGTGTGCTTGGACATTTGCCTTGCCTTCTTATTACAATCAGCCAAATGCGAGAGGCATAACAAACCTCAGGCACACTAAGATCGAATGCTAACCATTCAACTAAAGAAACAAGTAAGAAACGTGCTGCCGGCAAGGCAAAGCACGCAACATTAACGACCGTCGTTGTCCTCTTAACGTCTGCTGCTTCACACAGATGGCGTAAGCAGACAGACACACACACACTTTTGTATTGCAAAGACGCCCGTGTTTTTGGACATTTGCCTTGCCTTCTTATTACAGTCAGCCAAACGCGAGAGACTTAATAAATTAGCAACGTGATAATTATGCTGTCAAAGATTATGCAGGTTCAGAACTGCATATGTAAAACTCTCACATCAAACCAAACATCCTCGAGAACAGTACTGCAAGTATTTGCATAAGTCACCTTTAATACATTCCAATAACGGATGGCGCCTTATATTGCCCAGGAAAGTCCTAGAGCCTGGGTTGCACGACCGATGAAAGAGAGCAACGTAGGCATATATCACGATTGTCGCCCGAAAAGGTTGGTAGCTCTTGCAAACATAAAGCATTAACTTTACTTTTGATGTTGGTAGTGCTGGTTTACGTTGGGATTGAAGCCATCCTTGTGCTTTTGCCGTTAACATCCTCATGTAGGCAAACACCGACCATTCCACGTAAAGCAGTTCTTCGTATTAGATCCACTGTGAAGAGACACATCACCCAGCTGGTTTTCGCTTTACAAAATGCCACTTCTTCACTGTGTTATTTTGAAAAACTTCCTTTCACAGCCATCTTGCAATCAATACTACTGCTGAACGCCAAGACTTACCGCTAGGCAGCGCTGCGAATTGCAGCAAGAAGCTTGTTTTATCAAAGTCTACTTAGAGCGCAGATCTTTCGTGCCATTAGAGGGAAATTGCAGTAATTTCTATGGCTAGGGGATATTGTCTCTCAATCATTTAGTTTTTTTTTTTTTTTTAATTTTGGCCGCTTTCTGTATATTTGGAATCATAGTTGGTTTTCTGGTCACTTGTTTAATATATTTTTGTATACCTTCTACGCATATTTATCGGTTTTCAAATACGTGTCTACTTCTGCCATATTTTGAAAAAAAAAAAAAAATCTTGTCAGTAGTAAAGCTGATTTGGTTCAAGCGTAATGTGCATTCTAAAATACAGTTACCTCTTAAATTTTCTCTTACGATCACTTTATACGTTTATCACAGTGAAGGTAGATCGGTATCTGGCAAATATAATCGGGAATATCAGACTACCTGAGCATCTTTCTCGTCATTCTGGATAGCAAAAAACATCTGGACATCAGCTTTATCTAGTAAAATGTTCATTATTCTATGATTATTCTTTATTTAATTGTGAGAGATGATGTACAAATGTGTTTAATGTTGCTCTTGAGTCGTTTTGGCATGCGAGGATATGATGATGATGATAATAATAATAATAATAATAACCGCAATCAACGAGCTTATCACGTTAACGGTAGAAGGCAGTATTTTGAGTCCCAAAGTGATCCGAATTCCCGCTTCTCGACTCCAAGTGCTGCGATCTACAATTGCTCCTGATAAGCTCGTTGATTCCTGCAATTTGCAACGCAACCTATCGGTACATCTTGGTCTTCAGATCCAGTGTTTATTGCAAAATGGCTGTGTCTGGAGGTTTTCATGTCAATGCAGTGCAAAGGTTGCTTTTTGTAACGTAAAAAACCGGTTGAGCTACGTGTCTTTTCACCGTGGATATATTAAGATGTGCCACTTTGCGTGAAACAGTTGGTGCGTGTCCATTTACAGAAGTTACGTGAAAAGTTATACTCAAACCCAAGTGCTTCATTCCCAACGTAAACAAGCGCTACCAACACTGCAGGTAGGTGAATGCTTTATGTTTGCACGTAAACAGCAAGGGCTACCAACGTTTTAGGCGACTTTCATGCTTATGTTTGCATTTTTTGGAATGTAGTGAAACAAATATACGTGTAACTGATATCCGCTGCGGAGCATAGTTAGACAATGGAATTGACTGCGGAAATTTAGTAGCTTTTCGGGTTGGCTAGCGGTAAACTTGGATCCCAGTGCAAAGTGTAGAATTACACAAACACCTGTTTCAGCTTTGGGAAAATCGTAATATCCGCAAACATAGACGTTTGGATGAACACGTAAAATCTGTATAGCTTTGGGTATTTGTGAAGGTTGGAAAATCTCATATGTTAATATGCCACATTTCGACATTTACATTTTGAGCTGCCACAAATTTCTTAGTGCGTTGTCTATCCATATCCACTGAGAAAGAATTATAATAGAGTACGTTTGGAGGTCTAGCAAATTTTTTAAATCGATTATCTCTCTCAGCAAAATATCACTCGCGAATTTAATGCTGCAGCGTATGTGGCATCCTCATGTAGATGGCGCCTCACTGTGAACATCCTTGTCTTGCGAGATCCGCCCATTAGAATAAAGTAAACCGCCACTTCAGTAGCTCTGCATAAAAAGCAAATCACTAAGTAATTAATATTTTGCACCTGGCTTCCCAACTGAACAGCAGCGCGCGAGTGGGAAATGATTTAAAAGGCCCAAATGCGTGAAAAACTGAAATGTTTATCAATTAACGTGTTTGCAAATTTACCGGTAATTCGCGTGCAAGCTTGCTCACAGTGAGAATGCAGGGTGATGAGATTGTGCTATTTCTGTTATTCGTATGTTACAATGTTCCTGACCGCATCCATCACCAGGTATTCCTCAGCCATTAAACGCCCTTTTATGCATGTATAAAGGACCTCTCCACTTCTACAATCCTTACCCTGGACTATGCCTTGTGAAACTTGCTCCCACTCTCCACTTAAAATGCAGGAAGAGCTTGTTAAGTGGAGAGTGGCTATTCCTGTGTGAGGCACGGCCTCTGAGCGGCGAAGATGCTTTTAACTATAAAATGTAACGTTTCGGTGCGTGCATAGGAACGAAAGAAATTAAAAAAAAAAAAAATAGAGAGAGAGAAAAAAAAAAGTCACGTTCCGCGTGAGATTCGAACCCGGGTCCGCCGCTCAAAAAGCCGTGCCTCTAACCACTAGGGTAAGGGAGAGACGCAAAATTTTTCATTTTACCTACCTCTTTACTCCTTCTCGGGCGAAATGTCGTATAAAATTGTGCTCCCGCGTCTCTGCAGTGGTGCTCTCATGGTAGGACTTATGTGGGACTGCAGTTCCCGCAGTTATACACAAACTGCATGCCTACGCTCACAGAGGGCACCACTTGCAGAGCTGCTCCGCCGTCCATAAATAAAGCAGATGAACCTCCAGAGACTCGAACCGCTGTATTCAGAACTTACCACCTGCAGAGTCACGCCTTTATCCACTCGGCCACGGGAGCTGCTGGTGAAATTTTGCTTTAAACTGGAGTTTGATGAGTTTTGAACTTACGCAAAGACTTGACATAAAAAGCAAACGCCAGCAGTGGGAATAGAACCCGGGGTACCGTGATTCTCAGGTCAGGCCGCTAACCGCTCGGCCATTTAGAGCACGATGTTCACGAAGACTCAAATGTTGCCCTTATCTTTGTAAATGCTGATGTTTTGAACAATTTTCCTCCTGCCCTAATCTAAACTATTTTGAAATGAGTCATTTTTGTTTGATGTTGGGCATCTGTAATTACTCTAACGTAATTTTCGGTGATTTTGGAAAGTTCCTAATTCTAATACTACCGTCCATTTTGTGATATTGAACTGGTTCTATGCTGGAGACTACTGTTACACGTTTTTATTCATAACTCCCGCAATTTTGCAAATATTCGAAATCTGAGTCCAGATCTGAATTCTAAATGACTTCAGCTTTCTAGTGACACCCCAAGTGCATCGATACGTTGCGAAATAAGAAAGTCGAGTTTTCAGCCGACTGAAAATCCAAGGCTTTAGACTTGGTGTTTGGAAACCTATTAGGCCTCATAGCTGCCCAAAGGATAAAGGCAGAATCTGGAAACTTTTGCCAGATGTAGCCCAGGTCCAGACGCTCCTATTGGTACCCAAAATGTTGAAAAATGTGTCCAGGGAGCGGAGATATTGGTGGTTGTAGGTGGCAAAAACCGTCAATTTCGCCTTCAAAATCGGTCGAAAATTTACATCCATCGCCGATTTCGCTGAAATTCACAACCAACATACATTTGGTTCTCAGGATCTCAGATCTGGTCTTCGTTTCGCGAAATTCCTATTTTTACGGCATTTATGCAGTTTCAAACGTTACTACTACCTACTTTGACGGGCTGTCATTTCACTATCAGAAGCGATAAGACCAAAAATTTAATTGATTCGTGACCTGGAGGGTCTATAAAATACAAAAGATTTAAAAATTTGGAAATTTAAATTTGAAAAAAACTGTAAAAAAAATAAAAATTGCCGACTGACGTCTCGAACGCAGAACCTCGGACACAGTAAGCTGGAACGCTAACCATTTAGCCAAACAAACGAGTAAGAAACGTGCTGCCGGCAAGGCAACACATGCAGCATTAACGTGCGTCGTTGTCCTCTTAATGCCTGCTGCTTCACACAGATGGCGTAAGCAGACACACATTTGTATTGCAAAGACGCCCGTGTGTGCTTGGACATTTGCCTTGCCTTCTTATTACAATCAGCCAAATGCGAGAGGCATAACAAACCTCAGGCACACTAAGATCGAATGCTAACCATTCAACTAAAGAAACAAGTAAGAAACGTGCTGCCGGCAAGGCAAAGCACGCAACATTAACGACCGTCGTTGTCCTCTTAACGTCTGCTGCTTCACACAGATGGCGTAAGCAGACAGACACACACACACTTTTGTATTGCAAAGACGCCCGTGTTTTTGGACATTTGCCTTGCCTTCTTATTACAGTCAGCCAAACGCGAGAGACTTAATAAATTAGCAACGTGATAATTATGCTGTCAAAGATTATGCAGGTTCAGAACTGCATATGTAAAACTCTCACATCAAACCAAACATCCTCGAGAACAGTACTGCAAGTATTTGCATAAGTCACCTTTAATACATTCCAATAACGGATGGCGCCTTATATTGCCCAGGAAAGTCCTAGAGCCTGGGTTGCACGACCGATGAAAGAGAGCAACGTAGGCATATATCACGATTGTCGCCCGAAAAGGTTGGTAGCTCTTGCAAACATAAAGCATTAACTTTACTTTTGATGTTGGTAGTGCTGGTTTACGTTGGGATTGAAGCCATCCTTGTGCTTTTGCCGTTAACATCCTCATGTAGGCAAACACCGACCATTCCACGTAAAGCAGTTCTTCGTATTAGATCCACTGTGAAGAGACACATCACCCAGCTGGTTTTCGCTTTACAAAATGCCACTTCTTCACTGTGTTATTTTGAAAAACTTCCTTTCACAGCCATCTTGCAATCAATACTACTGCTGAACGCCAAGACTTACCGCTAGGCAGCGCTGCGAATTGCAGCAAGAAGCTTGTTTTATCAAAGTCTACTTAGAGCGCAGATCTTTCGTGCCATTAGAGGGAAATTGCAGTAATTTCTATGGCTAGGGGATATTGTCTCTCAATCATTTAGTTTTTTTTTTTTTTTTAATTTTGGCCGCTTTCTGTATATTTGGAATCATAGTTGGTTTTCTGGTCACTTGTTTAATATATTTTTGTATACCTTCTACGCATATTTATCGGTTTTCTAATACGTGTCTACTTCTGCCATATTTTGAAAAAAAAAAAAAAAATCTTGTCAGTAGTAAAGCTGATTTGGTTCAAGCGTAATGTGCATTCTAAAATACAGTTACCTCTTAAATTTTCTCTTACGATCACTTTATACGTTTATCACAGTGAAGGTAGATCGGTATCTGGCAAATATAATCGGGAATATCAGACTACCTGAGCATCTTTCTCGTCATTCTGGATAGCAAAAAACATCTGGACATCAGCTTTATCTAGTAAAATGTTCATTATTCTATGATTATTCTTTATTTAATTGTGAGAGATGATGTACAAATGTGTTTAATGTTGCTCTTGAGTCGTTTTGGCATGCGAGGATATGATGATGATGATGATAATAATAATAATAATAATAATAATAATAATAATAATAACCGCAATCAACGAGCTTATCACGTTAACGGTAGAAGGCAGTATTTTGAGTCCCAAAGTGATCCGAATTCCCGCTTCTCGACTCCAAGTGCTGCGATCTACAATTGCTCCTGATAAGCTCGTTGATTCCTGCAATTTGCAACGCAACCTATCGGTACATCTTGGTCTTCAGATCCAGTGTTTATTGCAAAATGGCTGTGTCTGGAGGTTTTCATGTCAATGCAGTGCAAAGGTTGCTTTTTGTAACGTAAAAAACCGGTTGAGCTACGTGTCTTTTCACCGTGGATATATTAAGATGTGCCACTTTGCGTGAAACAGTTGGTGCGTGTCCATTTACAGAAGTTACGTGAAAAGTTATACTCAAACCCAAGTGCTTCATTCCCAACGTAAACAAGCGCTACCAACACTGCAGGTAGGTGAATGCTTTATGTTTGCACGTAAACAGCAAGGGCTACCAACGTTTTAGGCGACTTTCATGCTTATGTTTGCATTTTTTGGAATGTAGTGAAACAAATATACGTGTAACTGATATCCGCTGCGGAGCATAGTTAGACAATGGAATTGACTGCGGAAATTTAGTAGCTTTTCGGGTTGGCTAGCGGTAAACTTGGATCCCAGTGCAAAGTGTAGAATTACACAAACACCTGTTTCAGCTTTGGGAAAATCGTAATATCCGCAAACATAGACGTTTGGATGAACACGTAAAATCTGTATAGCTTTGGGTATTTGTGAAGGTTGGAAAATCTCATATGTTAATATGCCACATTTCGACATTTACATTTTGAGCTGCCACAAATTTCTTAGTGCGTTGTCTATCCATATCCACTGAGAAAGAATTATAATAGAGTACGTTTGGAGGTCTAGCAAATTTTTTAAATCGATTATCTCTCTCAGCAAAATATCACTCGCGAATTTAATGCTGCAGCGTATGTGGCATCCTCATGTAGATGGCGCCTCACTGTGAACATCCTTGTCTTGCGAGATCCGCCCATTAGAATAAAGTAAACCGCCACTTCAGTAGCTCTGCATAAAAAGCAAATCACTAAGTAATTAATATTTTGCACCTGGCTTCCCAACTGAACAGCAGCGCGCGAGTGGGAAATGATTTAAAAGGCCCAAATGCGTGAAAAACTGAAATGTTTATCAATTAACGTGTTTGCAAATTTACCGGTAATTCGCGTGCAAGCTTGCTCACAGTGAGAATGCAGGGTGATGAGATTGTGCTATTTCTGTTATTCGTATGTTACAATGTTCCTGACCGCATCCATCACCAGGTATTCCTCAGCCATTAAACGCCCTTTTATGCATGTATAAAGGACCTCTCCACTTCTACAATCCTTACCCTGGACTATGCCTTGTGAAACTTGCTCCCACTCTCCACTTAAAATGCAGGAAGAGCTTGTTAAGTGGAGAGTGGCTATTCCTGTGTGAGGCACGGCCTCTGAGCGGCGAAGATGCTTTTAACTATAAAATGTAACGTTTCGGTGCGTGCATAGGAACGAAAGAAATTAAAAAAAAAAAAAAAATAGAGAGAGAGAGAAAAAAAAAAGTCACGTTCCGCGTGAGATTCGAACCCGGGTCCGCCGCTCAAAAAGCCGTGCCTCTAACCACTAGGGTAAGGGAGAGACGCAAAATTTTTCATTTTACCTACCTCTTTACTCCTTCTCGGGCGAAATGTCGTATAAAATTGTGCTCCCGCGTCTCTGCAGTGGTGCTCTCATGGTAGGACTTATGTGGGACTGCAGTTCCCGCAGTTATACACAAACTGCATGCCTACGCTCACAGAGGGCACCACTTGCAGAGCTGCTCCGCCGTCCATAAATAAAGCAGATGAACCTCCAGAGACTCGAACCGCTGTATTCAGAACTTACCACCTGCAGAGTCACGCCTTTATCCACTCGGCCACGGGTGCTGCTGGTGAAATTTTGCTTTAAACTGGAGTTTGATGAGTTTTGAACTTACGCAAAGACTTGACATAAAAAGCAAACGCCAGCAGTGGGAATAGAACCCGGGGTACCGTGATTCTCAGGTCAGGCCGCTAACCGCTCGGCTATTTAGAGCACGATGTTCACGAAGACTCAAATGTTGCCCTTATCTTTGTAAATGCTGATGTTTTGAACAATTTTCCTCCTGCCCTAATCTAAACTATTTTGAAATGAGTCATTTTTGTTTGATGTTGGGCATCTGTAATTACTCTAACGTAATTTTCGGTGATTTTGGAAAGTTCCTAATTCTAATACTACCGTCCATTTTGTGATATTGAACTGGTTCTATGCTGGAGACTACTGTTACACGTTTTTATTCATAACTCCCGCAATTTTGCAAATATTCGAAATCTGAGTCCAGATCTGAATTCTAAATGACTTCAGCTTTCTAGTGACACCCCAAGTGCATCGATACGTTGCGAAATAAGAAAGTCGAGTTTTCAGCCGACTGAAAATCCAAGGCTTTAGACTTGGTGTTTGGAAACCTATTAGGCCTCATAGCTGCCCAAAGGATAAAGGCAGAATCTTGAAACTTTTACCAGATGTAGCCCAGGTCCAGACGCTCCTATTGGTACCCAAAATGTTGAAAAATGTGTCCAGGGAGCGGAGATATTGGTGGTTGTAGGTGGCAAAAACCGTCAATTTCGCCTTCAAAATCGGTCGAAAATTTACATCCATCGCCGATTTCGCTGAAATTCACAACCAACATACATTTGGTTCTCAGGATCTCAGATCTGGTCTTCGTTTCGCGAAATTCCTATTTTTACGGCATTTATGCAGTTTCAAACGTTACTACTACCTACTTTGACGGGCTGTCATTTCACTATCAGAAGCGATAAGACCAAAAATTTAATTGATTCGTGACCTGGAGGGTCTATAAAATACAAAAGATTTAAAAATTTGGAAATTTAAATTTGAAAAAAACTGTAAAAAAAATAAAAATTGCCGACTGACGTCTCGAACGCAGAACCTCGGACACAGTAAGCTGGAACGCTAACCATTTAGCCAAACAAACGAGTAAGAAACGTGCTGCCGGCAAGGCAACACATGCAGCATTAACGTGCGTCGTTGTCCTCTTAATGCCTGCTGCTTCACACAGATGGCGTAAGCAGACACACATTTGTATTGCAAAGACGCCCGTGTGTGCTTGGACATTTGCCTTGCCTTCTTATTACAATCAGCCAAATGCGAGAGGCATAACAAACCTCAGGCACACTAAGATCGAATGCTAACCATTCAACTAAAGAAACAAGTAAGAAACGTGCTGCCGGCAAGGCAAAGCACGCAACATTAACGACCGTCGTTGTCCTCTTAACGTCTGCTGCTTCACACAGATGGCGTAAGCAGACAGACACACACACACTTTTGTATTGCAAAGACGCCCGTGTTTTTGGACATTTGCCTTGCCTTCTTATTACAGTCAGCCAAACGCGAGAGACTTAATAAATTAGCAACGTGATAATTATGCTGTCAAAGATTATGCAGGTTCAGAACTGCATATGTAAAACTCTCACATCAAACCAAACATCCTCGAGAACAGTACTGCAAGTATTTGCATAAGTCACCTTTAATACATTCCAATAACGGATGGCGCCTTATATTGCCCAGGAAAGTCCTAGAGCCTGGGTTGCACGACCGATGAAAGAGAGCAACGTAGGCATATATCACGATTGTCGCCCGAAAAGGTTGGTAGCTCTTGCAAACATAAAGCATTAACTTTACTTTTGATGTTGGTAGTGCTGGTTTACGTTGGGATTGAAGCCATCCTTGTGCTTTTGCCGTTAACATCCTCATGTAGGCAAACACCGACCATTCCACGTAAAGCAGTTCTTCGTATTAGATCCACTGTGAAGAGACACATCACCCAGCTGGTTTTCGCTTTACAAAATGCCACTTCTTCACTGTGTTATTTTGAAAAACTTCCTTTCACAGCCATCTTGCAATCAATACTACTGCTGAACGCCAAGACTTACCGCTAGGCAGCGCTGCGAATTGCAGCAAGAAGCTTGTTTTATCAAAGTCTACTTAGAGCGCAGATCTTTCGTGCCATTAGAGGGAAATTGCAGTAATTTCTATGGCTAGGGGATATTGTCTCTCAATCATTTAGTTTTTTTTTTTTTTTTAATTTTGGCCGCTTTCTGTATATTTGGAATCATAGTTGGTTTTCTGGTCACTTGTTTAATATATTTTTGTATACCTTCTACGCATATTTATCGGTTTTCTAATACGTGTCTACTTCTGCCATATTTTGAAAAAAAAAAAAAAATCTTGTCAGTAGTAAAGCTGATTTGGTTCAAGCGTAATGTGCATTCTAAAATACAGTTACCTCTTAAATTTTCTCTTACGATCACTTTATACGTTTATCACAGTGAAGGTAGATCGGTATCTGGCAAATATAATCGGGAATATCAGACTACCTGAGCATCTTTCTCGTCATTCTGGATAGCAAAAAACATCTGGACATCAGCTTTATCTAGTAAAATGTTCATTATTCTATGATTATTCTTTATTTAATTGTGAGAGATGATGTACAAATGTGTTTAATGTTGCTCTTGAGTCGTTTTGGCATGCGAGGATATGATGATGATGATGATAATAATAATAATAATAATAATAATAATAATAATAATAATAATAATAATAATAATAATAATAATAATAATAACCGCAATCAACGAGCTTATCACGTTAACGGTAGAAGGCAGTATTTTGAGTCCCAAAGTGATCCGAATTCCCGCTTCTCGACTCCAAGTGCTGCGATCTACAATTGCTCCTGATAAGCTCGTTGATTCCTGCAATTTGCAACGCAACCTATCGGTACATCTTGGTCTTCAGATCCAGTGTTTATTGCAAAATGGCTGTGTCTGGAGGTTTTCATGTCAATGCAGTGCAAAGGTTGCTTTTTGTAACGTAAAAAACCGGTTGAGCTACGTGTCTTTTCACCGTGGATATATTAAGATGTGCCACTTTGCGTGAAACAGTTGGTGCGTGTCCATTTACAGAAGTTACGTGAAAAGTTATACTCAAACCCAAGTGCTTCATTCCCAACGTAAACAAGCGCTACCAACACTGCAGGTAGGTGAATGCTTTATGTTTGCACGTAAACAGCAAGGGCTACCAACGTTTTAGGCGACTTTCATGCTTATGTTTGCATTTTTTGGAATGTAGTGAAACAAATATACGTGTAACTGATATCCGCTGCGGAGCATAGTTAGACAATGGAATTGACTGCGGAAATTTAGTAGCTTTTCGGGTTGGCTAGCGGTAAACTTGGATCCCAGTGCAAAGTGTAGAATTACACAAACACCTGTTTCAGCTTTGGGAAAATCGTAATATCCGCAAACATAGACGTTTGGATGAACACGTAAAATCTGTATAGCTTTGGGTATTTGTGAAGGTTGGAAAATCTCATATGTTAATATGCCACATTTCGACATTTACATTTTGAGCTGCCACAAATTTCTTAGTGCGTTGTCTATCCATATCCACTGAGAAAGAATTATAATAGAGTACGTTTGGAGGTCTAGCAAATTTTTTAAATCGATTATCTCTCTCAGCAAAATATCACTCGCGAATTTAATGCTGCAGCGTATGTGGCATCCTCATGTAGATGGCGCCTCACTGTGAACATCCTTGTCTTGCGAGATCCGCCCATTAGAATAAAGTAAACCGCCACTTCAGTAGCTCTGCATAAAAAGCAAATCACTAAGTAATTAATATTTTGCACCTGGCTTCCCAACTGAACAGCAGCGCGCGAGTGGGAAATGATTTAAAAGGCCCAAATGCGTGAAAAACTGAAATGTTTATCAATTAACGTGTTTGCAAATTTACCGGTAATTCGCGTGCAAGCTTGCTCACAGTGAGAATGCAGGGTGATGAGATTGTGCTATTTCTGTTATTCGTATGTTACAATGTTCCTGACCGCATCCATCACCAGGTATTCCTCAGCCATTAAACGCCCTTTTATGCATGTATAAAGGACCTCTCCACTTCTACAATCCTTACCCTGGACTATGCCTTGTGAAACTTGCTCCCACTCTCCACTTAAAATGCAGGAAGAGCTTGTTAAGTGGAGAGTGGCTATTCCTGTGTGAGGCACGGCCTCTGAGCGGCGAAGATGCTTTTAACTATAAAATGTAACGTTTCGGTGCGTGCATAGGAACGAAAGAAATTAAAAAAAAAAAAAATAGAGAGAGAGAGAAAAAAAAAAGTCACGTTCCGCGTGAGATTCGAACCCGGGTCCGCCGCTCAAAAAGCCGTGCCTCTAACCACTAGGGTAAGGGAGAGACGCAAAATTTTTCATTTTACCTACCTCTTTACTCCTTCTCGGGCGAAATGTCGTATAAAATTGTGCTCCCGCGTCTCTGCAGTGGTGCTCTCATGGTAGGACTTATGTGGGACTGCAGTTCCCGCAGTTATACACAAACTGCATGCCTACGCTCACAGAGGGCACCACTTGCAGAGCTGCTCCGCCGTCCATAAATAAAGCAGATGAACCTCCAGAGACTCGAACCGCTGTATTCAGAACTTACCACCTGCAGAGTCACGCCTTTATCCACTCGGCCACGGGTGCTGCTGGTGAAATTTTGCTTTAAACTGGAGTTTGATGAGTTTTGAACTTACGCAAAGACTTGACATAAAAAGCAAACGCCAGCAGTGGGAATAGAACCCGGGGTACCGTGATTCTCAGGTCAGGCCGCTAACCGCTCGGCTATTTAGAGCACGATGTTCACGAAGACTCAAATGTTGCCCTTATCTTTGTAAATGCTGATGTTTTGAACAATTTTCCTCCTGCCCTAATCTAAACTATTTTGAAATGAGTCATTTTTGTTTGATGTTGGGCATCTGTAATTACTCTAACGTAATTTTCGGTGATTTTGGAAAGTTCCTAATTCTAATACTACCGTCCATTTTGTGATATTGAACTGGTTCTATGCTGGAGACTACTGTTACACGTTTTTATTCATAACTCCCGCAATTTTGCAAATATTCGAAATCTGAGTCCAGATCTGAATTCTAAATGACTTCAGCTTTCTAGTGACACCCCAAGTGCATCGATACGTTGCGAAATAAGAAAGTCGAGTTTTCAGCCGACTGAAAATCCAAGGCTTTAGACTTGGTGTTTGGAAACCTATTAGGCCTCATAGCTGCCCAAAGGATAAAGGCAGAATCTTGAAACTTTTACCAGATGTAGCCCAGGTCCAGACGCTCCTATTGGTACCCAAAATGTTGAAAAATGTGTCCAGGGAGCGGAGATATTGGTGGTTGTAGGTGGCAAAAACCGTCAATTTCGCCTTCAAAATCGGTCGAAAATTTACATCCATCGCCGATTTCGCTGAAATTCACAACCAACATACATTTGGTTCTCAGGATCTCAGATCTGGTCTTCGTTTCGCGAAATTCCTATTTTTACGGCATTTATGCAGTTTCAAACGTTACTACTACCTACTTTGACGGGCTGTCATTTCACTATCAGAAGCGATAAGACCAAAAATTTAATTGATTCGTGACCTGGAGGGTCTATAAAATACAAAAGATTTAAAAATTTGGAAATTTAAATTTGAAAAAAACTGTAAAAAAAATAAAAATTGCCGACTGACGTCTCGAACGCAGAACCTCGGACACAGTAAGCTGGAACGCTAACCATTTAGCCAAACAAACGAGTAAGAAACGTGCTGCCGGCAAGGCAACACATGCAGCATTAACGTGCGTCGTTGTCCTCTTAATGCCTGCTGCTTCACACAGATGGCGTAAGCAGACACACATTTGTATTGCAAAGACGCCCGTGTGTGCTTGGACATTTGCCTTGCCTTCTTATTACAATCAGCCAAATGCGAGAGGCATAACAAACCTCAGGCACACTAAGATCGAATGCTAACCATTCAACTAAAGAAACAAGTAAGAAACGTGCTGCCGGCAAGGCAAAGCACGCAACATTAACGACCGTCGTTGTCCTCTTAACGTCTGCTGCTTCACACAGATGGCGTAAGCAGACAGACACACACACACTTTTGTATTGCAAAGACGCCCGTGTTTTTGGACATTTGCCTTGCCTTCTTATTACAGTCAGCCAAACGCGAGAGACTTAATAAATTAGCAACGTGATAATTATGCTGTCAAAGATTATGCAGGTTCAGAACTGCATATGTAAAACTCTCACATCAAACCAAACATCCTCGAGAACAGTACTGCAAGTATTTGCATAAGTCACCTTTAATACATTCCAATAACGGATGGCGCCTTATATTGCCCAGGAAAGTCCTAGAGCCTGGGTTGCACGACCGATGAAAGAGAGCAACGTAGGCATATATCACGATTGTCGCCCGAAAAGGTTGGTAGCTCTTGCAAACATAAAGCATTAACTTTACTTTTGATGTTGGTAGTGCTGGTTTACGTTGGGATTGAAGCCATCCTTGTGCTTTTGCCGTTAACATCCTCATGTAGGCAAACACCGACCATTCCACGTAAAGCAGTTCTTCGTATTAGATCCACTGTGAAGAGACACATCACCCAGCTGGTTTTCGCTTTACAAAATGCCACTTCTTCACTGTGTTATTTTGAAAAACTTCCTTTCACAGCCATCTTGCAATCAATACTACTGCTGAACGCCAAGACTTACCGCTAGGCAGCGCTGCGAATTGCAGCAAGAAGCTTGTTTTATCAAAGTCTACTTAGAGCGCAGATCTTTCGTGCCATTAGAGGGAAATTGCAGTAATTTCTATGGCTAGGGGATATTGTCTCTCAATCATTTAGTTTTTTTTTTTTTTTAATTTTGGCCGCTTTCTGTATATTTGGAATCATAGTTGGTTTTCTGGTCACTTGTTTAATATATTTTTGTATACCTTCTACGCATATTTATCGGTTTTCTAATACGTGTCTACTTCTGCCATATTTTGAAAAAAAAAAAAAAATCTTGTCAGTAGTAAAGCTGATTTGGTTCAAGCGTAATGTGCATTCTAAAATACAGTTACCTCTTAAATTTTCTCTTACGATCACTTTATACGTTTATCACAGTGAAGGTAGATCGGTATCTGGCAAATATAATCGGGAATATCAGACTACCTGAGCATCTTTCTCGTCATTCTGGATAGCAAAAAACATCTGGACATCAGCTTTATCTAGTAAAATGTTCATTATTCTATGATTATTCTTTATTTAATTGTGAGAGATGATGTACAAATGTGTTTAATGTTGCTCTTGAGTCGTTTTGGCATGCGAGGATATGATGATGATGATAATAATAATAATAATAATAACCGCAATCAACGAGCTTATCACGTTAACGGTAGAAGGCAGTATTTTGAGTCCCAAAGTGATCCGAATTCCCGCTTCTCGACTCCAAGTGCTGCGATCTACAATTGCTCCTGATAAGCTCGTTGATTCCTGCAATTTGCAACGCAACCTATCGGTACATCTTGGTCTTCAGATCCAGTGTTTATTGCAAAATGGCTGTGTCTGGAGGTTTTCATGTCAATGCAGTGCAAAGGTTGCTTTTTGTAACGTAAAAAACCGGTTGAGCTACGTGTCTTTTCACCGTGGATATATTAAGATGTGCCACTTTGCGTGAAACAGTTGGTGCGTGTCCATTTACAGAAGTTACGTGAAAAGTTATACTCAAACCCAAGTGCTTCATTCCCAACGTAAACAAGCGCTACCAACACTGCAGGTAGGTGAATGCTTTATGTTTGCACGTAAACAGCAAGGGCTACCAACGTTTTAGGCGACTTTCATGCTTATGTTTGCATTTTTTGGAATGTAGTGAAACAAATATACGTGTAACTGATATCCGCTGCGGAGCATAGTTAGACAATGGAATTGACTGCGGAAATTTAGTAGCTTTTCGGGTTGGCTAGCGGTAAACTTGGATCCCAGTGCAAAGTGTAGAATTACACAAACACCTGTTTCAGCTTTGGGAAAATCGTAATATCCGCAAACATAGACGTTTGGATGAACACGTAAAATCTGTATAGCTTTGGGTATTTGTGAAGGTTGGAAAATCTCATATGTTAATATGCCACATTTCGACATTTACATTTTGAGCTGCCACAAATTTCTTAGTGCGTTGTCTATCCATATCCACTGAGAAAGAATTATAATAGAGTACGTTTGGAGGTCTAGCAAATTTTTTAAATCGATTATCTCTCTCAGCAAAATATCACTCGCGAATTTAATGCTGCAGCGTATGTGGCATCCTCATGTAGATGGCGCCTCACTGTGAACATCCTTGTCTTGCGAGATCCGCCCATTAGAATAAAGTAAACCGCCACTTCAGTAGCTCTGCATAAAAAGCAAATCACTAAGTAATTAATATTTTGCACCTGGCTTCCCAACTGAACAGCAGCGCGCGAGTGGGAAATGATTTAAAAGGCCCAAATGCGTGAAAAACTGAAATGTTTATCAATTAACGTGTTTGCAAATTTACCGGTAATTCGCGTGCAAGCTTGCTCACAGTGAGAATGCAGGGTGATGAGATTGTGCTATTTCTGTTATTCGTATGTTACAATGTTCCTGACCGCATCCATCACCAGGTATTCCTCAGCCATTAAACGCCCTTTTATGCATGTATAAAGGACCTCTCCACTTCTACAATCCTTACCCTGGACTATGCCTTGTGAAACTTGCTCCCACTCTCCACTTAAAATGCAGGAAGAGCTTGTTAAGTGGAGAGTGGCTATTCCTGTGTGAGGCACGGCCTCTGAGCGGCGAAGATGCTTTTAACTATAAAATGTAACGTTTCGGTGCGTGCATAGGAACGAAAGAAATTAAAAAAAAAAAAAATAGAGAGAGAGAAAAAAAAAAGTCACGTTCCGCGTGAGATTCGAACCCGGGTCCGCCGCTCAAAAAGCCGTGCCTCTAACCACTAGGGTAAGGGAGAGACGCAAAATTTTTCATTTTACCTACCTCTTTACTCCTTCTCGGGCGAAATGTCGTATAAAATTGTGCTCCCGCGTCTCTGCAGTGGTGCTCTCATGGTAGGACTTATGTGGGACTGCAGTTCCCGCAGTTATACACAAACTGCATGCCTACGCTCACAGAGGGCACCACTTGCAGAGCTGCTCCGCCGTCCATAAATAAAGCAGATGAACCTCCAGAGACTCGAACCGCTGTATTCAGAACTTACCACCTGCAGAGTCACGCCTTTATCCACTCGGCCACGGGAGCTGCTGGTGAAATTTTGCTTTAAACTGGAGTTTGATGAGTTTTGAACTTACGCAAAGACTTGACATAAAAAGCAAACGCCAGCAGTGGGAATAGAACCCGGGGTACCGTGATTCTCAGGTCAGGCCGCTAACCGCTCGGCCATTTAGAGCACGATGTTCACGAAGACTCAAATGTTGCCCTTATCTTTGTAAATGCTGATGTTTTGAACAATTTTCCTCCTGCCCTAATCTAAACTATTTTGAAATGAGTCATTTTTGTTTGATGTTGGGCATCTGTAATTACTCTAACGTAATTTTCGGTGATTTTGGAAAGTTCCTAATTCTAATACTACCGTCCATTTTGTGATATTGAACTGGTTCTATGCTGGAGACTACTGTTACACGTTTTTATTCATAACTCCCGCAATTTTGCAAATATTCGAAATCTGAGTCCAGATCTGAATTCTAAATGACTTCAGCTTTCTAGTGACACCCCAAGTGCATCGATACGTTGCGAAATAAGAAAGTCGAGTTTTCAGCCGACTGAAAATCCAAGGCTTTAGACTTGGTGTTTGGAAACCTATTAGGCCTCATAGCTGCCCAAAGGATAAAGGCAGAATCTGGAAACTTTTGCCAGATGTAGCCCAGGTCCAGACGCTCCTATTGGTACCCAAAATGTTGAAAAATGTGTCCAGGGAGCGGAGATATTGGTGGTTGTAGGTGGCAAAAACCGTCAATTTCGCCTTCAAAATCGGTCGAAAATTTACATCCATCGCCGATTTCGCTGAAATTCACAACCAACATACATTTGGTTCTCAGGATCTCAGATCTGGTCTTCGTTTCGCGAAATTCCTATTTTTACGGCATTTATGCAGTTTCAAACGTTACTACTACCTACTTTGACGGGCTGTCATTTCACTATCAGAAGCGATAAGACCAAAAATTTAATTGATTCGTGACCTGGAGGGTCTATAAAATACAAAAGATTTAAAAATTTGGAAATTTAAATTTGAAAAAAACTGTAAAAAAAATAAAAATTGCCGACTGACGTCTCGAACGCAGAACCTCGGACACAGTAAGCTGGAACGCTAACCATTTAGCCAAACAAACGAGTAAGAAACGTGCTGCCGGCAAGGCAACACATGCAGCATTAACGTGCGTCGTTGTCCTCTTAATGCCTGCTGCTTCACACAGATGGCGTAAGCAGACACACATTTGTATTGCAAAGACGCCCGTGTGTGCTTGGACATTTGCCTTGCCTTCTTATTACAATCAGCCAAATGCGAGAGGCATAACAAACCTCAGGCACACTAAGATCGAATGCTAACCATTCAACTAAAGAAACAAGTAAGAAACGTGCTGCCGGCAAGGCAAAGCACGCAACATTAACGACCGTCGTTGTCCTCTTAACGTCTGCTGCTTCACACAGATGGCGTAAGCAGACAGACACACACACACTTTTGTATTGCAAAGACGCCCGTGTTTTTGGACATTTGCCTTGCCTTCTTATTACAGTCAGCCAAACGCGAGAGACTTAATAAATTAGCAACGTGATAATTATGCTGTCAAAGATTATGCAGGTTCAGAACTGCATATGTAAAACTCTCACATCAAACCAAACATCCTCGAGAACAGTACTGCAAGTATTTGCATAAGTCACCTTTAATACATTCCAATAACGGATGGCGCCTTATATTGCCCAGGAAAGTCCTAGAGCCTGGGTTGCACGACCGATGAAAGAGAGCAACGTAGGCATATATCACGATTGTCGCCCGAAAAGGTTGGTAGCTCTTGCAAACATAAAGCATTAACTTTACTTTTGATGTTGGTAGTGCTGGTTTACGTTGGGATTGAAGCCATCCTTGTGCTTTTGCCGTTAACATCCTCATGTAGGCAAACACCGACCATTCCACGTAAAGCAGTTCTTCGTATTAGATCCACTGTGAAGAGACACATCACCCAGCTGGTTTTCGCTTTACAAAATGCCACTTCTTCACTGTGTTATTTTGAAAAACTTCCTTTCACAGCCATCTTGCAATCAATACTACTGCTGAACGCCAAGACTTACCGCTAGGCAGCGCTGCGAATTGCAGCAAGAAGCTTGTTTTATCAAAGTCTACTTAGAGCGCAGATCTTTCGTGCCATTAGAGGGAAATTGCAGTAATTTCTATGGCTAGGGGATATTGTCTCTCAATCATTTAGTTTTTTTTTTTTTTTAATTTTGGCCGCTTTCTGTATATTTGGAATCATAGTTGGTTTTCTGGTCACTTGTTTAATATATTTTTGTATACCTTCTACGCATATTTATCGGTTTTCTAATACGTGTCTACTTCTGCCATATTTTGAAAAAAAAAAAAAAATCTTGTCAGTAGTAAAGCTGATTTGGTTCAAGCGTAATGTGCATTCTAAAATACAGTTACCTCTTAAATTTTCTCTTACGATCACTTTATACGTTTATCACAGTGAAGGTAGATCGGTATCTGGCAAATATAATCGGGAATATCAGACTACCTGAGCATCTTTCTCGTCATTCTGGATAGCAAAAAACATCTGGACATCAGCTTTATCTAGTAAAATGTTCATTATTCTATGATTATTCTTTATTTAATTGTGAGAGATGATGTACAAATGTGTTTAATGTTGCTCTTGAGTCGTTTTGGCATGCGAGGATATGATGATGATGATAATAATAATAATAATAATAACCGCAATCAACGAGCTTATCACGTTAACGGTAGAAGGCAGTATTTTGAGTCCCAAAGTGATCCGAATTCCCGCTTCTCGACTCCAAGTGCTGCGATCTACAATTGCTCCTGATAAGCTCGTTGATTCCTGCAATTTGCAACGCAACCTATCGGTACATCTTGGTCTTCAGATCCAGTGTTTATTGCAAAATGGCTGTGTCTGGAGGTTTTCATGTCAATGCAGTGCAAAGGTTGCTTTTTGTAACGTAAAAAACCGGTTGAGCTACGTGTCTTTTCACCGTGGATATATTAAGATGTGCCACTTTGCGTGAAACAGTTGGTGCGTGTCCATTTACAGAAGTTACGTGAAAAGTTATACTCAAACCCAAGTGCTTCATTCCCAACGTAAACAAGCGCTACCAACACTGCAGGTAGGTGAATGCTTTATGTTTGCACGTAAACAGCAAGGGCTACCAACGTTTTAGGCGACTTTCATGCTTATGTTTGCATTTTTTGGAATGTAGTGAAACAAATATACGTGTAACTGATATCCGCTGCGGAGCATAGTTAGACAATGGAATTGACTGCGGAAATTTAGTAGCTTTTCGGGTTGGCTAGCGGTAAACTTGGATCCCAGTGCAAAGTGTAGAATTACACAAACACCTGTTTCAGCTTTGGGAAAATCGTAATATCCGCAAACATAGACGTTTGGATGAACACGTAAAATCTGTATAGCTTTGGGTATTTGTGAAGGTTGGAAAATCTCATATGTTAATATGCCACATTTCGACATTTACATTTTGAGCTGCCACAAATTTCTTAGTGCGTTGTCTATCCATATCCACTGAGAAAGAATTATAATAGAGTACGTTTGGAGGTCTAGCAAATTTTTTAAATCGATTATCTCTCTCAGCAAAATATCACTCGCGAATTTAATGCTGCAGCGTATGTGGCATCCTCATGTAGATGGCGCCTCACTGTGAACATCCTTGTCTTGCGAGATCCGCCCATTAGAATAAAGTAAACCGCCACTTCAGTAGCTCTGCATAAAAAGCAAATCACTAAGTAATTAATATTTTGCACCTGGCTTCCCAACTGAACAGCAGCGCGCGAGTGGGAAATGATTTAAAAGGCCCAAATGCGTGAAAAACTGAAATGTTTATCAATTAACGTGTTTGCAAATTTACCGGTAATTCGCGTGCAAGCTTGCTCACAGTGAGAATGCAGGGTGATGAGATTGTGCTATTTCTGTTATTCGTATGTTACAATGTTCCTGACCGCATCCATCACCAGGTATTCCTCAGCCATTAAACGCCCTTTTATGCATGTATAAAGGACCTCTCCACTTCTACAATCCTTACCCTGGACTATGCCTTGTGAAACTTGCTCCCACTCTCCACTTAAAATGCAGGAAGAGCTTGTTAAGTGGAGAGTGGCTATTCCTGTGTGAGGCACGGCCTCTGAGCGGCGAAGATGCTTTTAACTATAAAATGTAACGTTTCGGTGCGTGCATAGGAACGAAAGAAATTAAAAAAAAAAAAAAATAGAGAGAGAGAGAAAAAAAAAAGTCACGTTCCGCGTGAGATTCGAACCCGGGTCCGCCGCTCAAAAAGCCGTGCCTCTAACCACTAGGGTAAGGGAGAGACGCAAAATTTTTCATTTTACCTACCTCTTTACTCCTTCTCGGGCGAAATGTCGTATAAAATTGTGCTCCCGCGTCTCTGCAGTGGTGCTCTCATGGTAGGACTTATGTGGGACTGCAGTTCCCGCAGTTATACACAAACTGCATGCCTACGCTCACAGAGGGCACCACTTGCAGAGCTGCTCCGCCGTCCATAAATAAAGCAGATGAACCTCCAGAGACTCGAACCGCTGTATTCAGAACTTACCACCTGCAGAGTCACGCCTTTATCCACTCGGCCACGGGTGCTGCTGGTGAAATTTTGCTTTAAACTGGAGTTTGATGAGTTTTGAACTTACGCAAAGACTTGACATAAAAAGCAAACGCCAGCAGTGGGAATAGAACCCGGGGTACCGTGATTCTCAGGTCAGGCCGCTAACCGCTCGGCTATTTAGAGCACGATGTTCACGAAGACTCAAATGTTGCCCTTATCTTTGTAAATGCTGATGTTTTGAACAATTTTCCTCCTGCCCTAATCTAAACTATTTTGAAATGAGTCATTTTTGTTTGATGTTGGGCATCTGTAATTACTCTAACGTAATTTTCGGTGATTTTGGAAAGTTCCTAATTCTAATACTACCGTCCATTTTGTGATATTGAACTGGTTCTATGCTGGAGACTACTGTTACACGTTTTTATTCATAACTCCCGCAATTTTGCAAATATTCGAAATCTGAGTCCAGATCTGAATTCTAAATGACTTCAGCTTTCTAGTGACACCCCAAGTGCATCGATACGTTGCGAAATAAGAAAGTCGAGTTTTCAGCCGACTGAAAATCCAAGGCTTCAGACTTGGTGTTTGGAAACCTATTAGGCCTCATAGCTGCCCAAAGGATAAAGGCAGAATCTTGAAACTTTTACCAGATGTAGCCCAGGTCCAGACGCTCCTATTGGTACCCAAAATGTTGAAAAATGTGTCCAGGGAGCGGAGATATTGGTGGTTGTAGGTGGCAAAAACCGTCAATTTCGCCTTCAAAATCGGTCGAAAATTTACATCCATCGCCGATTTCGCTGAAATTCACAACCAACATACATTTGGTTCTCAGGATCTCAGATCTGGTCTTCGTTTCGCGAAATTCCTATTTTTACGGCATTTATGCAGTTTCAAACGTTACTACTACCTACTTTGACGGGCTGTCATTTCACTATCAGAAGCGATAAGACCAAAAATTTAATTGATTCGTGACCTGGAGGGTCTATAAAATACAAAAGATTTAAAAATTTGGAAATTTAAATTTGAAAAAAACTGTAAAAAAAATAAAAATTGCCGACTGACGTCTCGAACGCAGAACCTCGGACACAGTAAGCTGGAACGCTAACCATTTAGCCAAACAAACGAGTAAGAAACGTGCTGCCGGCAAGGCAACACATGCAGCATTAACGTGCGTCGTTGTCCTCTTAATGCCTGCTGCTTCACACAGATGGCGTAAGCAGACACACATTTGTATTGCAAAGACGCCCGTGTGTGCTTGGACATTTGCCTTGCCTTCTTATTACAATCAGCCAAATGCGAGAGGCATAACAAACCTCAGGCACACTAAGATCGAATGCTAACCATTCAACTAAAGAAACAAGTAAGAAACGTGCTGCCGGCAAGGCAAAGCACGCAACATTAACGACCGTCGTTGTCCTCTTAACGTCTGCTGCTTCACACAGATGGCGTAAGCAGACAGACACACACACACTTTTGTATTGCAAAGACGCCCGTGTTTTTGGACATTTGCCTTGCCTTCTTATTACAGTCAGCCAAACGCGAGAGACTTAATAAATTAGCAACGTGATAATTATGCTGTCAAAGATTATGCAGGTTCAGAACTGCATATGTAAAACTCTCACATCAAACCAAACATCCTCGAGAACAGTACTGCAAGTATTTGCATAAGTCACCTTTAATACATTCCAATAACGGATGGCGCCTTATATTGCCCAGGAAAGTCCTAGAGCCTGGGTTGCACGACCGATGAAAGAGAGCAACGTAGGCATATATCACGATTGTCGCCCGAAAAGGTTGGTAGCTCTTGCAAACATAAAGCATTAACTTTACTTTTGATGTTGGTAGTGCTGGTTTACGTTGGGATTGAAGCCATCCTTGTGCTTTTGCCGTTAACATCCTCATGTAGGCAAACACCGACCATTCCACGTAAAGCAGTTCTTCGTATTAGATCCACTGTGAAGAGACACATCACCCAGCTGGTTTTCGCTTTACAAAATGCCACTTCTTCACTGTGTTATTTTGAAAAACTTCCTTTCACAGCCATCTTGCAATCAATACTACTGCTGAACGCCAAGACTTACCGCTAGGCAGCGCTGCGAATTGCAGCAAGAAGCTTGTTTTATCAAAGTCTACTTAGAGCGCAGATCTTTCGTGCCATTAGAGGGAAATTGCAGTAATTTCTATGGCTAGGGGATATTGTCTCTCAATCATTTAGTTTTTTTTTTTTTTTAATTTTGGCCGCTTTCTGTATATTTGGAATCATAGTTGGTTTTCTGGTCACTTGTTTAATATATTTTTGTATACCTTCTACGCATATTTATCGGTTTTCTAATACGTGTCTACTTCTGCCATATTTTGAAAAAAAAAAAAAAATCTTGTCAGTAGTAAAGCTGATTTGGTTCAAGCGTAATGTGCATTCTAAAATACAGTTACCTCTTAAATTTTCTCTTACGATCACTTTATACGTTTATCACAGTGAAGGTAGATCGGTATCTGGCAAATATAATCGGGAATATCAGACTACCTGAGCATCTTTCTCGTCATTCTGGATAGCAAAAAACATCTGGACATCAGCTTTATCTAGTAAAATGTTCATTATTCTATGATTATTCTTTATTTAATTGTGAGAGATGATGTACAAATGTGTTTAATGTTGCTCTTGAGTCGTTTTGGCATGCGAGGATATGATGATGATGATGATAATAATAATAATAATAATAATAATAATAATAATAATAATAATAATAATAATAACCGCAATCAACGAGCTTATCACGTTAACGGTAGAAGGCAGTATTTTGAGTCCCAAAGTGATCCGAATTCCCGCTTCTCGACTCCAAGTGCTGCGATCTACAATTGCTCCTGATAAGCTCGTTGATTCCTGCAATTTGCAACGCAACCTATCGGTACATCTTGGTCTTCAGATCCAGTGTTTATTGCAAAATGGCTGTGTCTGGAGGTTTTCATGTCAATGCAGTGCAAAGGTTGCTTTTTGTAACGTAAAAAACCGGTTGAGCTACGTGTCTTTTCACCGTGGATATATTAAGATGTGCCACTTTGCGTGAAACAGTTGGTGCGTGTCCATTTACAGAAGTTACGTGAAAAGTTATACTCAAACCCAAGTGCTTCATTCCCAACGTAAACAAGCGCTACCAACACTGCAGGTAGGTGAATGCTTTATGTTTGCACGTAAACAGCAAGGGCTACCAACGTTTTAGGCGACTTTCATGCTTATGTTTGCATTTTTTGGAATGTAGTGAAACAAATATACGTGTAACTGATATCCGCTGCGGAGCATAGTTAGACAATGGAATTGACTGCGGAAATTTAGTAGCTTTTCGGGTTGGCTAGCGGTAAACTTGGATCCCAGTGCAAAGTGTAGAATTACACAAACACCTGTTTCAGCTTTGGGAAAATCGTAATATCCGCAAACATAGACGTTTGGATGAACACGTAAAATCTGTATAGCTTTGGGTATTTGTGAAGGTTGGAAAATCTCATATGTTAATATGCCACATTTCGACATTTACATTTTGAGCTGCCACAAATTTCTTAGTGCGTTGTCTATCCATATCCACTGAGAAAGAATTATAATAGAGTACGTTTGGAGGTCTAGCAAATTTTTTAAATCGATTATCTCTCTCAGCAAAATATCACTCGCGAATTTAATGCTGCAGCGTATGTGGCATCCTCATGTAGATGGCGCCTCACTGTGAACATCCTTGTCTTGCGAGATCCGCCCATTAGAATAAAGTAAACCGCCACTTCAGTAGCTCTGCATAAAAAGCAAATCACTAAGTAATTAATATTTTGCACCTGGCTTCCCAACTGAACAGCAGCGCGCGAGTGGGAAATGATTTAAAAGGCCCAAATGCGTGAAAAACTGAAATGTTTATCAATTAACGTGTTTGCAAATTTACCGGTAATTCGCGTGCAAGCTTGCTCACAGTGAGAATGCAGGGTGATGAGATTGTGCTATTTCTGTTATTCGTATGTTACAATGTTCCTGACCGCATCCATCACCAGGTATTCCTCAGCCATTAAACGCCCTTTTATGCATGTATAAAGGACCTCTCCACTTCTACAATCCTTACCCTGGACTATGCCTTGTGAAACTTGCTCCCACTCTCCACTTAAAATGCAGGAAGAGCTTGTTAAGTGGAGAGTGGCTATTCCTGTGTGAGGCACGGCCTCTGAGCGGCGAAGATGCTTTTAACTATAAAATGTAACGTTTCGGTGCGTGCATAGGAACGAAAGAAATTAAAAAAAAAAAAAAATAGAGAGAGAGAGAAAAAAAAAAGTCACGTTCCGCGTGAGATTCGAACCCGGGTCCGCCGCTCAAAAAGCCGTGCCTCTAACCACTAGGGTAAGGGAGAGACGCAAAATTTTTCATTTTACCTACCTCTTTACTCCTTCTCGGGCGAAATGTCGTATAAAATTGTGCTCCCGCGTCTCTGCAGTGGTGCTCTCATGGTAGGACTTATGTGGGACTGCAGTTCCCGCAGTTATACACAAACTGCATGCCTACGCTCACAGAGGGCACCACTTGCAGAGCTGCTCCGCCGTCCATAAATAAAGCAGATGAACCTCCAGAGACTCGAACCGCTGTATTCAGAACTTACCACCTGCAGAGTCACGCCTTTATCCACTCGGCCACGGGTGCTGCTGGTGAAATTTTGCTTTAAACTGGAGTTTGATGAGTTTTGAACTTACGCAAAGACTTGACATAAAAAGCAAACGCCAGCAGTGGGAATAGAACCCGGGGTACCGTGATTCTCAGGTCAGGCCGCTAACCGCTCGGCTATTTAGAGCACGATGTTCACGAAGACTCAAATGTTGCCCTTATCTTTGTAAATGCTGATGTTTTGAACAATTTTCCTCCTGCCCTAATCTAAACTATTTTGAAATGAGTCATTTTTGTTTGATGTTGGGCATCTGTAATTACTCTAACGTAATTTTCGGTGATTTTGGAAAGTTCCTAATTCTAATACTACCGTCCATTTTGTGATATTGAACTGGTTCTATGCTGGAGACTACTGTTACACGTTTTTATTCATAACTCCCGCAATTTTGCAAATATTCGAAATCTGAGTCCAGATCTGAATTCTAAATGACTTCAGCTTTCTAGTGACACCCCAAGTGCATCGATACGTTGCGAAATAAGAAAGTCGAGTTTTCAGCCGACTGAAAATCCAAGGCTTCAGACTTGGTGTTTGGAAACCTATTAGGCCTCATAGCTGCCCAAAGGATAAAGGCAGAATCTTGAAACTTTTACCAGATGTAGCCCAGGTCCAGACGCTCCTATTGGTACCCAAAATGTTGAAAAATGTGTCCAGGGAGCGGAGATATTGGTGGTTGTAGGTGGCAAAAACCGTCAATTTCGCCTTCAAAATCGGTCGAAAATTTACATCCATCGCCGATTTCGCTGAAATTCACAACCAACATACATTTGGTTCTCAGGATCTCAGATCTGGTCTTCGTTTCGCGAAATTCCTATTTTTACGGCATTTATGCAGTTTCAAACGTTACTACTACCTACTTTGACGGGCTGTCATTTCACTATCAGAAGCGATAAGACCAAAAATTTAATTGATTCGTGACCTGGAGGGTCTATAAAATACAAAAGATTTAAAAATTTGGAAATTTAAATTTGAAAAAAACTGTAAAAAAAATAAAAATTGCCGACTGACGTCTCGAACGCAGAACCTCGGACACAGTAAGCTGGAACGCTAACCATTTAGCCAAACAAACGAGTAAGAAACGTGCTGCCGGCAAGGCAACACATGCAGCATTAACGTGCGTCGTTGTCCTCTTAATGCCTGCTGCTTCACACAGATGGCGTAAGCAGACACACATTTGTATTGCAAAGACGCCCGTGTGTGCTTGGACATTTGCCTTGCCTTCTTATTACAATCAGCCAAATGCGAGAGGCATAACAAACCTCAGGCACACTAAGATCGAATGCTAACCATTCAACTAAAGAAACAAGTAAGAAACGTGCTGCCGGCAAGGCAAAGCACGCAACATTAACGACCGTCGTTGTCCTCTTAACGTCTGCTGCTTCACACAGATGGCGTAAGCAGACAGACACACACACACTTTTGTATTGCAAAGACGCCCGTGTTTTTGGACATTTGCCTTGCCTTCTTATTACAGTCAGCCAAACGCGAGAGACTTAATAAATTAGCAACGTGATAATTATGCTGTCAAAGATTATGCAGGTTCAGAACTGCATATGTAAAACTCTCACATCAAACCAAACATCCTCGAGAACAGTACTGCAAGTATTTGCATAAGTCACCTTTAATACATTCCAATAACGGATGGCGCCTTATATTGCCCAGGAAAGTCCTAGAGCCTGGGTTGCACGACCGATGAAAGAGAGCAACGTAGGCATATATCACGATTGTCGCCCGAAAAGGTTGGTAGCTCTTGCAAACATAAAGCATTAACTTTACTTTTGATGTTGGTAGTGCTGGTTTACGTTGGGATTGAAGCCATCCTTGTGCTTTTGCCGTTAACATCCTCATGTAGGCAAACACCGACCATTCCACGTAAAGCAGTTCTTCGTATTAGATCCACTGTGAAGAGACACATCACCCAGCTGGTTTTCGCTTTACAAAATGCCACTTCTTCACTGTGTTATTTTGAAAAACTTCCTTTCACAGCCATCTTGCAATCAATACTACTGCTGAACGCCAAGACTTACCGCTAGGCAGCGCTGCGAATTGCAGCAAGAAGCTTGTTTTATCAAAGTCTACTTAGAGCGCAGATCTTTCGTGCCATTAGAGGGAAATTGCAGTAATTTCTATGGCTAGGGGATATTGTCTCTCAATCATTTAGTTTTTTTTTTTTTTTTTAATTTTGGCCGCTTTCTGTATATTTGGAATCATAGTTGGTTTTCTGGTCACTTGTTTAATATATTTTTGTATACCTTCTACGCATATTTATCGGTTTTCTAATACGTGTCTACTTCTGCCATATTTTGAAAAAAAAAAAAAATCTTGTCAGTAGTAAAGCTGATTTGGTTCAAGCGTAATGTGCATTCTAAAATACAGTTACCTCTTAAATTTTCTCTTACGATCACTTTATACGTTTATCACAGTGAAGGTAGATCGGTATCTGGCAAATATAATCGGGAATATCAGACTACCTGAGCATCTTTCTCGTCATTCTGGATAGCAAAAAACATCTGGACATCAGCTTTATCTAGTAAAATGTTCATTATTCTATGATTATTCTTTATTTAATTGTGAAAGTTGATATACAAATGTTTTTAATGTTGCTCTTGAGTCGTTTTGGCATGCGAGGATATAATAATAATAATAATAACAACAACAACAACAACCGCAATCAACGAGCTTATCACGTTAACGGTAGAAGGCAGTATTTTGAGTCCCAAAGTGATCCGAATTCCCGCTTCTCGACTCCAAGTGCTGCGATCTACAATTGCTCCTGATAAGCTCGTTGATTCCTGCAATTTGCAACGCAACCTATCGGTACATCTTGGTCCTCAGATCCAGTGTTTATTGCAAAATGGCTGTGTCTGGAGGTTTTCATGTCAATGCAGTGCAAAGGTTGCTTTTTGTAACGTAAAAAACCGGTTGTGCTACGTGTCTTTTCACCGTGGATATATTAAGAAGTGCCACTTTGCGTGAAACAGTCGGTGCGTGTCCATTTACAGAAGTTACGTGAAAAGTTATACCCAAACCCAAATGCTTCATTCCCAACGTAAACAAGCGGTACCAACACTGCAGGTAGGTTAATGTTTTATGTTAGCAAGTAAACAGCAAGGGCTACCAACGTTTTAGGCGACTTTCATGCTTATGTTTGCATTTTTTGGAATGTAGTGAAACAAATATACGTGTAACTGACATCCGCTGCGGAGCATAGTTAGACAATGGAATTGACTGCGGAAATTTAGTAGCTTTTCGGGTTGGCTAGCGGTAAACTTGGATCCCAGTGCAAAGTGTAGAATTACACAATCACCAGTTTCAGCTTTGGGAAAATCGTAATATCCGCAAACATAGACGTTTGGATGAACACGTAAAATCTGTATAGCTTTGGGTATTTGTGATGGTTGGAAAATCTCATATGTTAATGTGCCACATTTCGACATTTACATTTTGAGCTGCCACAAATTTCTTAGTGCGTTGTCTATCCATATCCACTGAGAAAGAATTGTAATAGAGTACGTTTGGAGGTCTAGCAAATTTTTTGAATCGATTATCTCTCTCAGCAAAATATCACTCGCGAATTTAATGCTGCAGTGTATGTGGCATCCTCATGTAGATGGCGCCTCACTGTGAACATCCTTGTCTTGCGAGATCCGCCCATTAGAATAAAGTAAACCGCCACTTCAGTAGCTCTGCATAAAAAGCAAATCACTAAGTAATTAATATTTTGCACCTGGCTTCCCAACTGAACAGCAGCGCGCGAGTGGGAAATGATTTAAAAGGCCCAAATGCGTGAAAAACTGAAATGTTTATCAATTAACGTGTTTGCAAATTTACCGGTAATTCGCGTGCAAGCTTGCTCACAGTGAGAATGCAGGGTGATGAGATTGTGCTATTTCTGTTATTCGTATGTTACAATGTTCCTGACCGCATCCATCACCAGGTATTCCTCAGCCATTAAACGCCCTTTTATGCATGTATAAGGGCCTCTCCACTTCTACAATCCTTACCCTGGACTATGCCTTGTGAAACTTGCTCCCACTCTCCACTTAAAATGCAGAAAGAGCTTGTTAAGTGAAGAGTGGTTATTCCTGTGTGAGGCACGGCCCCTGAGCGGCGAAGATGCTTTTAACTATAAAATGTAACGTTTCGGTGCGTGCATAGGAACGAAAGAAATTTAAAAAAAAGAGAGAGAGAGAGAGAGAGAAAAAAAAAAAGTCAAGTTCCGCGTGAGATTCGAACCCGGGTCCGCCGCTCAAAAAGCCGTGCCTCTAACCACTAGGGTAAGGGAGAGACGCAAAATTTTTCATTTTCCCTACCTCTTTACTCCTTCTCGGGCGAAATGTTGTATAAAATTGTGCTCCCGCGTCTCTGCAGTGGTGCTCTCATGGTAGGACTTATGTGGGACTGCAGTTCCCGCAGTTATACACAAACTGCATGCCTACGCTCACAGAGGGCACCACTTGCAGAGCTGCTCCGCCGTCCATAAATAAAGCAGATGAACCTCCAGAGACTCGAACCGCTGTATTCAGAACTTACCACCTGCAGAGTCACGCCTTTATCCACTCGGCCACGGGAGCTGCTGGTGAAATTTTCCTTTAAACTGGAGTTTGATGAGTTTTGAACTTACGCAAAGACTTGACATAAAAAGCAAACGCCGACAGTGGGAATAGAACCCGGGATACCGTGATTCTCAGGTCAGGCCGCTAACCGCTCGGCCATTGAGTGCACGATGTTCATGTGGACTCAAATGTTGCCCTTATCTTTGTAAATGCTGATGTTTTGAACAATTTTCCTCCTGCCCTAATCTAAACTATTTTGAAATGAGTCATTTTTGTTTGATGTTGGGCATCTGTAATTACTCTAACGTAATTTTCGGTGATTTTGGAAAGTTCCTAATTCTAATACTACCGTCCATTTTGTGATATTGAACTGGTTCTATGCTGGAGACTACTGTTACACGTTTTTATTCATAACTCCCCCAATTTTGCAAATATACGAAATCTGAGTCCAGATCTGAATTCTAAATGACTTCTGCTTTCTAGTGACACCCCAAGTGCTTCGATACGTTGCGAAATAAGAAAGTCGAGTTTTCAGCCGATTGAAAATCCAAGGCTTTAGACTTGGTGTTTGGAAACCTATTAGCCCTCATAGCTGCCCAAAGGATAAAGGTAGAATCTTGAAACTTTTACCAGATGTGGCCCAGGTCCAGACGCTCCTATTGGTACCCAAAATGTTGAAAAATGTGTCCAGGGAGCGGAGATATTGGTGGTTTTAGGTGGCAAAAACCGTCAATTTCGCCTTCAAAATCGGTCGAAAATTTACATCCATCGCCGATTTCGCTGAAATTCACAACCAACATACATTTGGTTCTCAGGATCTCAGATCTGGTCTTCGTTTCGCGAAATTCCTATTTTTACGGCATTTATGCAGTTTCAAACGTTACTACTACCTACTTTGACGGGCTGTCATTTCACTATCAGAAGCGATAAGACCAAAAATTTATTTGATTCGTGACCTGGAGGGTCTATAAAATACAACAGATGTAAAAATTTGGAAATTTAAATTTCAAAAAAACTGTAAAAAAAAAAAAAATTGCCGACTGACGTCTCGAACGCAGAATCTCGGACATAGTAAGCTGGAACGCTAACCATTTAGCCAAACAAACGAGTATGAAACGTGAAGCCGGCAAGGCAACAAATGCAGCATTAACGTGCGTCGTTGTCCTCTTAATGCCTGCTGCTTCACACAGATGGCGTAAGCAGACACACACATTTGTATTGCAAAGACGCCCGTGTGTGCTTGGACATTTGCCTTGCCTTCTTATTACAATCAGCCAAATGAGAGAGGCCTAACAAACCTCAGGCACACTTAGCTCGAACGCTAACCATTCAACTAAAGAAACAAGTAAGAAACGTGCTGCCGGCAAGGCAACGCACGCAACATTAACGTCCGTCGTTGTCCTCTTAATGTCTGCTGCTTCACACAGATGGCGTAAGGAGACACACATTGTATTGCAAAGACGCCCGTGTTTTTGGACATTTGCCTTGCCTTATTACAATCAGCCAAACGCGAGAGGCTTAACAAATTAGCAACGTGATAATTATGCTGTCAAAGATTATGCAGGTTCAGAACTGCATATGTAAAACTCTCACATCAAACATCCTCGTGAATAGTACTGCAAGTATTTGGATAAGTCACCCTTTTATACATTCTAATAACGAATGACGCTTTATATAGCCCAGCAAGTGCTACAGCGTAAGTTGCACGACTGATGAAAGACGGTAACGCAGGCATAAATAACGAAATAGGCCCGAAAACGTTGGTAGCGCTGGCAAACATATAGAATTAACCTTACCGTTGATGTTGGTAGTGCTGGTTTACGTAGGGATTGAAGCCATCCACTTGCTTTTGCCGTTAACTTCCTCATGTGGGCAAACACCGAGCATTTCACACAAAGCAGCTCTTCATATTAGATCCACGGTGAAGAGACACGTCACCCAGCTGGTTTTTGCTTTACAAAATGCCACTTTTGCCCTGTATTATCACGGAAAACTTCCGGTCATAGCCATCTTGCAATCAATACTGAGGCTAAACGCCAAGACTTATCGCTAGGCTGCGCTGCGAATTGCAGCAAGAAGCGAGTTTTGCCAAAGTCTACTTAGAGCGCAGATCTTTCGTGCCATTACAGGGAAATTGCAGTCAGCAAAGTAGATCTCGGAATAAATTGGTTTTTTGAAATATTTGGAATTAAAAAGGGTTGTAATTTCTATGGCTATGGGGTATTGTCTCTCAATCGTTTAGTTTTATTTTAATTTTGGTCGCTTTCTGTATATTTGGAGTCGTAGTTGGTTTTCTGGCCACTTGTTTAATATATTTTTATCGGTATTTTAATACGTGTCTACTTCTGCCCTGTCTCATGTTTTGCAAGAAAATCTTGTCAGTAGTAAAGCTCGTTTCATTCAAGCATAATGTGCATTCTAAGATACAGTTACCTCTTAAATTTTCTCTTACGATCACTTTATACGTTTATGGCAGTGAATGTAGATCGATATCTGGAAAGTGTAATCGGGAATATCAGTCTAGTTGAGCATCTTTCTCGTCATTCTGGATAGCAGCAAGAACATCTGGACATCAGCTTTATCTAGCAAAATGTACATGATTCCATGTTTATTCTTTATTCATTTGTGAGAGTTAATATACAAATGTGTTTAATGTTGCTCTTGAGTCCTTTTGGCATGATAGGATATAATAATAATTACAACAACCGCAATCAACGAGCTTATCACATTAGCGGGAGTCGCAAAGTGATACGAATTCCCGCTTCTGGGCTCCAAGTGCTGCGATCTACAATTGGTCCGATAAGCTCGTTGATTCCGCAATTCGCAACGCAACCTATTGGTACATCTTGGTCTTCAGCTCCAGTTTTTATTGCAAAATGGCTGTGTTTGGAGGTTTTCCATGTCAATGCAGTGTAAAGGTTGCTTTTTGTAACGTAAAAAACCGGTTGAGCTACTTGTCTTTTCACCGTGGATATATTAAGAAGTGCCGCTTTGCGTGAAACAGTCGGTGCGTGTCCACATACAGAAGTTACATTAAAAATTATACCCATACCCAAATGCTTAATTCCCAACGTAAACAATGCTACCAACATTCCAGGTGAGCTTAATGCTTTATGTGTGCACGTAAACAGCAAGGGCTACCAACGTTTTAGGCGACTTTCATGCTTATGTTTGCATTTTTGGAATGTGGTGAAACAAATATACGTGTAACTGATATCCGCTGCGGAGCATAGTTAGACAATGGAATTGACTGCGGAAATGTAGTAGCTTTTCGGTTTGGCTAGCGGTAAACTTGGATCCTAAGGCCAAGAGTAGAATTACGTATGGGTGTAACAGTTCAGCAGCATTGTACGGTAGTTCCAGATTCGCAGTTAAACACTCCATTCCCTCCAATCGCAACTTATGCCATTTTCCTGAAAGGTTACATGCAATTTTTAATGCAGTTATTTTAAAAGCTGAAAATTATAACTGGAGTGTAAAAATGTTCCCATGACCCCTTTCCTGATGGTGAAGTTCTCATGTCGGTTGCTCCAATTTCCCGCTTCTGGTGTCATAAATGCTGATCTCTACGTTTAACGAGATGCTGAGGACTAAATGTATGACTGTTGTGAATTTCATCCAAATCGAAGAGGGTTAAAAATTTTCAACCGTTTCTGAAAGCCTGTTTTGACGGTATTTGCCAACTTAATCGCGAATATCTCCACTTCTTGTTCACCCTTTTCAGAGTTTTGGTATCAGCAGGAGCGTTTGGTCATCTGCTACTTCTGTTAAAAGTTTCATGGTTATATCTTTATCCCTTTAGAATTTAGAGGGCTAATAAGTTTTCTCAATACTTAGTCTCGGATTTTTTGTTCACTGAAAAATCTACTTTTCTTGTTTCGAAACTTATCGAAGCACTTGGGGTATCATTCGATAGCTGAAATCGTTTCAAATACAGATCTGGTCTAATATTTTGAATATTTGTAAAATTGCGGCTGTTATGAATAAAAACCTGCGACAGTAGGCTCCAGCATAGGTCCAGTTCAATATAACATGATGATAGGTAGAACATTTTTCAAAGTGGCTAAAGTTACCTTGGAGTACGATGGCCAGGAATACGGAATAATGATTAATCTCAATATGTTATGGATTTGTAGGGGCGAAAAGAGAGTTTTAGTAAACGAAAATATGCATATATAAAAGATAAGAGGAACATCCAAGCCGATCTCTGCCAAGAACTCGTATGGCCGAGCGGTTAAGGTCGTGGCTTTGTATACTAGAATTCCCGGTTCGATTCATCCGATTACTAAAAACTTTTTATGTCAAGTTAAAATTCTCTCAACACCCGATTTAAGGTAAATGTATCGCAACCACTTCAGTGTTCTTACTATAAAGAAAGTCATTTCCACAAAATGATGGCAGGAAAATGTCTTATTTCAGCTTCGGTACTTACACTAAATTCTTCGATGGCCTAGTTTTATTTCTTTGACAGGTTGGAATGTGGCATTTTAGTTTGTAAAACCGCATTTACGGAAGTTACGGGGAATATTAAAGCTCTTATTAACACCGAGATCTCGTGGCCGAGCGGTTAAGGGCTTGGCATCGTGTGGAGGAAACCAGGGTTCGAATCCTACAATGGTAATTCAAATTTTATGTCAAGCCAATTAATGACAAAGAAAAAAATTTTGGCTGCGGCACTGAAGCTAATAAAATATTTTTTATTTGTAAATAGCTTTGAGGCTTTTTGATATTACAATTGACATGACATAAAATGGCAACTGCGGTGAGATGAATAGAACCCGTGTTTCCTGCACAGGAAGCCAAGCTGTTAACCATTGAGCCACAAGAGATCCATGTTAGTTTGGGCTTGGATGAACCCCTTATCCTCCGTAAATGCCGTTTTACATCCTAAAATGCCATATTCCAACCTGTCAAAGAAATAAAACTAGACCGCCGAAATTATTGTAAGAATCTTTTTAGAAGTGTTATGTGTGCCAATGGGTGTAGAGCAATTTTAACTCGAGATAAAAATGTAAAGGAAATCCCAGTATTCGAACCCAGGACTCTAGCTCAGTAGTTGGAGAGCTTAACCGCTCAGCCACACGAGCTTCTGGTAATTTCCTGCTTGGATGTTCCTCATATTTTCTGTATTTGCATTAAAACTCTCATTTCGCCCTACAAATTCATAAAATATTGAGATTAATCATTGTTCCGTATTCCTGGGCATCTTTCATTCCTCCATTGCAATTGTAGGTGACTTGGAGGATAATTTCTGCAAAATTATTCTACCTGCCATTTTGTGATATTGAACTGGTCCTATCCTGGAGCATACTGTTACACGTTTTTATTTATAACTCCCGCAATTTTGCAAATATTCGAAATCTGAGTCCAGATCTGAATTCTAAATGACTTCAGCTTTCTAGTGACACCCCAAGTGCTTCGATACGTTGCGAAATAAGAAAGTCGAGTTTTCAGCCGACTGAAAATCCAAGGCTTTAGACTTGGTGTTTGGAAACCTATTAGGCCTCATAGCTGCCCAAAGGATAAAGGCAGAATCTTGAAACTTTTACCAGATGTGGCCCAGGTCCAGACGCTCCTATTGGTACCCAAAATGTTGAAAAATGTGTCCAGGGAGCGGAGATATTGGTGGTTTTAGGTGGCAAAAACCGTCAATTTCGCCTTCAAAATGGTCGAAAATTTACATCCATCGCCGATTTCGCTGAAATTCACAACCAACATACATGTGGTTCTCAGGATCTCAGATCTGGTCTTCGTTTCGCGAAATTCCTATTTTTACGGCATTTATGCAGTTTCAAACGTTACTACTACCTACTTTGACGGGCTGTCATTTCACTATCAGAAGCGATAAGACCAAAAATGTAATTGATTCGTGACCTGGAGGGTCTATAAAATACAACAGATGTAAAAATTTGGAAATTTAAATTTGAAAAAAACTGTAAAAAAAAAATAAAAATTGCCGACTGACGTCTCGAACGCAGAACCTCGGACACAGAACGCTGGAACGCTAACCATTTAGCCAAACAAACGAGTAAGAAACGTGCTGCCGGCAAGGCAACACATGCAGCATTCACGTGCGTCGTTGTCCTCTTAATGCCTGCTGCTTCACACAGATGGCGTAAGCAGACACACATTTGTATTGCAAAGACGCCGTGTGTGCTTGGACATTTGGCTTGCCTTCTTATTACAGTCAGCCAAATGCGAGAGGCATAACAAACCTCAGGCACACTAAGATCGAATGCTAACCATTCAACTAAAGAAATAAGTAAGAAACGTGCTGCCGGCAAGGCAAAGCACGCAACATTAACGACCGTCGTTGTCCTCTTAACGTCTGCTGCTTCACACAGATGGCGTAAGCAGACACACACACACTTTTGTATTGCAAAGACGCCCGTGTTTTTGGACATTTGCCTTGCCTTCTTATTACAGTCAGCCAAACGCGAGAGACTTAATAAATTAGCAACGTGATAATTATGCTGTCAAAGATTATGCAGGTTCAGAACTGCATATGTAAAACTCTCACATCAAACCAAACATCTCGAGAACAGTACTGCAAGTATTTACATAAGTCACCTTTAATACATTCCAATAATGGATGGCGCCTTATATTGCCCAGGAAAGTCCTAGAGCCTGAGTTGCACGACCGATGAAAGAGAGCAACGTAGGCATATATCACGATTGTCGCCCGAAAAGGTTGGTAGCTCTTGCAAACATAAAGCATTAACCTTACTTTTGATGTTGGTAGTGCTGGTTTACTTTGGGATTGAAGCCATCCCTGTGCTTTTGACGTTAACTTCCTCATGTGGGCAAACACCGACCATTCCACGTAAAGCAGTTCTTCGTATTAGATCCACTGTGAAGAGACACATCACCCAGCTGGTTTTCGCTTTACAAAATGCCACTTCTTCACTGTATTATTTTGAAAAACTTCCTTTCACAGCCATCTTGCAATCAATACTACTGCTGAACGCCAAGACTTACCGCTAGGCAGCGCTGCGAATTGCAGCAAGAAGCTTGTTTTATCAAAGTCTACTTAGAGCGCAGATCTTTCGTGCCATTAGAGGGAAATTGCAGTAATTTCTATGGCTAGGGGGTATTGTCTCTCAATCATTTAGTTTTTTTATTTTTTTTTTAATTTTGGCCGCTTTCTGTATATTTGGAATCATAGTTGGTTTTCTGGTCACTTGTTTAATATATTTTTGTATACCTTCTACGCATATTTATCGGTTTTCTAATATGCGTCTACTTCTGCCATATTTTGAAAAAAAAAAAAAAAGAAAAAAATCTTGTCAGTAGTAAAGCTGATTTGGTTCAAGCGTAATGTGCATTCTAAAATACAGTTACCTCTTAAATTTTCTCTTACGATCACTTTATACGTTTATCACAGTGAAGGTAGATCGCTATCTGGCAAATATAATTGGGAATATCAGACTACCTGAGCATCTTTCTCGTCATTCTGGATAGCAAAAAACATCTGGACATCAGCTTTATCTAGTAAAATGTTCATTATTCTATGATTATTCTTTATTTAATTGTGAGAGATGATGTACAAATGTGTTTAATGTTGCTCTTGAGTCGTTTTGGCATGCGAGGATATAATAATAATAATAATAATAATAATAATAACCGCAATCAACGAGCTTATCACGTTAACGGTAGAAGGCAGTATTTTGAGTCCCAAATTGATCCGAATTCCCGCTTCTCGACTCCAAGTGCTGCGATCTACAATTGCTCCTGATAAGCTCGTTGATTCCTGCAATTTGCAACGCAACCTATCGGTACATCTTGGTCTTCAGATCCAGTGTTTATTGCAAAATGGCTGTGTCTGGAGGTTTTCATGTCAATGCAGTGCAAAGGTTGCTTTTTGTAACGTAAAAAACCGGTTGAGCTACGTGTCTTTTCACCGTGGATATATTAAGATGTGCCACTTTGCGTGAAACAGTTGGTGCGTGTCCATTTACAGAAGTTACGTGAAAAGTTATACCCAAACCCAAGTGCTTCATTCCCAACGTAAACAAGCGCTACCAACACTGCAGGTAGGTGAATGCTTTATGTTTGACGTAAACAGCAAGGGCTACCAACGTTTTAGGCGACTTTCATGCTTATGTTTGCATTTTTTGGAATGTAGTGAAACAAATATACGTGTAACTGATATCCGCTGCGGAGCATAGTTAGACAATGGAATTGACTGCGGAAATTTAGTAGCTTTTCGGGTTGGCTAGCGGTAAACTTGGATCCCAGTGCAAAGTGTAGAATTACACAAACACCTGTTTCAGCTTTGGGAAAATCGTAATATCCGCAAACATAGACGTTTGGATGAACACGTAAAATCTGTATAGCTTTGGGTATTTGTGAAGGTTGGAAAATCTCATATGTTAATATGCCACATTTCGGCATTTACATTTTGAGCTGCCACAAATTTCTTAGTGCGTTGTCTATCCATATCCACTGAGAAAGAATTATAATAGAGTACGTTTGGAGGTCTAGCAAAATTTTTAAATCGATTATCTCTCTCAGCAAAATATCACTCGCGAATTTAATGCTGCAGCGTATGTGGCATCCTCATGTAGATGGCGCCTCACTGTGAACATCCTTGTCTTGCGAGAGCCGCCCATTAGAATAAAGTAAACCGCCACTTCAGTAGCTCTGCATAAAAAGCAAATCACTAAGTAATTAATATTTTGCACCTGGCTTCCCAACTGAACAGCAGCGCGCGAGTGGGAAATGATTTAAAAGGCCCAAATGCGTGAAAAACTGAAATGTTTATCAATTAACGTGTTTGCAAATTTACCGGTAATTCGCGTGCAAGCTTGCTCACAGTGAGAATGCAGGGTGATGAGATTGTGCTATTTCTGTTATTCGTATGTTACAATGTTCCTGACCGCATCCATCACCAGGTATTCCTCAGCCATTAAACGCCCTTTTATGCATGTATAAAGGACCTCTCCACTTCTACAATCCTTACCCTGGACTATGCCTTGTGAAACTTGCTCCCACTCTCCACTTAAAATACAGGAAGAGCTTGTTAAGTGGAGAGTGGCTATTCCTGTGTGAGGCACGGCCTCTGAGCGGCGAAGATGCTTTTAACTATAAAATGTAACGTTTCGGTGCGTGCATAGGAACGAAAGAAATTAAAAAAAAAAAAAAAAAGAGAGAGAGAGAGAGAGAGAAAAAAAAAAGTCAAGTTCCGCGTGAGATTCGAACCCGGGTCCGCCGCTCAAAAAGCCGTGCCTCTAACCACTAGGGTAAGGGAGAGACGCAAAATTTTTCATTTTCCCCTACCTCTTTACTCCTTCTCGGGCGAAATGTTGTATAAAACTGTGCTCCCGCGTCTCTGCAGTGGTGCTCTCATGGTAGGACTTATGTGGGACTGCAGTTCCCGCAGTTATACACAAACTGCATGCCTACGCTCACAGAGGGCACCACTTGCAGAGCTGCTCCGCCGTCCATAAATAAAGCAGATGAACCTCCAGAGACTCGAACCGCTGTATTCAGAACTTACCACTTGCAGAGTCACGCCTTTATCCACTCGGCCACGGGAGCTGCTGGTGAAATTTTGCTTTAAACTGGAGTTTGACGAGTTTTGAACTTACGCAAAGACTTGACATAAAAAGCAAACGCCAGCAGTGGGAATAGAACCCGGGGTACCGTGATTCTCAGGTCAGGCCGCTAACCGCTCGGCCATTTAGAGCACGATGTTCACGAAGACTCAAATGTTGCCCTTATTTTTGTAAATGCTGATGTTTTGAACAATTTTCCTCCTGCCCTAATCTAAACTATTTTGAAATGAGTCATTTTTGTTTGATGTTGGGCATCTGTAATTACTCTAACGTAATTTTCGGTGATTTTGGAAAGTTCCTAATTCTAATACTACCGTCCATTTTGTGATATTGAACTGGTTCTATGCTGGAGACTACTGTTACACGTTTTTATTCATAACTCCCGCAATTTTGCAAATATTCGAAATCTGAGTCCAGATCTGAATTCTAAATGACTTCAGCTTTCTAGTGACACCCCAAGTGCATCGATACGTTGCGAAATAAGAAAGTCGAGTTTTCAGCCGACTGAAAATCCAAGGCTTTAGACTTGGTGTTTGGAAACCTATTAGGCCTCATAGCTGCCCAAAGGATAAAGGCAGAATCTTGAAACTTTTACCAGATGTAGCCCAGGTCCAGACGCTCCTATTAGTACCCAAAATGTTGAAAAATGTGTCCAGGGAGCGGAGATATTGGTGGTTTTAGGTGGCAAAAACCGTCAATTTCGCCTTCAAAATCGGTCGAAAATTTACATCCATCGCCGATTTCGCTGAAATTCACAACCAACATACATTTGGTTCTCAGGATCTCAGATCTGGTCTTCGTTTCGCGAAATTCCTATTTTTACGGCATTTATGCAGTTTCAAACGTTACTACTACCTACTTTGACGGGCTGTCATTTCACTATCAGAAGCGATAAGACCAAAAATTTAATTGATTCGTGACCTGGAGGGTCTATAAAATACAACAGATGTAAAAATTTGGAAATTTAAATTTGAAAAAAACTGGAAAAAAAAAAAAAAATTGCCGACTGACGTCTCGAACGCAGAACCTCGGACACAGTAAGCTGGAACGCTAACCATTTAGCCAAACAATGGAGTAAGAAACGTGCTGCCGGCAAGGCAACACATGCAGCATTCACGTGCGTCGTTGTCCTCTTAATGCCTGCTGCTTCACACAGATGGCGTAAGCAGACACACATTTGTATTGCAAAGACGCCCGTGTGTGCTTGGACATTTGCCTTGCCTTCTTATTACAATCAGCCAAATGCGAGAGGCATAACAAACCTCAGGCACACTAACATCGAATGCTAACCATTCAACTAAAGAAACAAGTAAGAAACGTGCTGCCGGCAAGGCAAAGCACGCAACATTAACGACCGTCGTTGTCCTCTTAACGTCTGCTGCTTCACACAGATGGCGTAAGCAGACAGACACACACACACTTTTGTATTGCAAAGACGCCCGTGTTTTTGGACATTTGCCTTGCCTTCTTATTACAGTCAGCCAAACGCGAGAGACTTAATAAATTAGCAACGTGATAATTATGCTGTCAAAGATTATGCAGGTTCAGAACTGCATATGTAAAACTCTCACATCAAACCAAACATCCTCGAGAACAGTACTGCAAGTATTTGCATAAGTCACCTTTAATACATTCCAATAACGGATGGCGCCTTATATTGCCCAGGAAAGTCCTAGAGCCTGAGTTGCACGACCGATGAAAGACAGCAACGTAGGCATATATCACGATTGTCGCCCGAAAAGGTTGGTAGCTCTTGCAAACATAAAGCATTAACCTTACTTTTGATGTTGGTAGTGCTGGTTTACGTTGGGATTGAAGCCAGCCTTGTGCTTTTGACGTTAACTTCCTCATGTGGGCAAACACCGACCATTCCACGTAAAGCAGTTCTTCGTATTAGATCCACGGTGAAGAGACACGTCACCCAGCTGGTTTTTGCTTTACAAAATGCCACTTCTGCCCTGTATTATCACGGAAAACTTCCGGTCATAGCCATCTTGCAATCAATACTGAGGCTAAACGCCAAGACTTATCGCTAGGCTGCGCTGCGAATTGCAGCAAGAAGCGAGTTTTGCCAAAGTCTACTTAGAGCGCAGATCTTTCGTGCCATTACAGGGAAATTGCAGTCAGCAAAGTAGATCTCGGAATAAATTGGTTTTTTGAAATATTTGGAATTAAAAAGGGTTGTAATTTCTATGGCTATGGGGTATTGTCTCTCAATCGTTTAGTTTTATTTTAATTTTAGCCGCTTTCTGTATATCTGGAGTCGTAGTTGGTTTTCTGGCCACTTGTTTAATATATTTTTATCGGTATTTTAATACGTGTCTACTTCTGCCCTGTCTCATATTTTGCAAGAAAATCTTGTCAGTAGTAAAGCTCGTTTCATTCAAACATAATGTGAATTCTAAAATACAGTTACCTATTAAAGTATCTCTCACGGTTACTTTATACGTTTATGGCAGTGAATGTAGATCGATATCTGGAAAGTATAATCGGGAATATCAGTCTAGTTGAGCATCTTTCTCGTCATTCTGGATAGCAGCAAGAACATCTGGACATCAGCTTTATCTAGCAAAATGTACATGATTTCATGTTTATTCTTCACTCAATTGTGAGGGTTGTTATACAAATGTGTTTAATGTTGGCTCTGAGACGTTTTGACATGGAGGACATAGCAATAATATGCTGAAGGTTTGAGGTGGGTTAGATTTTTCCGTCTCAGTAAGCCACTCGCTAATCGGTCGATTCTGGAGAGGTAGAAGGGAGAAGCGTTTATAATGTTTCCCCTAACTTGTGTAAACGGTTGGTGTTTAGACTAGACTCATTTCGCTTCGTCCCAAGTCTAAAAAATATTTAAATTAGTTCTTTTTACCTGATGCTGAGAATGTGTAATAGCCGCGCGATTTGTTTTTGAAAAGGCAGATTCTACCATAATGAGTAATAGAACATATTCAAAAGTCTGTACGCATGCAGACCTCACAACACAAAATGCATAGAATGGCCCTGTCACTTCAGCATGTTAATCACTACCAAGATAGACACGATATGTTAGCTCGAATTGTAACTGGTGATAAGTCCTGAGTTCACTATTACTAGCCCGAGAGAACGCTTGTGCCAAATCTGTGGAAATACCTTGCATTTCCTGCAAGAAAAGGTTTAAAGTGACACCATCTGTCGGGCAATGGAGATTCATTCTTCTGGGATCACGAACATATCTGCTGACCACATTCTAGCCTCAAGTACAAACCTTAAATGCCGATTCCTACTATAACATCCTTGGGAAACTTAAGGAAATTTAACGTAAGCGACTTGGACTCCTCACCGAAGCATGTTGTTCTTGCATGGTATCGTGCAAATTCATACTACCCATAGGACAAATGAGACGCTGCAGAATTTCAAATGATAAGTCTTCGAGCATCCTCCGTAATAGTCCAACTTTTCTGCAAGCGACTTTCGTTTATTCGGCCCTATTAACACCATCTTTCGGATAAGCATCTTTCTGACGATGAAGGTGTGGAAAGGGAGGTCGCCGCCTGGTTCCAAAAGCAGCCAAATTATTTTATGCTGCTGAATTTAATGGGTTTGTGAAACCGCGATAAATTGTCTCAATGTACAGGGAGATTATTTTGAGAAATAAAAGTTATTTTATAATCAGTACCCTTATATGTTTAAGTTATTTATCCATTTGTATCTTATTTAAGGACTTGCCCTCGTAAAATGCGAGGAGAAAATAAAAACCGTAGACTAATTAGGAATGCGTCAGAAGTTGAAGAAGAGGTTTCAACTTTTATATTGTGATTATTTATGGCCCTCTAGTACCCTGACTTTACTCACTGTTGTTTTTATCTTTGGGGTAAATTAAAAGCGAATATACCAAAAAAAAAAAAAAAAAAAAAAAATCCCCACACGCTGAAGAACTAAAGCTGAACATGCCTTAATTTCTGTCCAGGAATTTCAGCAATTCAAAGATGCGTGTTGAACAACAAGGACAGGCATTTTTCAGTATCTTATTTCAAATAGATATTTAAACTACTTTTATATTATAAATAAACATGGTAACAGTTGTCCGTAATCGTTCTGTAGTTTCTTTTTTATTAATATAAGCCATCGAGAATATTCTGATATGCAGTCCATTGTGTTTGCGTTGTTTAGACTGTTAACCCAGTCTGCTGTTGTACATTCTAACTGCCTCGAGAAAAAGTCACTCACTAGAGAAAGCCACACTCTTTGAAACATATATTTATATCTAGAAAAAAAAAAAACTAGCTTACTTGTGCACTCTATATTATCATCAAGTCAGGCAGAATATCTGAATATTTGAACTATCTGACTGCTAATCACACACATTTTCAAACTTCAGTTGTACAAGATCGTAACCAGCGGACAACGACCCCATCTTTTACAGGGCGAAATGTGTGTAATAAATAATAATTAAGGGGCAAATTCATAGGCAAAGTGTATGCACATATGTACTTAAAAACCAGAATATATGCACTAAAATAACAAAATATCCATTGTTAAATTGAGTGAAAATATTTTATTTCAAGAATTATTATTATTATTATTATTATTATTATTATTATTATTATTATTATTATTATTATTATTATTATTATTATTATTATTATCATCATCATCATCATCATCATCTGATAAATAACAAGTTTAATTTATACAAATAAGTACTTCTCTTAAAACGATTCATTTTTATTAACTGAACTACGAAAAACAAATATATCGAGGATGCCTAAAAATGTATACACACTTTCACAGTAGATATTATTTAATATATTTCAAAGTTGAACCGAAAAACAACAGTAATGTGTAGTATGAAGTTCTGTAAAAATATGTGACATACATTGCATTATGCTAGCGTTGCTACAACAAAATGGAATCAAGATTATTGTTTGAACAGCGGAAAGCATCTTTGAAGTGGCAATGGAAAACCGAGAATGTTGAAGTTCAAAGGCAATGGGGAGTTGTGTACAGAACAGAACCACCAACGCGAGTAACAATTGCACGCATTCGAGACAAATTTGAGACTCAAAGCACCGTATGTAAAACACTCACATTAAACATTCTGGTGAATAGTACTGCAAATATTTGGATAAGTCACACTTTTATATAACTGATTTGTTATCTGAAAGGTCTATGTAATACAACAGATGTAAAATTTTAAAAATTTAAATTTCAAAGAAAAAACTGGGGGGGGGGGAATCAAAGTCGCTAGCTGACGTCTCGAACCCAGAGCATGAGGCATACAAAGCTCGAACTATGATAATTCTGCCAACGAAACGAGTAAGAAACGTGCTATCGGCAGGAAACACTAGCAACATTAACGTGCTCTTAATGAGTTCATACTAAAATCTGGCAATAACGATGTTTAACAAATTAGCAACATAATATACTGTCAAAGGTTGTGCATATGTAAACCTCCCTCATAAATATTCTCGTAACACTATACTTGAAGACCAATATTTAGCGCTAAGCTGCGCTGTGAATAACAGAAATCAATAGGTTTATTACGGAACGGAAAAGGGAAGCACTTCGACTCAAGAAGAAGGAAATTGGATCACTTTGCGTGAGAAATTTGCAGCCAGGGAAGTGGATTATGGGAATAACTTATGACATTGATAAGTTACCCTTATAAAGAAGAACGGTTGTTTAAAGCACATCAAAATCGCTACCACATAATAAACATTATGGGCTGTTTCTGTCTTGGATGTAGTTACTGCTGGGAGCTGGAGAGTTGGCTAGCGACGCTTGCGGGGAAGAGAGCTTTATCCGCCAGGTAAAACATTACGCGCACTGCATTTGTATCCCTCTATTCAAACGCTTAAAAAGTTGGCTCATCTCTTTGTGTTAATAAAATCAGAATGTTAATAGTGAATAGTTGGACGTTATCAATACATTCCTCTGACTAGTCATCTCTCCAGCTCCCAGGCAGTACCGTTGTTAGGAACGTGAATTTAAGTGCAACGGCGATAGCTTTTATTCACATCTTATATACCGGTTGTTCAGGTGCACCTCCAAATGAATAAATGGTTTACTGAGGCTGAAGAAATTTCTGAAACGTCATTCAACAATTTTTGCCTTTTTGGCCGCAAATGAGCTGCAGGAGCTTCTCTTGAGGTACTCCTCGAATTCGAAAGTGTTCCACACTTACAACACGTGTTTCTTTTTAAGATCCACCCGGAAATACAAGCAATATTTTTGTATGCAAAGGTGGCCATAAGATTTAAAAAAGGATTTTCGAGATATGACACTTCCAAACACTAAATGGGGTAGTATTTAAATATTTGCTTTCCCTTATGAAATATGTGGATCAGTTTACTTGAAATTTGTGCATTCCATGTAACATACTCATTCACCACCTTCAGATAATTCACTCTGTGAGTGGGGTGAATGGGAGAGCCGAAAAATGTTTTCAAGATCGTCATCAAGAAGATAAGCCATGAAGGTTATTCTGGAATTTTCTCTGAACCCCAGTGTGCGTGACTTTATTAGTAAAAATTCGGCAACATTTTGTGCAGAAGTTCCAGATTCACAGTTGTAATCGGTTGCAGTTGCTCTCCAATCGAATTATTGCCACTTTCCAGAAAGGCAACATTCAATTTAAATTGGAAATATTTTAGAAAGCAAAATTACATTACTTAAAAAGTTCTTGAAATGGGGGGGGGAGAAAGAAAAGTGAGAGAGGGGGGAAGCAATTACCAGGATCTTCTTTCCTGACGTCAAATGTTCTTATTTCCCGCTCCTGGTCTCAAAACACTGTGCTGTGGCGGGCTTGCTATTTTTGGGGGCAGAACATCTCCATATCGAATTTCGAATGCTTATGGTCATTTCTACGTTGAAGGATACCAAGTTTATTTTTCAGTAAATTTTTTAGGGCAAACGAGACATTTGTAGGCGTGGGACAGTTTCGAAAATGAGAGCATCCTCCGGAGAGCCCCCAAAAGGCGAATCTCTGTAACTGCAAGGCAGATGTATATGCGCTACATATTTGGAATGCATAAGTCTCACTCGATCTGCAAGACACGTGTTTTGATTTAGTTTACTGTAAGGCTTGAAATTTCAATATTGCCAGTGTTATGCACTCATTTTTAGGGAGGGGGGGATCATTTTTTTAATGTTTAATTTTGGATTGTTGTGCACAAAGGGTCGCTTGTTGTATTCACAGTATAATTTTTACGGAATTGAGGCAAATTTGTAGGCGTGGGACAGTTTCGAAAATATGATTTCCTCAGGTGAAACATTTTGGGAAATACTTTGGTGAATTTCTCCGCAGCCACAAAGCAGATTAATTTCTTACGTATGGGGTTGCGCTTTAACGGCGGGTACATCGCTGGGGTTTTTTTTTTTTTTTTTTTTTTTTGTTATTTTACTGGGTATATTAATAGGCTTGAAATTTCAAAATTTCCATTTTTTGTCGACCAAGAGTATAGATTTCGGATTTTTATCGCTATTTCTGCGTAGAGAGTCGAGTTGCATTCCCAGTATAATTTTTAGGGCAATCAAGTCATATTTATATGGGTAGGACAGTTTTTGATGATGGTCTCTGAAGAAACCTAAAACACTCATATTTGCACATATTTAAAGGAACATCTCTGGCCAAGAGAGAATTTAATGTCTTTAGATGCTTGGTATGCTGACCTTCACTCTAAATAAGGCGACTCCGTGGTTGTTTATTTTTACTTTTTCTTACGGTATATAATCCTAACCTTTAAAAATATGCTGGTTGCCAATTTTGGGGGGCAAATATCTTTATGTCCTGATCTTGTAACATGATTGAATGTATAAAGGTTAATAGGAAGAACTGCTATAAACTGCCTCCTTTGGGGAAGCAGGATAGACGACAGATGTGTTTGGCTTTGGTTCTCATTGGCAACCTTATTATCTTGGCCCCGTTGTTGTTTTTATGGAGTTTAACACCCGTTTTTACTACTGAGGCATCACAGGCGGGTAACACTGATAATACATGGGATGAAATATTGGGAAAGGATTTTTTAAGGAAGGAAACGTTTCAGGCCTAAATTTAGGGTAACTCCTCGGCATTTGCCATTTATGAGGACTGAGGAAAACCTGCAAAAAACCGCTCACAAGACCGCACCTTAACGACCTTGGCCACCGTTGCGGTACCGCCCATGTTGTAATATATGTAGTAATCTGAAAATAATGTTAATGCCATCTACTCATTTTTTTTACTCAATGACAATTAAATATCTGTATGCATTCATTCGCTGTTAATAAATACCTCTCTAAAGAAATCTATTGAGGCAGATATAATAGATTGTCAGCTCAAAATCCTCTAGGCGTCAAATATTTTAATAGTTTTTTGTTGTTTCCACATACGTATTACAAAACTAAGAGCATGTCAATATTTCATAATATTAATTTATGTCTGGGTTTTATATATTTTATCAAATAAAACATGTTTCATCAGTATTTATAAATGTTGTCCATTGCTAGTATTTAACGTGAACTTTTCGTCCTAGCAAGCTAAAGTGATTTGTTCAGAGCAGTGGAGGGGGAAAAAACTACTGCTACGAATTTTTATTCACTCATAAACACACCTAAATTAATTAGGAAGAAAGAAAAATAAGCGTGCTCTTGGGGTAATATGTACTTATAAAGAACTTAAACAACGGCACAGGCGTCTTCTGCACCAAATAAAATCTCTTCATGAATTGATTGAGTTGATATTTTTATGGACGCTCTTTAACATGGTCAATTCACGGCGTGAAACGGCCGATAAATTTTGCTCAGAGGCCTCTTTTTTCAGGCTTGAGTTTTTTTTTCTTTCTTTCCCCCCCCCCCCCTTCCTGTGCCCCAAATGTACGATACGGGACCCACTGCTTTACTTCCGAAGGAAGCCATATTTAGAATTTTTACACCCGAAAAAATCCATCGATCCTGGCCGGATTTGACCCCGCGATTTTGGGTTTAGGAGGCAAGTATGGTTACCATTACACCACCAAGACCGTCTCTTCATGAATAAATATATCATTTTGTTCAGACATTTAAATTACAATGTTTACATGTCAATAAGCGAATCAAACTCTTATAATTCTATCTCCGTAACAACCACATTATTGTTACTGATAGCACAGGATTCGATAATAATCCTATTTCACTAAAATTACTTTTTACTATTGGTTTGTATTATGGAAAATATATTATATAAAAGTAGATTTTGTTCATCTCTGGAAATTATCTCTCTCAGTTAATGCCTTGGCATATATACATGGAGAGTTCTAAAAGTTCTGGGCCTGTCCAAGAACACACAAGATATAAAGCCTCCCCCCCTTTCTTTCCTTCTTTTTCTTCTATCTCTCTGTTTAAATTTTTAACCTAGTGACCTTGTAATCCAACGACTTTCCAAAATTTTAATACCCTCAGTAGAATAAGATTTGTCTACTGAAAAATAAGTGTCTGTCTCAGTTTCAAGCTCATCATTTTATGTGGATCTTCGCCCACTGAGCCCTTGGAGCCAAATCCGGAGAATATGGCGGATATAGAAAACTTGGAAGCGAAAGTCGTACATTTTTATAGCAACATTCCCAGACGTGTGTGAAGGCGCATTATTGTGTGAAAGAAAAATTTTCTTTTCCGCAAGGTATAGAAGTTTATCCTGATTAGCTTCCTTCAGCATGTCCAGTAGTGAAACAATACTCCCCGGTGATGGTTCTACTCTTCTGGGGGTAATCTACGACACCATCCACGAGAATCCTAGAAAATCGTAGCCTTGACATGCAGAGGAACCGCTTTTACTTTCTTTGGTGCACTTTTATCTTTTACCATTCTATATTTGGGCTGCTCCTTTGTTTTTGGTATAGTGATGAATTCATGTTTCATCTACTGTTATGAAACATCGGAGAAACTCGATCGAATTGCGTTTAAACGCGGCACTCACCTCATACCAAAACTTAGTGTAAAATACAGTGGATATGGCCTATTGAGATCTTTGCAATGTCAATCAACTCGCATATCTTCAATCGACGATCACTATGTGGAACATTGTGAATTTTTTGTCACGATCTCGTCGGTCGGCGTAGTTTTGGGATGCTTCAGATGTTCTAAGTTGCTGGGTCTTTAAAAGCGGGGGGAGGAAAATTTTAAAAAGGGAAATATTAATTAGGAAGATCCTGGGAATGAAAGGAGATGCGAATATTAAATCAATGGGACCCATTAGATAGAGTAAGATTAGAGCGTGTAATAAAGAAGAGAATTTATATACAGAACAATAACATTTTTAATGGTAAAATTAGTATGGGATAGTAACTCAAATATTAATAATATAGGTGGGTCACCAATAGAACAGCAACTGGAGGTTGTGGTGTATTGACCCAATAAACTATTTTATGTAGGTAACTCTTAGATAAAAATATAAATTATGTCATGTAAGTGAATTTTAAACATCAGGCATATTGAATGTTAAAGAAATAGCTCATTGGTTCAATTTTCAAATATTTTTGTATTAAATAGTAGATATTTCTATTCTCTATATCGTTAAAATTTAGTTTAGTGACATTTAGGTATAGCTGATCCAAGTCTTCTGGAACTCAGTAGGAAACTGCTAAGGAGCTAACAGCAAGGGATAGCAGATAGTTCATTGAAAAAATCAAAAAAGTTTTACAATTTATGAAATTTATGAATTTTCATTTTTTTTATTAAGTTTAAGAAAATTCTGGAAGTAAAGTTAAAGAATAGTTATTTTGTGTACGTAAAGATATTAGTGAAATAAATTCATATTCAAATACTGAATATCATGCCAAATATGATTTTTTGCAGGGTACCAATGCTACATTTGAAGGATGTTTACGTAACATAATGTTGAACAACAAACCATTAAGTGACCTTCAAGAAACTGTTGGTGTGATTCCATGTTCAGATATGGTGGAGCCAGGAGCATTCTTTTCTTCTGCTGGAGGACACATGGAAGTCTGTAAGTTTCCATGTTCATTTACAGTTAACAGCCACAGTTAACTCTACAACTAAATGAATATTTCTGTAATTCTCAACAGCTTATAGGTATGAAATATGTAGTTTTAAATAGTTGTAGTTTTCACAGTGAAATATAATATAATTTTGCAATTTTTTATGAGAAATTCACTTAAATTTCAGTAATTTTGTTCATTTACTTATACATGTTTCGAAGGCTGTTACCTAAATTATCAGCATAGTTCCACGTCAGCTTCCCAGCATGGTATTAAGATGTTGCTCTATAGATTTTACAAATTTATTAATGATTGGTTACTTGTTTGGAAGATCAAAATTAACTAAATTTTCTTTTAACTTGAAGTGCTCATTGGAAATTACACAGTGAAGCTAATCATATACCATTGTATGATTAAGACAAACTACACACTTTTATTGGTTCCACTTACTTGTTTAAATTTGATACATGTTTCATGGACCTTTGTGCACATCCTCAGCTAACCACTGCACTGGGTAATTTGTTATGTTTTCATCCCCATAAGTGTAGCAATTCATTAATCTATCTCTGTATTTGTAAACAGTTAGCTGAGGTTACGCACAAAGGTCTGTGAAACATGTACTAAATTTAAACAAGTAAATAGAGCCAATAAGGGTGTGCAGTTCGATTCATTCAATGATATTAATTATAAATTTTCACCTTTGTTTTTGTTTATAAATATATTTTCCCATGCTGTTAATTCTATGGGTTTTTGAAGAGATTTTAAAGAGTTTTGGTTCATTTCTTAATTTGTGTTTTTTTTTTGCCAGAAGTGGTATGTTAGTACTGATTTATATTTTACATATATTCCTTAAAATGTAGCATAATGTTTATTTTAGTTTTGCCTTACATTTCATATTGCAGTCTTTGCAACTGATTTCATAAATGTGATTTATCCTATAAGATTGTATTAAATATGTATGCTCTACCAACTACACTTATGTATACAACTGACTGTTTTCCTGGAAATTTTGTCTTTTGTGTTTGTTTTTAGGAAGTTTCTTTTAAACTGTATTTGTTTACTGGAGCCAAAATAATGATTGCATTTTAAAAATCTTCCGCAATTTTTGGTGTGCTCATGGATGGAATGTGAATTTCTTATTAATATGATCTCCTTTGTAGTCTTTTAGTGTGGTGATGTCTTTTATTTGTTTTTGATTTTTGGGTTTTTCTAATATTTTCTTATTTATCAGGTCTATTTAGCAGAAATTTTTATGCTATATCTATGATGTTTTGGCACTCATGATTTGTATTCTGTGTTGCTTATTGATAGATTTGTTAATCTGAATATGAGGCTGTTGACTATTGCAAGTTATGTTGTTTTGGTTTATGGCTGTTGCTTTTTATGTAATTATCTCTATGAGGTCTTTTTTGAATATGTCAAATTACAGTATGTTGTCATTTTATAATTTTAATATCCAGGAAGGGAAGAACATTATTGTTTTCTATTTCCATTATGAATTTAATGATGTTGTCTAGTAGGTTCAGTAGTTTTTATTGCATGCTCTTTCCATTTTTCATTTATTATTCCAAAAGATTTTTAAAGATGCAAACATTATTTTGGCTCCAGTAAACAAATGCAGTTTAAAAAACTCCTAAAATCCAACATAAGACAAAATTCTGCCAGGTAAATAATCAGGCATTTATGAAATTATTTGCAAAGACTGCAATATAAAATATATGGGCAAAACTAAAAAACACAAGAGAAATGTAAAATATAAATACATGAAGAAATCAGCAATAACATACCATTTCTGGCACTTAAAAAAACAAACAAATAAATTAAAAAATAAAAAAAAATGCAAATTTCAAATTGAACCAAAACTGTTAAAAGCTCTTCAAAACCCCATAGAATGAACAGTATGGAAATATATGTTCATATGATGATGATGATGATGATGATGATGATGATGATGATGATGATGATGATGATATAATTAAATTTATCTTCCAAACAACAGTAAATTATACAATAAATTCATAAATCTAGTGACATCTTAATACTATGCTAGGAAGCTGACGGTGGAACCATGCTGAAGATGAAGGTAACAGCCTTTGAAACCTGTTAGGGAAGATGAACAAAATTAGAAATTTGAGTGAATTCCACAAAAAAAATTGCAAAGTTAAACTTATAAGTATAGAAACTTATATTTTTTTAAATTGTTTATCTTTCGTTTACACATTTCATTATTTGATTTACAGATAGTGGTTTCCAGGTTCGTATTATCATAGACATCAAGATGGATATTCGGCCACGCAATGTATCTGGAGTAATTTAGTCAGTACATGGGAAATGAGATTTCCTGTTGTTGCAAATGGTGAAAGGCGTTATGAAGTTTAGCGTGGACAATGGAAAAGATGCCATATTAGCACATTTGATCCCATACACATTACTTCTGTAATGGCAACTGGCATACCATTCAAGGTAAATTGTTCCCAACAAATACCTAGGTACTCAAAGTTCTGAGAATGGACTCAGTAAAATTTTAAAAATTTAGATTTGATCATTGCATCTTTTCAAAGTATTTTCCAGTGCATTCATTAGAACTTTTCATCCATTTAAATCATTTTGAAATGATGAATGTTATGCTATTTTGGATAGGATGCAAATACATTCTTTGTACACAGCTGTGGTTTCAGGTGATTCAAATTGTTGGTCATGCTTTTTTTTTTTCATTGGGAATAGAAAAAAGTCACATGGGGCCAGATCTAGACTGTACAGAGAATGGGACTCTTGACTCCTGCAGAAATTTGGTTGTTTCTAATGCAATGTGAGCAAAAACATTGTCACAGTGCAACAAGATTCCATGCAGACCAGTCTTAAGACTCTTTGTTCTCAGTCCATTGAAGACTTAAAGCAGGCAATTTTGTGGTGTACCATCTGGCAGTGATAGTCTTTTGTCCCTCAAGTGGAATTGCCACAATATGAACTGCTTGCCTCACTTTTGTTTAGGGATCCTCTCCTGGGAAGACCCAGGCCAATGAGTCAGTTTCTGGACCATGCTGGTATTTTCAGCTTTTGTTAGTGTTATGCTTTTAAATATGTTTTTTGATCTTCCTCCATAACATTTTTCTATAATATCCTTGCAACAATGCACACATGCTATTTTTTTTTCTCATTTGTGAGATGATGGAGAATCCAATGACCGCATAGCTTCCTAACATGAAGATTTTCTTTGAGGATTGTTTTCACTACTGCCAATTCAATATTTAAGGTTGCTTGAATCTAATAGTATGTACAGTGATCCCACAACATGTGCTCTGCTTTCATCAGATTTTCATTTGCTGTAGCCAGCCATCCTGCATTGTCTTTATCTTCAAGGAATTCCTTCGTCTTATAAAATGGGCAAACTAACAATAAGTAGTGGATTGCAAAGGGCAAAGATCCCCAAATGCACAGTGCAATCTTTCAAGGTATTCTCTCTCCCCTAAATTGACTTTAAAGTCATAGCAAATCATAGTGCAGAAATAGGGTCAATCCTTATGTTCCAGTTGATGTAAAATTTTTATCTTTATCCCATTTTTCAAGACTGATGCATTGCTCTAGCATTTCCACAGCTTTCTGGAAGAATGATTTTCAAACCTCTGCCAACCATTAGTTTACAGCCCCCGTGACTTCTTAATCTGATGAACATTTCCTCCTTTGAAGGTTTTCTTTTAGTTCTTGGAACTGTCTGAAGTCACTGGGCACTAGGACTGGAGAGTAAGATGTTCAAACAGTTCAAATCCTGCTTTATCAATTCACTTCACCTGAACTTTCCACAACTTTTCTCCTTGATTGCAACTTGTATTATATCTGTTTAATAATGAGCAATTATTGTAGCCCCTTTCTTCATATAATCAACCACCATTACATCTTGTGCATCCTGAAAAACAAACATGAATGTAATTTAAATTGTACTTAGTACAATTTAAACAATGGAGTGGTTAAATATTCTATTAGAACTTATTAAATATATTAACACTAATCACACTTGTGTATATAATATTAGAGCATGTATTGGGGCAATTGCTGCCAACATCAATTTTGTTGACCAATTACTCGATGTGAGTGGCGGGATCTCAAGGTGCTTGTGCGGAGGCATATGATGGTTCACATAGCAACTTGCTGAATTTATTCACAAGTGGAACATTAAAATTCATTTAATTTCTTATATTTTTCAGGATGAAATTTTTTTTTCTTAGTAGATTAGACTCTGGTTTAATTTCATGATTTTTAGTCCAACAGTTAGCTCATTTATCTCTTTGTTTGAAACAAATTTCCTAAAATGTTTCTCCTTCTCCTTCTCCTGCTCCTCCTCCTGCTCCTCCTGCTCCTCCTGCTCCTCCTGCTCCTGCTCCTGCTCCTCCTCCTCCTTCTTCTTCTTCTTCTTCTTCTTCTTCTTCTTCTTCTTCTTCTTCTTCTTCTTCTTCTTCTTCCTCTTCTTCCCAAGGTCTGGGTAGTAATTTCTACATCCCAAAGCAACATTTTTCAGAAATACTCGTCTTTCCATCTGTTCCTTGGACATCCTATTGATCTCTTGGTTTGTATTGGAGTATTAATTTGCCCTCTTCCATAATCTTTCCATTTCTTTCTGTATAATTGAATTTTCTCAGGTGAATATAATCATTTCTGATGTGCCACTCCTACTAACAGTTGTAAAAATCTCATCTGAGCTGCCTGTATTCATCGTTCTTCATTTTTTGTCTAGAACCACAATTTACTAAAGCATAGGTTTACACACAGTATTATAGCATTATTTTTGCTCTTTTCATATGTTTTCCTTCAAAAGCTACTGTGCATAGTATCCTGTTCTGCAACATGTGATAATGTCTTGGAAGATTTTTGAAGGTCATCTTCTATGTCAGAAATTAAAACCTGGTCATCTGCATATATTTCCTGGTTCCTATTGTTTATCATTTTTTTATTGTTTTGCTATTTGATATAAATATATGTTAAATAATAAAGGAGATATACCACAGCATTATCTTAGTACTAGATTTGTTTTTATTTTATTTGTTTCTAAATTATTTGTTTTAATTAATATATGTGTTTCCATATAAAGTATTTAAAACTACACTTAAGGAATAATGTTCTGGGGAAATGTACCAAATGTTTGGCATGTTTTGCAATCAAGTCATTTACTATGACTTTTTTGCAATCAGATTAATTTTATAAATAGTGCTTCCTAAAAACATATACGAGGGTTGGAACTTAAATAGCAGGGAATATGCATTTCCTTACAGAACGTTGGGTAAAAGCCTTCAAAGATGGTCAGCAAACTGTGGCAGACATTCATCGGGCAGGTCGTCCTACGAGCGTCAGTGAAGAAGAAGCACATGCTCTTGCCGCGTTACTGGACAGTGATCGACGCCAGACGATTCGTGAGCTCGCCAAGAAACCGGATTAGCCCATACGACTGTGCTTCACATCCTGAAGGAACGCCTGGGCATGCGAAAAATTGCATCACCATGGGTTCCGCATGATTTGACGGAAATGGAGAAATGGTTGCGTTACGACTTCTCCAAGTGCGTCTTAGCAGCGCGAAGGAGAGACTTTCTTACGCCGTATCATAGCCCTGGATGAGACATGGGCCAAATCGTATGAGCCAAAACTGAAACGCCAATCGAACGAATGGCGTCATTATGGGTCACCACGAAAATCGAAAGTTCGTCAGAGCCCCAATACGGTGAAAGTTATAGTGATTCTGGTGTACAACTGTGATGGTGTTATCCTAACGCATTACATTCCTCCACGGCAGACCGTCATTGCTGAGTATTACCGCTCGTTTTTGGAGCACCACCTGCGACCAGCTTTGAGAGAGAAGCGGCAACACTTTCTACAGAATCCACCCATTATTTTGCACAACAATGCTCGGGCACATACAGCGCAAGCTGTGGCTGATTTGTTCGGTCGATGGGGCTGGGAAGTACAGTACCATCGACAATACTCCCCGGACTTAAGTCCTTGTGACTTTGATTTGATTCCAAAGATGAAGGAATCACTTCGTGGCATTCACTTCAGAAGTGTTCCAGAGATTCGACAGGCAGTAGACCGCTCCATCTGCACCATCAAGAGAACAGGCTCTACTAAAGGTATACTACGACTTCCACATTGCTGGCAACGGGTTATACACAATGCTGCTGACTACATTGAAGGACAGTAAAGGTTGCTAACATGTAACTGTTTTGTATTGGTTGTAAATAAATAGTTGCCACTATTTAAGTTCCAACCCTCGTATTATGCTTACTTCCATTCCTTAATGACATATAGCATAATGTTCTGGGGAAATTCAACAAATACTAAAAATTTATTTCTTATACATTCACTTCTTGATGTCTATGTAAGTTTAATATACAATGATTAGTGAGTTATTTATTTTGTATAAGTTTGTAGAGTTATATGACCACCTCCTTGGTCTATTAGCGAACGTTGCTGACTGCTGGCTGGGAGGCCCGAGTTCGATTCCTGGAACCTGCTTAGGAATTTTTGTAAGTTAGGAAGGTTTGGAACGGGGTCCACCCAGCCTCGTGAAGGCAATTGGGAAGCTGCCTGATGGAGAGGAGGTGATCTTCGATTTAGTAAGCATATAGCAACCAGTGGGATGCTGTCTGCTGATCACATACCTCCCTGCAATACTGCACTCTACCAATGATATCACGTGATGGAGATAGAAGATGCAGCAGTCATTGCGGTAAGCCAAAGGCCCAAATGGAAAACCGGGCTTAGAAGAAGAAGTGGTTATATATTTTGGCACACTCTATATTTTCTTGATTATAAGCTGAACAAAAAAAGAGTAATAAGAATAATGACAGAAACAAAACAATTTACTAATTTTAAACCACTATTCAAAACGTTTGAAATTTTACCATTAGTTTGCAAGTACATTCTAGCTGTATTTTAATTTGTAGTAGACAACTCAAAAGTATTCAAAGAAACCAGACATAGGCAGGACCTAACAGACCAAGAAACAAGTTGCAGCCCTACAAAAAGGTGTTTACTACGATGGTATATTATTATTTAATTCATTTCCATTACTTATAAAAGAACTCTATACAATAATAAATTCAGGTTAGCATTAAAAAGTTACGGTATTGCTCATGCCTTCTATACATAGAAGGATTTCATACAATCAAAAAATACATGCACTAATTTTTCTTTATTGAATTAATTCAGTTTGGCAAATATACTAAATGCAAATACCTTAAGTTAACATTTTGTAAATGTTCTAGATGTAAATAATTTAGGTTACCATTAATATTATTTTTTTTCCAAGGTGGCACTTTAATGTAAAAAATTATCTCTGACAAATTCTACGCCAAAGTAAAAATATGTAAATTTGAATAATACGACAATTTCATTAAATGTACATAATGTATGTAATTTATGATGAAATCTACATGCAAGAGTTAGACTAACTTTTTTAGAGTTAAAACCTTTTGGGCTGTTTTGCATTGGTCCATTATTTAATATGCTACCATGGCGTAGCATCCACAGATTGAAGTGATGCAAAATTTATTTTTAAACAGTAATAAAGGGCAGTTAGAATTATCACACAGATAAACAAACATATTAGATACAGGTCACTTCTTAAACAGTTGCAAATATTATCACTTCCCTATAAATACATATATGAAACATTAGTTTTTGCACAAAAATAATTTGAAAGAATTTTCACCTATTGTGATATTCATTCTTATGATATAAGAAAAAAATGACATTTAAATACTGTACTTATGAAACTGTTGACAATGGAGTGGCAATATAACTTCACTTATGTATTCACTTTTTTACACTTTACTCCATTCTTACTATAGAAGACGAAAGAAATGGATGGCTACCATTTCTAGATTTAAAAATTATACAAAATGGAGGTGGCTTGAATTTTGGAATTTACAGAAAAGAAACACACACAGAAAACTACATAAAAAATGAGAGTTATAACCCCATTCCACATAAATATGCAATTTTTCACAGTTTGGCACACAGATTGATGAATATTCCACAAGCAGAGTACAAAATGGAATACAAACAAATAAAACAGATAGCTATAATGAATGGTTTCAACAAAGACACAGTGATAAAAATTATCAATAAATCTAAAAGACAAAAAGGGATAAGGGAAGTTTCCACACTGAAAAACACAAAAGAAGAATACAAATTCAAAAGTTTCACCTACCATCCAATTTACCACAACAAGTTCAAGAAAATCTTCAAAGAACATGGAATAATGTTAGCCCCAAAGAACAGATACAACATCAAGAATTTATTAGGTTGCACAGTAAAAGACTCCATACCACCAGAACAAAAATCAGGAATTTACGAAATAAAATGTGCAGATTGTGAACAGAGCTACATAGGCAAAACAAAAAGAAATTTGGAAATCTGGAGGAAGGAACATTTTAGAAATATTCGCTTTAAACAGGTGGAAAAATCATCAGTATCAGCTCACTTTTGGACCAAAAACCATGAAATAAAACCAGGGATAAAACTGCTGAAACACCTTCACAGCCCATTGGAGTTATCCACTTGGGAAAAAATTTTCATATTAAAAAATAGAAAAAATCTAATGAATTTCAAGTTTCCTCCCATAGACTGAGCTCAGCAACTTCCTACTTCAACCAACAGAGGCCACCATAGGAACATCCATTTGTCCAGCCATAGTTTCGAGTAACGGGGGTTCAGTAAGCAACTGAAGATGGGAGAGATTCTCCCGAAACATGTCTTACTTTTGTGTAAGTGAATGGAGTAAAGTGTAAAAAAGTGAATATATAAGTTGAAATGACATATTTGTTACATCATTAAATACTTATAGGTACAAAAACACTTTCATGTATACTGGCCTCAAAATGTATAACAGTTTGCCTCAGTCTTTGAAAGAAATACTCCATAAATTCAAGAATAATCTCGTAAAAGCTTTACACAAAAACCTTTTTTAATATTAATGCATTTAAGGAGAATATTAAATAGATCTTATTCATTGCATTACTGTATTTTATTGTGTTATAAGGAAGTTCATCTTATTGTTATAATGTTATTGTTTATATAAAATATGTAACTGTGTATTTTATTAGATTATGTGATTTTGTAAATTTTATTTAATATTGTAATACAGCAATGACATATCCTACATCATGTACATCATCAATTGGATGCAATAAAGTGTAATGAAATGAAGAAACTTCAGTTGCAATTGTATTTCCTTTCCCCTCAAAGCAACTTTAGAACATTTCTCAGTTTTTTGTTGTTATTGGTTCTTTTTTTTTTTTAAATAAATTTTTGGTTATCTTGCTTGAAGAAATTGCCATGTTCTTCACTGATATCTCCAAAGTTTAAAAGTGTAAAAAACATTTTTTTCTCATTAAAATGTAAATTGGAACTACTTGCACAGTGAAGCCAATCATATAATTGATATTATCATATGATTTAGTTGAACTACACACTCTTAATGCTTCACTTACTTGTCATAATATATAGAACCGGTTTCGAGAACATTTCATTCTCATCAGCCAGGCTAAAATGAATTAAATGTTCTTGAAACCAATTCTATATATTATGACAAGTAAGTGAAGCATTAAAAGTGTGTAGTTCAACTAAATCATACAATAATATCAATTTTATTTTTTTCTTAACTGAAAATTTATATATATATATATTTTTTTTTTGATTTTGTTATTGCCAACAAAAGATGTTTTTGGCCCTTCATAACCTTCTTTCTAATGTAGATAAACAGTAAGCATGTGAAGCTAAGGTTTAATGGAATTTCTCACCAGCAAGCCCAATACATTTTAGAATCTGTGCCAAACTTTTCCGATGCACAATATGTTATTTTATCTGCAGATGTGGTATTTTTTCATTTATGCCAGAAATAAAAGCCACAAAGGGTAAATTAAAAAAATATCTATACCAGACAAAACCTCATATCCTGGAAGAATTTAAACAAAATATTGACCAGGAAATAGCCAACATTACTCAACATGAATTACAGCAAGTGATCAACAGCTTTTTAAGGAGGTGTCAAAAATGCATGCATCAACAATGATTGTGGCAAGTTTCAGCACCTCCTTTCATAAAGTCGGTAAGTAAACCCATTTAAAATAGTTAGGGAAACTTGTTCATTGTTTCACTGCCACTCTATGATGCCTGCAGATGGCAATAAGTGCTGCTGTTGCTCTGTATAAAAACCACAAAAATAAAAACTCAAAAGCTGAAAACTTTTATAACTTCTTCCAGTCTACATTATTATTACTAGAAGGGATAAATAGGAAAAATGATAATATACAATCAAGAAATGAGATAATTTTTATCTGAAAATGTGGATGAGAGGAACAAAAATAAACTATCTTACCTCAACTCACGTATTCACATTTCTTACACTATACTCCATTCACTTACATAAAAGCAAGACGCATTTCGGGAGAATCTCTCCCATCTTCAGTTGCTCACTGAACCTCCGTTACTCAAAACTATGGCTGGACAAATGAATGTTTCTGTGGTGGCCTTATTCTTCTTTTGTGTTTTTCAATGTGGAAACTTCCCTTATCTCTTTTGTCTTTTTGATTTATTGATAATTTTTATCACTGTGTCCTTGTTGAAACCATTCATTATAGCTGTCTGTATTATTTGTTTGTATTCCATTTTGTACTCTGCTTGTGTGAGTGGAATATTCATCAATCTGTGTGCCAAACTGTGAAAACTATATTGAGTTAAAAGCACAATAAGTGAATAGATAATATCTAGCATTAAAATTACATATGTGTATTTTATTGTAGCACCTTAAAAAGTAAAAATTCAAATTTTTTAATGTTAATATTAGAGAAAAATCAATTAATTTATGTTATTAATAACTTGAAGTGTGTATTAAATAGGTAAGTGAAGTAACAAGAGTGCATAATTTGACCCAGTCATTCAATGATTTAATTATAAATTTGAGTCATTCAATCATTTAATTATAAATTTGCATTAGTTAGCAAATTTTGCTAAGAAACCATGAAAGTAAGAAATGATAAGTGAAAGTTCAGAATTATCAATAATACAACTGAGTGAAAATACTCTTTTGAAAGCAATAGGGATTAAATATATGAGATGTGATTTAATTCCACAATTAATAGATCAGTTATGTGGTTCTGGTCCCTATGAGGAAGTAAAAAGGGAAGTTACAGACTTTAAAATGAACATCTGCAAGTATTGATGGCTAACCTTGGTGCACTGAGTTTAAGAGCCAGCAACTTTTAACTAGGTTATTAAATGCAATTAAAAACATTACACGAATCCCAAAGAGCCGACTAATGGCAATTATATGTCCTATTTATAAAGAAAAGGAAATGAAGAAAATCCTAGCAACTACAGACATATACCCCTTCTATCAAATATGAATAAGATATTTACAGGAATATTGGTATGTAGATTCCAAAGTGGGCAGAAGATAATCAGCTAATCTCACAATTTCAATCAGGATCATAGGGCTATAGAATTCTGGATAATATGCTAATTTTAAAAAAACAATAATAGACAAATATTTAGCAAACAACATAGGACACTATATGGTATTTATAAATCTAGAAAAGGCATACAATAGAATAATATGGGAAGCACTTTGGTATAAAATGTCAAAGATAGGTTTTACTAAAGAGGTAGTCAATTTATTGAAAGTATTACATCAACACAATACATTTTGTATAAAATTGTGAAGTTGTGAAATAAGCTCAGAAATAAATCAGCAATGTATTCTTAGCAAGGATGTAACCATAGCCCTATTCTATTCACTTTGTTTATACATGATATATGATTGGTTTTAAATAAAGTGATATGCCTGTAATAAATATGGAAATTCCAGGATTACTTTATGGCTCTTGAGTGTGCAGAAAACAAAATAAGGAACTATAAATCAGTCTCATTAGTCATTGCTGTCAGTATTCTCCTAAATAATAGAAAAAGCTATGTACATAAGACTTACATTATTTCTTGTGAAACACAAAATAATTGTGGGTTTGGTAAAGGCAAATCTATAGGTACAGCATTAACAGATTTTATTAAAAAGATGCATGAATCTATGGACAACAAAGAAACAAATATTGCCCTGTTTTTGGATTTATCAAACATTTGATGATGTGCATCATAAAATCCTACTAATCGTAATTGGACTACAAGAGTTAGTATATAAGTTGTCTGAATCATGCGAAATCACATACCTAAATGAGAAAGCAAAGCAAATCAATACCACTCTATCGTCTAAAAGAAGCATAAATTATGTAGTTCCACAAGGCTCCATTTTAGGCTCTCTTTTATTCATTTATTTAAATAGCACTAAGTTTACAAATATTACAATATGGCCTGGTTCAACCCAGGTTCAATTCCAGGTCAACATTTAAATCACTCCAATACAAAAATTTTAATTAACTCATTAATTTACACCAATCAACTAACTACATTAACAGAGTTTGCTAAGCCCCAGTCTTCGGTTCATCAGTAGCTTCCTATGGGCATATCCAGAAGACTTTGACACAGTCCCTTCTACTAAACAAAGAAACATAATTACAAACTAAAGCATTCTTAATAATCTTATGCTCCACTTACCATTCAATTATGCAAAACATGTTTCACAGGCCTTCATCCGTATTGTCAGCTGTGAGTCAACTGCCTGATTCATTGTTGGTTGGATGGACTGGTGTAGATCTTGTGGACATTTTATGAACTTTTGGATTAATTTGTCTCCTGTTTGGATCTCCAAGTTCATAAGCTTATCCCATATTTTTTATAAACATTTTTTGACTTTGAATTCCTATATTATGTTTATCTCTTCAAAGTGATGTGCAACTGCTGATTTATCTATTTGATTGTACCTGATATTTCTCCAGTGTTCCTTTAGCCTCACTCCAATGCTTCATTTTGTTTTACCAATATATTATGTTGCTGCATTCCAAACAGTTGATTTTATAATTATTTCTGGTTTCTTCTCATCAGGTATTCTATCATTATTATCAGAGTTGAGCACATTAATTAGGGTGAATTTGGGGACAAAGTAATCCAAAACTCTCTGAGTATTTTTTGGTGGCCTAAGGATGATAAGTAAATTTCTTGTTAATGGTAGTTTATTCTTTTGCTGGTACTGTTGTAACCCCGTTTAACATCTTCTTGTTTGAATTTCTTGATTTTATTGTTGGCTATATCCATTGGTTTTTGCCATTTGTATTATGTGATAGTACTCTTTGCTGTATTCAAACTCATTTATGTCAGTCCTGGTGGTGTAGTGGTTACCATACTTGCCTCCTACACCCAAGATCCCGGGTTTGAACCTGGCCAGGACCGATGGATTTTTTTCGGGCGTAAAAATCCTAAGTATGGCTTCCTTCGGAAGGGAAGTAAAGCCGTGGGTCCTGTGTTGTACATTTACGGCACAAAAAAGAACCTCAAGCCTGAAAGAGAGGCCTCTGAGCAAAATTTGTCAGCCGTTTCATGCTCTGAATGGAATGGGACGCTGATGACCTGAGATGTTAAAGAGCATCCGTAAATAAATCAATCAAAAAAAAAAAAACTCATTTATGGATATATTAATGAGTCTATGTGCTAAGCTGTTGAGAACTGCATGTTTCTATGTTGTGGAATTGAAGCAACTGGCCTTTATGTAATTTTCAGTCTGCATATCCTTTCTGTAAATTCAAATATTGCCTGTTCTTAAAATCTTTAAGTCAAGCTAATTAAGAATAAATTAATTGCTTCACTGTATTAGTCTGGCACAAAATTAATTTTAAATTTAATTTAAAGTACTTTAACAATCCAATAATCACCCAAAATTATCAATAAATCCATTTTCATTTATAAAATTCCTGCTCTTAAATACCTTACATCCATACACATTTAAACTTTTAATTTATTGCCGATATAATCACAATACTACTACCAGTCAATTACAGAAAGCAAACACAATCAACTTGCAGATCACCTCTCCTCATTGAACATAACTATTTTTTCTTAACTCTATACAAATATTCCCCAAGGTTTCTAATTTGTCTTTGGTCAAACATTTTCTTTGCTGCAATTTACTTATTTAATTTGAACCATTTATCATATACTGCATGTTGTCTCCATAAGCTTGTTCCTGAGCATTCAAACAAAATATGTTCTACATTTTCCAAATTTCACATATCAGGCAAACTCCATGCTCACAATTAATTCTAAAACCACTTAAGCTCCAGATTCCTAATCTAAACCAAGCCATTACCACCCCCTCTCTCTCTCTCCTGCTTATTACACTTACTAATATATCTGTCTCTTTTAACATTTCCTTTTATCTCCTGATAGAACACTAGAAACCTCTTTCCCCTTCATTATAGAATATAATATCTGTCCGTCTATATGCTCAAAATTGACTCTAATCTTTTTCCAAAAACATCCCTGCAAATCACTTCTTCATAACTGCACATCACCCATTCCATTCGTAGTTAACTCTTCCCCAACTTTGTTTACCTAATAGAAATCTCCTACCCCAGACTCATGAAATGTTAAACATTCATTTAACAAACAAATCTTGAACATCTGTTGTATCCTAAACCAATATTTCAGAATTCTCTCCATTACCTACCCTCTAACACCAACCCTCCCCATTTCCAACTACTGCTACTGCTTTTGCAGCATTATGTTGAATTCTCAACACATTCTTACAAAACTTACCGAGTATCCTATCCATCAATTGGCAGCTTTCCTTTATCCCCCATATTTCATTGCCATATGCCCCATACATATTCTTTTCAACTAATTCACTTTCACCTCTGGTGCAACAAACTTAAATTGCTTAATTAACTTCGAAGATAATAAACCCTTGGTTAACTCTAATTTCTTCCATTGACTGGAGAAGATCAGAACCATTCCTATGCACGAAGCTCTGTTTTATGTTTAATATTTAGAATTCTCCACTTAGAACAGAAAACCAATACTTTTTTCTGATGACACAAGCATATTTATTAGTAGTTATTAGGTAAATACTTTGCAAAAATCAATTGCTCAAATGGTTTGAGAGAAGTAGATTAATGATAAATTGTTTTTTTTTAATAGTGTTTAATATCCATTTTTACTACTGAGGCACCACAGGTGGTGGACACTGATGATAACATGAAATGAAATGGTAAATTGGGAAAGGATTTTTTTTTTTTACAGAAAGGAAGCATTCCAGGTCTAAGTTTAGGTACCTTCTGGGCATTTGCCATTTGTGAGGACTAAGGAAAACCTGGAAAAAACCTATCAGGGGAGGATGGTCCTGGTCAAAATCGAACCCCAGGCTTCCAGCTCATGAGTCTGCACTTTAACAACCTTGATCACCCATGGCAGTAATAATAAATAGTAAAAAGATAGTTTTGATATTAATGCTTTAGTATGACTATTCCATTTCATGCATTCATTTATGTGAAACCCACAAGTGTTGTTTCTGTTTTGAAGGAAATGTTGACTTCATTATACTTTACTAAGGGTTTAATTTGCTATTTATTTTGGGCACTATTGAATATCATTGTAATTATTTTTTCTTTATTTATAACTAGTGTGTTGTAAAACCAGTTTTCTAGATCTTCTAGGGTTAACTTTAGTTTTGCTTTTTTTTTTTCTCTTTCCCCCCCCCTAGTTTTGCTTCAATTTTACAATGTGATTTCTATTTTCTAAATATGATTTGAACCATAGTCTCCTGTTTCCTCTAATTTCATAAGAATAAAGTTTTGAGTGCAATTTCTCGTGGTTTATTACATCACATGCTTTTGTTAGGTTCAAGAAAATGCCTACCATGTCTTCTTTTTTGTCTAAAGCATCATGTAAATATTTCAAGAAACAGTACATTGCTATTTCAGTTGATCTGTTTTTTCTGAATCCAATTTGTGCTTTGCTCAATATATTATATTTTTTAATGAAATTCATCAACCTATTTGATATTAGTTTTTAATATTATTTTTATTACGTTTCTTTGTAGGGGTTTTATTTTAGTTGGTTTTAGCCTGTATGTGAATATCCCTATATTATAATTTTGTAATTTTGTTTTGATAATCAAACATGCTGCAGATCATTTCATGGATGCAACAGTAACTAGCCCATTCTTAAATAGCTATGAGTCCATTTAATACTCTTATGCTTTACTTACACATACCATTGAATTATACAGAATATGTTTCACAGGCTGTGAGTATTGCAATCTAATTCCACATACAACATTGACAAGAATCATAAAGAAACTTATTCAAATTGGAAGCATTGAGGACTTATCAAGATCAGGTTACCTGAAAATGATAAGACTACTTTATTAGATATTATCCTCTTTGTGTGCAAGAAAAGTCAAAAGTTTCCACTACAAATTTATTATAAGAATCAAATGTAAGCCAAAGTTCCATGATGAAAGTCCTTAAATGTGCCAAGCAGCATCCTTATAAAATTCAACTTATGAAGGAAATTTCTGATCCTGATGGAAGAATGCAGTTTTGTGAATTAATATTGGAGTACATTAGCAACAATCCAATTTTTCTTAGACAAATGTAATCTCATATGAAGCCACATTCTGCCTGAATGGATTTGTCGACAGATACAACTCCTGATACTGTCAGACATAAATTCACATTGAATGGAAGAGAACCACACCACAGTCAAAAACACTTAATGTTTGGGCTGATATTGTTGATGATTAAATTATCTTTAGAAAATCACTATATGTTAATGGATATTTAGAGTTGCTTCTAAACTATGTAGTACAGGCTATTGCAAATTGGTTTCCATCTAGTCAACCATTGAGCTATCCAAAGATAACATCTATTTTCAGTAAGATTCAGCTCCAGCTCACTATGAACAGAATGTTAGCACTTTGACCAGGATTTTCCACAATAATGGACTGGTAGGAGAGTAGCCAGCAAGATCATCAGATTTGTCATCTTTGAACTTCTTTTTGTGGGGCCAAGTCAGTACTGAGAAAGACCTAACAACTTAAAATATCTGGAGTATCAAATAATGGAAGCAGTGAAAGGCATTCCTAAAGCCTGGTTAAGTCATTCATTAAATTATTTCTATGATCAAGTGACACATTTGTCAATCAGCTGAGAGCCTCCAGTTTGAACAAAGAATTTAGAGCTAGCTTTGTTTTGTTTTTGTTAAGGAAGGAGAAATTTATTATTCACTACACTTTTTTGCTTTCTTGATTTAGCAACAATAAATTTGTAGAGAAATATCTAATATTGGTACTTTTTAGATTATTCAAAATTGTAAAAATATATTGAGTGTTCCATTTAAAGTAACAGAATTGGAATATGTTTACGGAATTTGGGAATCCACACAGTGAAACTTTTGTTAATCTTATTTTGATTTAAAGTAAAACACTAAAAATCATGTCGTCACATTAAAACTCTCTTTAAGTTTCACAAACACACTTATAAAAGTAATTTTGGTACATGTTTCGTGAGGTACATTCCTCACATTGTCAACCAAAACGACGACTGAGGAGCCAATTTCAGCAAAGTATGTATGTTACTATGCTTGCTCTGGTGGTCTGTTAATGAACTTAAACAATATGTTGTCTGCTTCCGGTATATCAAAATTCATAAGTTTGTATTCATATTTTTTTATGTAAATTTTTTCCCATACATTAAGTTCTTTCGGATGTTGAATTGTTTTTAGTAATGTTATGTCCTTCTCTATTTCATGATTCTCATTCCAAAAATGTGCAGCCACTGCTGATTTTTCTACTTGTTTGTGTCTAATATTTCTCCAGTGTTCCTTTAATCTTATCCCCAGATTTCTCTTTGTTTTTCCTATGTATATTTTCTCACAATCCTTGCAATTAATTCTATATATACCTGAATGTTCTTCTTTCTTCTTTTTTTGTTTAATTTCATTTAGATTTAATAGTTTACCAACACTATATCTGTTTATTGGTGCTAGAGTAATGTTGTACTTTTTGAAAATTTTTTGGAATTTATGGTTAACATAAGGGTGATATGTGAATTTTTGATAGGTATTTTCTTTAAGTGAAGAACTGAGTGTGGTGATTAGTTTAATTTCCTTTTTATTTTTAAATCTTTTTATTTTTTTATCTACCATTTGTTTGTTAAATCCATTTATTTCTGCTATGTGTATTATATGTGCATATTCTTTCCTGTATTCTTCTTTACTGAGTGGTGTATTAACTAGCCTATATGTCATACTATTGAATGCTGCTTCCTTGTGGGGTCTGGGGTTGAAACCTTTTGCTTTTATGTAATTGTCGGTATGTGTGTCCTTTCTGTATATACCAAATTCTATATTTTTATTCCTTTTTATTATCCTTAGGTCCAGAAAAGGTAAAGTATTATTAACCTCGGTTTCCATAGTGAATTTTATGGTTTTTTCTTGCAAGTTCAACAGTTTCAATGAATCTTCTATGAATCTATCTTCTACAATGGCAAACACATCATCAACATATCTGTACCATGTTTTGAATATGTATGGGAAGGCTTTCATTATATGTGTTTCAAAATAGCTCATGAACAGATCAGCCAAAAAAGGAGATAGTGGACTACCCATCATTAAACCTGATTTTTGTTTATAAAACTTTCCTTCAAATGTGAAGTAGGTTTGGTTTAAACATAGTTCTGTGAGTTTTACATATTCTTTTGTGTGTGTTTCTGCAATGTTGATAGATAGTAGCCATTTTTTTAACAAATTCAGGGTTTTCTCTTTTGGAATGCTTGGAAACAATGCAAGGATTGTGAGAAAATATACATAGGAAAAACAAAGAGAAATCTGGGGATAAGATTAAAGGAACACTGGAGAAATATTAGACACAAACAAGTAGAAAAATCAGCAGTGGCTGCACATTTTTGGAATGAGAATCATGAAATAGAGAAGGACATAACATTACTAAAAACAATTCAACATCCGAAAGAACTTAATATATGGGAAAAAATTTACATAAAAAAATATGAATACAAACTTATGAATTTTGATATACCGGAAGCAGACAACATATTGTTTAAGTTCATTAACAGACCACCAGAGCAAGCATAGTAACATACATACTTTGCTGAAATTGGCTCCTCAGTCGTCGTTTTGGTTGACAATGTGAGGAATGTACCTCACGAAACATGTACCAAAATTACTTTTATAAGTGTGTTTGTGAAACTTAAAGAGAGTTTTAATGTGACGACATGATTTTTAGTGTTTTACTTTAAATCAAAATAAGATTAACAGAATTGGAGTTACTTCTGATTAAATCAGAAGTGGAAAAAAACAGATAATATTATTTTGGAATTCTCAGTATATGGCTATCCCTACATACCAAATTTTATGTCACTAAACATATGCTTCAAAAGCTATTTAGGTGCTGTGGTACTTTTAACCCAGTATAATTTAATATAAGTCCAGCATATAGGTATAATTTCTTACAATTTTATATCCCTGCTTTTTCCAATCTTAATTATACTAGAGCAAACTATGTTGAATGTACTAGATCCTTGGAATAAAATGCTCATTAATGGATAGAGCATACAAGTCAATAGGTTTTGTTTCCTTACTGACATTTTCTGTAAATGTTATTTAGTGAAAATTTAATATAATTAAAATAAAAATTAAGAGAGACAAATAATATACTTATTACATGAAAATCCAGTGAGCAATATAGAGTACAAAATATAAAAATAAAAATGTAAGATCTACAAGAGAACAATTTTGGTATTCTATAAATGGCATAGAACATTTTTTTTTTTTTTTGGATAATCCATGGAAATAGTATTTCGGTTATCTCCCACAGAGAAATGCTTACAACAGCTAAAAAGAGTTATCTGTTCCTGTGAGTAGATTTAGCTTTATCAGTTGCAGAGTTGGTATATATTATCTTAAAAGCTAGTACTCTGAGATGCTGATAACACACACCTAGATAACCCAGTCACAACAAGGCATCACTTGTGTATTGTGAACCTTTTCTAGCAGTTGTATTTTAGACAGGTATACCATCTGGATATATTATTTTATTTACATTTGTTAGAGCATGTGCTGTTCTTGACCTTGAATCATTCATAAATGCTACTAATCAAAGCTCTTGTGTTTTAGTGATTTGCACTGCACCTATGCTCTAAGTGCTTTAGTATAAATAAATATAATGCTCTTAAAATCTAAGAAATTGAATATTTTTAACCTCAGCAGTCATAACTGGCAAGCAGAAAATAATTTTTGTCTATTTTATTTTGTTTCCCTTCCGCATCTAATTATATGGTGGATTCATTGTTATGCTTAATAAATTAGGGAAAGAAAATTTTGAAACCATAAGAAAAGCAAATTAATAGTTATTTATTTTGGGAAACTCAAGCACAGCAAAAGCAATATTTACAACTCAAAAAAGAGCCATTTGTTTAATTGTTATTTCAAGCAATTAGGAATTCACCATTATCCTGCGTATATGTGTTTAATGCAGCCTATACAAGTCCCAGGTATATTCACAAAATACATATAATTAATCTACATAGATGTACAGATCTACACTTTTTGAAGACAGTTTTTTACTTATGGGACTAATTATTTACAACAAATTACCCTTAGTTTTTAGAAATAATAACTACAAAAACTTTAAGATTAAACTTAAAAGATTCCTACTACAGCCTTATTTCTATACACTTGAAAAATTTATGGAGAATTATGATAGCTGTGAATATTACTTATACATATGTATAAATAAATATGAAGCAAGTGCATGTGTATGCTTTTTTTAAAATATTTTAATATTTTTAAATTTTTATAGGTTTATAACTGCAAATGGTGTCCTTTTCAATTTGTTAACATGTACTGATAATAAATTTAATGTAATTATGAAGTAAACTGCAAATTCTAATTTTTTATCATTTATTTAACATTCTCAGATTTGTGAATTTATAACTGTAACTCTATGTTTTGAATATGTAATTAATAAAAGACTTAATGTAATTATGTAGCTAATAATTTTGCATGGTGATATGTCCAATATCAATGAGCATTGATGAAAATAAAATAATGATGGTGGTGGTGGTGGTGGTGGTGGTGGTGGTGGTGGTGGTGGTGGTGGTGGTGGTGGTGGTGGTGGTGGTGGTGGTGGTGGTGGTGGTGGTGGTGGTGGTGGTGGTGGTGGTGGTGGTGGTGGTGGTGGTGGTGGTGATGATGATGATGATGATGATGATGATGATGATGATGATGATGATGATGATGATGATGATGATAGGGAATCAATTTTATTTATGAGTGTGAAATTTAGTACTTGAGGCAATGGCAATATTTACCATGAGGAAATAAACTCTATTTACTTTTGTGTGACACACAATATTTTTTGTATTGCTAGAATTTAAATTAAAATTGTATTAATATTTCATTAAAATAAAAGATGTTAATTCATCATTGCTTAAACAAGAGTTCAATATTATTCATGACAATTATGTTGGTTTTTAAGAAGATTGATGATAGAGAATAAATAAATTAAAAGTTTTCAATGTGTTTGTGGACATGTAAAGCATTCGTAATGTTACTTTCAGAAGAAATTTATTTTTATTCCTATGGAAGTTTTTTTTATGTAAAAGATAATGTGTCATTAATTCAATTTTGTGTAAATAAGGGAGAAAGGGTCAAAGAGACTAGCTAGATCTTCTTTTGCCTTGCATGTATTAGGCCTTGTGTTCTAGCCTCATTCTATTTCTCTTGCCTAAAGTTTTTATAGCATAGCTACTTTTGGAATTCTATATGATCGATTTTATCTAGATGGTTTAATAGTTTTTATTGCATGTTTAGTTTATTTCTTAGCTCTTGGTTTATTTTCTTATTCAGTCTTTTTGATCCTAATAATGCTCTAAAAGAACTTATTTCTGCAGTTTGGATACATCCATTTATTTTTTTTCTTTTACAATCCAAGATTCTATATTATTTCTTCTTCTTATTAAAGGTTAGTTTAAAGTACTGCATCACCTGGACAGCCACATACTGAAAATTCAAAAATAATATTATCAATTTTTTTCTACTTCCGGTTTAACCATAAGTAACTCCAACTCTCTTACTTTAAATGGAACACCTAATATATTTTTATATTTTCGAATAATCTCATTAAGAGCTTTTCAAAAATTATCCACACTAGATGCTACTGTACAAATTTATTGTTGCTAAATCAAGTAAGAAAAATAGTGTAGTGAATAATAAAATTGTCCTTCCTTAACAAAAGCAAAATAAGGCTACTTAACGTCTACACTCTGTGTTTAAAATGGTAGCTCATATCTGCTTGACAATGTGCCAGTCAATCGTAGAAACTATTTAATGAATGACTTAACTGGACTTTAGCAATGTCTTATACTGTCTCCATTATTCGACTCTCCAGATCTTCCAAGTTGTGAGGTCTTTCTTGATATACTACTGACTTCATGGCCCCATAAAAAGAAGTTCAAAGATGACAAATCTAGTGATCTTGCTGGCCACTCTACTTTCAATCTATCACTGTGTTAAAATCTGATCTAAGTGCTGACATTTTGTCCATAGTGAGATGGAGCTTAATCTTGTTGGAAATAGATGTGATCTATGGACAATCTAATGGTTGACTAAATATGGAAACAAAATGCATAGTCTGTAGAACATGATTTTGAAGCAAATTTAAATATCCATTAATATTTAGTGCTTTTTAAAGAAGAAAGGATGAATGATATACTCACCAATAATATCAGCCCAAACATTAAGTTTTTTGGATACTGTGTGTGGTTCTCATTATGAATTTACATCTGACTAGTATTGGCAATTGTGTCTGTTGACAAATGCATTCAGGCAGAAGGTGGCTTCACATGAGAATACAATTTGTCTAAGGAAATTTGGATTGTTATTAATGTGCTCCAACATTAATTTACAAAACTGCACTCTTCTAGTGGGATCAACCTCTGGAAGGTCCTGCAAAAGTTGAATTTTACGAGGATGTTGCTTGATACTTTTAAGGATTTCAATAATGGAACTTTAGCTTATATTTGATTCTAACAACAAATTTGTGGTATGTAATTGTAAAATAGAAATTGTAATTTTTGGATTTTCTTACACCATGGAGAACAATATTCTTATTAGTTATACTTTTCCGGCAACCTGATCTTGATAAGTTCTTTACACTTCCAGTTTGAGTAAATTTATTATGATCCTTATCACTGTTATATGTGGGATTGGATTTGCCATCTCTGGGTGAGATTGTTGCTCATCTCCATAGCCAACCATAATTAATGCTTTCCCTTTTGTTAACCAGATGTCCATTTAATAGCATGAATAAGATGTTTCTGTATTAATAAACATGATTCCATGATATAAACACAGGAGAGTATTTGTGTTATTACTGACAAAACCAGTAAACAAAAGAAGTATTTTATTATATGCTACACTTTTTTGGTTTTTTGATTTAGCAATGATTTGTACAGAAGTATCTGGTGTGGGCTCATTTTGAAAAGCTGTTGATGAGCATTATTTGAAAATGTAAAAATACATTGGATATTCCATTTAAAATTAGAGAGTTGGAATTACTTTGGTTAGACCCATAGTAGAAAAGAGTTTATAATAGTATAATTTTTGAGTTCTCAATATATGGCTATTCTCACACATGAAGTTTCACATCACTGAATTACAAGCTTCACAAGTTATTTGTTGTGGCACTTTTAACTAACTCTGTTAGTGACATTGTACTTCACGTGTCAATATAACAATAACAATGATAGATATTATAATGTGTTCATATTGATATCTCCAGTAGCTATATTGACCAGATCTGAGGAGGAAATAAATGTACCTATGTAGATTTTATTCATCTTGGTAAATCATATAAATGCACTAATACGGTGATATGGGATATGCAAATAATTTCAAGGAAAGTCAAGTAAATATAAAAAAATAGTAAAAGAAAAATTTTTACACAAGGCTTGAATATATGCAAGATAACTATACAGCTGTATAATAAATCTATCATAGTCCTCCATTATGTATTTATAATCTAGTTTCCAGATACAGCATAGAAGCAATGCTCCATTAAGTATGCCTTAAGTGGCACCATAAATGAATTCCATTCTTTGATGTTTTAACATGCTCTGGGAACTGGTTAAAAGTTTTATGCAATTTGCTGTTTCTTTTTAGCTTAAGATCTACCTGTTTCACATGCAGATTTGTTTTATTTTTTGTGTTATTTATATGCAAATTTTATTCCTAATGAAGGGAGATGCCTTATTATCCATTGTCCTTTTGACAAGGAGAATGTGTCAAATACATCAAGTAAATCTTCTCATCCTGCATATTGGGAAGTAATATATCCCAGCATTTTATAGACTATCCTGTAAACCAGTGGCATAACAGAGAAAGGTTAGGCCCCTCTGCAAAGTTTAATTTGGGCCCCTTAACAAAATGATTCATGTTCAGGTATATGAGTTTAGTAGCATGTCATTCTTTTTAGGAAATATTCAGTTTAACAGGCTGACAGTATCTTGGAGTCAGATGCATTACAATTTGGCTGTATTATTACCAGTGTTGTTGTTTTAGGTGGTGGTGGTGTAAGAAATTAGGAAATAAAGTAGTGTTATTTCCTAGATGCTATACACATGGTACACTGTTTACCTCCGAAATGTAGCACAGGCACACTGTAATATGTAGAATTCTTAAGGATCATTGGAATCGGTAAAGATATCTAGTATTCTTTGAGGCAAAAATTTCCACTACTTCACTCATGTCATTTCTTTGTGTTCTGTCACACTTGAAACTTAAAATGCACAGTCAACTTAATCACTCTTGTGACATGGTGCTGCATAAATATGTTTTATTGGTTTTAATTTTGAAAAGGATCTCACTCAGCTGATGCAACAATTACAGTTGAGAGAGAAATAAAATGAAGGCAGTGTAAACGTCTGGTATACTTGACACTAAAACATAATTTCGAATAGCAAGAGGTATGCCAATTCATGAACAGACATTTTGTCTTTTATCTCATTTTTTAGATTACTTTTGAAGTATAACTGAAATGAGAAATCTTCTGTTAAGTCTTCAACATACTGTACTGATAAAAGTTGTGCTTTACTATGTAATTCTTCGCCTTTTGCATTAGACAGAAACTGTGGGGTGAGTACACTGAACATATCAGCTAAACATTTCATAGAATTTGACCTAATTTTGATTTTATTAACAATGATACACATGATATTAGATAAAGACAACTTTTTAAAAATATTAGAAATATGTCTAAATAACATTATAAAAAATAATACAATTATTATTGTAGGAGATATAAATATAGATCTGCAAATAGAAAGTAAACAAAAAAAGCTATTACTGGAACTGTTCGAAAGGAGTAACCTGAAAGTCTTAAAAACTGGGCCAACCAGAGTAACACTGCATACATCGACTCTTATTGACCATGCGTATACCAACCTAAAGACCGAAGATCTAAATATAGCCTTAATAAAGAATGGGCTTAGTGACCACTTTGGTCAATTAATAGAGAGCAAGTTCTTAAACATACAAGCAGAAAAATTAAAAATTCTAAAGGAAGTTAAAAGAATCGTAAATAAAACTACATTAGAAGCAGTGAGAGCTAACCTTAAACAGGCAGTATTCAGTAATATAATTGAAACAACTAACATAGATGATAAATTTGAACTCTTTATGAATACTTTAATGTCATGCTTAGAGCAGTCAACACCAGCTAAGATGGTAGTATGTAACAATCAAAAAAATTGTAATTGGTCTACCAAAGGAATAGAAGAATCTAGAAAGAGAATGCAATTCCTACACAGTCTAAAAGCTTCTAAATTAGATGAAAAATCTAACAGATACATAGAAAACTACAAAAACACACTAAATGCAGTGATGAATGAAGCAAAGAAATTTCAAAACAAATCATTGCTTTTAAATGCTGAAAATAAAGTCAAGGAGACATGGAATATTATATAAACAGTACACAAAGAAAACTCCTCTAAATGGGTAGAGAATTTGAAAATTGTAAAAGATGACTGCCTAATACTAGCTAGACCCAGTAATCATAAGTAACATCTTTAATGATTATTAATAAATATTGTAGCAAATATGGGAATTAAGACAAGAGGCCACAAAACAAATGAAAGCTCCATATGTAACTCAATGATAATAAGAGAAATTATACAAGCAGATGTCATTAAATAAACAGATACACTAAAATGTAAAAGATCTAATGGCTTAAATGAATACTCAAATCAAATGATAAAATACTATAAATATGAAATAGTAGACACCTTTACACACATAATAAATGAAAGCTTTAAATTAGGAACCTTCCCAAGTAAACTAAAACAGGTGGTAGTTAGGCTAATTTATAAGCAGAAAGGTTCTAAACAAATGACAGAAAATTATCGTCCTATATCTCTATGCTCAGGATTTTCTAAAATCATGGAAGGCCTCTTCCTAGAACAACTCCAGAATTATTACAATAAATTTAATATCATATGCGAAACCATTTGGCTTTCAAAAAAAGAAGTCAATAATACATGCAGTGAGCATAGAAAATGATAAAATAGTTTGAGCATTAGATAGAAAGGAGTTAGTTCTGGCAATCTTTCTTGATCTATCTAAAGCATTTGACTGTGTCAACATTAAGCTCCTATTGGGGAAATTGGGAAATTATGGGATAAGAGGCATACCATTAAAATGGATAAGCTCATACCTGCAAAAACTACTTTTACACGTTTGTGCAGAAAAGGTTCACAACAAAATCAATAAGAGCATGTATGCACTAAAACAGATAACACAAATTATGAATAAAGATAGCACATTAAAGGTATATTATGCTTTTATTCACTCACATCTTAATTATGGGATCATTTTATGGGGTGCAGCTGGTAAGAAAAGTATGCTAAGAATATTTAGACTACAGAAAAAAGCAATAAGAATAATGGAAAAAATTCAAAGAAAACAAACGTGTAAAAGTAGTTTTAAAAAACTAAAAATCCTCACATTACCCTGTTTATATATATTTGAATGTCTTAAACATGTAATAAAAAATCACACTGAAGAAAAAAATAGGAATATTCATTAACCTAACACGAGAACAAAACAGGACTATTTTAGAAATAGGTTAAGGGGATCATTAATTTTCAAATGTATTGAAAGTGTTGGGAAAGATCTGTACAATCATTTCCTCACTCCATTAAGGAAATATGTGAAGAAGTGAAGAAAAGTAATGCAATAAAGATCTATCTGATAAAAAAAATGCTTTTTACTCAATTAATGAATACAAAGAGGAACAAAAATGAGTGAATATAATTTTCTAGCATTTGGTTTCTAAGTTCAGATCTGTATTTAGATGTAATTTTTTATTGTAATGTAAACATATGTTTTCTAGCTATTTTATGTATCTATATGTATTCAGATCTGTATTTATATCTACCTGTTTAATTGGACAAAAATGCTTCCAGGAAATTATTTCTGTAGTAATTTAGCAAATTTCCAGTGGTTTGAAAGAGCACTGAAGCTCAGGAAAGATCAAAGTTGTTAGATTGCAGTATTTTGATACCAAATTAACAGCTTCAAGTATTTTAGAATGCAGGATAACTTCAAAAACAAATTAAATTTTTTTCCATTTGTTTTTTAAGAGCACTGACTTCATTACAGTCGTTGGAAGACAGAAATAATGCTTATTTTGTGATATTTATTAAAGTAAAAATCCTATGCAAATAAATTTACATTAATGTGAAATGACAAACATTAGGCACTGAGCGATATTTTATTACTCTTTGTAAATATACTTACATACTAAAGAAAGTCAAAAAATAGCAGTAGTTCTGCAGCAATATATACACAGTAGCTAAAGGCAAACTCCTTTAAAGGACAGTCTGATGAATGCAGCAGGTAACTTGAGAGCACCTGCATTTCTAATCAACTGTAAAATGCAGGTGTGATCAGTTAACAATCCACAGGATAGGAAATCTCACCTGGTATATTGGCAGGGTAGCATAAGGTTTCTGGAACTCTGAATAGGGGTTTGCACAATGTTTTAAAATTCAGTCCTATCAATAGTCTGATAATCTTCTTTTGCATTATTAAGCATTCATAACTTCAGGTGTGTTTCCTCAAAATTTTATTTCATATTTTAAATGTGAATGTACAAATACAAAGCATAGTGTACCTAATCCTCTTTGTTTACTCATTTTGAGAGTATTCTCATTAAATAATGTATTGTACCTGGTTTCTTAATTACATTATTTATATGGAGACCCCAATGCAGATTGTCCTGCATCTAAATGGCCAAGAATTTAATATGATCATATTTCTCAATTGTTTGGTTAAACAGTTATCATATATTAAGATCATTATGTGACTGAGTTGACAATTTTAGTTATGATCAGTTTATTTTGGCTAAAATCATAATCTTTTGCTCTTTTCTGTTTATAGGACCAGAAAGGGTTCTTTTTCCCTGACCTTAATTTTTATATTAGTGTCATCTGCAAACAAGCATACTTTAACATTTGATATCTGGGATCTGAAAGTCATAAATGAATACCAAAAATATGAGGTTACCTAGGACTAAACCTTGAGGTACACAATATATAATATTTACTATCTCTGATCAAAACTGTTAATTCTATTTTAATTCTATATCTATCCTGGTATTCTATTTCTACTAAATGCTTTCTCTCATGAAGATAAGAGTTAATCCATTGGTTGGATATCCCTCTTACATCCAATTTTTTCAGTTTGCTATGAGCTTTTCAGGATCAAAGATATCATTTTGTTCAACAACAAACAAACTACAAGTCTCTAAAAATAAAAAAACTGGGAGAAATTTAAGAGGGATCTAAAGGTATTCTAGACTAAGAAATGCCTATACAGGGTGGATGAATTGCAGATAATTATAGACAAAATGTGCAATTTTCCTTTGTTGTTATAAATATGTACTAAAATGATCTAAGAATATAAATTACTATCTACTGATTCTGTTAAACCTTTGCTATTCTTATACTTTACAATTGTATGTGAATTATTTAAACTAGTGTTCTTAGATTTTAACAATGTCTGAAACTTGTGTACACCAGTCCATTGACAGCAATAAATGTATTATTATTATTATTATTATTATTATTATTATTATTATTATTATTATTATTATTATTAATTTTTGTGTTATTTTAAATGTTTTTCTAATAGTTCTGCACATCATCTAATATTTATTTAATTTATTTTCTAGTCTGTATCTGTATCTATATCTAAAAGAGAATTAACAACAAAATATGGGCTCTTGACTGTTTTATAAATAAGTCATTCCTGCAGATTGTAATTATAACTGAGCATGAACTAAAAGATGATCATATAATAATGTATAATATTGAAAAATAAAATACAGTGGCCTTTTATTGCAGATATTTAAAGACAGGAAAGGAACATGAAATTAAGGAATTCTGTTCTAATAAAGTATAAAATTGCTGTACTCACATTTATTTGGAATTATTTAAACAAAAACTTGGCTCCTTTCCATGAGATGATTATCCATCATGTTATTCTAAGCCATGTTTTCATGTATCTTACAGTCTGCAAATAAAAATTATCACAATGTAATACAATATTTTTAAAAAATATAATTCTGAGATTAGTGTTTAGAACAAGACCAAAAAAGAAATAATGTAAACTCTGTTTTAAAGTAAAATATATAATTAAAACGAGATTAAAATAATGAACTAATCTATTATTACTTTGCAAAATGGTATTAGTTCTTTCTATTTAATACATAAAAATGCAAAGGATTTACAGAAAGAAATTTATACACTTGAAAGATCTTTCCATGTTACAAGTGGCTGCTGGCAAGCTAATGGCTATCTTCAGCACAGATGCTGCAGCAGGCAGAAATCTGGTGTGATATATACAGTATGCCAATCAGCTTTAATCAAGTTTTTCCTTTAAATGTTTAATGTTTACAGATGTAAACATTAAACATTTAAACACTACATCTTTACTTCTTCAGTAAAATTATCTATTAGAACTATGTACAATTTGTTATAAGTGGACTCTCTTTAATTTGAACTCCAAGGAAATAAAAAAAAATTGAATTATCCAATATTTAAATTAGCAAAAACTTGTACAATATGTGTATACATGTATCCTTAATAAAACACACACGCATATGTATATTAAAGAAAATCAATAAAAGGAATATACATTTCACAGAAATAATTCACAAGCAGTAGAACTTATCTTAAAAACTGCCATTGACATATAAGTCTACTCACAGCAATTAAGCTAACAGAAAATGAAATATGCTTTTCAATATGTTTGGTGGTATTCCACTCTTTGGCAATGTTACTTTTCTTTCTCATGCCTTTTCCCACTTTTTTTAAAAAATTTCTACATTTTTCTATAATGCTAAGCTCTATAGGCCCCATGCTTTGACAGTGTGAACAATGTACTGTACATGGATAAATCACAGCTGACAAATTAGAGTCCTTTGGTCTCTAACTTCAAGTTAAGAATATTTTCACTAATATTTTGTTCTTACAAATTTTAATGGATGAAAGAAGGATTGTAGAACACACATCTGCTCACAAAAGAGGTAGGAAATCCACATTATTGAGATCATGGATTTTTTTTTTTTGATTGATTTATTTATGGACGCTCTTTAACATCTCAGGTCATCAGCGTCCCATTCAACTCTGGGCGTGAAACGGCCGACAAATTTTGCTCAGAGGCCTCTCTTTCAGGCTTGAGGTTCTTTTTTGTGCCATAAATGTACGACATGGGACCCACGGCTTTAACTTCCCTTCCGAAGGAAGCCATACTTAGGATTTTTACGCCCAAAAAAATCCATCAGTTCTGGCTGAGTTCGAACCCGCGATCTTGGGTATAGGATGCAAGTATGGTAACCACTACACCACCAGGATCGACGAGATCATGGACACAGCATAGCAATTGAAGATGGGGTTGAAGGTAGTCTTGCCAAACATCCCATATATTAACTTGGGAAGGAAAACTTGCATCCCGTTTGGAAGTCCCATAATTCATCTCATGATTGGTTTCTGTATTTCAAAATCATGTCCAATTTGTAAAATATTACTATAAATTTCTTATACTTAAGGAAATTGGAATCAAATGCTGTAGCCTATAGGTTGGGGTGTGTCAATCTTGATGTGGACAGCATGGCATGGATATAATGGCAAGTGCAAGTGCTCTGGTCAGCCAATGTGTAAAGTTGTCTCATGTTACAGTGCTATTTGTCTGTTTGGTACTGTCTGTTTACTGTTTATGAAGAATTTTATAACAGTTTAAGGTCATTGAATGGACAAAAACTTGAATCATTAGAAGAAAAATGGTTACATTTTTGTCAGCAAATTATGTGTTAAGCATTTCAGTTTCTAATGCATTTGTAGAGAAGGTGTTTTCAATATTTAATATGAAATGGAGCAATAATCATTACAAAAGTTCTTTAAATTTATTGAGAATAAAATTAAAATAAAATTGAATCTAATGCTAGTTGTCAATGTTTTATGATCTAATTATGAATGATAAAACATTACTAAATAATGCCAAGAATAGCTGCAATAAAATGGCCTGCTATAATCATATTACTGTATGTATTGATGCTATTGAGTGGGAATATATAGTACAAAATAAATATATTGTACTAACTTGAATGAAAATGATTTCTACCAACCTTGAAAGAAAATGCTGATGGGTCTCTTATACAAAATCTGAAAATTTGGCAAATCTAGTTGAAGGACGGCACCAGCAAAAAAGAGATAAAAAATTCACACTATTTACAAAAGGCAGATACAGCACAAGGGAACAAAAGATATTTCTCTACAAATGTCTTTGCATAACTGTAAACCAGTTGAAATTGTATTATTCTATTTTCTGTTTGATCACTGCTAAAAATTATTGGAAATACCTACTAACATAGCATAAATTTAAATTCAGGAATAAGTAAAATTCTGCCTTTAAATTATTCAAATAAATTGAACATTTAAATATTATTTTCAAGACAAATTTCAAGGGGAATAAGCTTCTGTTTGAATTATTCACATTCAAATTAAAAAGCGTACACTGTATTTTCTGTTACCCTTTTTAAATCTATAGCTCTTAGCTACATCATTAACTTATGTTGCAAGCAAAAGATTTTGAAAGCTTCTCTTTCATATGAAAATTGTTCTTTTTAAAATCTGAATTGGAAAATCCAAATAGGAAAAAAGAGATATTTTTATAACAATAAATGCACCTACTGTTGAGTAACTTGCAGTAGTTGTTGAATACACTTGCTCCAAGAAATGTAGGCACACTTTCATCAATATTAGTGATTGTTTTAAATTCAGATTTTGTACTTTCTGTTTCAGATATCAAAATGTTAATAATGTTTTGGCTATGCTCTGAAAGGCCCATTAAGTTAATGTTCATGGATTGTTAAGTTTTTTTGAGACAGAATCTCTAGTTACGTGGCATATTTAACTATGATTTTTGTGTAGCAATGAATGATGAAGAACAATTGCAGGAACCCCTGCATGATAAGGAATTATTCTTCCCTAGAACCTCACATTTTTCTTGTTAACAACAACATTAAAATTGAAGTAATCTTTATCAGTCACGAAAAATTCTTGAGAAATTGTTCATCATTACAGCACACTGTAAGTGGTCGTTAGGATGTAACTATTGGACAACTTGAATATGCATAGGAAGATGTGTAAGTCAACTTTGAAGTTCCTAATTGAAAAGATAATCTTCAGAATTTTCATTTATTCTGTTGCCTCTTTTGAGTCAGCATTTCATGTTGTTTTTGCTCTACTTTTTATGTAGTAGAGAATAAAAGATATAGTAAAATGATTGTGTAAAAATTACAATTTGCAATTTTAATTTTATTATAATCTTCAGATGTATAGTCAAGGTATAGGCTGGATTCTTCTTCCAGTATGTTCCAGTACATAAAGCATAAACAAAAATAGGAATATAAAAAAATATTAACTTTAAAAGTAATTTAATATTTAGAACTCTAGTTGCAAATATTCACTCACACAAAATGAAATATGAATTCGCAGACTTTGTTTTACAGTTTTTATAATTTTTTTATGACTGAATTGTTTCATGTTGTGTGGAAGATGATTGTAAAGTTTGCTACCAAGTTGAGATACACCATGAAAGCTTCTGGTAATTCTATGACAATTTAAATATAATATAGTATTATTTTCTTGACCATGTTCTTAAAATTATAATGTAACCTTATTTTACAACATATTAAGAAGAACAGTAAAAAATTGAGCTCATTGAATTTCTCTCTTTAAGATAAATTCAAATTTCAATTTCTAACATTAAAAAAAGATCATCACTCTTAAATCCTAAAGTTGTATCATAAGTATAACGACTTAAAGAATAATTTTTTGTCACTATATTTGCAATATCATTAACATACAATATAAAAAGCAACAGTTCCAAAATACAGCCTTGAGAAATATCAGATACTATGTCACTGATTTGAGATTTAAAGATTCCCCGTGTACAATTTATCTCTACAAATTAGGTTCCATTTGTCATGTAGAATCGTAACAGTTCCTGTACAAGATCTCTTATTCCAGTAATATCTCACAATCAAATGCTTTGGTAAGATCCAAAGAAATATCTGCAGAAAAAACTAGCACCATTAACAGCACTCAATTAAAAATGAGACTGCTGATATAGTTGATTTTCAAACAATTTTACTAACTCGCTTTCTTGTCTGTTTGTGTGGAATTTTGTAATTAATTTTTCATGCACTTCTAAATGAAATAGAGACTTGAAAATTTGCACATAGGTCAGAAATGGATGACACTACAATATAAAATGGTAATTATCATGGTTCAAGAGTTCCACGGCTCAAAAATATGGTTCCGCAGTTTTGAAAGTAAAGCAGTGCAATATCAAACACGAAGGTTTTAAAAAATATAAGATTGAATAGTAAGAACACATTTCTGTAATTATGTTAATAATGCAAAAAAAATAAAAGTTATAATAATCTTTATTTAAAAATAAGAACAGTTGCTATGATGACCGCATTATATTTATCAATACAATAAATAAATTATAGTGTAACTTGATTAATATTTAATTTCAACATTTTATTTGATTCTAAAATGATTAGACTTCTTTTTGTTATATTTTGATAATAATACAGTCACCATGACAACTATTCAAATAAACTGTGCAATGTCAAACGTGCAAATTCCAAGAATGCATGGTTCAAGCTTGATCAAATGAGATAATGGAAAACTTTCTTCTCGCTAATGACATGCAAAGACATGCTAAATATTTTGATAACGATACAGTTGCCATGGCAACTTTTCAAATAAAATCATCAAATTTAAATCCTCACAATTAAATCCTTACAAATAACATTTAATAAATATGATTTCTATTACATAAATTCAATTGCGCTAGTGTTAATATGTAACAAATGTATTGATAATGTATTAATAATTTTAACTGTGTAAATAATTAGTGAATGAGTATTATATTTAATACAATATAATGAGTTACATATATTATCAAAGATTTTGACTTCTATATTGAGGATCTGGTACAAATGTATTTAATATTGAAATAAAAATTTTCAAAATTAACTTTGTGTTTCTGTAATTTTTTGATTAAAAAAACAATAATTAATCAAATATTTTGATATATCAATGGAGTGGATAAAAGAATTTTCTATTTTAAATGTGATCAAGAGAAAACAAAATGAACTAAATCTAAAAGTTGCTCAATTTTTGTAATTATTTAATCGAGATGTTTAATACTGATTGCAAAATTACATGCACACAAGACTAAAAAGTAGAAAATAATTTAAATAAAAAATAATTTTTGTAAACCACTTTTTATTATTTTAATTATAAATGAACTAAAGAGTATAAAATAATTCATCCTAGCCAAATGCAGATTTATAACCCCATGCAAATTCATAATTTCATAAACTTTTTTACAAAAGTTCTTCCAAACGAAAAATGTGGGGTGCATGCAATAGCTAAAATTAATAACTGTTAAGGGTTTATAGTTTAAGTTAATCACACAAAAGGTTCAGAGAAACTATTGCATGTGCCCCATGTTTTTCGTTTGGAAGAATTTTTCTAAAAAAGTTTATGAGATTATGAATTTGCATGGGGTTATAAATCTGCATTTGGCTAGGATGAATTATTTTATACTTTTTAGTTCATTTATAATTAAGAAAATAAAAATGTGTTTTTTAAATTTTTTTTTATTTAAATTATTCTTGAATGAAAACATTTTGACTATCTGGATTAAATTAACATTTGAAAAATTTGATTCACTTTATTTTATGAATTTCATTAGTTTATACTAGTTTATACTACATTGTTATTGAGTGCATGAAATTAGGTACAATTTGAAGAATGTTTCTAATGGTATTAACCATATATCATCAAAATGCAAAGTATAAATGGACATATATAGAAATTTAGGTCTAATATATATTATATCTATTTAAAATGTTAAACAGCCCTGTAACTGGTGCATCTGTATTTATAATATTATAATGTACACAACATGGACTCATTTTATTAATTATTGACACTATTATCAGTACTATTGGACTTCTGGCACTCTTACTGTTTAAAATAAATATCTGGTGAGTTAATTGAGCAAGCTCATTCTAAGATTTTAAATTCATATCGCTGATTCAACTTTTTTCTATTCTCTTGCATCCATTCATAGCAGAAAAAAAAAAAAAACAGTTCACAGGTTAGGGTTGCCATATCAATAACATAAAAATTCAGGACATTTTGAAGCAACAAGTATGCACATATCTTTTTATACATCTCATTAACAATAATATTTGAGGATATGTATGATATTAATAGCAATACAAAATAACATTTAACTGAATTTATTTTGTACTGTTACATATTTCTTGCACTTACTTGAGTACCAGTCAGACTTATCAGATTGTAAAATATTTTTATTAATGAGATAGTCATGAAATGTAACAGGTCTTTAAAATTTATTGCAACATTCAAATAGATTTTACAAAGGTCACTTTAATACTATTCCTTTCATCAGTCCATTAACCACTCATTAAGGACAAAATCCTTTCAAAAATTGCATTATACTCTGGTAAACAAAAATAAAACTGAGCCAGTTTCAGAGTTCTATATCATGCTCAGAATTCTTGCAAAGTTTAAAAGATTTAACCCACTTCTCAGAGGCTAAAGAAGAACTGAAGATTTTGTTCCAACTCTCAGGAGAAAAATTCACTTAACAAAAGTGATACCAATTCACTTGCTGGAGTTATGCACCAACAGAGGACAGTAATGAAGTCCGTTTGAAATGCATGACCCAAGAAGTGGCAGACTATATTATGCTGAATGGTAAGGATGGGGATAAGATTATAGATCAATGGTGGAATGAGTGAAGTATCTGGAGAAACCAGATAAGAGTCCCACTTCTAGGGTCCAACCCACACCACCTTGGTGGAAGACGAGTAATCTAATCACTTGCCCACAATCATCTCACTGGGATTATATATGTAGATAATGCATATTTATGACCATCTCTGTGGCCTAGTGATTAGCATTGCTGACTTCTGGCCGGGAGGCCCAGATTTGATTCCTAGTACCTTACTTAGGACTTTTCCTAAGTGAGGGAAGTCCGGGATGGAGCCCACTTAGTCTTGTCAAGACAATTGGGAAGCTATCTGATAGAGAAATGGCGTTCTTCAACCATGAAAGTCATGTAATACTGCAGGTTGACTAATGCTGATCACAGGCACACCTGCAATACTGCCCTTTATCAATGAAGTAGTAAAGGGAGGTTGCCGTGACCCTGGGCTGTAGTGCCATATGAGAAGAAAGATATATATATTGACATGGCCATCAAACTTTGGCAGGATAGGTTAGAAGATGAATTTAAAAATAATGACATTGTTTTCATTCTATTATCTGTGACAATCAAGTAATGTTAACTGTCTCATAATTACAAAAACAGCAAATGAGCTGACCAAAATAATGTCTGATTTTAACATGAAAATATCTGATGCTAAAAGTAATGACTTTCAGGAAAACAAATTATAGATTAAAAAAAAATATTGTTGATGCTAAAATAATAAAACTTATACTTTAATTATGTGGGCTGCAATATTCAGTATATGCACAACACTGATACAAATCACAAATTAAACATATGTAGATAATTAAAAAATAATACAACTTGTCAAACTGAAAATTAAATTTGATAAAACATACCATACCAATTTTGACATATGGTGCAGGAAACTGGAATCTAAACAGAAGAGTGAAATGAAAGACTGAGTCTGCAAAAAAGAGATTTTTTGCATTCACTGACTGTACATTCCCTCAAAAATCAGGTAAAAAACTTAACTAGACCTGATGAAGTTAAACATTTTAATCTCCTTGAAAAAATATATATGGTTTAGCATATTAAAAGAATGGAAAGTCACTCATTACCACTACAAACTAAGAAGCTACAAAGATGTTGGAAGAGTATGCATAAATTTTACACCATCTTTCCAACAAATATTTCAATTCCATGTCATCCCAAACTGCAATCTTTTCTAACTACATCCAATTAAATGCATGAATATCAGCAAAGCAATTCAATCACCATTCACTTTAATTACTTAATATAAATTTTTAAAATGTGAACCCATCGTGCATCTGAAGAAGCAAATATCCACCTTTAACAAACACAAAGAGCTAAACAGCATGGAAAAAGCAAAGAATGGCAAAGGACTAGCAAAATGGTAGCATTTATCAATATCTATGGATTAAGAATGAAGAATACAGACAGGAAGAGTAATTGAGCTTATTGCAACTTTGGAAGAAGATTTACCAGCTCTGTTCTCTGTGATAACTTTTCAAAAAGTTATGTATAACAGATTGTATAACTATCTTGAAAGCAACAATATTCTGCAGAAGAACAACTTGGTTTCAGGAAAGGCATATCTACAGAAAATGCAACTTAAAAACTTATGACTGAAATTTTGTCTGGACTGAATAATAAAATACATATTGGCAGAATTTTCCATGACCTAGGTAAAGTATATGATTATGTTAATCACGGAATTCTAATAGGAGAACTAAAATTATATTGACAAAGCTAATAGCGAGGAAAGAGAGGGAATGGCATGAGCAAGAATAGGTGTGTGGAAGTTAAAAGGTGAAAGAGAAGGCTTTACTCAAGGGGAATGTCCATTATGTGCAGGGAAAGAAGATTTGGAACATGTTTGATTGTAAGGAAACTGAAAAATGGAGAATGAATTCATTAAGTTTAAGTTTAAACTGGAAAAAGAACAAAATATTCGTGAACAGGAGAATGGGACAGTATTTATTTAGAGTAAAAAGAAATAGAAATGGAGGTGAATAAAGGAATTAGTAGTTTGTATAGATTTTAGCTAGCTGAAAAAATAATTATATAAGGAAAATTATTGCAATATTTTTATTTTGGTGCCTTGGGTTTGCTTGCCCTGTAATTCCAGTAGGCTGAGCTGATGAACTTGGGACTGATGCAGTCAAGATGGAAATTTTGTACATTGTTTAATTATTTAGAATTTAGACAAAGGTTTTACTATAAAATCAAATATTGTATTAAAAAGTTTAGTAATTGTTAGGGGTTATATCTAAAATGGTCTGGGCCAGATAAGTGAAGGCCCCTTTGTATTTTGTATATTTCTTAGCATTTCTATAAATTTCAAAGTAGGAGAATGAAACATTTATGGAATAAAAAAATGAAAGTCTAAACTGGTTCTTCTAATACCTTGACAGAAGATTAATTAAGTGCAATTAAATTGTTTAGAAAGCATTTGGTATAGTATTTCAAATTGGGGAATAATTGAACACTGAGTTAAACAGAATTCAATTCTTGCCCACTGCTTTTTTAGTGTATCTATATAAATAATCTCTTTTAGTCATTAAATAGTATTAATACTACTGTTCTACTTGTTGATGATACCAGTATTATTATAGTTTCAAGCAAACTTTGATAATCTGGTGAAAAAAATTAATTATGTGCTTAATACAATTTGCAACTGGTTAAAAGTTAACAAATTATCCTCAAAGATAAAACAAACATCATAAAATTCATAGCATATAACTCAGCTGATCTCACATTAAATGTAAGTGCTAATGATTACATTCTAAATTGTGATATTTAATTGGATTTGCCACACTGGAACTTCAGGAAGTTCATCACATAACCACACCATTTAAAATAATTCCACTGTTTAAGTCTTCCTAAACAATAAATTAATCACATATTATTTTGAACTAGAACTTCCCTCTAAATTGAAACTCATGAAAAGATTTATAACTGAACAGGAACAATAAAATATCCAACAAAAACTAAAAGTAAAACCATATGAAGATCTAAAGACTTTCAAACCTCTTTTATCGAAACCAAGAAAAACTAGAGTTGCCCAATTTCACTTAAATGTTGGGCATGATTGCGTTAGAACATCCCTTTAGGATGAAATTAATCAAGACAGCTACTGCCATTTGTGAGGAAGTGAATACTATCCTAAATAAAGAACATCTACTAAAATACAGCAAATATCCACCTTTAACAAACAAAAAGAGTGTACAAGCTAAAACAGCATGGACAAAGCACTAAGCACTTAACTTAATAGCAATAAAAAATGAAAAAAATTTTTGGTAACTTTGGAAAACTAGGGAAAATATGATAAATATCAGCATCCCCATTGGCCACTAGCAACCATCAAATCAACCATGATCACATATTTGATAAGCGTGATACCAAACTTCTGGTTCTTTAAGTTGAAAAATACTTAAATTTGAAAACACATTTAGAGTATATTATGCCAAAATTAAAATTAGCAATCTATGCACTTCGCTTATTATAATATATTAGTTCTGAAGCTACTCCCAAAATGACATATTATGCATATTCCTTGTCGAGAAATATTGTTTAATATTCTGGGGAAACTCAGTTAAAAGCAAACATGCTTTTGTATTAAAAAAGAAGGCAACATAAATAATATGTGATATAAATAATAGAAAATCATGTAGAGGTTTATTTCAAGAACTAACATTTTTTAAACATTTCCTTGTGAATATATCCTTTTTCTTATGAACTTTTGCATTAAAAATGATGACCATTTCATTAAAAAAATGCAAATACATAACATACACGACAAAAAAGTAATCTGCATGAGCCCATTGCAAATTTATCTTGTTATCAAAAAGGAGTTTATTATGAATGCATCAGAACATAAAAGACCTCCCATTTATTCTGAAATTGAAGGAAAGATTCAAATCTGCTCTTAAGCAATATCTATGCAATAAGACCTATTATTCAGTTGACAAATTTACAGATAAATAATGAAGTCACAAGACAACATATAAAATATGTCAAAATATCACTGTATAGCATATGACGATGTATGAAATGCATCGCTCTCTTTTTTTCTTGAATTGCAGCCTAAATATTTTTTGTTATATATATATATATATATATGAGATTGAGCATATATATTTATATAATTAAAATATCTTTCAATGCCTTATAGGTAACACTAATGTAGCTTTATAGTTCCCCAATCTACAGTAAAAATATTGTACAAGAATCCTTGGGATTAAATCAATCCTAATTCTGGTCCTAACAATAATATTCTCTTTATTGGGAAAAATTAATAAATATTATTTTGAATGAAGTTAAAATTTACTTAAATTCAGAAAAACATCCTAATACATTATGTGCTCAGAGAGGACTTTTATTATTTTTTTTTGTAATAAAATTAAAATTTCAGGACATTAGCAGAAGATTAAAAATTAAGACAAAAAATTTTTGAAATTGAAATTCAAAACAATTTTGCTTTTTCAGGAGATATGGCAACCGATTACAGATATATGTTGAACCAAACATAGCTAGGATTCTAGCAGAATGCCTATGAAGGTGAAGAAAATTCAAGAACATATTCCTACTATAGGATTTTGTAGCTGACAAGAGATTGATATGCAGCAGTTTGTTCTGAAAAATAAGATAATAATTATAGGCATAATATTTTTTTTTTTTTGAGTAGTGTTTAACACCCATTTGTACTACTGAGGCACCACAGGCGATGGACACTGATGATACATGAGATGAAATGATAAACTGGGAAAGGATATTTTTTTTTTTAAGGAAGGAAGCGTTCTAGGCCTAAGTTAGGTACCTCCCCAGCATTTGCCAGTTATGAAGATTGAGGAAAACCTGGAAAAAACCCCAGTCAGGGAGGACAGTCTTGGCGGGATTCGAACCGCAAACCTTCCGCTCATGAGTCCGTGCCTTAACGACCTCGGCCACCCATGGCGGTATAGGCACAATAATGATAACAATAGACCTAACAATAGTATTTTTCAGCTTATAAAAACTGATGCATTTAACCACACTTAAATATAAATACCTTTGCAACCATTGAAATAAATAAATTGTATTTCAGTTTTTCTATTTCTGTGTGGGTCAGAATCCTCATAACATGCATAATTATTTGCATGGTAATATATCTTTGAATATTAAACTGCCACATGAATGTTATAACTTTGTTATGCAATAAACATGTTCATTTCCTTCACATTAAAAAATAAATATAAATGTTCCCATTGTGAGCTAAAACAATTGTGGATGCATTTTGTGATGACTCCTGTAACATTCACAGCAGAATGTCAGTATTGCTATAATCAGTATGAACTGCCACTGCACCACTCTTGCTATGCTGGTATCAGTCTACTTTTTTCACACTGTACACAAGTAATGAAAAGGACGAGTCGATTACTGCTGCCATATGGTCATGCTGTGTGCCTATGTCTAAAGTATACCAATCAACCTGTAATGTTTTAGAGAGCATTTGAAATGCATAACACAAGCAGCACAATTTCGTATGCCAGATGCTCTAGGTCAGTGATTCTCAACCTTTTTAAGTCCAGGACCCACTTTGAATGTCTGTGCAAACCAAAACTTGGTAGCAATTGGCAACTGGGAGAAATGAAAGAAGACAGCACTAGTAAAAGGATTTTGAACATTATAGGAGGTTGACCACAAAATTAGTAAGGAAATGTTTGCATACAACATCACCAGTAATAGAGGTAAAAAGGCTGGATAGAGTTTTTGCTGCTCTGGGTGAATCAAGATGGGCTTATGGAGTTTGAGGGGCAGAGGAAGGATGGGAAGATATGAATAAAATTGTGGCCATGTAGTGTAAAGTGGTATTAAAATTACTAATTACCACAAGATTCTGTTAATGATAGAAATGGGTAAATCTGGTGTGCAAGGATAATAATGAGATGGTACTAAAATTGAAAACATTTTATGATACAGTCGAACTACACACTCTTATGCTTCACTTGTCATTATTGTAGACCGGTTTCGAGAACAGGTTGTTCTCATCATCAGTTCAAATCTCAGACTGATGATTTGAACAAGCTGTTCTCGAAACCGGTCTACAATAATGACAAGTAAGTGAAGCATAAGAGTGAGTATTTCGACTGTATCATAAAATGTTTTCAATTATATGATTGGCTTCATTGTGAATGTTCCAATTAACATTTTAGTTGGTACTAAAATATTGGTACAGAATTCAACAATTTCCTGGTGGATATATACTAAAAGTTGGTTTGATATATTATAAATTAAATTAGTACACTCTAACACAAAAAGTGAAAATTACTGCAACTAAACCACAGTAAAATTTTATTAAAACATTAGCATTTATGTGGATTCCCAAAAAATACCCCTGCTGGACACACCAGTGTTGGGACCCATAGATTGAGAAATGCTGCTCTATGGTAGTCCCATATTAAATTACTTGTTGGAATTATTTTGTGATTTAAAATGATCTGGGCATAATCACTTACTGAAACACATATATACAGTTTTCTTGATGTTTAATTTTAGTTTATTATTCAATAACAATTGTTTCAGCTTGCCTGAAGTCTTTGTGATTTTTAATTGCAAGTTGTCCCTATTAAATATTGAATATTAGTGAAATGCTAAGAAAGTACAAGGAAGCCTCCACTGATCTGGCCTAGGCCATTCTAGGTGTGACTTCCCCTCCTCCTGTGAATACAGTAATGTTATAAACTTATCATAAATTTTATACTGAAATTCATTGAGAAAAACAAAATAAAAATGACAAAATAAAACAGAGTACCCCGTAGATAATGCCTAACACTGTGCTAACCTCTTTCTTTGGTTTGTCAGTAATCCCTTACTGGATTTCCAGAAGACAGAGGTTTAGCCATCACTTTAAATGGCTCTTTCATGAGATCAGATGATTCTCTTTCAATATTCTTTCCTTATTTATTTTCCTCATTATTTCTCTATTTTAAGCTCCTTCTCTGTTTACAAATGTTAATTCCTCTTGGAGGAATAAATATTCCTCCAAGGCCTCATTTATGACCTACTTTAAAACTTTTTCTATATGTTATTACTTTATATTTTTTAGCCATTTTTGTTTCAGAAACTTTAAAACTTTTTCTATGTGTTATTTCTTTATGTATTTTTGAACCATTTTTGTTTCAGAACTCAAATCTCCATTGTTCTGTTCCTACACATTAAAATAATATATCTTTAACAATCTTTTCATTTCCACAAATTGGACAATGCCCCTGCTCTAGATTACTTCTTGATTCTTTCAATCTCCATAACCCCAATTCCAACCATGCAATCCCTTCCCTTTCTCTTTTATTTCAAATATTCATATACCATCCATTCCTTTTTAATTTTTATATAAATTTAAGTGATATTTTTCACATAATCTGACTATCCATATCCTCCAATTGTCATATTACCATCTGTCAACATCCTCTTGATAAATTATTTATCTCTGCTCATTCCATTTATCTGTTTGACCCTGTCTTATTTATCTGACAGTTAGCATTCTTACTGTTATCCTGATATATCAAACAATCTTTTAATATGATTTAATTTTTTGTCATCAAAACACTCTTAATCTTTTAATATACTTTCCTGAGTTAGTTATTGAATTTTGTACCAATATGTTAGTACCTTCTTCATAATCATCCTCGCATGCCACATTTACTCATCTCTATGATTAGCAGAATATTATGATAACTTTTGCAAAGAGTTAAATTTGGAAAGAGATAAAATTTTACAAGAGGAACTAGTCTAATAAATGCAAATAAAATTCGACAGGCAGTAGAGAAATTAGAAATAGCGTGAAAAGGGTGGGGAACAATATGAAAGTAGTGGTTTATGATAATAACAAAAGGAAATGGTTTGATAAAGGTTGTAAAATGGCAAAGAAAAGAGTAACTCAAAAGCTGAAAAATTGGAGACAATCAGGGGAAACAGAGCAAAGAGAAAATTTCTTCATACTTAGATGGTATGAAGAGAAATATAACTTCAGAAAGTCAGTGTGCTCATTTTAACACATTATTAGAACAAGAGAATTTAATTAGAACAGATATAGATTTCTTAGGTAATCAGGAAGCTATTGATGATTTAGATAGGGAGACTTCAGAGGAAGAATTTTATGATCAAGTTAAGAAATTAAAGTTGAAGAAAGCAAATAGCATTGGCGGTATTCCAGGGGAATGCTAGAGGATTTGGGTTAAGGAAGATAATAGGAGAAAAATAGTGGTTAAATTTGTAATCTTATAAGAAGTTAGGAACAGTGAAATTGTTACATATACAAATGAGCCAGTATTAGGTGACACTAAAACTTCACTTACTGGTTAATTCTTTAGAACATGTTTCAAGAGCATTCGCTCTCGTCTTCAGCTGGGGACTGACTAACTCTAGCAGGTAACGTAGTGGCATCTGGTGGTTCCATTAGATAATGGAACAGGAAGTCCATTGGTGGAATGTCAAAATTCATAACTCTATGTTTATTTTTTAAAATATAAATCTTTTCCCATATTGCCAATTCCTTGGGATTGGTGGTAGCTTTTAACAGTTTTGCTTCTACTGCAATGTTATGATCGTAAGTCTAAAAGTGATCTGCAACCGCCGATTTATCCACTTGTTTATATCTTAAATTTCTTAAGTGTTGTTTGGTCTTGTCTCCAAATTTTATATTGTTTTGCCTATATATATCTGATCACAGTCCAAACAATCTATCTGATACACTCCTGACTTCTTGCTGGGTGGAATAACGTCTTTTTTGGTGCTGTTCAGAAGCTTTCCATACTAAATTTATTTTGTGCAGCCAAACGTACATCATAATTTTTAAAAATCTTCATGAATGCCCTGTTTGCCCACGGATGATATGTGAATCTTTTAAGAACCATGTCCTTTTTTATCGTGGAGAGTGTTGTGGTGTTTTTAATATCTTTCTGTCTTTCGAAATGTCTGATCTTCTTATCAACTAAAGAGCTGTTGAATCCATTGTTGAGGGCTGTTTTGATGATATAATGGTATTCTGTTGAATACTCTTCTTTGTTGAGTGGGATGTTTACCAACCTATGGACAAGGCTGTTTATAATGGCATGTTGGTGTGGTTTAGGGTTGAAACAGTTATTCTTTATGTGATTATCTGTATGTGTAGGCTTTCTATATATGCGGAATGAAATTATGTCGTTTCTCCTGTACATTTTTAGGTCCAAAAATGGTAACTAACCATTTTCCTCTGATTCCATAGTGAATTTAATATTTTGGTCCTGTAAATTTTGTAATTTTAGGCCATCTTCTGCTTGTTTTTTTTGGTACTATTGCCAGTATGTCATCCACAAAATGCAACCATGCTTTGAAGGTGAAAGGGAATGCCTTAGTAATGTGTGTTTCTACAGCACTCATGAATAAATTTGCCAGAAATGGAGAAAGCGGGTTACCCAAAGCTAAGCCAGAAATTTGCTGGTAAATTTTCCCATTGAATTATACACAGTTTTGTGAGATTGGTATAATCCTCTATTTCTTCTGCTGTCAAGTTTATACTTTTAGCCAATTCTGAGATTTAGGAGCAGTTTTTTTTGTAGGAATACTAGTAAACATAAAATAAAGGAAAAAAGGGAAATACCCAAGATACGGAGGATGAGCATAATAGTTCCCATATATAAAGGGAAGGGTGATGTAAATAATCCAGCTAATTATAGGGGTATAAGCTTTCTTTACATTTTAGGTAATATTTTTACAGAAATAGATTAAGGAAATGGATTAAGAAAGAGAAGAAATTTTCAGAGTTTCAAACAGAGCTCAGATAATGTTTTCATAATAAAGACAATTGTAGATAAATATTTAAGCAAGAAGAGGGGAAGAGTTTATATAGGATTTATAGACTTTGAGAAGGCATTTTATATTTAAATAGACTTGCAATGTAGTTAAAACTAAAAAGGAAAGGAATAAGTAAGATGTTTATAAAGCCATTATAAAAGATATACAGTCAGAACTTATTTTGTATCATATTTTGAGGTGATAAGGTAACAGATTACATGCAGAGTAAAACAGGAGTAAGACAAGGTTATAAATTAAGTGTAACATTGTTCAATCTCTATATAAATGACATTTTGGATGAAACTAAAAAAGATGAGTTACATCTACCAGTAATAAATAATAAGGAAATACCAGGGTTGCTTTTTGCAGATAATTTAGTAATCACATCTATATCTAGTTGGAGATTGAGAAGAGAAATTGAAATAGTGAATACATTTTGTAAACAATGGGGAATGAAAATTAATGAAAAGAAATTAAAGATTTTGGTTTTTAAAAGTTTTTATTAGTTGAAAAATGATGAAAAATGGCAGTTAAATGGGAGAGAAATAGAGGTAGTAAGGAAAATTAATTATCTAGGGACAAGTTTAAGCTCTAATGGAAGTTGGAATGAGCAGAAAAAAAATAGCAATAGCAAAAGGAAAAGCAGTTGAGCGTTATAAGAGCATGTTTAAGAAAAATTTCTGATATGAGAGTGGATTGGCTGGAAAGAATATACACAACCACAGTAGAAGCTAAAATGTCGTATGGATCAGATATTTGGGGTGTAGAGGATGCATGGAAAGATATGGATAAAATAAATATCAGTTTTTGTAAATTGATTTTATGTTTACCCATCATCCCCACAGGTAGAATTAGGTAGATATTCCACTAAGAAAAAAATAATCACAAGAATTATGGAATATTTATTCAAAATTACCACATTAGAAGAGAGTGATATTATTAAAGAATGTTTTAGTATACAGGAGAAATGTAAATAGAATGAATCATGGTATTTCAAAGTGCTGGAAATTTTGCAAAGATAGGTTTAGAAAAAATATGAATAAATAGGGAAAACCAAAACAACGGATTTTGGAAAGATGTAAATGTAAGATTGGAAGATACTGAATAACAATAAATAATCAATAGTTTAGGTGAAATGAGTTCATTGAGACTTTATTGGGGAATAAAAATAGTATGGGGTAGGGAAAAATATAAAGCACAATGTGATAAGGTAGGTAGAGAAGGGTTTGCTTTGCTTTCATAACTGGAGTTATGAATTTAAAAGGATTAGGATATGATAAAGGAATAGGAAATTGTTTAATGTGTGCAGAAACCAATACAGATTTTTATTGTTTGTAATATTGTAATCAAACAGTTATGGACAGAAAAGGTTTGGATTGAAAAATGGAAAAATTTAGATTAGGAAATTTTAATTAGGAAGATTTTAACTGTAAAAGGACAAAAGGATATAAAAATGATAGGGAAATGTCTAGGTAAAGCTAGAGAAAAATGGATAAGAACACAAAGAGGATGATAAAAGGAAATGTAGAAAAAAGTGTAACGTTAAATGTATAATCATTTATGGATATACAGTATATTTAGGAAAGATAAGGGAGAAATAATAAAGAATGGTCAGATAGTTAATGATTGATAAATTGGATAGGGGAGGAAATGGGAGTAAATTAGCATTAGAAACAGGATTATTATACACCAATAACCAGGGTGTTAGTGTGTATATAGTCCTAAGGAAATAAGCACAAGTATAAGATAATAGTTCAAGTGTTTAGAATTAAAATATTGTAATAGAGTCATAATGATATGTATTTAATTTATATTGTTAGTATTATGGAATTGACAAAGACATAGATCTTATTGTAATATTTAAATAAATTCAATCCAATTCAATGGTAATTTTAATACCATTTTGCATCACATAGCCACCATGTTATTTATGTCTTCCCACTCTTCCTCTGCACCCCAAACTTCTAATCCATATGCCCATCTTGACTCAATCAGGGCACCGTAAACTATATCCAGTCATCTTACCTCTGTTACTGGTCTATATGTAAACTTTTCCTTACTAACTTTGGGTCAACTTCCTTTAACTACTGCAGATTTCTTCCATTTCTCCCAGTTGCCTTGTGTTTGGGTAATACCCTCTCTCTATTTCTGGCAAATTTATTTTTGAGTACAGTAGAAGCACACATTACCAAGGCATTTCCATTTACCTTTAAAACATAGTTTCGCTATGTGGATGACATATTTGCAATAGTACCAATAAAAGAGAGAGAGGACCTTAAATTACTAAATCTGCAAGACCAAAGTATTAAGTTTACTATAGAAATTGAAGTGGAAGAATGTTTGCCCTTTTTGAACCTTAAAATATACAGAAGAAAACATAATTTCATTTGGTGTACATTGGAAACCCACACACCCTTACAGATAATCACATAAAGAATAATAGCTGCAACCTAAAACATACCAACATGCCATTATAAACAGCCTTGCTCATAGATTAGTAAACATCCCATTCAACAAGGAAGAATACACAACAGAATACCAGTACATCTTAATACTGCCCTCAACAATGGATTCAACAATTTATTAGCAGATAAGAAGACTAGGCATTTTGAAAGACTTAAATATATTAAAAATACTACCACTCTCTCCATGATAAAGAAGGATATGAGTTTTAAAAAATGGGCAAACAAAGCATTCAAGAACATTGTTAAAAATTTTGATATTGTGTTGGTGGTTCAAAATAAATTTAACATTGGGGAACCTTTTGAACAGAACCATAAAGGATATTATTAAGTCTAACAGAAAGGCAGGAGTATATCAAATAGATTGTTTGGTTGTGATCAGATATATATATATATATATGGCTGGAAAGAGTATACAGTTCAGTCAGAAGGCTTGAATGTTATATGGCATTGAAGTATGGGAGCTTGAAAATGGGTGGGAAGTTGTGGACCAAGTACGTAGGATATTGTATAAGGAAGTTCTTGGGTTGTCTGTAACAGTGGCTAATGGAATGGCCCAAATTGAATTGGGACGGGTATCAAGAAAAGAATTGGTTTTGAAGTGAGCCTTAAAATATTGGTATAGAATCCTGCACCTTAATGATGATAATTTGTTAAACCAATACTTAAATTACCCAAATATTAGCCTACAAAGTATGGGTTGGATAAGTAAACTAAGAAATAATTTAAAAAATAATGGTATGTGTGATGTTAAGAAAAAAAATAACAAAGATTTTTGGAGAAATATAAGAAGAAGATTGGAAGATATTGAGATACAAAAATTATATAGTCAGATAAGAGAGAAAAAATTGTTGGCATTCTATGTTACAATGAAAAATCATTGGGAAGGAGAGAGATATGTAGATGCCACTAATGAAGAAGAAAGAGGGGGGATAGCATGGTTAAGAGCAGGAATATGGATGCTAAAAGGGCAATCTGGGGCTAGGGATCAAATTAACAAATTAAAAACCTTATTTGATTATCGTGAAATAATGGAAATATGTAAATTTTATTGTAATGCTGTTTGTGTTTGTTGGAAAATAAACATATTAGACGTATACCAAGGCACAACAATAAGAAATTTGGAGACAAAGATGAAAGAACACTTAGAAATGTAAGTGTAAGTAATAAACAGGTGAATAAATCAGCAATTGCAGATCATTTTTGGACTTGCAATCATGATATCACAAAATAACTCAAACTGCTGAAATCTGCTAACCATCCCAGGGAATTAGCAATATGAGAAAAGATTTTAATTTTCAAGAATAATTATCATATTATGAATTTTTATATCCCACTAATGGACTTCCTATTTTGCTGTATTTTGGAACCACAAGAGGTGACACCATTACCTGTTAGCATTTGTGGTCCCCAGGTGAAGATGAGAGCTCTTCAAACATGCTCTGATAAATTAATCACTTAGTGGAGTACAGTGTCACCTAATGCTTACTTCTTTATGTGTGTAATAAATCAAATTCACTGTTTCTAATTTCTATTAAGTTTACAATAGTGCTACTAAGTTTTGGTTTGCACAAATTCAAAGAATATAAAAAAAAAAAAGCACAGGGCCCAGAATTGACACTTGGGTTACACCATATCCCATGACAATGGAGTTTGATTTTATACAATTAATTTCAATTCAACAGCTTATCCTCTATTGCTTAAATAATAAATAAATCAATGTTTTGCTATCTCCTTTAATGATCTAGTGTATTAGTATTTTATGGTTTACCATGTAAAATTTTATTTAGATGCAGGAAAATGTTCACTGTTTGCTCCCTGTTACCTTTTGCTTCAAACATTGCCTCAGTAAAGGACTATATTGCATTATTTATTCCCTTGCTCTTCTTCAACCCAAATTCATCTTTTTATAGTATTTTATATTATACCAGGACTGGAATTAGACTGTTGTATTTAATCAATAGTTTTAGAAAATATTGATAACAGAGAAATGGGCCTATAGTTTTCAAGATTTGTTCACCTCTTTTTAATATTGGATGAACCTTTGCTATGTTTCTGTAAATTTTCCTGTAGAGTGTGATGAATTATAAATTTCATTTCATTTTATTAATGAAGTTATTGTTGCTAAAGTGAAAGAAAAATCTTGTACATTGCTGTGGTATATATTTGGTTCAGGTATATTCCTTGGAAAATTATTCATACCTGAAATACTAATATTATATGACACTAATTAATATCTAATAAATATTTTTTTTAAAATCAGGTACTAAGTTTAGGTACACCCATAGAACATGGTCAAATACCCTTGTCTAGCTCTAAAATATGGGAAGTATTATCAGAATCTGACCAAAAGAGCTGCTTTTTGTTTCAGACTGTTGCTATGCTTAATTTTTCTGTTATTTCAGATGATGGAACAACATGAGAGAGAAAAGCGACTCACAAAGCTGTATGCTATAGGGGCTTGTCTATCTCTGACAACTATAATCTGCACTGCAGTACCATGGAACTACTGGAAAGATATATTGGACAGCTGTGTTAGTGTGCGCTGTGGTTGTATACTATATGCAACTGACCAATATAGAATGTTTAATGGAGGAGGCAGCTCTCTTTGTTATTTCACAGCCCTGGCTTCTCTTCCAGCATTTCTTATTGCCATCATTATGGCAGGCTACCATGGATACAGAGTGATTATCAAAGGAGCAACACCTCAGCGTAAAGGAAGGCTGTCACAGAGGTACTATAGTATTATTTTTTGTCAGTTTTGGGTGCTAACCAAGAGTCTCAGTCCTTGGTTATTGTTTTTATGTAATTATTGAATCATGTTGAAATACAATCTGTTCTCATGGAGGAAAAAAATGGTATGATGATAGAATTATGGGCAATGTATACTTCCGGAATTTAAAGACTTCTTCTATGTCTTAGAGGTAAAAGGGCAAACTTTTACTGACAAGCAGCCTCCAATGTTTACTTTACAAAAGGAACCCAACTTCAACTCCTGTATTGCATTTTTATACCAATTGAATGATTTTACTGAAACAGCTCCAAGATTTTGGTCACCCCCTACCTCCTCACTTTTGGCGAAGAATGCACAAAATTGACAGTATGGGCCATTATCTTTAGCACTATAAGTTAGCCAAGAGAAACCCTTCATCCATTTCAAGTGAAACTTTCTATTATGCCCACTGTTATGTTTCACAGGGAAGATTGTGAAAAACAGGCGTGACTTTACTCCAGGATGCAACGTTCTTTATGGGCAAGTAATTCATATTTTGAAATCAGGTTTGGACACCTGATTTACACAATAACTGATATTTCAGCCTATTAGAAATGTTTGCTCGTTTATGTAACAACCTGTATCTAGTTCAGAATTAACTGCAACGTGTTCCATATTAATATTCAAAGCTGCTACCTGAAAATCCACAATTTTATCACTTCCTGCACCTGTTTAATCAACTCACTTTTGAACAGTAACACAAATTACACTGCTAACACTGTCATTGTTCTGTTTCTGACTAGCATTTAAGCAAAATCTAATGCAGAGTTGCCTGGTTGCTCAATTATTATTATTATTATTATTATTATTATTATTATTATTATTATTATTATTATTATTATTATAATTTAATATCGAATTCTCAGAAACAAGCATGAAACACTTCACAACATCTGCACTCTTATGCATACACAAAGATTTCTAAATTAATACTAAATCTATTTGCTGTTGCAGCATACTAGTGGATTCTAACAAAATAAAACAATAGACAATTTCGTCGCTGCAAAGCCTTCTTGCCGTTAGCGTCTTTATTGAATAAGAATTAATGGACAACAATACATGGCAGGTCAGTTAACCTTCAGTTAAGCAGGGTTTGCCATAAAAAACTGCAATAAAATACAATTATTCAAATTGTAAATATGAAGAGAAAGTTTGATGGAATATTTTCAGCAAATTTTCTCTAGTAAGAGAACTTTACATTTTCATAAGATAACGGTAAAAAGGCCGTTATAATTAAATTTAAAGCTGCTTTATCTAAGAAATTTTGCTAAAATATTTACAATAGGAGGGTAACTGGCTACATACATAAAATGCCGTTATTGTTTATTACTCATATATTAAAAATTACAAAACATTTTAGTCAGCTTACATTTAATCTATGGACCCTCTTCTAAATCCACCCCTTACGTAGAGGTATAACAAAACAAAACTCTTCTATCACCATGTGATCTAATGAGCTCTACTGGGTGACTATGCACACGTTTAAGTCTGTTGAAAAACCGAAATGGCTGTAGTGAATGCAAAACGAGGTTCAGGTTCTTTTTATAATTAGATTTGAAATGAATGCAAGAAAATGCATCCTGCTGCATTATAGTCAAAATGTATACTAAAGTAACTTCCCCTGAATCAAGGTCATGCTGTCTGTCCTAACGGTTCTTTTTCTTCTGCTACTGCTGCTGCCCCTCCTATTTGTATGACTTAACACTGCAATGTCCGGCCACCTCAATGACATCACAAACACGGAAAATGGAGACACACAGAGAAGATAAATTATGAATGGAAAGTGAATCCGTGGCAGAGAAATAGTAACCCAGCATTAGCTCTTTCTTAAAATGGACTGAGATAACAAAGAAAAACTTAGTCAGGTGCAGGATTTGAACCTAGGATCTCCCGAATATAAATGCAGATAGTTACCGCTCCTCAAGGTTCACTGATTCAAATATAAGTTGATAGATTGCTTTCATGGGGACAAAAGTTCTCTGTGACCGCCTGCGTGATCTAGTGGTACCGTTTGCAACTACCAATCCGGAGGTTCTGGGTTTGAATATCGGTCAGGTCAAGCTATCTGAGTGACGTTTTTTCTTTTTTCGGAGATATTTTCCTTACCCTGAGAAGACGAATACCAGAAAGTCACCAGCTTCTCAAAATAGTCGGTCTTAATTGTGTATTTCCAATAGCCAAAGGCAGGCTTCAATCCATTTGTCCGTGTCAGTCTGTGTGAAGTCCCGTGGAACGTAATACACCTTTTTCATCTTTAAATCGCCGAGACCTGTCTGACATTGCAGATCATCAAAGGTTATGTATGTCAGTCACAATAAGTTCGGAAACAACCTCAATGTTATTGGGAGACAGTGATGTTGACGGACACATTCTTGTGTGCAGATTTCCTGTCACTGGTGAAATCAAATGGGCCAATTTTTTTAATAGTGTTTAACATCCCTTTTTGCTGCGGAGGCATTACAGGCGATGAACCCTGTGATACATGAGACGAAATGATAAATTGGATTCTTTTTAAGGATGGAAACATTCCAAGCCTAAGTTTAGGGTACCTCCCTACCACCCGTGGCGGTGATCCAATTGTAAACGTTCTGTGTAGGAATTTCTTGACCATATACGACAATGAATGTCTGCAGTTTTGACACCTTGTTTGCACAATAATCGTGCATTCCACCTTTGTTATTGATGTCACTTTTCATCTTGTCTACTTGACAACAAACGATAATCGTATTCGTAAAACACCCGCTATTGTAAATCAAATTATAATAGTTTATACATATTTTGTACAGTATTGTGAAATAATTATTTATATATTTTTTAAAAATAAATCACGGAACTGTTAAAACATAACGACGGGTGACTGAATTCAACATTTCCCCATTTCATAATAATAATAATAATAATAATAATAATAATAATAATAATAATAATAATAATAATAATAATAATTGTTTTATGATTCCAAAAATTCACAGCAACACCCCATGGCCCCCTAGGGGTTGCCATCCACACTGTCACAGTTTGAAAACCCTGATCTGCACGAATACTTGGGTACTTATTCTTCCTCGTTCTGATAATCCCTATAGGCATATCCAAAATTTGATGACAAAATGCCCTATGTTTCACATTTTACTAATTCATCCATTTTTTCTTTTTTCAATTCACCAAATTTCAACTCCATACATTTTAGCCTCTGTTGTTGCAATATTTGGTAAAGGAGAGGGCTTTGATAGTGTGAACCTCTGGATTTTGTAGAAGGTTTTTCCTATGAAACTATTTATTTCACATTGTTACAGGAATATATATGATTTACTTTTGTTTTGGCTGATTCTTCCCATCTTTAATGTGTCACTGGCTGTTCCAGAATGCAGTTTCTCACACAAATAATACAATAATATAGACTCAACACTCATTATTTGAACTACGCATAACTATGTATTCAAAATATATTTTATGCAACATTAAAACACGCCTCTTATGACGCTATAAATCGTGCACAATTACCCTAATTCTGGCATTGGTGCCAAAAAGGCTACCTAGCAACTAATATTCCATGAAGTCATCCCCGCTTTCACAGCACAATGTACCGTAAGAAATAGCTAAAATCGTCGCCCTAACAAGCATACCAACATTCAAACACGAGAATATTTTTATTAAACAACATCTATCTCCAGGTGCTCCTATCATAAATCGACCAATTTCGGATCTAGAGAGCACGTTTGTTTTTTTCGCCTTCTATCCCACTGAACATTTCTTCAAGGAATCAGTCGGTCCTGGTGGTGTAGTGGTTACCATACTTGTCTCCTAAATCCAAGATCGCGGGCCAGGACTGATGGATTTTTTCGGGCGTAAAATTCCTAAGTATGGCTTCCTTCGCAAGGGAAGTAAAGCTGTGGGTCCCGTGTCATACATTTACGGCACGAAAAAGGAACCAGAACCTCAAGCCTGAAAGAGAGGCCTCTGAGCAAAATTAGTCGGCCGTTTCACACCCTGAGTTGAATGGGACGCTAATGACCTGAGATGTTAAAGAGAGTTCATAAATAAATCAATCCAAAAAAAAAAAAAAAAAAAAAAAAAATCAAGGAATCAAAAACCTTACAAAAAAGATAAAACGTCGATATTTTCTTTCTCTTTCACCATACATTTAACTTTCGAATACACACACTAGAGCTTCAAAGATATACAAATCTTCCATTGGAAAAAATAAACAAATCTAAGAACATAAATTTTAGATTACTTACCATATTAATTATCTATAAAAGTTATATTTATATCAGCATCTTTGAAAAACATGCCAACAATATTTTATCATTAGTTGAACTAACATGTTTCTCTTTTCTCCGTGTACATAACTTGTCATATTCCTTTTCGTATATACTTTTCGATTTTTCAGGAATTAACAAACAAACCGTCAGTTTTTCTTAATAATTTCATCTGGAATGATATCCACATTTTCATTATCAACATTGCGGAATTAGCATCCATTTTCATTTGAATTCTTCAAAACAAAAACAAAATAACATCGTCATAGCAACGAGTACTATTAGACCATGCAATACGGGGGTCACTAGATTGAGACAAATAATGAATACTCATAGAAACGTTTTGTTTATCCCTGTTTCACAGAGTATTCCCCTTGGCACTGTATGCAGCGCTCCATCTTCTAGAACCTCTACACTCATTTTCCCCCACTCCAGATAACTCCTCGTATACTGCAACCGCTTCTTCGAGCCAAGAGAACCCGTGACTTCGAAATTGGTTCTTCATAGTAGGGAACAAGAAGAAATCACACGGTGCCAGGTCGCGACTATAGGATGGACGAGTTATTAGTTTTGCCTCAGTTCCTTGAAGAAACTCCATTGTTATATTAGCGATGTGAGCTGATGCATTGTCATGGTGCAACAAAATGTCCTGTCTTTGGACGCCGTTATTGGCTTTTCTGAAGCACTTTCGGAAGGCGAACTTCTGTGTACCATTTTGCGGTAACAGTTCTCTGATTTTCGAACACAATGATAGCCACGTGACCACTTGTGGAGAAGAAAGAGGCAACCAATTTCTTTCCCACACTCCTTGGCCTCTTGACTTTGACGGGTGGTTGGTCATCAGCCAAAACCTAAATGGAGGACCGGCGTTTTGTTTCTGGATCAAACTGATATATCCATGTTTCCCACCCTAACAATATCTGAAAGACAGCGAGACTTTTCACAGTATTGCAGTATTTCTTGGCACCGAGTTTCTCTGTTTCAGACAATTATGGGGCACCCATCTTGAAGAAACTTTTGTTTACACGAAGGTGCTCATGAAGAATGGATGAAACACTTGGCTAACTAATCGCTAATGCTAGCTCATTCCTTGGATCTTCCCTGATCATTGTTTCCACAGAGGTGATGTTCTTCTCAGTCACTACTGTTGTTCGTATGCCATTCTTCTCTTCATCTTTAAGATATTGCCGCCCCTCTTAAATTCTCCAAAACAGCGGAATACAATAGCACGTGAAGGAGAAAGCTCCCCCCCCCCTGAAACGCTCAAGTGACTGCATTTCATCAAAGTCATATTTGAAATCGCACAAGATCGTAGCACGAAAATGCTCTCTCCATTGCCCTTACAAGAACGTTCACATTTTCCAGACTTAAAACATAAAATGCAGGAAAATGAATGGCACAAGAGTTCTGCCTGCTACCATGGCAACACCAATGATTCAACAATTTTGATCCAGCAATAATGCTTTCTCTAGAGGTGACCAATGTTCCGTGTGTTAATACTTATCTAGTGGCCCTTGTATAATATGTATATCTACTACGTCATAACATCACGTTTTGTTAAGTTTTAATGCATTTTAAAAATATCTCAATGCTAAAATTGCATAAAACGTTGTACGCCACACTCATTCTGAACACTTGTGAAAATTAGCAGGTGAGTGGAAGTGAAGGCGCTAACATTCACTCGTGACACAATTACCAATACTATACACTATTTAAATAATTGTAAATTCTTTATTACTTTATTGTAATGAAAGAATCTTGTTTACCGCAGGAATGGGGAAGTCGCTGTGGTTGATCAACACATGAAGGGAACTGCAGAAGATCCAGGTTGTGTCTTTTGGACAGCTCTCACTGTTTTGACAGTAGGAATTGGAATTCTGTTGTTTGTAAATGCCATTATGTTGGTAGATGGTTACTACAGCACCTGCCGTCAATACAGAAAGACGCTTTCAAAGAATGTAGACGCCACGGGCATGCTATCTGCTGCACTATACCGCCGACTGCCATGTGGTGCCATTTATGATTTCATGGACTATCTTGAACCCACAAGAAGGCCCTTCCTACGAAAAGACTATGTTAATTACTATCGTCCTCATGAAGAAAATGACAGAGTAAGAGGAGACTTCATCAATACTGGACTCTCTCTTCAAATAGCTATAAGTTCTGCATGGTTCAATTGTGCAGTCTGGCTTGCATTGTTTGTGTATAATTGTTTACTGCTGCGTGCATCTGGGGGCTTCTGCAGTTCTTAATGAGCTCTTTCTTCTGGAAGTCATGCATGATTTTTACATGTATTATTAAAATATCTTTTTAATAACTTATTTTTAAGCAAGTACAAATGATAGCAGCAGTCGGTCCTGGTGGTGTAGTGGTTACCATACTTGCCTCCTAAACCCAAGATCGCGGGTTCGAACCCGGCCAGGACCGATGGATTTTTTCGGGCGTAAAAATCCTAAGTATGGCTTCCTTCGGAAGGGAAGTAAAGCCTTGGGTCCCGTGTCGTATATTTGCGGCACGAAAAAGAACCACAAGCCTGAAAGAGAGGCCTCTGAGCAAAATTTGTCGGCCGTTTCACGCCCTGAGTTGAATGGGACGCTGATGACCTGAGCTGTTAAAGAGCGTCCACAAATAAATCAATCAATCAAATGATAGCAAGTAAGTTATAAATAAAGGTTTCCTAAATAAAATGCATTTCTTATTGTGCTTATAAGAAACTGGAATGTATTTCTGCATGAAAAAATACCGTATTTAAGCGAATTCAATGCGCCATTAAATGTAAAGCGCACCTCAAATTTGAAACTTAAAATCATAAAAACAAAAAATTGGTATATTGTTGTACGGCGTCTTAGAGATAGCCCGTCCGCTTCATAAAACGATCAGAACAGAGAATTTATAAGTGAACCATTGTTACATCTTGAAGTACGTAGGACAAAATCCACCACTCGTGCTGTTGCCAGGACAGTTGGCGTAGGTCAAACAAGAAAAAAGTTATTTCTTATGGTGTCACTAGTCACAGATTGCCTTTTTCCTCCTTTCATGTACGAATTAAAAAAAAAAAAATCTTTAATGTCAGAATGTCTTTGCGAGGACCCTGAATTTCTTCCTACCAGCTTTAGTTGCAAATAATGTCAATTTTTGTTGCCACCACAAGCGAGCATTGCTCTCAGCTACATTGAACTCTCTTCCTGCCTTTCTGCTACCATTTTTTTTTCAGCATAAAGAAATATTTTACCCTTGAAACAATGTAATAATATGTTCTTCACTGTTTGCCTTCCATTTCGTGACTACCTTGTATTCAAATGCTCTGTACAATAATAAGCCAACAATAAATGTAATGCAGTTGAGAATTGCAGCAATGCATTATGACGTAAAAAAGGATAAATTCGAATGAAGTTACCGGTGAACTACGGAACGCATTTGCACTCAAATCTAATGCTCACCACAATTTTGAATGCTGCGTTGGAAAAAAAAAAAAAAAAAAAAAAAAAAAAAAAAAAAAAATGCGTATTAGATTCGCTTAAATACGTAATACAAACTTGAATAAGATGTAAACAGGAATTTTGATTGTACTGCGTATGAGTAATACGGAGTGAAACAGAACTTTTGAGATGTTGAGGGGGTTCAGGAGTAGGAGGAAACCCGTCCCCTCATACAGCCGTTTCGATTGTAAGTAGAACCATGTCCGGACAAGAGGCACACTTTTGTATTGCGCACAGTGTTGTTGTAGAATATTTGGTCGCAGGAGGCCGACATTTTGCAAAGTTTAAGGGCACGGTTTGAGGATAAGATGCAAGTGTATGAACTGGCACCAAAATCTCACACAAGCGCGAGAAACTGTGGAAATGTAAGTCATCATCGTCGAGCTTAGGGAAAACTAACACTTGAGCCGTTCGAAACCCTATTGAGCGTGAAACGTTTGAGGTTGAAATAAGTTGTGGAAATGTTCAATCCATCATTTCAGATGATTTGGAGTACTGTAAATTCTCGGTAAGATGGGTTCCTCGAATTCTCACTGAGAAAGAGCTGCACGTTTAAAATGGGCGGGTACAAACTGTACTCCGGAGTCTAGGCTAGGAAGGTGATGATCAGAGCCCGGAAGTTCATTTATTTTGGAAAATAGGCTGGCAAACAGGCACTTAAAATACTGAAAATAGGCAGAAATATAATTGAAATGAGCATTTATTAAAAGTGAAAACAGAGAGTAATTATTAAACATTTATTAATAAAATTAGGTATTTAACACAATTAATAATTTCTTTGTCATATGATTAAAGTACTTAAGCTTACTTTTATTCGTTAAATGCAATAAGATTTTTTTCAAGGTACCAACTGTCATAGTCAGCCGCTTATCAGAGAGACACTTTTTCATCATGGAAAAAGAATGTTCTACTTTCACCGAAGTGATTGGAGTATATTTAAAACAAACTATTTCGGAAGCACTCATACCAGTTACAACAGAACATTCACCTTACAGAACATCATGGAAATGTTGATCAAGACAAAGTAAAGTAATTTTGAATAGTCCTGGCGAATGCGCAAAAGATGCGCAGTGGTTTCTGGTCGAATTCATTTTCTGTTTACATTTTTATTGGAAATCAGGTTAGTATATCTCTTACTTCTATACTGAATAAGTTGTAGGGACGATTTATGGTACAGCTGTACCGCTCTCATCTTTCTCGCTTGTCTTGTTTGTTACATTTATGGTGCTGAGAAGTTTCCCCCGTCACAAATTTCCTAGAATTGTCTCGAGCAAATCGATAGAAGGTCATTCGCCAGGATTATTCAAAACTACAGTACTTTCCTCATTCTCTATTTCCTGGTATTCGTTTGCCCGAGGAACCCGAGCGTTCCGTTCGCTAATGAAGGTTCTGCTATTTAAAGAGCTGAAGTGAATGGGTTGAAGAGAAAGTTTTTTGACTGTTTGAAAAGAAATAAATGTATAACAAGATTTGCAATAGATATTTTTGTGAAGTGAACATACCATTTAATTTTTATAACTTTTTTTCACTTCGATATATTGAAATTCTTTATATGATTTTTAAAATGCGTAAAATAATTGCAAAAAAATCCACAACGATCCAAAACAGGCAAAAAAATGGCGTTTAACCTTAAAACAAGCAACAGAAGTCAAAATAAAAACTGGTCCTCCGTACCCCCAAATGTACGGAAACATGATCATTACATCTGGCTCTCAATCTATCCATCGTGATAGAAAAGGCATTTTGCCTAATTCCCAGTCCTGGTGATGAATAATGTTTCTTGAGGTTCCAAAAAAGTAATACTGATAGATTTATTTGGAAGAAGATAAAGCAATAAGAACCAAGATATATAAAAGAAAAAATCTTTCAACAACACAAAGCATCAACAGTTGTAGTAGCAAAGTGCACAAGCTGGGCCTCGCACTGATGCCTTATCCACCGTATTCCCTGAACTGAGCCTCTGTCGACATTCTATTCTCCAAATTAAAATTTGGGTTCTTTGGAAAGACATTTTCGTTGAAAGAGAATAAGATTGGCCTGGTCAATACCCATTTTGTAGATTTTCACAAAATTAATTTATTAATAAATTATTTATTTATGAAAACTTTGAAAATTCACAGCACAAGTGTGCAGTCCTGACTGGAAACTATGTGGAGAAACAAAAAAATATATAATTGAAAAAAAGGCGTGTTCAGTTGCTCTTTTCAAACAACGTACGCTCTTTATTCATCAGGTTTGCACAAAACCATTAAGAACTGCAACATAGTTCCGCTGCCAGACACGCCTAAGATAACTCAATCACAGTCATTTGCACGCGTGTGCCTACCAATACGTTACGCACGCAATCTCACCTTTTGGCACGCGTGGACTTTGTCACGCTTATGTTCACACCGAACACGCATGTTCACCTTTTTGACTGCAAGTCATTAATGAAGCACACATGCTCACTATGCTTCTCTCAGCTCTGTGAGAGACAATGGTGTTTATGATTGATTTATCACTATAAGTATTTCGTACAGACTACAAAGGTTTGCAACTTATGGGCGGAGGGGGGGGGGCGGAACAGTTTTATGCTTTGTTTTTCCATGAGCCTACACCAGATTGAAAGTGCGTGCGAAAGGTTTGAAAATAACGTCTTTAAACACTAATAAAAAGTTCGTCACACAGGAGCTGCGTAAACTAAACGAATTCCTCAACAAGTTGAATAACTTTTGAAATGAATATATATGGCCTCATTAATTAAAGAAATGAAATAAGTTGTGGCATTACTGTTGGTATTAGGGGAACAAAATTATAACTCTTGAAATCTATAAGTTTCACAAGAGAGAAACCACATTTTTAGAATTATTATTATTATTATTATTATTATTATTATTATTATTGTTGTTGTTGTTGTTGTTGAAAATAAACCGCAAAAATGAATGATATACTTTTGATTAAATGAAATATATGATTACTGATAGACAAAGCTATACTGTGTGAATATTTTTTAAATGTAACCATGTTTATAAACTGAGCCCTTGATATCATCTTTGCATTCACTAAAATAGAGAAATAACAGAAAGCTACGAGTTACATTGTGTATTTAAGAAGATATTCATATGTTTCAATAAAACAAAAATTTGTTACTATTTAAAACAATTAATGTACAACGCAAATAAAAATAATGGAAATTTTAATCGATTTTCATTTACTTTGAAATTTAATTCAAATTTCATTGTGTAAAAACATACAACGCAAACGTTTTCTGAAGGTTATTATAGAACTCTCTTACATATAAATATAATTCTCAAGTACATATTACATTAATGCTTCACATTTTCTATCTTAACGACGATTTTCTATCTTAAGTATAAAACATATGCAACGCTATAAATACAGTTAATATGCTGAATTAATTTGTTCTTTTATTTTAAAAACAACAGAGAGAAAATTAAACGCAAGAGCGCCTTTTAAATTTCGGTTTTTAAGTATACCCCTACTCCTAAAGGTCTGATTTCCCTAATTTTCGGAAACTATTTTTCCTGTTTTATTTAAATGGTATATGGTTCTGAAGAAACAAATATTGGTGCCACTAGAGCAATTTTTAAATTTTAGGTTTCGGATAAACCTTCACTCCTAATGACCCAATTTCCCTGATTTTCATGAACTATTTTTCTTATTTTATTTAAATGGTGTATATAGAATTTCGCTGCGAAAAAAACAATTATTGGTGCCGCAAAAGTAATTTTTAAATTGTAGGTTTCATTTTTTTTTTTTATTTTTTTATTTATGGACGCTCTTTAACAGCTCAGGTCATCAGCGTTGTAGGTTTCAGGTAAGCCCCATTCCTAGTAATTTAATTTCACTTATTTTCAGATACTATTATTCCTATTTTATTTCAATGGCCTATACCGAGCGAGGCTTTGCAAAAATATTTTTATATTGGAAATAAACGATTTGATAAGAGGGAATTCGTTCCTGATTGTTCCAGAAACCTTGTGAAGGGTGTGAGCTAAACAGACTACATGAATGATGTTAGGATAAAAAGTTTTAAGAAGTGGAGCTGCAGTAAGCATGTGTGAGGCAACATCAAGTACTAAACAACAGAACTCTATATTGCCAGAGCACAAGGACAGTATGCCTCTGCCTACAAAATAAGCAATAGTTTCGCTGTTCACTTTCGAAAGTTGCTTAACGCATATCCTGTGTATAGGATATAGCTTATATCCTCTCCCAAATGGATGCTAAAGTTTCATTCTACATTCTGTCTAAATATTTTTTTCTTAGTACAGTTTCAGATCACATATTTTGTGTGCAGTATTTTTGTAAAGACTCCCTTAAAACTGAATGTTCAATTACATTCCATAGAATGTTAGCAGCAACAAACGCCCTGGTTGTCTGCATAGAAATTACTGCTAAGGTTGGATGAAGTACGCTGTCAGTTTGTTTGCTTTGATTTTTCTGCTGAGCTTTTGCCATAAGTCCAGCCCCTTGTACATGCTGTCTCAGGTGGCACTTCTTTCCCTGCGAAACCTAAGTGTAGAAGTTAACTGAATTAAAATCCTGAATGTTGTATTGCGTATTTCTACCTCAAAGTGCGATTGCTTGGTTCGAACAACCAAAATCTCAATGACCCGTAAATACTTTAACTATCGAAATTTAAAATCTTAAAGTGTAATTGTCTTTAAAAGAATTTCAGCTCAAATGTGTGAATATTATATAGGCCTGCTCATTAAAACACATTTCAATCATGTTTTATTTTATATTGTTTGCTACAAATCTCGCAGAATTTTATTTTTCCACCTTAAGTGAAATGTGAACATTCTATTAGCCCTTGCAGATTAGCAAAGATTTTGCATTTTTATCTTTTGGCATATTAAACTGCACAGAATAACATTTCAAACTTCTCAACACAAATAAGGAAAGGGAAAGAGGTTAACAGACATTTAAACTAACCATTATACAGCATTGTTGTTGAAATTCTATTTGACGAAAATACAACGTTCCACTCATTGTTGTGGTAGTGTTAATCTAAAATATACGACCACTGATAGACAAAGCTATGCTGTGAAAACATTTTAAATGCAACTATGTTTATGAACTGAGATCTTGATATCATCTTCACATTCACTTTAATAAAGAGCTAACGGAAAGTGGTGAGTTACGTTGTGTATATAAGATGATGTTCGTATGTTTCAATAAAACAAAAAAATGTTACTATTTAAAAACAAATACAAAGTACTAAAGAAATATACACAATGGACAATAAACAATAGAAAGTTCCATCGATTTTCATTAGCTTTGAAATTTGATTTAAATGTTATTGTAGTAAAAACATGTAATGAAAACGTTTTATGAAGATTATTACAGAGCGCTCTTACATACAAATATAATTCTCAAACATATATTAGATTAATATTTCATATTTTCTATCTCCACGACAATGCTTTTGTTAAATATAAAAAATATGCATCGTTATAAATACAGTTTATATGCTGAATTAATTTGCCCTTTTATTTTAAAACAAATAGCGAAAATTAAACGCGAGAGTAGTTTTTAAATTTCGTTTTTCAAGTATTCCCCTACTGCAAATGGCCCAATTTCCATATTTTCAGTAACTAAATTTTCTTATTTTATTTAAATGGTATATACGAATTTCGTTGGGAAAAAGCAAACACTGGTGCCGCTAAAGGGATGTTTAAACTACCTAATAATCTGATTTCGCTGATTTTCAGAAAATATTTTTCTAATTTCATTTCAATGTCATATATTGAGTTTCCTTTAAAAAATTAAAATTGCGGCTGCTAGAGAATTTTTAAATTTCACTTCCTAATGGCCCGATTTCCCTGATTTGTAGAAACTATTGTTATTAATTTATTTTAATTAAATATATTTCATTTCACTGAGAAAACAAATTGCTGCCGCTAGAGCATTTTTTTTAATGTTCTTTTTAGATTAATCCTCACCTACAAGTATGGTTACCACTACATCACCAGGACCGACACTAGAGCGTTAACACACACACACACACACACACACACACACACACAATTTTTTCATTATCATTTTCGGTGTCTAGTAGGTAGGATCGGTGAAGATTTGAAGAAAATTTTCAAAAATATGTTGAGGGTTACAACCCCAATTCGCTAAAAGGAGAAAATACAATTATTTCAAACTGTGGCATTCAATTTGGCATCTTATCTACGCAAAACTTTATATACACTTATTTAAATAATTTATCTTCATTTACTCAATACGAAAACTAACCACAAACCGCCAAGAACTCGTGGAGCCAACGTACGTGTTGTTTTACACTATGACGAAATGCGCAGAATTCTAAAACGAACATATGTGTCGCTCCTTGGCCAACAACCAGGTATAGCGGCATGGCTGCCAATGCTACTATTTACGGATGGTTCATGGTAACAATATAACTAAAATCGAATTTCTGAGAATAACAATTTTATCTCATATTGAACTTGGGATGGTTATGTCTTGCAACAGCAAATAAACAAATTTTCTGTCACACCAATAATTTAATTCGTGTTGAAAAAATTCTTCTTATTAATTAATTCTTACTGCTCATTTACTTATGTCAGATTTATCACGAGTTTTGCGCTCTCTTAAAGTGAGAATAGCCGTTTAACTTGAGGGGTATCAAACTTTGAAATTGGCCTAAAATTCAATTCAATTACAATACAATATTAAGATTAATTTATGCTTCTTTGAAATTATCTGGAAAGGAAAATACTATGTAGTTGCCGCATCTGTAGAGTAACTTCCCTGTAAAAAGTAGCTGTAAAAGTTATGTACTCAAGTAAATTACTTTCTTGGTTTTTTTATACATGGCAAAATTGATAAATAAAACTATATTTATTTACGTGATGCACTGCCTAATAATTTACATCAACTTTAGAATTATATTGATTACGTTGGCAGAGCTGTAGCTGCTGCTGGCATTATTCAGAAGCGCTAATAGATGGCAGCTGTCCCCTCTTTGTTGTTAAGTCCTAAATTCCCGGAGATTCTAAAAAACATGGTAAGTATAGCTTACATAAATAATGTAATTGTAAACTACAAAATGTTAAAAATTATAATGAAATCAATTTCAGTGACAATGTGTTATAATACGAAGTTCACAATAAACTACGAGAAGAATCTAACAAATATTCTAATTGATTCCTATTAAGAAATTAAATACTACTAGTTAGTCTGTATAGCAGTTTAACTAGCGGAATTTGACCCGAATTTGCAATGTAATTCATAAGATTATAAAATCATAAAATGTCCTAAGATGAGACTGCTGTGTTCAATGTTGCCAGTTTTCAAATGTAACATTTGAGGAATATGCAGTTGATAGCTAACGGTGTAAGTGTTCGCTGTATTTTTTTTGAGCGCAGTATTTCTTTTGCTTAGAGCTAATTGCCATGGCTACACATTTGTGATGTTAAGTACTGGTTTCTACAGACGCTAAGATATATTTTTAGCTCGATTGCGCATGACGTCATCGAGAATTAAAACAAGAGTATTGTTCCATTATGAAAGCACGCGTAGTGATTTTTTTTTTGTTACTATTTTAATTTTAAGTCGGTTTAGAAGCACAGGACCAAATGATTCACGTACAATCTTAAACTTATTTTCTCTTGAGATTTATGTATTATTATTGACATTTCGCCTAAGTGCTTTGGCTGCGGTTATAAGTGATTAGCAATTCTTGTAGTGTGGTTTTTTCTTTTTTAAGTGTTATAGATGTTTACTTTTACACGCAAGAACAAATCTCGAGAACGAATAGCGTTGTAATCTTTTTAACAGTGTTTAATGCTACTGGGACATCGCAGGCGATGGAAGAAATTATCAATTTGGAAAGGAAGCACTCCAGGCCTAGTCGGTCCTGGTGCTGTAGTGGTAACCATACTTGCCTTCTAAACCCAAAGGTCGCGGGTTCAAACCCGGCCAGGATCGATGGATTTTTTCGGGACGTAAAAATCTTAAGTATGGCTTTCTTCGGAAGGGAAGTAAAGCCGTGGGTCCCGTGTCGTACATTTACGGCACGAAAAAGAACCTCAAGTCTGAACGAAGAGGCCTCTGAACACAATTTGTCGGCTGTTTCACGCCCGGAATTGAATGGGACGCTGATGACCTGATATTTTAAAGAGCGTCCTTAAATAAAACAAGTAAAAAAAAATTCCAGGCATCGTTTGTTTGGGAAGTTGGCATCGATGACGACTTAGGAAAAACTGAAAATCATTCACGAAGTTCAATCCCGGCAGATATCCCGCTTACGAGTGCGTGCCCTATAACTATAACAAATGTGGGAGTTGTAATCTAGAAACTAGGAATGAATTAGTCTAACAGAAAATAAACATGTTTGTTATCAATTTGCGGCTCCGTTTAGAAGATAGATTAGGGAATCAAAACAAACAAAGTGCTCATACCTGTGCAATATCAACTTCCTTTTGCTTCTTGTCACAAATTACTGTTCAATTTCCGTTTCCGGCACAACCAAATCATCTATGAACAAGAAAGGAAACACGAATTAGAGATATGGGAGCTCAAAAAGTTTGATATATGTAGAATTGGTGGGAAAAAGAACTTAAGTTAGTAAACACAATTTAAAGTAGAATCCTTTGTTTATTTAAACTTGTTAATCTTCTTACTTTAAATATTATAAACAAAAAATGAATACATGTCCCTTCCTTGAAAGGTTTCAGGGAAAAAATTACATTTTGTTTTACATTTTTAATGTTTACTTTTCATTAAACTATTTTAAAATACTTTTAGAATATTGTACCTTGTGGCTTAGTAGATATGCTATTTATGGGTATATTTTAGTGTTAGATTAGCCATAAAATACAAATCAGGCTCGCTGTATGAAAAGAAATGTGTCTCATTTACTCATCAGCTCCAAAAAAGGCAAGTGTGAAAACTGGACACATTATATCAAAAAGTATTTGATCGAAACAATGTACTATCTAGGAAAAATGAAACACCAATCTTTTCGTTCATTTTTTTTTTCTTTCACGGGTTACCATGTCTACTTAAATAAATTATCATTTATGTCTTGTAAAATGTAAATGTAATTGTAAAATGAAATATTATATACACATATACAGAGCCTTCATTTGGAAACATGGCCAGCTAACTAGGATTTGCCTGCCCTGTTTCTAACCGGTTCTGTTTCCCTCCCCACTTCCCCCCTTCGTGTGCCGATTAATCAGTTGGCATGAGGTTTTTGTGCTGTACAGATGTTGAACGTTGTTAGACCACGTATTTGAGTGTTACAGTGTGTTAGTGATGTTATAATGCCAAAAAATTTGAATACTTTGGCACACAAGTATGATTTCTATGTGACAACAAACTCTTGTAGAGAAATGAGACGCGATTTATAGACAGATTTCCTGCTGATCGTGCGCCTAACAGAGAAACAGTTCGTAATCTGGTGAATAAATTTAGGGAAACGGGATCTGTTCCTAATAAGAAACCCAAAATAAAACGCCTTGTTCTTACAAAACTTTCACAGGAATCAGGAATTTCGCAAACCTCGGTTTGGAATGCCACTTAAGTTCTAAAAGTAAAACCCTATAAGATAACTGTAGTTCAGGAATTGCAACCACGCGAAAATATGGGTAGAGTTAATTTCTGTAACTGGATGTTGGATAATGTTAATGTTCGTTCTATTGAATCAGCTTTAATTTTTTAAGGACAAAACATGGTTTTAATTACATGGCCATATAGTGACACAAAACAATAGATACTAAAGTAATCCGATACCTGATCTTGTACACGGAATGCCATTGTATGACCAAAAAATTGATGTGTGGTGTGCTGCGAAGTCTTACGGAATTATAGGCCCTATATCTTTTAAGATATAGTGAATGGGCAGTGGTAAAGGGATAACATAATCGCGCCCTTCCTAGAAGAATTGTGGGACAGCGAACGTACACGGGGATATTTTCAACAAGATTCCGCTACAGCGCATACAGCTGATCTCTCATTAGAACTAATTGAGGAATTTTTTGAGGACAGAATCATCAGTAGGGGATTATGGCCAAGCGTTTTCCAGATCTTACCGTGTGCGATTTCTATTTATGGAGTACCTTAAAAATAAAGTGTATGGGAATTACCCGCATAACTTGGAAAAACTGAAAGACAACATGGGAAGAGAAAGTACTGCAATTTCAGAAGAACAATTAATGAGTGATAATGAAAATTATCTTAAAAGATGTGGGAGATTTGTGTCCACACAAGGACATCATTTCCAACATCTTTCATGACGAAGAATGTGGTTATTGTAATTATAATTTGCATGATAAATCTATACGCTTAAATTTAAGGGCTATAAATATCCAGCCACGCGTCCAAACGAAGACTCTGTATATCACCTTGCTGTGCTGCAAGGCATATTTTTTCCTCTGGGTTAATGGGGTTCTTCAGTCTATGGCAAGAACATTTTTGTCATGATTTAACACGTATAACTCTAATATCATGCTGAATTTCGCAGAATTTGATACCATTTCCAAGAATTTGTTTCTCTCTCCCTCTCTTTCTCTCTCTCTCACACGCACGCAATCACACACACACACACACACACACACACACACAAATCGGTTCTTCTCAAGGAGAATACTCTTTTTTAACTTTTTTATTTGCATCTTTCATGTTTAACATGAGAAAATCTTCGTCACATTCTAACATGTATCAATGCAGACAACACTGTTTCGTCCATCTTGAGCATAAGCTGAGTGCACATCCTTGAAAACCACTCACGACACACAAGACAGATACATTTTCAGTTCACGCCTTAAAGCCCACGATACCTTAACAGTCGTCAAAAGCTTTATTTCCCATCTTGAGTGTTTAACTGCTGCCAACGCTTGAAATTTGAGCATCGCAAAAATATCGACAGAAAAATTTTGGTCAACTGCATATTTTGACGAGAAGAAGAAGAAGTCATATTTTGAGAAAGGCCGGATTTTATGATTTTTGGAAAATTGCGCCTCAATTGTTCAGCATTAATTTAAGTTTCTCCGTAGGACCTGCCACCGGAGAAGATCGGTCTACAACCATTATGGAAAATTCGTAAAGGCGACGCTAACAGCTCTCTTACGTTCCGTATCGACACAAAGCTGATGCAAAAGGAGCTCAGAAATTGAAGAGAGAGAGAGAGAAAGAGAGAAAGCGAAATAGCACTGAAATATTGAGGAGAAACTCTTAAATGTAGTAGAAATGTGAGATAAAAGAAAAGAAATGGAAAACAAAAGAAACGGGAAGGCTATTGCAGGACCAAGGAGGAGGGAGAAAACATCAAACCGAAACAAGAAAGGAGGGAGACAGTTAATAATTGTGATACCGAGCGGAAAACTGATATTACCTCTAGTTCGATGTCTGGTAGGGCGGGGAAAGCACAGTCCGACTTCTGACAGCCTTACATACAAGTAATGGAGAGTTATACGATGTATGTGTTCGCCCAGTTATATTATTGCCAGTCAAAGGGCCAAGGAATGAAACCGTCTGTTTTTGACCCTTTTCTCTTCCCATCCTTTCAGTAATTCCCCTTGAGGAACTCATCGCCATATTTACATGCATTTCTTCCCAACTTTAATACGAGATATCCTGTCAAACTTTCCTGCTCATTTGACTGGTATGTCTCACTCTGAACTGCAAAACGCAAGTTCTTGTTAGCAGCAAAAGTCAAAAGATTTATCAATACTACAACAGAATGTGCAGTAATCTGCAAAAATGCTACTGACTTTTAAACAGTAACAGGGGCGAGCTATAGGGAGGTTTAACTTTTATTTTTTTATTTGTTCAATTATTAATACTTCTCTCTTATTTATTTTTCTTCCCCACCATTTTATTATCTTTTTAATAGTGTTTAACGCCCATTGTAACTACTGAAACATCACAGGTGGTGGACACTGGCGATACATGAGATGAAATAATAAATTGGGGAAAGGATATTTATTTTTATGGAAGGAAGCGCTCCAGTCCTAAGTTTAGGGTACCCACCGGCATTTGCCATTGATGCGGACTGAGGAACACCTGAAAAAAATCTCATTCAGGAAGGACAGAATCAGCCCCAGATCTCTGGCTCACAGTCCGCGCCTTGACAACCTCCACCACTCGCGGCATTATTTCTCCTCGTTGCATTTCGTTACTTTCAAGATTTAATATTTAATTTTTCCACCTTCAATTGTCCTCTTAAAGAGGAACACCAGCTGTTCGAAACATTGCCACATTTATGTAACTATGTATTTCAATGTTACATCGATTTCCGCTTTCTACTGCTTGTTATTTTAGTCATATACACATATAACATAAAATATTGTAACTTTCGAAATAAAACACTAAAATAACAAGAACTAGAAAATAAGAAATTGATAAAATACTTAAACAGTAACATAACTTTTGCAATATTTCGAACCGCCCATATTCTTCTTCAAAGGCAGAAGTCAAGTGAAGATGATAAAAGTAAATATTGAATCTCAAAGGTAACATAATGCATGAAAACAGATAAATCAATCAACATAAGAATAAGACAAAGAGGAAATGTAAGAAAGAGAAATGTATTAATAATTTACCCAAAAAATTAATAACAATAACAGTAGAATGGGGAATATTATCACGTAAGATTTAAATCCGGTGGTGTGTGGGCTTTATAAAAAAATATAAGTGCTATTTCTCTATCTATATGGTAACTTTCAGGAACACGAATCGGTAACGGATCAACAAATGTAAAATTAAGTACATCATCAAAATGCTTACAGTGGAGAGGCATGTTAGGTAACCGGCAAGGGAGACTTGGTTTTAACAGAACGTCTATGATTGTCCATACGAAGGGAAATATGCTTTTTAAGTTCAAGGGTGTTGTGAAAGTAAAGTGGGGTACAAATTTAGAAAAAAATCTCTTAAAGATGAATGCATAAATAAAGTATCGTGACATTCTTTCGATATAGAAAATGATGTTCTCAGTTCCAGGGAAGTAACTAAAATAATGCATTTCTTGTCGTTATTCTTATTTGTTCTTATTTGTTATATATACAAGATATAGCAAAAAGTATGTCAAAACGTTGGGAAAACATTCCCTGCATATAGAAGATGCAAATATGTTATATGTACATGAGACCGGAAATGCTTTATTTCTCTGTTAGAACCTTTTTCATGGTTTGATGTGCAAGTTAGAATGCTAGCATAGCTGTTCTATGGCAATAACCCCTTAACAGAATGTTGTTTAATACGACAGTAGATAAATATTCACTTTTACCTCTGGTCAAATGGGGTAGGGTGTTCATAGTTCACCGTTGTTGTGGTTCTGTATCACGTAGTCCACTTGTTATGCTACTCATTTCATTGCTTGACGTAGCACCGAACACGCAGTGTCAGTTCTGTGTGTTTCAGATAAAGTAAAATGAGGTTATTTTATTTTATGTTTTTAATTTTTAATTTGCAATACTTACACCCTGATAACTTGTTTCTACATCAGGACACAATACTCCAGATTTATTTTATTTATTCCTCTTACTTTTTTCAATACAATTTAATTTCTACAGATTTTAAAATCTAGAATTCTAATACTATGATTAAACAAAACTAAATCTTCAATAAACTAAACCGACACTGGAATCCAGCACTATGGCTATTTTAACTATGATTTATAATTACACCTACAATTGCTAATGGGCAATAATTACATTTAAAATTAATTAATTTACAATTTTTATCCAATTTAATGTCTACAATATTCATTTCTGCTAACGCTCGGTATACGGGCTGCTCCCCACCGAAATACCTGGACACATATGAGGTCTCCATGTTGGGCAATGGTGTGTTGACAGTGCAGTTTCCTTCTCTTCCCTCCTTCTTTTGATCTCTGCCTACTTCTTCTCTCAGATGCTTCCTTTCCACCCGAAAACTGTCATTATTTTCTTCTTCTTCTATCAATTCTGCTCTCTTCTTCTGATTCAAATCGGGTGTTATAATCTTTATCACATTTTTCTTCAAGTAATTGAATTTGTAAATATATTTCTTGCTTTCTCTGATTCTCTGGGATCTTCTAAGGGAATATCGATTTCTTTGAATTTTTCCTCTTGTTTTATATACTCCTTTGTCATTTTGCATGAACTTTTATTTTTTAGTTCATTCAATACCCTAAAATCATCTTGATCTCTTATGATGTTTCAGATGTGTTTCCCTGTAAGTTCCTCTGCTACAATTGACTGGTATTTAGGGCATACAAATGAAACATGTATCGATCACGTTACAATCCGTACATGTATTGTTTGTTTGTAATTTAAATCTTTGCAAATATGAGTAATATGGATCATGTCCTGTTACATAGTGCACTAAACCCTTTGAATATGCTTAAATTGTAATCTTTCCTTTAAGAATGGAAAGATTTCATGCGCTCTTCTACCTTATTTATTTTATCCCATTCTCGTTGCCATATTTGTAATAAAGAATTTTTATTTATTTCTTATTTCTATATTTTACTAATAATGTCCATTATTATTTAGTTATTTTATTTATTAAGCCATTAAAAGGCTGTTCTTAATCGAACTAAGCCAATATTACTAATGTCCCTTGTTGGGGATGTGGAAAATGCCCCTGTATATCTCAATAAAAGTTTCCTTTGGTAGTTCCTTAAAGTTCCTATAAAATGTATCTCGCGTGCCTCTCCCCCCCCCCAACTACTCCTCCACAGTTTAATATGGCGGCAAAGATGCTATTATGATACATTTTTATTCCGTTAGCTTCTATATTGAAATATCTCTGTCCAATTATGGCGAACTTAAACATAATCTTTTCTGCTCTAGTTCTTGTATTTTCTACATGTTTCTTAAAATTTAATTTTTCATCCAAATAGATATCTATATATTTATTTACTGCTTGTCTTTCTATCTTATTTTTGTTAATTTTAATACTCGGGTTTCTGTTTAAGTTTCCTTTTATAAACATATATGATGATGATGTATTCAAATGCGGAGTTGGCAGCTGCTCATATGATCTATGGATTAGCCGAAGGTGTAGATAGTCTTTGTGCTCGTATTCTGCAAGGTTGTTAGACAATGTTAGACAATACGAGATAATATAGGGATTTATCAGAGAGTTCCGGCCAAGGCGGGTTGATGAATGTATCTGTGTTAATGGAGAGCTTTCCGAACATTTCATATTATCTTCTTTTCCCCAAAGTTATGTTTTTTAATATTCTGCTACAGGTATAAAAAGGGGGCTCTAACAAGGAAATAAAGCCATCCCGGACCCATGCTCATATTATACTTTTTATCCTGTATATGTGAGGAATGTTCCCTAAAGTTTTGGTATACCTTTTTGTTACAAACACACACTACACACACACACACACACACACACACACACACACACACACACACAAACACACAGAGGGTGCCAAGTAATGTGTAGTATGAAGTTCTGTAAACAGATGTGACTCACATACATTATGATCGCGTTGCTACGACAAAATGGAGCCAAGATTATCGTTTGAACAGCGGAAAGAAATTTTGAAGTGATATTGGAAAACCGAGAATGTTGTTGAAGTTCAAAGGCAATGGAGATGTGGGTACAGAACAGAACCGCCAACGCGAGTAACAATTACACGCATTCGAGACAAATTTGAGACTAATGTACCGTATGCGATGTTCACAAAGGCAGATCTGGGAGACCTCGCACAGCAACAAGCCCCGCGTCCTCGGCCATGGTTTTGGGACATTTTGAGCACTCACCGCAGAAATCTACAAAGTAATGTGCACGAGAGACTGGGATTAGAAAAAACAGCGTACGTCGTATTATTAAAACTGCAAAGTTGAAAGTTTTCATCCCAAGACTTTTGCATGCATTAAATGAAGACGACCCTGAAACGGCATGTGCTGCAATCGCTGAGGACACTTTCGCAAACGTTGCTCAATCAGTAGTTCAACGTACTCAGAAGTGTATCGACCGATGTGAGCATTTTGAGCAACTGTTGTAACTGTAAAGGTCTAAGATGATTAGTGCTCAACATTTTCTGTTTGTGTGAATTCAGTTTTGTTGTGTTAACACAGTGTTTTCTTTGCTTGAAGTGTGTGTACATTTTAGCAACCTCTGTGTGTATATATTTACTGGAAGTATTTGAAGTCATGATTAATGCAGAGGCAATCAATTATCTACTCTTTTGGTGTTTGTGGTGAGGGAGATTTCCATACAGAGCTTTGGTGTTTGCTCTCAGGATCGAAATATGGACGGGTGACAAACCTATAGAGAACCTTTGCATTTCAAATACCATAACATCAACAGTATATTGTAATTTAAGAGTTGAAAAGCACGCATTTCACGCGAGGACGCAATGAGCCTTTCAACAAGTATGTTACATACTATTTTTATACTATTATATCATAAGGTAACTTATTTTAATTTGTTATAATTTATTTTAATTTGGAAAGTTGAAAGTAACGAGAACTTGAAATATCGAATCGATTAGTATTTGTTCATCTGTTTGTATACTTATGCGTTTGTGTTTTATTAGTTATTGTTGAATTTATTGAAACATTTAGTAGCTCGATGATGTGAAGGTTGATTGAAAATTATAAAAGAATTTGACGAAAGTGATAAAGATTTTTAAGGAACTTTCCCCGAGGTGATTGAAGGGACGACTGTATAAGGAATGATTTTCTGCCTAAGAAATCTAAAAAAAGGGGATGAGCTGTCAGGACAATTAGTGGGAATGTTATTGTTGGCGTATTTTCAGGAGAAATCGAAGGTAATGAAATCTTCAACATTATGGTCTATATATTCCATGTTAAAAGTCGTTATATCTGAGTCATTGTGTTGATATATCGAAGTTTGGAAGTTTGATCGCCTTCATGAAAAGAAAATCTGTTGAATGTGTAGCAAAAACTTCAGTGTTTTCACAAGAGAGGACATAAGTACATTTTTGGTGGAAGCTCCTGATGCAGAATATTTAGATATAAATGTTGGTCGTCGCTTGTGAAGATGGAACTCGACGATAGAGAAGATAAAGGAAACATAACATCGTGTCAGTTCCGAAGACAAAACACATCAGGTAAGAAGGTTTACTGCTGTGGATGGAAAGGAAAAGTGGGCGAGAATTTACAGAAAGTTTGTCTCTCTGCGTCCGAAACATGTTGAACACAACCGTTTACTTGTGAATTACAGAAATGGAAAGCGTACAAAGCAGCAAGTGACATTAATATAATAGAGTTGTATGAAAAGAAGGTTGCAAAACTTTTTAAACGAGACAACCCCTCTAGTTATACTTGGCATTGTTTTCGGAGAAGTTCGGCTACATTGTTTGTGTATGCTGGAGGAGATGTACTGAAATTAAAGAAACATGATGGTTGTAGAGGGATATGTGAACGACTTCTTGAATAGCAAGGTCGAAATCTACATTAGAATTATTGAAAAGGACGAGTCACCTGATGAAGACAGCAATAATGATGTCGCTTTGCAACAGTGAGAAGATGTCAGGAGTCCATGAAGGATTGTGAAGGCCCAGTTATGAAGAATGCTGTCGTTTCAGATCTTACTATTTTTATAAAGCGTCAGGAATTAATTTTACCCAGTGTGCCTCGTGTAGTAAACTATTTATATCAACAGCAAGTAAACCGCCACGGGTGGCCGAGGTCGTTAAAGAGCGGACTTGTGAGCGGAAGGTCTGGGGTTCCAATCCCACCAGGACTGTCCTCACTGACTGAGGTTTTTTCCGTGTTTTACTCAGTGCTCATAAATGGCAAATGCCGGGGAGGTACCCGAAACTTATTCCTTCCTTAAAAATATCCTTTCCCAATTTTTCATTTCATCTCGTGTATCATCAATGTCCACCGCCCATGATGACCTCAGCAGTAAAAACGGGCGTTAAACACTATAAAAGAATCAATTTTCTTTGATTGAGCAATTTCCTAAATTTATTCTATTAAATTGTGTGATATAACAAGACTGTTATTTTCAGTTGTAATTTATAAAGCAGTGTCGCAAAGTAGTGATGCAAGTTACTTTGCAGCACTAATCTTCAATTGTTTCATTCCAGTGCTACTTTCAGTTATAAAATTAGGTCGGCATTAGTTGCATTACGATACCGTAGTAAAAAAAGTATTGGCAAAGGCGTGAGCTCAACAAAATGCAGCAAACAATTAAATACTTTCGTCTAGCCACAACCTCAATACCAGTTCACGTGTTGTTGAAAACCTTTCCCTCTAAATTTCAAAGCTTATTTTCGCATGTTTTTGGTGCTTCTTTAAGTACTCTCATCCCTTTTAACATTTTCTCCGCTCTAGGGGAAGCAAAAAATGTAGTTCCACGTACGAAATGCAAGGCGTACCTCGAACCATAAAACTACTTGCTGTGGAGGGCATTAGCTGACCCGAGTTGGGGGCTAGCTACCAATATATTACATATACGTCCTTTTCCAACAAAGTTTATGGGCAGGGTAGTGGCCATAAACTGTGGAAATGCTAAATCTACCGTGAGATCATCCCAGGCGAAAGTGACACATTATAGCTACTAGGGTAGAGAGGGAAGAGGACGGAGAATGCAAGATAGAGACAGAGAGTTTGTGTTTGTGTGTAGTGGAGGTGGGGTAGGGCTAAAAATACGGCGAGAGAGCGAGTCTACCGCCTAGGTTAACCTAGAACAAATTGCTAGCAGTGGCTGAATTCCTCTGCATGACCACAATATACGGCATGGACCTAAAGAAACGGCATCTTCATTCTACTGTGCTATATTGCCACTGACGTAAATGTGTTGACATCTTTGATGTTCGTTTATTACTACAGTTTTCTGCATGTTATTAATATCCGCCTCAAAGCTAAGCATTATTAATCATGGGGCTACCGCCCTTTCGACCAGGTGCTATGGGCGTTAATACCGACCAAATTTTGAAATGCCATAGATTTAAGTCAGCCATGCTGCCCTTAAGTCAAACTTTAAACTATGCAAAAGCACGAAAAGCCCCTTTTTCGGGGCGTAAAAATCCTAAGTATGGCTTCCTTCGGAAGGGAAGTAAAGTCGTGGGTCCCGTGTCGTACGTTTACGGCACGAAAAAGAACCTCAAGCCTGAAAGAGAGGCCTCTGAGGAAAATGTGTCGGCCGTTTCACGCCGTGAATATAATGGGACGCTGATGACTTGAAATGTTAAAGAGCGTCCGTAAATAAATCAAATCAACAACAACGAAAAGCCCAAATTTCAATAAAATATCTACAAAACTCAGATTTCATCATAAAAACACTGAAGATGTCCATTTTCAATTTCCTTTTCTACAGTGAAAGAAGTTTTGATAAATAGTTCAGTGGATTGGCGGTAGACACCGCATTGCCGGGAGTAGACTCAAGCACTTTACCATCTTAAAATTCAGGTAAAACAAACAATAGAATTTGGTACCTACCCTCGTTACAGTAGGTGCTGAATTTTCTCTGACATATAATCCACATCTTTTAGGAAGCTATCACTATGTTTTGTTTTAAGCTCTTTCATTGTGTGATAATATTTTAATTTTAAGTATCCCCCAAAAGACAAAAATCACTAAACATAACAACTGGGAAACGAAGAGGCCATAAACCAGGGCCAATAATTCTGGGACCAAATGTTGATGCAATTCCGTATGGATGATTGAGAAATCTTCGATTTTCCCCCCGGTCAGTTACAGAGCATATTTTATTAGACTTCTGCACTAACGTTAATATTGATTTTTGTGTTGGAACCAGGCTGCCAGGAAATTTACATCCAAATGTCTGTTTAGTTCTTGCACTTAACTTTCTGTCCTGATGTATGCTTTGAAAACTGCCACTGGGTTGGCAAAAAGAGCTTAGGAACCCATTTCGGAGTAAAACGCAAATGGAAATGATGGTGACCGTCAAGACTGTAAAGATTATGGCCCGGCTATAGCAAGTCAATCCAAGCTGCATAGGTTTTCAACAGGATGGAGCGACTTCCCGCGTGTCACTGACTCGAATACGAACTATTCACAGATGAACAAAGTGTTAGCAAACGAAATCTGCCTATTCCATTTTTACCTATGGAATGCTTTGAAGCATATGCAAATAATCCGAGAGCATTGGAAGACAAAAAACCGGGGACTTGACGTTTCTGAGTAATCGCCGGGTTCATGGTATACTCACCTGGCTTACTTTGAGTAGGTAATAATGGAGTGTAATTAGTCGCCACGTCATTTTCAGAGGCTTTGATAATATAGCGATAGAGCTTCTCTGTCTTAATGCACCAAAATATTTCAGCTTGAGTCAAAAAAGTCTAGGACAAACTCCACGAGGATAACAGTTTAGGATTAATAGCAGACAAACGCACAGGTGCGCGGGAGAGTTTATCATTGTTATTGTTAAGATATCGAATAACAGTCATACCAAAATTTGAGTCGCCTCTTTTAATACCGGCTGGGTATATGATGAAGGTGGCAGTAATATGATAATATGCTGCAGCGTGCACACAAGGAGAGCATTCTCTGTCCCTTATTTTATTCAGTAACTATAGCTATTTGTACATACATTTGTATTTCCTATGAATTTTGTATATGAGGTTGGAGCCTGTTTTTCGTGCATCATCCTGCATTTTGTATTGAGCCTCATAAGTAGAGCACAGTATGACAATGTGCTTTATTTTGGAAAAATTTTATGACATATTCTACATTTTCCCCTCATTTCCTTTTGTTTTATCAGTAAATAACTAAAATATTCTGCTTATCGGTTCGAATGCCTTCAAAGTGAAGACCTTGGACAGTGCCACATTTCTGACAGCGTTCGTACACTTTTCGAATCTGTCCTGCAGTCCATTTTGGATCGCTTTCCGCAGAGCACGCGTCGCATTCGTTTTTCCCTCTTCGACTGAAGCGATACTTGCGCAGCTTTAGCAAATTTTTACTTTCGGAAATATTGTGCAACATCTGGTGAATACGGAGGCTGAGAAAGGACAGTATGTTTTGCTTTGCGAGAAATTTACTCGCCGAGAGCGATCGGTGTAAATGAAGTTTTTTCCGTCACACTGCATCACGAGGACGCCTAAGAATGGGAACGCACGACTCCTTATTGACTGGAATGAATTCAAAACCTACTGGCTGTATGCTATGGCAATCTACAATACTACCCTATGAAGCTGCAGTCTGTCATACGCCTGGGAACATATACTGTTCCCTACGAAGACAAGGCAGAGAAGCTGCCTAAATAGCACTACGAGTGCAGGTTGCTATGTTCCTCTTTCATTCTAGCAGCATTTCCTCAATCATTTATATGATAATACCCAGATAACACTAAAAGAGGGTTCTCCTTTAAAGTTAATCAAGGTTTTAGACAAGGACGTGGTTCGATCCCATTACTACATATATATTATATACAAAGTTATTCAGGAATGGCAAACATTAAATCTCAAAAATATTAGTTTGAGTCCAAATATGTCAATAAATAATATTCTACTATTTTCTGATAACCAAGTATTGCTGGCCGAATCTGAGAATGTAGCAAAGTTAAATGAAGTTTTAGAAATCTTCAATATGAAAATCTCCAATAATAAAACAAGTGATGCTTAAGCAAGGAAAGTACAACAGTTGACCTAAAACCATAATAAAGGATCAGATAATAGAACAAGTGAATAATTTTAAATATCTTGGATGTGACCTATTAATATATAATTTGAACCAAGATCTTGGCATCAACGTAATAAAATATAACTCAATAAGGATGCAACAATACATACTTGGGAAATTAAATGATGATGAAAATCAAATTTACATAATACTGTATCGAAACAACGCAATTCTATAGTAGTGAAACTTTGGAATTGAAAGCTCAGAAATGAGATTTAGAAGCAGGTTATTAGGAGGCATCTCTAAGAGATAAACTGAGAAGTGCAGACATAAAAATGGAACTGAAGAAATTATATGATATAAGAAGTAATTCATTACCAGAAGAACTGGCAAGAGTATGCCAATCGAATGTCACCTGACAGACTATCACTATAAACCAAATGGACGACGGGATATAGGACGGCCGAGAGCAAAGTGGAAAGATCAGTTTAAAGAATAAAATCCTTAGGCGCCGATGGGATAAAACCCAATCCTTGGAAAGGCAGAAGAAGAAGAAGAAGAAGAAGAAGAAGAAGAAGAAGAAGAAGAAGAAGATGTACTTGTAATGATGTATTTCTTATGTCAGAAGGAAGGATTAAACTGGTTCCCCGGCGATTTATTTTGGTTACTGGCTGAAGATTTTGTCTGAGCGCTTGAGGAAACTTCACGAGCTTTAGATCAACACATTTGTTGGCAAAGATGTATTAAAATGTACCAATGGGAGAGATCGCGTTATAATCCCAAAGAAAATGTCTCAGAGATTAGCGAATAAAGTTAAACTAATCGCTACTCATAATATCAAATAACGTTGTTTGTACATGACGGACAGTTGGGGCACTGTACGGCTAGAAGGCCAGTAAAGAATTACTGAACTATCATAGGCGTGCAGAGTTGCCTAGTTCGGATCCTCATGGCACAAGCGTGGGCAACAGTGTTTCCTATTTTTTATGTATCCAAAATTACTACTGGAAATTCGTCATTTTAATTTGTTTAGCTATATGTGGCAAGCGACCACTTGCCTAGTAGTCAGCGTGCTGGCCGGGAGGCTCGGTTCGGTTGCCGGGACCTACTTGGGAAATTTTCTAATTAGGGAGGTCTGGGACGGTGTCCACTCAGCCTCGTGAGGACAATTGGGAAGCTGCCTGATAGAGAGGTGGCGATCTTCGAAAGCCGCGTGATAGACAACCGATAGGATGCCTTAAGTCTGATCACATGCTCTCCTGCAATACTGTCGCCTATCAATGAAGTCATGAGATTGAGGTAAAGGAAGCAGAGGTCGCAGGGCAGGCCAAGGGTCACCTCGGGTTGTAGCGCCAAATGAGAAGGAGAAGAAGAAGAGAAGAAAAAGAAGATATGCGGTAAGAAATTTTGAAGCAGCTTGTCCAAAGGTCAGTTTCTGCACTGTGTAATTCAGGAATAAAAAAGTTGATCCCTGTGTTAATGACATGTTCCAACCTTGCCCTTGGTTTATTAAGCTGTAGTCAGCGAGACACTCATCACATGTCGTTTTGAAGTGTACGTATTTTTCTTGTAAATTAATTCAACACGATTCACTGCAGTCCCGAAGCGCGCGCGTTCGTTGATAGTTTGGTGCAAGACTTAAGTGTAGACAGACACTAAGGGCAAGGTATTCCTCTCCCAGGCCAGAAATATTATTTTTACAGTGTACACTTTCTTTAAGGATTGTCATCTGAGGAAGCGCGTAATAAAACACTTTTTTACAAAGCCAGAAAATACCGGCCAAAGTATGCAACGTGAGTGTGCATACTGTGTCGCAACAGGGCGAAACTTCTACCACAGAAATTTATGAACCTTTATCTGCATTTCCAGGAAATCATGCCAGAAGCAAAAAAGCGTTCCCAATTTAGATCACTTTGAGAATTACGTTCTTCGCCGCACAATATATGAAATGTATGACAATGGTGAATATCCCACCATTAAAATGTCGTTTACATTATGAGAGAACAACTTTACTATAAGAATTCCTCTACTTCCATGGGATTAATACTAAAAATTTGGGCTTAAAAATTAAATATGAAAGTAAATTCTTGCTGGAAAGAGGTGATAAAGCTGCTGTGATAATAAAACTTTTAATAATTATATACATATGCTTAGGATATATGGAGCTACACGCCCCATTTTTTATTCTGATGAGACGTGGGTAAATCAGAACCATTGCAAGAAAAACACACGGCAAGGCTCGACAGGAAGAGGTGGGCTCAAGATTCCTTTAGGAAAAGACAACAGGCTTATAATTTGTCATGCAGGTTCATTCCCGAAAACAAGTGAGCTTTCTGTTACAAACCAGGGAAAAAGAATGTTGACTATCGTTCTGAAATGAATGCAGACCTTACACAAGTTAGTTCATTAACTAATTTTTAAATTTTGTAGAAGAGGGGTCAATCATCATCATGGATAATGACCATTCTAAAATCATAGACAACCTCCCTCTACAAATTCCCGAAAACAAGATATTTAGGACTGGCTGATATACAGTAACTTAGCATTCCACTCTTCTGGAACGAGATAAAAATTGTTAGAAAAAGTAAATCAATACAAAATGCAGGAAAAGTACGAGCTAAACCAAATTGCATTGGAAAAGGGGCACCAAATTATTCGTTTACCTCCCTAACATTGGTAGTACAATGCCTTAGAATTAATTTGGGTAAAGGTATAGGGGGTATGTGCTATGTATAAGCACCCAGCACTGTTTACGTGACAATATTACTCATCTCTTCCCACCTTACTTGCTCTGAACGCATCACTTGGAGCAGTGCAGCCATCGCTAGCACGCATTGGCTGAGTTACTATGCCGTCTAAAACCGTACCCCATGTAAGCAGTAACATCCAAAGCATTTTCGTAATGAACAGTGGCACGTGGAGAAACGAAGAGTGTACATGTTTGCAGATTTTCGTAAGTTAGTTAAAAAGGAAACGATTGTTAGTATGTCAATAACTGTAACATCATCACAGGAACTACTAATTTCCGCTGACAGTGCAAAGGAACAAGTTAATGTGCGTGGGAACACACGGAAGAGCCATGAATTCAGAGAAAAAAATGTACACTTTGATCTGTAAGTTGATTGGTCACCCACTACTTTTGTACACGTGGATATTCCTTATAAAGCATAAGAGTAGTAGTTCTTAATTGTTGAGGAGGTTTTGTCGGTTTAGCCCCTTTAACTCAAATCTCTTCCTCGTCGGGGATCAAATTTAGCATCTGCAAAAGGTACATTTCTGTACCTAAGGTATTGATTATGTGTTTTCTAATACCTGCCTAGGTGCCTGAAAGCTTTTTGTTAAATACAATGTTCTAAATTCTATATTTTCAAGTTGCTCTTTTGCTCATTTACTCCTTTTTTCTATTCCTAAAGTCCCGAGCTATGCTTCCAAACCTTATACGCGAAATAGTGAAAGATTTGTTGATTTGTTTTATTTACGGATGCTCTTTAACATTTCAGGCCATCAGCGTCCCATTCAATTCAGGGAGTGAAACGGCCGATAAATTTTGCTCCGAGGCCTCTTCTTTCAGGCTTGAGATTCTTTTACGTACAGTAAATTTACAAGGCACGCATAAGCCTTACTTGGGATTTTTACGCCCGAAAAAATTCATCGACCCTGGCTGGATTGAAACCTCGATCTTGGGTCTATGAGGTTACCACTAGACCACCAGGACCGACATACATTGAAAGATAAATGCTATGTACTCCAACATTATCTTGTTACAATTACATATAATTGTTTTGCTTAAGAATGAAGGCGTTCCTCTTGGACGGTGAGTGAACGTTGCATCAAACAAAATAACTGACAATTTCGTGGACGTGCCACTCATCTTTCAAAAATCTGTTGCACGTTTCGACAGGAACCAGAAAGAGACTCATTTTTTGGTATTTGCCATTTTGTGTGCTTACATCAAAATAATATTTTGCATTGAAAAGTATATCACACTTATGTTCTGAAATGAAAAAATTACCTTCCTGATTCCCAAAATTACAACTTGGTAGAGAAATTATAACCACAATATTTGACAAGAAATATGGAAGGAGAGATACCTGAAACGTGTGCGATTCCAACGGTTCTTAAAACATTCGCCGTTTTCTTTCTCCCCTATTCAAGCACATATGGCGGTTACTGTAAAATGATGATAACTTATTACCAGTCATGTATCCTATATGACGCGTTTATAATCTAGATACGAAATTACCCAGTGACAAAGGCGCAATGGTCTTCTGGTCGAGAGGCGGAAACACCAGCCCCTGAGGCATGTTTCATTTTGTTACTAGATGCCCTATGTCTGGCCAGGTTCCGGGCCCGTAGCCCCAGATGCAGAACATCCTGGCACTGCACTCTGTTCCGGCTTTGTACCCGTGTTAATTCCGTGACACTGCACTCCAAAAGCTATAGACGTGTAGCCGATCAGTGGCGGATCTCACTGACGAGTCACCGCATTTCTGGAAAGTATTGTTAATCTTTTAGTATCACGAGCTCTTGGCGGCAAGGACAAAATCTAGCAACCAACTCAAAAAAATGTCCGCTGAGCGGAAGCGTGATTAAATTTGCCTCTACCTCGACGTCACAATCAGCTGGCCGTTCACCGGAATAGGTAATAGAATTCCATTAGGCGTGGATGCGTGAACGGGGATCTCGGCTTTGATATTCTGAAAGGACAATTTTTTCAGGTTTTCCTCAGTCCTCACAATAACAAAAAATTGGCAGGTACGTTTAACTTGGGCTTAACATGCTCCTTCTGAAAAAAAGAAAAAATCCTTTCCCAATTTATCATTTTATTTCATGTATCACCAGTGTCCACACCTGTGATATCACAGTAGTAAAAACGGGCGTTAAACACTATTTTAATAAACTGAATCATATAAGCAACTGAAACTAGAGAAAGCCGATTTGATGAATACGAAATTTAAAAAGTAGCTGAGAGATAAAGTTGAAAAAATTAATATTAAAAAAATCTAAAAAAGGTGTCAAGATTAGAGGTATAAATGAATGAAAATAAACAACGAGTCACGTGAAAAGTGAAGAAGTCATATAAGAGTTTAACGCCGCCCCATCTGTCAATCTTTCTAAACGATGAAGAATGGATGAACTAACATCTCCAAATAGTCATTATGCTTCCAAAATCGAAGAAATGAAAAGTTGTATGTAACTATATCACGGTTATATCGTGAAAATGTCACCACTCAAGAAATGTGATTTCAAAAAAATTTGGAAGCAAGAAGGAAAATAATTTTATTATTAAATCCGGAGCATTAGACACACTCCACATTTTGAGAGTAGGGGAAACTACCCTGGCAACATGAGGCATCATCTACCAGTACCCTGTGAAACGTTGCGATGGACAGGAATCTTAAAAATAAGCAAAGAGAGAACAATACAGAGACGAAAATACGAAAAAGAAATAAAAATAGCGATAAAAGCTGTCAAGCACCAATTACAAAAATGGAAATATGAATAGAAGCAAAACAAAGAAAATAACAAAAAGAGCAATGGATATATTTTTTAAGTCTTTAACCTTCGAACTGCAAATTCGTGTTTCTTGTGCAGTACTTTAGAACTATGATTTGCAGCAACTTCTTTGACTTTTCTTTTCAAAAGTATAAAGGCAGAATATAAGCAACAAAATAATTATCCATGTTCAACTTTGAAGTGGTCAGGAGAAAATTCCGGAATGCTTTGGTTTGCACGGAGGGTTAATTTTGGCATGTTCACCTTTCAGATTATAGGACACAGGAGCGACCAAATAAACTGACAGGACGCAGGATAACAGCAAGCTCAGCTACTGTCGTGGCAGAAGTCCGAATGCTCCATTGTTGACATGGTAAACAATTCCACATTATGCTACATTGTTGACGTGATCATCGTAAATAACTCCATATACAATATAGTTGAGTGATTCATGTAAATAACTCCGATTATCGTTAACGTGATCCGCGTAAATAACTCAAAATTATACAATATTGTTGACTGATTCATGTCAATAACTCCACATTATGCTACATTGTTGACTTATCCGCGTAAACAACTTCCATTATACTACATTGTTAACTTGATCCCCCTAAATAGCTTCGCATTATATTATATATACTATATTGTTGACGTGACCCTGGTAAACAATTCGCATTACACTATATAGTTGACTTGACACACGTAAATAACCCGGCATTGTTACATTGTTGACGTGATCCACGTAAAAATCCGCATTTCCCTATATTGTTAACTTGAATTCAGATAAATTATTCCGCAATATTCTACATTGTGGACGTAATCAGCGTAAATAAATTTGCAATATACTATTGTTGACTTAATCCGCGTAAACAGCTTCGTATTATGTTATACGTTATATATATATATATATATATATATATATATATATATATAATATGTTGTTGACGTAACCCGGTAAACAAATCTGCATTGCACTATATTGTTACTTGACACGAGTAAATAACTTCGCATTATGCTACATGGTTGACTTATTCGTGTAAATAACTGCGTATTATAGTTTTGAAGTCTTCGCATTTGAGGAGTATGATTGTGCTTAATATTTTTTTTAATAATGTTTTGTTACACTTTAAAAATCTGCATCTTCAGACCTATAGTAGTCCATAATATCTTTAAGGATACCAACAATAGGCCTACTATCTCATTGTGTTTTATTGTTGATCTACTGATGAAATTGTAAGAAATCGTATTAAGATGGAAGATGGAAGTGTTCCAGGCCTAAGTTTGTGTTACCTGTTCGACATTATGTTAACTGAACCTCAGTAGAGAAACAGGTCCTGGCGGGAGTAGAACCGCTGACCTCCCGTTCTCGAGACCGTGCTTAGTGACTTCATTCACCCTTAGAGGTGATGCCGTGTACCATAACAACTTAATTAGGGACTACATATTTTCCAGCGTAGAGTGCTCCACTGACATGACGATGTGGAGCACTCTAAGCTAACAACCTGCGCCATGCCATTCACTCACTTTGGAGTATGGAAAGGAACCACTAGTTAGCTCGCTTCCCACAGGAACATGCATTATATATTTTATATATAGATATATAATGCGAAGCACATTATATATGTATACACACAGAAAGATACTCTATATAAAGAAGAACAGATAAAATGGAGGAAGAAAATAATCTCCAGGGACCTTTTAAAATCTATCGAAGCAAACAAAATCTTTGGATTTTTTTCTTCCTCCATTCTACTCCCTCTTTCGTCTGAAGGAACGGTTGGGGAGGGGGGGGGTGTATTCGTAGCAGCCACTCACAAGATGTGCTGACTGAAGAAGATCCGAGGGATGAGGTAATGCCACATTGTTGTCTGTTCTCCTCCCCTTCACTGTTTTCGCCTCCTCATAATTTTCATCATCCGCGGGATCGCTTGACCGACTTTAAAAAGAACAAAAAAAAAAAAAAAAAGTGGAAAGGGAGGGTTGCAGTGCGTCCTGAATGTTTTGTTTGGTTGGTTTTGCTTTCTCTGGGACGTACACTGTCAGAATATTGACTATTACATCTCTCTGCATTACTGCGAAACTCTCGCCTGTGCATGCAAACTTGTTATTATCTGTAAGTTTTATAATAAATGCCACTTTGAACAAGACGAGTTCTGAAAACATTCATCTTTTTGAGTGTTGACCAGTCTTTCGTCATTATGATGTGTTAATCACAAGGATTGGAAAAGCATTTGATTATCGCATTTTCAAACCACACAGTTGCATAAACCAACGGTAGTTTAAATTTATTAAGGCAAACGACAACTTTATATTGCCTTTAATTAAAATTCACACTCTGTAACAAATAATTATAACTATATAACTGACAATTGTTACGACTTTTAAGATTTTGAATGCTCAAGCCGCCAGGTGGATTCATGCAAATTATGCAATGTCATGTGCCAACATAAGCTACTCAGAGGAAATGCCACCGGATAGAGCCTTAAAAATCCCCAATACACATTATACATTGGTTAATTTCATATTCCATTAAATGATGCGCATTGTTTGAAAGTTTTAAGCCCACAGTTGCGCCTGTATTAATGAGCAAAACCCGGATGTTCGAGCATTTATTTTGGTTAAAATAAGCAGGAAAAATGGAACGTGAATGCTAAAAAAGGTCAATAATATAATTAAAATAGGCAAATATTAAAGTGAAAACAGAGAGTAATATCACTCACGTCGAATTCGTTAACCAACAAAATTGTACCATTGTGAATGAGGGTTAACCTAAAGCGAAAATTTAAAAATCGCTCTAGCGGCCGCAATTTTTGTTTTTTACAACGAAACTCAATATATATCATTTAAGAAGTAAGAAAAATAGTTTCTGAAAATTATGTAAATAAGACTATTAGCAGTGTGGGTCACTTGAAGTAAAAATTTCAAAATAGCTTTAGTGGCACCAAATTTTTTTTTTCGCAACAAAGTGCGCTATATACCATTTAAACGATAAAAAATAGTTTCTGAAAGTCAGGGAAATGGGGCCATTAGGAATGGGGGTATACCCGAAAACCGAAATTTAAAAATCGCTCTAGCGGCACTAGTACAAGCTCCTGCGTGACGACCTTTTTTACACGATGGTATACATTTTCATTGTGGATTAACAGTTCCAGAGTTATTAAAAATAAATAACTCAAATGACTACATAAACAGGCAATAAAATAATTATAGATTCCGCCTCTGAGACACAAATACTCACGCATTATCTTTCATCTCCCAGCGCCAGCAAATCTGAAGAAGAGAATGACAGACATTACAGGGCCGGTCTAGACACCAGAAATGTTGCCTAATATATTTACGTCTTTATGGTCTTAACTATCCCCCCCCCCCGTCTGACCACAACCGCGAATATGTCCATATGAGTCTATATATCTTGAAGACTTCCAAGGTTATTTCATAGCAGATATTTTAATTCATACAGGTGACTCGAAATCTTCGAATGTTCGTGGCCCATGCTGCATATGAAGGCAGTTCAATGCAGATGACATTATTTCATGAGGACAATCCTTTACTCATTCTCATAATTTTGATGATCTTTCTCAAAACAGTCCTAGTTGGATGAAATGCACCTGTCTCAGCGTTTGTGCCAAACCAAAGATATGCTGGAAAATAATTTTGACGTATCCTTCAGAATCGCCTCCGCAGCCTTCTGATGGTGGAAACTGCCTTCCACAAATGTGCTTCTTCAATTTCGAAAAAAGATCACACAGGGCTAAATCTGAACTATAGGAAGAACGACGAACATAATTCACGTCGATTTATGTGACGTATTCAGCAACAACATTTTCGGTGTGCAGCCGTGCATGATCACGGTGCAGTATCCAGCTTGTTACACGGAAATATGGCCTTGCAGAATTATCAGGACATCTCTTCGGTGCAAGCTCTGCGGTCACTGAGCACCCGTGGCAATTCTGACATCACTACAGGAACTTCGGGCTGGATATCCGAGCCCCTCCTTTCGAGGAGATGTTTGGATGGGTTGGACTCGGTGGGGTAAGTGGTTCCCGATATTCACGGGATATTGAGTACTCTGTGGCAGCAGTGTGCTACACATATCCGGGCCGCTGAAACGTTGCACTTGACAGTTAGTGTCAGGTCATATTGTTGACTATGCTACGATTAAGATGTTGCACATCCACCACTAACTGAATGTTTGAGTGTATTTATTCAAATTAACATACACGATGTTAACTTTGCAACCTTCGTACGGGTCCATTGGACCGTGAGTGCCTTTCATAATACACAAAAGGGTACCTAAATAAATTAGTAAATAAGTTATACCCCCATTGTATAACGTAATAATAATAATAATAATAATAATAATAATAATAATAATAATAATAATTTCAATATTAGTTTAATGCAAATATCCAGAATATAGAACCCCTTCCCCCTCATCAACAGAATAAGTAAATATAATATAAGACGTTATATACATTTTTTCAGTTTAGTTCCCTCCATCCCCTCATCCCCCCCCCCAGTTTTCAGCCTTTTCAGACCTGAGCTGTTTCACCTTCCACCTGCTTGTTCCTCAACCTTACCTTCCAGCAGAGCCCAGCATGCCCCTTGCCCTGAGTCAGCAGGTACTTCTTCCTCCACACTCCATTGCTGCTACAGTTCTCCAGGATGTGCGACACAATTCTCTATCCACTGAGATCCTGATCTACCGCCATGCTTCAAGTCTAAACCACGCGACTCCCTGTTTTGATGTACTGTTCCATCCCCCACCCAGATTTTAACCCCGTTTGTACTTCCGATCTTAATCCACATTGCGCGATTGTATGCTACCTGTCTATATCCTTCAGGCGGTTCCTGACCTTCCTCCATACAGTTCTCTTGTTTCCTTGACTTGCTATCCAAATATTGCCCAACCCAAAGGTTTCCTACTCCTTTCTCACCTTCGAGGCCCATCTTATTCAATTCCAATCTAAACTGTTTCTTGAGGCAGATTGCTCTCATTAAAGATTGATCTCCCAAATAATTCTAACGGCATTGCAGAGTTTTCAATGTCGCCTCATAAACGTATATCAAGTGTACGTCATAATGAATTACTTTGCTCCAGAACTATTCATAACCGCAATTAAATTGCGATATAGTACTATAACATAATATGAAACAAACTTTCGACAGTGGGAGATCTACTGTGTAGATATTTGCTCGTGATTTTAATTGAGCGTTACGATTTGTGGCATTTCTAACAATATTTTACGTCCATGTAACACCTCGAAGCAAAGAATTAGATATCATTCAGTGAATTCTTTGCAAAAGGCCTCTTTAGGGTCTCTTTCGAACTACTACAAACCGTTTCAATTAATCACAATAACTCAATTCAAAAACGTGATAGAAGTCAACTGTACACACAATAAGAAAAACTGGCAATACAGCAGCTTCCACGTCACCACAGACTGGCCTATAATTCTACTTTGTAATTGGTTCAGAAGGTGCAACGGGTAGCATTTGTCATTTGTTAATCTATATGATTGTCAACTGAAAAGGTAGCTGTCAAATGCAAAGTTTCAGCGGACCGAGTATAGATGTGCACCTTCTTGGGAGAGGTTAAATCCTCAAGCACTGCTTGCTGCAGGGGGGTATTGGGCAACCTTGCTTGGGTTATTTACCTGCAAAGTGACGAGAATGGTGCTAGATTAGGCCGCCTCACCAGTGTTACTGGTAGCTTAGTCTGAGAGCCAAGGAGTGTGCAAGGAACGTAATTCCATCCAGCCCTTAACGGGCGGGACGGTTTACACTCCAGTGCAGTCCTATTAGAAAAACTCACCAAAGAACGCATTTTATGAACTTGTTGGTTTCATAACTCTGTAGTATTTCTCAGTTACAATTGTTTGTCTTAGTACGACATGCTGGTAAATCATTCCCTGAATATAAAAAATTGAGATGACCATGCACTTTCCAGCAGAAGCAACAACTGTTTACATATTTTGGCGTTGATGATGGTGGAAGACCCGGAGCTCTTGTCTCTCCTCTAACGGAACAAACCATTAGCACCGCTGCTGTCATCGTGAGAGAGGATCGTCGAATAACATTTACAGCCCTTTCAGAAATTATAAAAATTTCATTAAGTATCATTCCCACGTTGGTGCTGAAAAGTTGCACATACATGTGTTTGTGCACGGTGGGTTTCAAGACTGCTGATTTCCGAAAAGAAGGACGTTCATGTGCGGGTTTGCATGCAGTTGAAGATGATGTTTCAGGAAGATGAGTTTATTTCAAAGGTAATCATTGTTGACAAAGTTGAACTACATCATTTCGATTAACAACATAGCTTTATGTGGTCACCAACTTATAAAAAAAATACCGAGATGTTCTGAAAAATCTGCAAGGCTACATTTCCGTGTAACAATTGTTCGATTTATTTGGTTTGTTTACGGACGCTATTTAACATCTCAGTCTCATTCAGGGCGTGAAAAGACCGATAAATTTTGCTCAGAAGCCTCATTTTTTCAAGCTTGAAATTCTTTTAGTTCTTTACTTCCCTTATGAAGAAAGACATATTTAGGATTTTTACGCCCGAAAAAAAATCCACTGACCCTGGCAGAAACTGAACCCGCGTACGCAAATATGGTTACCACTAGATCACGAGGACCGACCCATGCAACACACCATGATAACGCACGGTCGCACATCGCAAATGCTATTGCTGAATACCTCACAAATGTTAATGTGATGTTTGTCTCTCAGCCCCCCATTTGTTCAGATTAATCCCTGTGTGGCTTTTCCCTTTTGCCCAAATTGAAGAAACGCTTTTTGGGGGGTGTTTTCTGTCATCAGAAGCAGTGATGAAGGCTACAGAGGCAATTCTGAAGGACCTGTCAAAAATGGTTTCCAGTCTGTCTTTGATCTTTGAACATTGGTAGAAACGCTGGGACAGGTGAATTACATACAAAGGGAACTACTTTGAGAAAGATGATCAAAATTATGAGCAGAGTAAAGGAGGGGGAGAGAGATGATAATTCTTATTGAACAGACCTCGTATTCTTCTCCGTACTAATGCTAACTTCAGTTTTTTTGTTTTTTTTTTTTAGTAGTGTTTAACGCCCGTTTTTACTACTGAGGCACCACAGGCGGTGGACACTGATGATACATGAAATGAAATGATACATTGGGAAAGGATTTATTTTTTTAAGGAAGGAAGCGTTCCAGGCCTAAGTTTAGGTACCTCCCCGGCATTTGCCAGTTATGAAGACTGAGGAAAACCTGGAAAAAACCCCAGCCAGGGAGGACGGTCCTGGCGGGATTCGAGCCGCAGACCTCCCGCTCACGAGTCCATGCCTTAACGACCTCGGCCACCCGTGGCGGTCTAACTTCAGTGTTTTTCTTATAGTTGTTTAAACTGAAAATAACAACAATGCAATTTTGTTTAGAAACTTAAAACGTTGTATTATTATTGTTGATTTTAATATAAATAAATTAATTTTGTAATGTTCCTCAAATGCTCACTTTAAGATCAAAATGCATATATTAGCACCTACGTATATTTGATCAATTAAAAACTAAACCTAAAATATTAATGGTACCAAGTAAGAAATCAAGCGGGTAAAATTTAAGATTTCAGTCCTATTAATCAAATTATCTGTGTAAATAACTTCCATTGCTTAAACATTTACACAAATGCCGACAGGTATAACCAACACACAGCCTGGATCCCTCCCAGTTGAAGTGCGTTTGACACACAATAATGGCGCGCGTTTTGATGATAAATTGTTATCCCTTCCTCTCCTACAGTTTGTCCTGCCAATCACAGCTGCAGCTTCACTCAAGCGAACCAATAATCGCACGTCACTGACAAATACTAGCAGCAGCCACCCCTGTTTCCATCATCCAACCCTCCACAGTGTTGCTGACTCTCCGCAAATTAATCTGAGACTATGCGAGTACGTCGTCTGCCCCCGAGAAATGTATAAACACTTTCATATTGTCCACTGCGTTCAGAATCAGATGAGATAATAAATATACCGGATTTTCTCCCGAGTTTAACACCCGAGGCTGAATTCTACACTGACCGAAAGTACAGTCAAGAACATTAATTACAATAGGCGAAGGAAACTACTGCAGTGTGACATACAGCATGTAGCAAATGTAATGCGCACCTTTTTGTCCGAATGTAGATTTCAAAATTGTATTGCGTATTAGATGCGAGTGCAAACCCGTTCCGTAGTTCGCCGGTAACTTCATTCAAATTTATAGTTTATTACTCCATAATGTATTGCTGCAATTTTCAACTTCGTTGCATTTATTATTGGCCTGTTATTGCATAGAGCGTTTGAATAATGAGTAGTGACAAAATGAAGAACATCTTTGACGTTACTTTCAAGCAATTCTTTATGCTGAAAAAAAAATGTTAACAGAAAGGCAGGAAGCGAGATCAATGCAGCTGAGAGCAACGTTCGCTTGTGGCGGCAACAGAAATTGACATTGTTTGCAACTAAAGCTAATAGGAAGAAATTCACTGATCCTCCTAACATTAAAGAAAAAGTTTGGAATTCGTACATGAAAGTAGTAAGAACGATCAACCTGTGAACTAGTGACACCATAAGAAATAACTTTTTCTTCTTAGATTTCTTCTTAGACTTACGCGTGGCAACAGCACAAGTAATGGATATTGTCTTATATGCTCCAAGATGTAACAATAGTCCACTAATAAACTCTGTGTTCTGATTGTTTTATGAAGCGGACGGGCTTATCTTTAAAATGCATACAACAATATGCTAATATTTTTTTTATGATTTTAAGATCCAATTTTGGGATTTGCATTACATTGTATGTTGCATTAGATTTTGCGTAAATGTGATTTATCACCAAGTTACAGACATATGTCCCGATAAAAAACCAGGAACCGAGAGCGAGGAAACATTCAGATCAATTCCGCTTATACAGGGAGATTCTAAAGTCCTTTTCCTGTTTTTGGTGGTCGATAGAACAGTAACCATAATAGACATAAAAAACGATTATATCAGTGGATAGATTGTCTCTCCAAGTTTTGTATCTATCTCACAGGTGTTACATATGTCTTCCGCTGGTGAAGGGGTAGACATGAATCCTGTAGTCAAGCTCTTGCCACACACGTCCCAATATCTGACGGTCGATACCAGCGAGCACACGATCTTTGACTTAACCCAATAAGAAAAATCACATGGGTTTAGGTCAGGTGACAGTGGAGGCCACAGAAGAACAGAATCATATCGAACAGCATTCAACGACGAGAAATTTCAGCATCGAGGTGACTGACTCATAATGAAAATGAGGTGGAGCCCCATCTTGCTGATAAATAAAGTCCTGGCTATTTGCATGTAAGTGTGGCACGGTTGAAACATGTCCAGGTACACTGAATCGGTAACAGTTTTCTCCGCAAAGAAAAATGGGCCGTGTACTTTTGACGAAAAAACAGAGGAATCACGTATTCTACCCCAACACCAAGCTTTTCCGTGCCCCAAATGCGTACATTGTGACGGTTCACTTTGCCGGACACATGAAACGTGGCCTCGTCACTAAAATCAGTTTTTTCAGTAAAACCGCCTTATTCTAGCCTCTCTTGAAAATCAACACAGAATTGAAGACGACGGATGCCATTTCTTTTCTGCATTGGGGTCTGGGTAGTGGAGTCGGTCTTGCTGCCACTATGGTTCAAATGACTTCACTGAATAAAGCCCAGCCTACCATAGCGCCACACATCGAGCCTTATTTAAACTTATATAGTATCTGGTGCTTTAAGTAGGAACTTGAACTAGATTTTGAGTGACCATACCTAGGTACATTTTTCTGTTAAATTGTAAAACCCATATTTCCGACTGAAATCTGATAGCATTAAGGAGAAAACACTTCTGTGTCTAAATACGTTTTTGATTGATAAATGAAAATCTCTTTTCTAGGAGAGTTTATCAACAATTAAGGGCAACTAAGGACTGTTTTGGAGTTCAGATCAAAATTATTAAACATAACACTCAATACTTAAAACGTAATTCCTCGCTTGGTTCCACTTTTCGACATATTCTTTTACATTCTTTGCTTGTTTAAAATTTCAATTTAATTTTTTTCCTCCATCTAAAGCTGAACTTCTTTAGCTTACCAAAGTTGAAAGACAAGGGCTGCTCAAGTGCCCTTGGAGACAAGAACTGGAAGGTATGGAAGAATAAAGAAAAAGAAGAGGGAATCTGTTAATTAATTTAAAGATGTTGACTTCGTGAACATTTTCTAGACACTCAAGTGATTGTTCAGAACTTGTGAATTGCCAGTTTTTTAAAAATAAAATCTTAAACCTTCGGTGCGTAAACATGGCAATTTTTTTTAGAGACGCTCCTGTAGGAAAGCTAGGTATTAATGAAGCTTCTATAAAAGACCACTTTTAGATAATAACTCTGAAAAAGTGCCAACTTGACGAAAGGTGAAGATTTATTCAACTCGACTGTCTCTATGACTCTCTTTGTAAATCTGTTCTACACACAGATAATGAGTAAGTTTATATGAGATATTCGGCATTAAAGAGAATGCTTTGTAACGTTCCCAAATGCTAAGGTTACAAGAAAGAATGCGATATAATTATATTTAAAAAGCGGTGGCAGGCGGAAAATCCTACTTAAAATACAACCTATTTTAAAATGAAGAATAAAATACTACGCCCCCCGTTCCAAATTACGGTTTAGAAACAAATATAAATGATACAGTGAGTAGAATTAACTAACACGCATTTAAGTGTTGTTCTTTAAACTGGACTGTAAAAAAACTTCGTTTAAACTTGTACACTCCTCACAGACGGGAGCCAAAAGTGACAACAATGAAACTATATCACGTGTATATTATGCATTAAAGCAGCAAAACATGTAAAGTTAAATTTCAGCACGAGAAAGCATTCTTGTTAAAAATTATGACCATTCTTTACTGAACGTACCTCGTACGTGAGATGGAAATTTGGGAAAAGGTTTTTTTTTTTAGGAAAGTATGCGTTCCAGACCTAAGCTCAGACCTCCATAGGCCTGTATTTGTCATTTATGAGGATTGTTAATGTTTTATTCCGTTAGAGTACGAAATGAGGCACATTATCGCCGCTGCTGAAGAGTTGTTGAGACGAAAGTAAAATTTCAGAGCAGTATTTAATGTTGCTGTAGGCAGGACTGAACACTCGAAGGTGATTTAAAGTGTTTAAAAAGGGAGGCAAGTAATATTTAAGGAAGGGGAACTCGGTGCCCCAGTTCATGCTCTAACAGAAGAAAACACTGACATCGCTGCTGTCATTGTGAAAGAGAAAAGTGTTCACGGTGAGTTCCAAGACTGATTGAATAACTCTTGTATCACCAGTAAAATCAGATGTCAAACAACAACAATCGTTCTGATACCTACAACAAAGGCCATCCATAACAAACCTAGCAACGTTACGCGGGAGAAATGCCCTGCAATCACGTCACAAGCCTAAGGCGCTAAATTGTTTTCCTGCCACAACTCCAGAATGAAACACGATGACGCCGTTCGGGTTTCTCCACAGTTATTTTCACTATATTTACAATACCTTGATGAAAAAGTAATTTTCTCGGCATCCTTTGACAAAGGACGCGAGTTCAATCTTCGTCAGGGTCGATGGATTTTTTTGCTGCGTAAAAAATTTAAGCAAGGTTTCCTTAGGAAAAAGCTAAAGCAGTGGGTCCCGTGTCGTAGATTTACGGCACGTAAAAAAACCTCAAGCCTGAAAGAGGAAGCATCTGAGCAAAATTTGTCTGTCGTTTCATTCCTTGAATTGAATGGGACTCTGATGACCTAAAATGTAAATATCTCCTTAAATGAACCAAATAAATAAACAAACCAGCGTCCGATGTTAGGGCTTTTAAATACAAAATCAAGGAATCATGGACTCCACTAACATTCGTTTCAAAAATCTGCTTTGAGGACTTAAAGAAAAATGCATGCTAACTTTATGCAGAATGTCTCAAAACATAAAAAATTATGGTTTTTGGTAAAGGCAAACGTATTATAAGTTAAAGCTGAGCAAAATAAGTTTGAAGTTTTAGATGACTAAAAGTTAAAGGTTGAGATATAGAGGTTTAAAGAGCGCGAACGAGTATAACAGCTATCCCAAAGGGCACAGAAATTTGAAACTTCTCAAGGAGGTTTTCTAGTGTTCAAAAAAAAATTAAATGCAAATATTTAATGAAAAAAATGTTATTGATGTCCCCTTAAAGCATAAAGTATTATTTCATCCTTCGAAAAGGGTCTTATAGATGGCTGTGGCTTTGTTCAGAAGCTGGAAAATAAATTCTGCAACTGTAGTTTTGTGCCACAGGAAAACGGGATTGAGTGAAAATAATACACTTAAATAGAATGAGATTCAATTAACTTTATATTCTACATACCTTCCGTACTGAGCAGATAGTGGGTTTTACTAGAATAATTCATCTCTTTCTAGAGATATGAACGTCAATTTAAATAATGCAATAATTCAAAGAACCGCGAAATTGGTCTTAGAGAGTCTGCCAACATTACGGAAAAAACCTATAAAAAGTGAATCATAAACAAAGCAGTAATACTTTGAACCTTTGAGTACGCTTTTTGCTCTCAAGGCATTCATTTATATCTATAACAAAAATATATAAATCTCCATTGTTGGGGGCGCACACCGTATCATTTCATTCCTCCAGCCTGGACGCCTTGCATCCTGGCGATGACAGCACCCCGTACCTTCCATTGACACTCAGCCCTGCATGAAATCCCTGTTCGCCCTTACCGCTTCACGGTCACGGGGTTTTCTATGCTAACAGGTTTAAACGCAAGAGAACGGAGGGTTCGGATCAAAAAACCCACCCCTTCACGAGTTTACTTAATTTTCACCCATCCGAGAACAGATGCCGGGCACGGAGGAGGGCCAGCGGGAAACCACAGAGAGGCAACAATTGCCTCGCACCTGTACTTCCCTGCAGGCTTGCCAACTCTTGAAAGCGTTAATGCCCTCTTGTTGCCCTCACGCCTCCAGATCTGAACATACTTTCCAGATAAGAAAGAGGAATGTATTTCTGAGGTTCAGGTACCTAAATGCAAGTTTTGAGCTACTTAAGGGGATATATTTGTACCTAAAATTGAAAACTGTTAAGATAAAACATTTTTATTCTAATAATTACGGAACATTTGAGCAAAAAAAAAAAAAAAAAAAGAAAAAAAAAAAAGAACTACACAACACATCTGCGGCATATTAACAAGTTGTAGTTATCCTATGTGTACTTGTATATATATATATATATATATATATATATATATATATATACACACACACACAAAAAATTCTGGCAAAATAAAAAGAAGGAAGGAAAGGAAAGGAAAGGAAAGGAAAGGAAAGGAAAGGAAAGGAAAGGAAAGGAAAGGAAAGGAAAGGAAGACTGTTTTCATTGGGAAAGAATAATTTAAATTGTTTATTTAACAGGCGTTTAAAATAACAAGCATTGAAACTTTGATCGTAACACATCGACCGGGTCGTAACAATGGAAACTTACGACACACTTTGGGACACTTCGTGTATTGTGTTTGGATTTGGGATAGTAAACTTTTTACGTACTGTTTGGGCATCTCACAGCATCTTGCCTCTCATTTCGTACACACTTGGGACGGCCAGAAGGAAGAATAATTCTGATATGGTTTGGATGTTTTTTTTTTTTTTTTGATTGATTTATTTAAGGACGCTCTTTAACAGCTCAGGTCATCAGCGTCCCATTCAACTCAGGGCGTGAAACGGCCGACAAATTTTGCTCAGAGGCCTCTCTTTCAGGCTTGAGGTTCTTTTTCGTGCCGTAAATGTACGACACGGGACCCACGGCTTTACTTCCCTTCCGAAGGAAGCCATACTTAGGATTTTTACCCCCGAAAAAATCCATCGGTCCTGGCCGGGTTCGAACCCGCGTTTTGGGTATAGGAGGCAAGTATGGTAACCACTACACCACCAGGACCGACAGGTTTGGATGTGGAGTATAAAATTGTTCATTGAAATTATTGCGGAAAGAATCTGGACCACAGGAAGTTCAAGGATGTTCACAAGGTTCATCTGTCCACATGTCTGGTGATGTACCGCTACGGGTGGCCGAGGTCGTTAAGACGCGGACTCGTGAGCGGGAGGTCTGAGGTTCGAATCCCGAGTTTTTTTTCAGGTTTTCTTCAGTCCTTATACATGGCAAATGCCAAGCAGGTACCCTAAACTTAGGCCTGGAACGTTTCCTTCTTTAAAAATCCTTTCCCAATTTATCACTTCATCTCATGTATCATCAGTGTCCGCCGCCTGTGGTGCCTCAGTAGTAAAAACGGGTGTTAAACACTAATAAAAAAAGTCACAAACAATAATGAAAATGAGGCACAACAAACACTTGAATGAGATTTAGTTCGTAATAAAAATACTAATTTGTAGTACTGTCTATTGCTTGGATTAAAAAGATAACCCGACAGCATAATCTAAATATTAATATTCCTCATAGCTCCCTTCCCTCCTATACTTAGTAAATTAGTTCTTTGCATTTTGCACTTATAAAGAAAGAGAGCAGCAAACAATATTTCCGAGTTATATACAGAGTTAATGCTCAAAATGTTACTTAAAATAAGTTGATGTCTCTGTAATAGGCATAGGTTCGTAATATTATGTTGGTAATTTTGTCATTAGTAGCTAAATTGAAACAATGTGCAATAAAATTTGTGTTCCTCAATGAGAATCATAACTGCAATGCAAACACTTCAGCTTATTTCGGTATTTTGAGAGTCCCTGGTATTTTTCATCAAACAATTGATTTTAGCTGACGTACTGGATTCACCAGCTGTCATTTCAAAACTCCCAGAGCATGACACGCAGATGTTTGCTAGGTCCCTAAGGATGATGGAATTCCGTTGTGTCCCACATTTCCTTCTATTGATAAGTTTATCTTTATTTTGTTCTTCACTGGTCCCTGACATACTGTAAACGCGTCCGCAGATATTAAAGGTATCAAATGTTCCATATTTTTTTCGCGTGAAAGGTCAAAGAGGGAAAAAATGACCAAGTGAAAGACAAAGAAATGTAAGAAAAGTTCTTCTCAAGGTATTCCTTCTCCTTATTCTGAGCTTTCATAAGTAATTTTCTTCCGCCAAATATAAAACAATGTCTGTATTCACCATTAACAAAGAACGCAACAAAATGCACTTCTTTTGACAGCAAAATTGAGAGTCCAGTGGCAATTTGTGACATTTGACATGAGACAATTGATATTTACAACAGCGAAACAGCACTTGCAAGATGACAGCGGTGACTTCAAGTCAGTGTACAACCCTTGAGTTGCCCTCCGTTGTGTGATGTTTGTGGGGCAATGGTATGGTATCAAAGAATATTCATAAAGAAATGCTTCCCATCTACGTTGAAAAGTGCATGTCACATCAAAATGTTTATAATTGGGTGCAGAAGTTCTTTGAGGGTGGACACTGGGTATGTATCGAAGACGAACACCACATCGACCGGCCAGCCAACGGAAATTGACAAAGAGGCGAATTTGCAACAAGTTGAAGACTTTCCGAGCAGACAGGAGGGTAAGCTAGACAGTATAGCCGCTACTATTAGTTGTTCACACGGCATGGCTGGCCTCATTATGCATCACAGGTTAAGTTGGCTGGCCTCATTATGCATCATAGGTTAAGTTTTCGTAAAGTCTGTGCACGATGGGTGACGTGCATAATAATCCCACAATACGAAATACAAAAATGGGCTTGCATTCTGCATCTCAATCGCTACCATCATGGACACATATGCTAGCCCGAATTGTTACAGGTTACAGGAGTCCTGGGTTTACCATTGCCAGCTCGAGACATAGCGTGCATCAATGCAGTGGAATCATCCTGCGTCGCCCGTGGGGGGAGCGGATTTAAAGGTGATACCATCCGCCGGGGAAGTGATGCTCACAGTCTCTTGGGATCACAATGGCATACTGCTCACCAGCCTCAAGAACAAATCGTACCATCGATGGATAAACTTATAATCCATTCAACTGAAGCAACCCGGACTCCTCACCAAAGCATATTGCTCTTACACGACAAATGAAACGTTGCAAAATTTCAAATGGAAGTCCTCCCCAACATCCTCCGTATAGCCCCACCTTGCTCCAAGCGACTTCCTTTTGTTCCGCCCTCTTAAACATCATATTTCAGGTGAAAGTTTTCCCGACGATGAAACTGTAGGAAGAGAAGTCACGCTGGTCCCGACAGCAGCCTAAAGAATTTTTTGCTGCTGAATTTCAGGGGCTAGTGAAACGAAGTGACAAATGCCTCAATGTACAGGGAGATCATGTTGAGAAATGCAAGTGTTTTGCAAATAGATACTCTTATTTGTTCCAAGTTGCATATACGTTTGTAACTTTAATGACTTACCCTGGTATAAAGACGTCTTCACGAATAACCTAACGGCTTAAATGACGCAGTGCAATGAGAATTTCCTGAAAATTCCGTTTTACTGTCACCTGAGTGCTCAAAAGACATTCACTGTATTGAGCATCCACTTGTTGCTTAAAAACTAAAAAGTTTCGCTGCGGTAATAGGAGCTGAAGAAAGCGTCACGAAAGTAACCGAGCCTGTCCTACGAGGTGTATTTAAATAATTGAATACTTCTCATACTTCAGATTTTCCATACATAAGAGCGGTGCACTACATTCAAACTTCTGTACCGCAGTAAAACTTGTCCCCTCGACGAGATATAATTGGGCTTGACGTTGCACCGACCCCTTTTGGCTATCGTCACCCTTCTGCATTTCATTTTAACAAACCCTTTATCGACGCCGTTACCCACCATTAAAAGTAACATTAATGGGTTGGGGACAACATTTGTTATTATCCCTTCCTGCAGGATATAAATCATCTGAGGCGTTTCCAAAATAGAGTTCACAGGCTCGAGAGCTTGGAAAATTGTTACCGAATTATTTCATGGACTATCCCTTGCTTAAGGGTGTCAAATAGACTTGTTTTATATATTGTTTGTTTTAGTTTAGGTTCGAGATGACGTTTATTTGCAATTGAAAATAGACGATTAGATTGGAAAGTTCCCGGAATGATGTACAAGATTGTTATGGTAATAGGTCTGTCATCCCCGGTTGAAAAATATAGTGCTTGTACTAGGTCTTTCATGATTTTGTCGCCCGTTTCACGGCAGCTGAGTGTCGGCAGTCGGAGCGGTAACTCCCAGCAAAAGTGAATGCAATATCTGAGCATATTAGAGTTACTGGAAATTAGAGTTACAATTACAATGAAAATAAGCACGTTCCATATGACAAAAGTTATTAATCATGTGGTCATGCTATATCCACTCATTTCTGGAATTTATTAGAAAATTATCACTCACGTTAGTTCATTCTTTTCACCAAAGATGCCGATCATTTCTTATTTTACACCAATATAAACAAACAACACAGATAATGCCAGCTGTGAAAGGAGAACGCATGTTATTATGCTATAGTACATTCTGATAATTGGTAAAGCAGAATTTTTAGAGCAAGTATACATGGTCGTTTGGGAAGTTTGGTAAAATGCAAGTATAATTACTTTTTCGTAACACAATCACTTTATTTCTATCAATGTCTGTATGCTTGTGCCAGCGGGATTGCAATTTATTTATCCCAATAAAAAAAATAGGATCTGTCAAACTCTGCACTATATTCATTGAAGGTGGCGATTACTTCCTCATTTGATGAAATGTTCTTTCCACCAAGCCAAATTTTCAAGTTCGGGAATAGGAGGAAGTCACTTGGAGCTACATGCGGAAAATAGGAATGATGAATCAATTCAAAGACCAATTCATGCACTTTGGCTACTGTGTCTGCTGCTGAGTGGATTGGAGCATTGTCCTGGTGAAATATAATTTCTTGGTAATTTTTTATTTAAATTCATGTTTCAAACAATCCAGCAATGAAGCATAGTAGGCCCCAGTTATGGTTCTGCCTTTTTCAAGTAATCTATCAGGAGTATACCCGGGAATGCCCGCAGAACACTGGCCATCACTTTTCCAACTGACCAAACAGTCCTTGTCTTCTTTGACTGCTCTCTCCAGCTTTATCTATTGTTTTGACTGTTGCTTTGTCTCTTCAGTGTAATGGTGAGCCCAAGTTTCATCCACAGTCACGAATAGGCGCAACAAGTTCTGCGGATTGTTATTAAACTGTTATGAAACATTCTTCCACATGCGTTTTTGATCAACAGTCAGCAATAGCGGCACCCAACGTGCTCATAGCTTTCTCATTTCTAATTTTTCATGCAGGATGTTATGTACTCGTTCAGTTGAAATGCCTATAGCCTCAGTAACTCGCGCATTGTGATAGCTTGGAATTTGATTTTTTTTTAATGATTCCTTTGTGGTGAACTCAACTTGGCGGGAGCCCGCGTCATTTTCAATGCTTCTTGGAACACGTTTAAACTCATTCACACATAAGTAAACTGTCTTCAATGACAGTGCAGAGTTCGCATGAACTCATCTAACTCTGCATTGAACTGTCTTGCAATGAATCCTTTAAATGGAAATGTTTAATAACAGCACGAAACTAATTTTTTTCTCATTTTCTACCGCACTTGTTAAATAGCTGTCAACAACTAACTGAACATCACATATGACTGAAAATCTGTCTAAAATCATTAGATGAATCACTCTCACCAACTACGGTGCAGCTCAACAAAATTTTCAGCCATTTCATGAAAATTTACCAAACTTATCATCAACCGTCATACAGTGCAGACGTTCACTTCCCACCCTCTTCTTGTTTTATTGTTAAGCCGATTGGTCTTCATCAGGATGCCGAAAGAAACTATAAGAGATTGGCTCTCAAGTTTCAAATGCGTTACATTAATGGTAAAATCGTATTATGCTACTGTTGGAATAAGGAGATGAGTAAATAAATAATTTTGTTACGTGTACTTCAATGAAAGTTATTCTAATGGAAAATATATGCATATTACTAATATACAAGTGTATCTTTCTGTGCCACAGAACAATTTCGTCAAGACTTAAGTGTTTGTGAACTTTTGAAGGAAATGGGTCTCCATATTTCTCATAAAATTACAGCTCTGTTGGCAGAATTTATATGAGGGACAAGTCATTAGTAATGGCAACTATTTTTTTTTTTTCCTCTCGCGAACAAGGGACAACACGAAAAATCTAAAGATATGCGATCGAACGTAAGGAATATACTTTCGAATGATGCCACCGGATGGTGTATAGAGTAGAGCTGCGTGTGTCAGGACGCCCCGAGGTTCATAGTGGTCAGGAGTGAAGGTCACTAATAGTGAGCGTGCGTATGTGAAAGTAGAATTTTTACGCGACAGGAAGGCACGAGAATGCCACACAGAAATAAGAAAAACAGTTTCTGAAAATCAGGCGGACCATTAGGAGTGGGGGGTATAATTGAAAACCGAATTTTTGAGAGTGGGGGTTAAAGCGAAAAGTTAGTGCGACCATAATTTTGGTTTTTTTCTCGAGATATAACATTGAAATAAAATATGAAAAATAGTTTCTGAAAGTCATAGAAATAAGACTATTAGAAGTGGGGAATAACCTTAAATAAAAAATTAAAAATTGCGCTAGCGGCATAGATATTTGTTTTTTCGCAACGAAACTCGGTATGTGCCATTTAAATAAAATAAGAAAAATAGTTTCTGAAAAACCAGGTAATTCAGATTATTTGGAGTAGGATGATGATGATGATTATTGCTTAAAGGGCGCAAAACTACGAGGTCATTAGCGCCCAGACACACCGAAATCTGCGCAACAGTAGCACTTTGTGCAATAATATAAAACCCGCTTTTAATAACGGGGGTTAAATTCTCATCAACAGACCAGATCAAAACGCAGCTGCAAGAGCTCAGATATTAACTGTTATAATGGCCTAAAAATATAACAATGAAACCCCTTAAAACAAAGAACAAGGATAAAATTGGCTACAAAAGGATAAAAGTCCTAAAATATTCGGAAATTACCGTCATGGGTAAAACCAGTAAAATTTACACCTTGCTCCAAAAGTCACAAACACGGATAAAGCGGAGCACTCGTTCCACAGCAACCACATCATCGGCAAGTAGCTCCTCAATAGAGGAGGGCAAACCCAGGGAAAGTCTAAAAGTTGCCAGATGAGGGCATTCGAGTAAAATGTGACGCACCGTAAAGGGGTGGTCACATCGTGGGCAATCTGGAGCTGGTTGACCATTAAAAAGGTGACGGTGACTAAATCGGCAGTGCCCTATTCGAAGACGAGCTAAAATCACTTCCTCGCGACGGGCTGCGCGAGAAGAAGTCGACCAATGAAAAGGGGTGGATTTAATTTCTCGAAGCTTATTGTGGGGAATGATATCCCACTCATCGCGCCAGCGCGAGAGAATTCCTCGACGTATACAATGTTTAAAATCCCCTACATAAAAGCGTTGCTCGTACTCTGCAGGGTCTAAAATGGCGGATTTAGCTGCGACATCCGCGGCCTCATTACCCGGGAGTCCCACGTGTCCAGGTACCCATAGCAGAGTGACTCTGACACCAACTGCCAGAAGCGAAGACACTGCATCCTGAACTTTCTGCACAAGAGGATGGTAGGTGTACAGGCGTTTAAGAGATAAAAGGGCACTCAGAGAATCGGAACAAATGACACTGTTCCTCAGCCCGTGGTCAGAAATAAATAAAATAGCCCGATATATAGCATAAAGCTCCGCCATAAAAATAGATGTCGCAACGTTAAGACCATATGTAAAACTAGCTCCATTAAAAACAAAGGCACATCCTACACCTGTGTCGGATTTAGAACCGTCGGTATATATAAAATTACATCCAGCAAAGTAAGAGACAATCTCGTTAAAATGACTAAGAATGAATGGTGCTGCAGTCGAGGACTTAGGACAGGCCGTAAGCCCAAGGTGAACGGGGGCCTCTGCTAAGAGCCAAGGGGGAGAGGAGGTTTCCCCGGCCAAGAAAAAAGCAGGTAAGTCCAGGTCCATCGTCCTTAACAGCTCTCGGAAACGAAAGCCAGCGGGCTTAGGAGTAAAAGACCGAGCAGCATAAAATGGGGCGAGAGATACATTGAAAAACGGTTCATTCGCAGGATGACGAGGTTGTGTAGCCAGTCGACAACCATACGTAGAAAGTAAAAGATCCCTACGATAAAACAACGGAGGTTCCCCAGCCTCCGCACATAAACTCGACACAGGACTGGTGGGGAATGCACCAACAGCGACACGGATACCCCGGTGGTGAATGGGGTTAAGACGACGAAGAACGGAAGGTCGCGCTGAGCCATATACTATACAGCCATAATCCAGTTTGGACCGGATTAAAGATCGATAAAAACGTAAAAGAACAGTCCGGTCGGCTCCCCAGGATGTGCCACTTAAAACCCGTAAAATACACAGAGAACGTTCACACCGGCCTCTGAGCTGTGCTACATGCGAAGACCAGCTTAATGTTCTGTCAAAGATTAAGCCCAGGAATCTAACTTCGTCCGCGAAAACAAGAGCTTCTGGGCCAAGGTGGAGAGATGGTGAAGGATACACCTTATGACGCCAGAAGTTCATGCAGACGGTCTTCTCTGCGGAGAAACGGAACCCATTACGTACGCTCCAAAGGTAGAGGCGGTCCAGACAGCATTGGAGGCGGCGTTCCAAAAGACAGGTTCTCCTGGAGGAAAGATAAATCGCAAAATCGTCTACGAATAACGACGATTGGATTCCCGGTGGTAAGCACTCAGCTATGGAATTGATGGCGATGGCAAACAGTGTACAACTAAGTACCGAGCCCTGCGGTACACCGTTCTCTTGAGTAAAACGAGAAGATAAAACTGACCCCACGCGTACGTTAAAAACCCGGTCCATCATAAACTCCCGAATAAAAACAGACATCCGACCACATATATGCCAATCATTAAGCGTACGAAGGATACCGCCCCTCCAGCAGGTATCGTAAGCCTTCTCCAAATCAAAAAATACCGCAACAGTTTGGCATTTTCTCACAAATCCGTCCATTATATGGGTGGACAGAGACACAAGATGGTCGATGGAACATCGATGACGACGGAAACCGCACTGGATGTTCGTCAGTAGGTGCCGCGACTCCAACCACCACATAAGCCGCCCATTAATGATTCGTTCCATCACCTTGCACACGCAACTGGTGAGGGAAATGGGGCGGTAACTGGAAGGAAGGTGTGGGTCCTTTCCAGGCTTAAGGATAGGAATGACTGTCGCCACTCGCCAAGCGCATGAAAATGTGCCATCACACCAAATACGGTTAAAAATTTTGAGTAAAAAATGCATGCCCTCAGTTGATAAATGCTGCAGCATAGCAACATGGATGCCATCTGGCCCTGGAGCGCAATGCCGAGATGCAGATAACGCATGTTCCAATTCCCTGGACGAAAATGGGACATTGTAGCACTCTTGGTTGTCTGAGGCAAAGCTAAATCCACAAGGATCAACTCGCTCCTGAATAGAGCGAAAGGCAGGGGGGTATTGGGCGGAGCTCGAGATCTCAGCGAAATTCCGACCTAAGGTATTTGCTACATCCTTGGGAGTAGTAAGTACACAATGTGATACCTTGAGTCCAGATATGGGCGTAAATCCAGGTTTGCCCGCAACCCGGCGCAGTCGGTTCCAAACTACAGATGAAGGAGTAAAACGGTTAAAAGATTTGGCGAAGGCAATCCAGGACGCCCTCTTGCTGTCTTTAATAACCCGGCGGCATTTCGCGCGCAGTTGTTTGTAACGGATGAAATTCTTTAACGTAGGGTGGCGACGAAAGACCCGCAAAGCACCTCGACGTGCACGCAATGCGTCCCGGCATTCGTCGGTCCACCAAGGAACCGGAATTCGTCTCGGGTGGAAAGACGACCGGGGAATAGCCTGATTTGCGGCTGCAACAATGATCGTGTTTAGGTGTTCGACCATGGCATCAATGGAGGGAAAGGGACACCCGGAAAATACAGCCAGAGAACGGAAGAGACTCCAATTTGCTTTTTCCAGAAGCCACTTCATTGTGCGCTGAGGACGTACTTGGGAAGATAGGATACGAATGTCACAGGGGAAATGGTCGCTAGAGTACAAATCAGAAAGAACGTGCCAGGCAAAGTGTACGGAAAGCGAAGCCGAACAGAAAGACAAGTCCAGATGGGAAAAACTGTGTGTGCTGTCGGAGAGAAAAGTGGGCTCACCTGTATTCAGTAAAATAAGATTGTGGCGATCCAAAAAATCAGCCACCAAGCTACCCCTCGCACACTCTACAGAGGATCCCCAAGAGGGATGGTGCGCATTGAAGTCCCCCAAAAGCAGTATAGGGGGTGGCAGCTGGTATAAAAGGTTGTCCAGATCAACCACGGAGACAGGAAGAGATGGAGGTAGGTAAATGCTGCAGACTGTGAAACTAAGGCCAGAAAAGGAGACCGTAGTTGCTACCGCCTGTAGATTAGATTGGAGAGACAGGGGGGAAGTATGCACGTCATCCCTGATTAATATTAAAACTCCGCCATGCGCGGGAATGCCGTCTTCGGCGGGAAGATCGAATCTTACCGAAGAGTAACCCCGAATATTGAAAGCATCCTGAGGACGAAGTTTGGTCTCCTGAAGGCATAAAAGCAGGGCATCAGTCGATCGTAAAAGCAACTCTAGTTCAGGTCTTCGGCTGCGGAGCCCACGTACGTTCCATGAAAGGATAGACATTATTAAAACCGTTAAAAGAAATAAAAACAACACCTTACTTTTTGGTCGGACCGGGACGAATCAATCGTCCTTTCTTTAAGCGCGTGGGACTCGGTGGTTTAGCAGTAGCAGGCGCTTCCTGCTCCATAAAATCCTCGGAGGGAGGGCACTCCCGCTGAGATGGGTCAACCGATTCCAGCACCTGGAAACGGTTGGAGGTGTTGAGAGGCGGCGACGGTGACCGCCTTGCGGGTTTGCTCCCAGAGCAATCGTGGGAGCTCGACCTCCGAGGAGGTGAGGGGCTTTGATTTTTCTTCTTAGCCTTTCCTTCATTTGTGGACGATTTTAGAAAGTCAGTCCGTGTGTAGGCAGTCTTGAATTTTACAGGATCAGCAACAAAAACCACTGGCTTGGGTGCTGTTGAGCGCTTGGTACTGGTAGGAGTAGGCGTTTCGGTGAAGACCAGGTCACATGTTTGCGTGCTATTGTCCCGTCGGGATACTGCAGTTGCGGCTACGGAGCTATACGTACCGAACTTAGGTACAGGAGGTAGACAGGCTTGATAGCGTTTCCGGGCTTCAGAGAACGAAAGTTTCTCTTTAACGCGGATTTCCTGAATAGAGCGCTCCTCTCGAAATCGAGGGCAGTCGCGGGATGTTGCTGGATGAGGACCACGGCAGTTCACGCATACAGGGGCGGATGAACACGCTCCCTCGTGGCTTTCTAAGGCACATGTAGCACAGACAGATTTAGGGCTCTTACAAGACAGGCGGGTGTGACCGAAACGCTGACATTGGAAACACCTTAAAGGGCTAGGAACATACGGGCGGACTGATATTACCTCATACCCTGCCCTAATCTTGTTTGGTAACTCAGCTCTATTAAATGTGAGGAATAGTGTTCGCGTAGGCTGCACCTCACCATCTCTCTTAGCCTGCACACGATAAACTGAGGTGACATTCTGCTCGGCTAAATAACCTTGAATTTCAGTGTCCGTCATACCGTCGAGTATAGAAGTGGTTATAACTCCTCGGGAGGAATTCAGGGTACGATGGGACTCGACACGGATCGGGTAACCGTGGAGTAAAATTGCCTTAAGAAGCGCAGTAGTTTGAGACGCACTCACAGTTTCCACCAATAGGGACCCATTGCGTAGGCGCGTGCACGATTTAACAGGACCAGAAATACTGTCCAAACCTTTTTGAATAATGAAAGGGTTCACTTGAATAAACGACTGACCTTCCTCTGTTCTGTTAATTATCAAGAAACGAGGGAAAGACACCTCAGTCACCCCTCTTATGTCCATTCTCTTACGTTTTGTATTTATTTGAGGATTTTCTTGCATCATAGCGGATTCATCCTCCACCATTACACCTGTCCCCGATGGCAGGCTGCTTCCTGGGCGCCACCCCGGCTTAGGTTAGTTGCCCTGGCCTGGAACACGTAACCTTAGGGTCACACCTTCCTGTGTATAGACAAAGGGACCCAATCGCCTACAGGAAGTCTACAGCGCGTGTAATGGCCCCTCCCCGGGCCTGGCCTTTACCAGGGGATACGCTCTAGCCCTACATGATGGCCCAGTGCTGGGAGTCACGCCCTTACCCAGTCACCTTTGAACCGTATCAAACACGGGGGCATCCATCAGACTAAAAGCAGGGAGGTTAAAAAGTAAAAAGTAAAATGGAGACAAACTAAAAAGGAGTCAAACGCGCTAAGCGCGGACCTGAGGGAGCAGCTCGGGTGCCTCGGGGTCGCTACGCCCCGTACCCAATAAATTGGGCCCCTGAGGGGATTTGGAGTAGGGTAAACCTGAAAACCAGAATTTAAAATGGCTCTAGCAGCAAATTTCTCCGCTCTTGCTCCCTGTAATAGCCTTCACAAATTCGAATTACTGAGGAATTCGCTTTGTTTACGCAGCTCCAGCGTGATGTAATTTTATAAATTTGGTATGAATTTCCTTTAGCGTAAAACTGTGTTATATAAATATTTGTCAAAATATGATACTCATGTTTATCCATTTTATGGAATATGCACAACACACCTGATCTAGAAAGAAGTTATCTTGCCAATTCCATGGCCCGAGGACGGGAACTTTTTAGACAGTACTTATATCTTAAATGAATAGAACTGACATATGATCTATTAGTAGGTTTTTCGTTTATTTCGCCAAGATTTGTGACTGTTAAGTCAAGACATCTGAACAGGGTTTTACAACATACAAAAAAGGCAGCTCTTACCAATATTCGTTGCTATGGATACAGCCAGAGGTAAGCGCTTTGTATGCAAAGGTTTCTATGGTAACCAGGTGGCAAATAAAGGCAAGTTTTTTTTTTTAAAAAAAAACAGAGTAATAATATTCTTCTTTTTACTATGGAGACAGTTGTGGCTACATCCTTGCCGAAGGGAGGTTGATAAGGCCCCTTTAATAAAACACTCATGTATGTACCGTGCTCTTGATATGTTGTAAAAACTGTACCTAGCATGTTTGTTAACTTCTCCTCTTTATGCCTACATACATCGCTCATTCCCCTTTTTCGTTCTCTTTATATGTGTAGTGGAGACAAAAAAAAAAGCTAATTTCCTCTTTTATTCAAGTTTTTTTCCCCTGCTTCACTCTGCTTCAGCTGCGGAGTTGAAATCTTTTTACCTGAGCATACAGTTCCTGTACTTTACCGGTGGTGCACTATATACCAGCTTGTTTACAAACCGGAGTACTTTACAGTGAGCTTTTTTCCCCACAGAAAACTTCATTATGACATTCGCAAAAAGAACAAATTTGACATTAAACATTTCATTTGTGAATATTAATCCTGAGACACATGAGAACAGCACACACAGCCTGCTATATATGCTACAAGCTCATTCAGGAAAGTATGTACATTTATTTAGGGTTATGTTACAGATATTAGGTCGAAGTTTTGATATGATTTTTAATTTAAAACTAAATAGCCCTTCCTCTAGGTCCAATTTGCTTATTACTAAAGATGAGATATTTATTCTAATGACATTTTGGAATGTGCATATAACTATTCACTATAAAATTACTAAATATGCCCAATAAGCAGAAAAATGCATTATAAAGTTTTATTTGTCTGTCTCCTGAGTTTAACATTTGTATTTTCTTCCCAGGCTGCAACATACAAGGAGCACAATCAGTTGGCAGCAATGAAAACGTCTAATTATTTAGATGATTTAGCCACAGAATTGCAAAATACGAGGATCATTTGAAAAGTTATCGAAATGAAGAACAAAATGACGTCATAGCTTTTTGAAATTATTATTATTTTGCTACATAGTTTCCATTAACAAGGCTCCAAAGCTAAAGTCAGAATCCTCCAGGCCTGCAAAATACATCTCAACTGATGATTTAAGCGTCTCATCAGATGAAAATTTCTTTCCACCGAGTAACTTTCTCTCTCTAGGGAATAGATGAAAGTACGATGGAGCCAAGTCAAGAGAATAGGGCGAAGGGGCAGTAAACCGTGCCCCAATTCATTCATTTTGGTCATTGCAAATAAGACACATGTGTGAGGGCAAGCATTACCATGATGCAAGACCACTTTATTGTTGGACAAACGCGACCTTTTCTCGCTTGTTTTTATCTGCAGCAGGTTCAAAAGGTTAGCATAATACACTCTAGTGGAAAATGTTCCAAAGAGAAGATAATCAATTAGAAGTAAACCCTTGGCATTTCACAAAACCTTCGCCAAGATCATTCCAACTGATTTCACACACTCGGTCTTCTGTGGCAGTGGAGAATCGTAATGCTTCCATTGTTGAGACTACTGTTTTGTTTCAGGCATGTAGTGGTGCGCCCATGAAAACAGGCCTAATTTAACTGAGAGTTTTGCACTCTGATTCGCTTTTGATCTTAGGCCCACAGTGACAGCATCCATCTTGTCGATACTTTTTAAGCACAATTCTTGACTCAAAATGTGAAATATGCGTTCCCCTGAAATGCCCAAATTTTGGACACGCCCAATCGACGATCCTCCAGGACTATGTTATGCCCTTTGTCGATAATTTCTAATGTCGTCACGATTTTGGCCGTTGACTGCGTGGGTCATCTTCTAAGGGTTACCGCTGGATGAATCTTTAGCAACCATTGAAGATGTTGAACCGATCTTAAAGTCTTCCTTGGGAGAAGACAGTGCGACAAATAAAGACAACCTGACCAAGCCGTTACTTCAAATCTTGATTTTAAATACTTACAGTCAAATAAAAAGATATTTTGTGGTGAAAATGCAGCAGGGCTACATTTTCACCTCCCTTTGCCACAATATTTTTTCATTTAAGTACGGACCTGCCACTTCTTGTGATGTAGTCTGCGTTCATAACGTTCTGATAGATGCAGGAATTTAAGTGAAGAAACTACTTGCTGTACATTATTTCAAAAGAAAATAAAATGTAACATAATGCATTACTAAATTCTCATGGTGGATATTTTTACTTATTTTTTCTTCATTGTACACTTTTTGTCATATGACAATGCATATTTTAAGATTTAATAGTGCATGAAAATCCGTACTTTAGTCATAAACAAAGCGAAAGTTTAGGCATTTATTTTGATTAAAATAGGCAAGCATAAATATATATATATATATATATATATATATATAAGTAGAACGCTCATACATACATACATACATATATACATACATACAACATAATTCATTGTGTATTTTTTAAAATGCGTAAATAATCGAAGAATAAATTCATAGTAATCCAAATCAGGCAATAAAAGTTTTAAATCTAAAAATAGGAAATTAGGCCAAGATGGGCAAAAAAGGCAAAATAAAAACTGGTCCTACCGACTCCAAATGACCGCCACGGGTGGCCGAGAGGTCTGGGGTTCGATTCCAACCAGGATCGTCCTCCCCGACCTGACTTTTTTTCAGGTTTTCCTCAGTCCTCATAAATGGCAAATGTCGGGAAGCACCCTTAACTTAGGCTTGTAACGTTTCTTTCTTTAAAAACATCCGTTCCCAATATATCATTTCATCTCATGTATCATTGGCGTCCACCGCCTGTGGTGTCTCAATAGTAAAAACGGGCATTAAACACTATTTAAAAAACCCAAATGTAGAGAAACATGCTCGTTTCTATCTGACTCTGAAATATATCCACCCAGATAGAGAAGGCATTTGACTCACTTCCAGGCTCTGCTTATCATAGTTACCTCTTGGTCTTTTTTCAAAGCAATTGTTAATAGCTTTCTGTCCCCCCCAAACAACAACAACAACAACAACAACAACAACAATAATAATAATAATAATAATAATAATAATGTTTCCTTAATGAATGGTCTATTAGAGAACTACAGGAACATGAGGTTAGAATGTCGCTTAAAAATCACTTTTACATTCACACCTTGTTTTCTTCCCGGAAAATTTGGGCGCCGTAATCAATGAGCAGGGTGAACGCCTTCACCAAGACACCGTTACTATGAAACATCAAGGCACTGAAACACTTTGATGATTGATGAATAAGGTTGGTGATTTCTTAAGGAGCGTAATGAAACATCATACATCCTTTTCAATAAATAAATAAACAAATGGAAGTAATAATAACAAAAACAAAGGAGTAAACTTGCAACTATATTGTGAACTAAATTTTAGATCTTTCTGCATCATGTCCACTGAACCAAGAAACACTATTGAGTTCTGAGTTTGCATTTCTTGTTTGTATTTAATTATGTCAGTGTTCTTTAAAATGATCTAGTATATATAAGACCTGTGACCTAATTGGTAAACATTTATTTTTCCCTTGAATTATGCAACTAAAATTTAGGCAAATACATATTTATTATTTCTAAGCGTAATAGTTTTGATGTATTTTAAAATCATTAACTTGCACCCACATTGTACTGCATGTGCGTGTGTTAGTATTATGTTTCTAGGAAATGTGCCAGAAAAAAGGCGTTTTTTCCACTGAATTCCGCACCCCAAATTTAGGCAGAATCATTATATTTCAAACCAGGAAGAGGAAAAAAGTTGAAATTTGTTGACTAGTATATTCAAATTTTAAAAGCCATAAAAAGCAGATCGCCTGCCAAAAAGGAATACTAATATACCCTTTATGGCCCTGAGCCCGCGGTTGGAATCAGTACACGTACTAATAAGACCGTGGTTAAAGCATGGATTGGGAATAAACATTATTTAAGATGCCAAACCTATCCTGGACAAAGACAAGTTAGGAAATTGGCCCTAGGTCATAGCAACATTTTTTCCACATATCTTCTAAAATTAGATAGAAGATGTAGTTGCGTTAATTGTACTGAACACGGTCACTTCGGGAAACATCTTCGTAAAGTGGGACTCTGTAAAGATGAACCCACAATGTGATTGTGTCAACAGGACGAGGAATGTACTTCGAATATCCTGTTTGAGTGTCCATTGCTGGTAAGAAACAACTCACTCTTTCTATAACCAGGGAAGACCTGGGAAAATATGCCAACATTGGAACCGAAATACTGCAACTTGTTCAGTGTACAGATTTTGGGAAAGAATGGAAGCGACTCTTCTTATTGGATTTCACAATAAGCCTTATAGACTGATGTGCCGGAAGGAACTTAAACGCCATTCATTCCGCCGTTATCCCTCCCTCCATCCATCCGTCCGTCCGTCCATCCATCCATCCATACATCCATCCATCCATCTATCCCTCCCTCCATCCATCCGTCCGTCCATCCATCCATCCATCCATCCATCTCTTCATCCATTTTGTAAAAGTCATGCTGCACATTATTTTCAAAAGATAAAATAGAACATAGCTTAAAATTAAGCAAACAGATTTTTGGATGTAAATTGTTTGGAGTCAAATGCAGGTTGTAAACCGAAGAATATAACTTTTACTGCACAGAACACTACACTATCAGAGAAACCATAAAATGGCAGTGGTACCAATAAATTAATATGTTATTGCATTTGAGCTCTTTATTTCATCTCATTTATTATCAGTGTCCACCGCATGTGATGCCTCAGTAGTAAAAGCGGATGTAAATAGTTTTAACATTACTTTATATTAATACACTAACGGCATTTGGGTAAAATGAACAAAACTTTTATACAGTCCCCTTATAGTCCAGAACTTGTCATTTTTTTCACTTCCCCAGGAGTGAAGCCAACGGGGCCATCGATTTAAAGAGATATGAGACGGGTATCCACAAAGGATGATTAAGTCGTGGTTTGATTACCAAAAGACATGCATGACATTTTCAAAAAAAAAAAAAAAGTCTGCCGCCAAGGAGCTGCGTAAACTAAGGGAATTCCTCACCAAGTAGAGCAACTTTAAACAAGAATATAAACTGCATATTACGGGCTCATTAATTAATGAAATGAAAAGTTATGGTATTACTGTGTGGCATTAGAGGAACAATACTATACTCATAAGTATTGCAAAAAGGAAACCACTTTTTACAATTATTATTATTATTATTATTATTATTATTATTATTATTATTATTATTATTGAGATTAAAACACAGAAATTATTTAGCATACTATTAATTAAATGAAATGTATTACCACTGATAGACAAAAAACATTTTTAAATATTATCATATTTATGAACTGAGCCCTTGATATCATCTTTACATTCACTAAAATAGAGAAAAAAGTTTCGAGTTACATTGTGTATATTAGATGTTCCTATGTTTCAATAAAACAAAAACATGTTACTATTCAAAAATATTTACAATGTACTAAGCAAACATATGCAATCAACAATAAACAATCGAAGATTTCATTGATTTTAATTGACTTTGAAATTTAAATGTAATTGTAGTAAAAACATGTAACGCAAACGTTTTCTGAATATTAATACAGAGCGCTCTTACATACAAATATAATACTCACACACATGTTACATTAATATTTCACATTTGCTGTCTTCAGGACGATGTTTTTGTTAAATATAAAACATTATATGCTGAAATAATTTATTCTTTTATTTTAAAACAGTATATTGAAAATTAAACGCTACAGCAATTTTTAAATTTCGGTTTTCAAGTATATCCCTACTCCTAATGGTCCAATATCCTTAATTTTCAGAAACTAATTTGTATTTTATTTAAATGGTATATATAGAATTTTGTTGTAAAAATTAATATTGGTACCGTTACAGTGATTTTTAAAATTTGGATTTCAAGTAGACCCCCAATCATAATTGCCCGAATTTCCGGATTTTTGGAAACTACTTTTATCAATTTATTTTAAAGAAATATATAGAGTTTCGTTGAGAAAAACAAAACTTGCGGTCGCTAGAGAGATTTTTAACTCGTTTTAAAAATGTTCGCTTAGGTTAACTCCCACTCCCAATGGTCCGATTTTGCTGGTTAACGAACTCGGGGAATCGTTTCTTAATTAAATATATACCTTTTTCATTGTCATTTTCGGTGCCTAGTAAGTATGATCGATTCGCTGACAACTGAGAAAAAATAAATTTTGATCTTTGTTCATCAGACGTACAAAGATTTTCGTCAGCATATAGGGAAGTTGATTTAAAGGTAATAAACTTTTATTTGTATTTCAATGGTACTTATGTTTTAAGCGTTCGGTGAAGATAAATTGACAAACATAAAAAAGCGCTGTGTGCTCGCTTAAAGGCATTTTAAGCCGTAAGTACATTCTGAACTTTTCAAAAGGAAAGGAACCAGGTCACGGATTTTTTTTCTCTAAATCTTTTTTTCCTTTACATAGCAACATCCTGTCTCATTTGGTATGTATTACAGCGAAAAATCTACAAGGCACAAACATTCCACTAAGATACTAAAAACATTTTTCAAGTCCCTATTCTGACTTATGCAACCCTCGTCTTTCTTCCGCGAATCATGCCCGCGTTTGCTTTTCCCCATTAATCTCTCCCTTTCTCTTTAGAGCCGTGGTTTTTTTTTTCTCTCGGTACTATTTTTCCGGTTGCGCCTATCGGAAAGATGAACCAGCCGTGTGTAGGGGGATGGGAGGCTCACTCATGGTCCAGCGAACATCACGACCCAGCATCCTACCGCAGTCCTTGCTAGCTCGCTAGGATTTCATTTTGTGTTAGCACTTTGATGTCTGCGATGCGTACCCCTTTAGTTTCTGGCTTTTTAACAAACTCATTTCTCCTGCCTCCCTCTCTTCCGCCGCTTTTTGCCCTCCTCCTCTTGTGTCCTCCTCATACTCTTCATATATATATCTTGCTTGGTTCCAGGGTATTTCAGAGCAGTGATTCCCTCTTCCTCCTTTTATATTTCCTATTTTTTATCTGTTGTTGACCTCAGAGCAGATAGCACCACATTTGGTTTGGGGTGGCCATGATATTCACTGATCCAAATAACAGAAGAATGGCGAAATATTGTCCGTCCTTGGTTCGGCGCAAAAGTTTAAATATCTTCTACAAAGCATTTTAGAGTATGCTTTCTTTCTTTTCTTTCTCTTCCTCTCTTCTAGCTATAAGATAGCCTAAAGAGGTAGGTTCTATATGTTACTACCTGATAAAGTTGCAGCACAATAATCGTAAATCTTATCGCCAATTATGAAGCGATTTAGTTGTTACTCACCATATTTTGTAATGTGGTATCGTTAATTGACTACACTGGCCTCTGATGATTCTTTGCCTTGGTGAAAATAAACAATTTATATGAAAAAAAAATTATATGCTAATTTCCAAAAATTTGTCTTTTCATAACCCGTACCCATTTTTTGTAATGTGACATTACCTTCTTGTCAGTTCCTCTGCCGTGTGTTTAAAGTTTCCAAAGTGACAGCAGCTTATCAACACGTGGCCAGGAAGTAAGGAGAAGTGATTGGTCGTAGTCTAAAACCACAAAAACGTTAGCCGTTGCCGTCGGTAGTGTATTTGTTGTTTAGTGCTATATTTCTTTGAGTGCCAGCCAGGGAACTAATAATAATAAGACGACTTCAAGCTGTGCAATACCAAGACGTCAATATGTGCATGTGGTTTGTACATGTTAAAAAAACAAATAATAATATTACTCCATTTATTAAGTATTATTTTAAAGATAAGCTTGGAAATTTTAGAAAAAAATTAATACCCCGAACGTCATTGGCTATTGCATGGAGACCTAAAAGTTTGTAGTATCCTACATGGTTAGCAGGGTGGGTTTACAAAATTTCCTTGCTTTTTGTGCGAATGAGAGAACGTGTCATAATAGTTGCCCCTGAATTCCTCTCTTCATATTAAACTTTAAACTTGGTATCATGAGGCAATTCGTCAAAGCACTAGATAAAAAAGAGAGTTCATTATTTAAAAACGGCTTGTGCTTCAAGTATTTATACTGTAAATTTCCACTTTTGTCTGACGTTAAAATAAAAGAGAGTGTATTTGATGGACTTCAGATCAGACAGACAGCTAATGCTAACTTTTTGAACACTTTGAACAATAGAGCTTCAGACAGTGTGCTTTCAAGGATGTTATCAATAAGTTGTAAGAAATATGTCACGAACACTGCAAGCTCATGGTTGCAATGTGAGTTTGAAACTTCACTTCTTGAACTCTTACCATGACTCTTTCATCTAATTTGAAACTCATGAGTGATGAGCAAGGTAAACGATTTCATCAAGAAATTAAGGAGATGGAAAGACAAAGCAATGCTAGCGGACTGCTGCTGGTACTTGAAGAGGGAAGATACACAACCAAAACATAAACGTAAATCAACACAGTCTTCCTTCCAAGCAAAGAAAATATGTTGATCTTCAAACCTTTTTAAAGATATGTAGGTATCGTTTTGTATATTAGATAGAAGCATGACATTTTATAATTCTCTTTATTTCACAAAAACAGACCTCTTTTGAAATTCTTTTTACAATTTGTTTAAAAGCTTTACGTGATAGGGAAAATCGTATTTCAGTATTGAATTTAGCATGCCAAAATCGGTTAAAAATCATCATTCACATTTAAGACAGCAGACTTTTTTTCTTCGCATGCCAGTGCTATTGATCGCTTTGGTATTGTTACCCACGCTTTATGACAACAATATCTCAGGTGTTTGTTCCGCTATTTTATGATTCGTGCTCGACAGGACTGGAAGGAGATATCAGCCGTTTAAATAATTACGCGACGATGCGACATATTATATATGGTAATTTATTATTCGCAAGGTCTTTCGCGTCCTCTGGTATTCTGTGTACGATAGATCTCTGCTACGTCGAACATAAATTTAACTGCCGGGATTACCAAGGAGACAAACTGAATTTGATTATCTGATATCTGAACTGCAATGACTGAACTTAACTGATTCTCTTTGAACTAAATCTCTTCACTGATTTTATCTGATGTATCGGAATTGATGCCCCAGCGGAGCAAACGCCTCCTTATATATTGGAATCGAATTAACCGAACATTGGCTTCACTAAACCATGGGGGTCACAAAAGCACGCGCAAATCTCGCGCCTTGCTATAAACATTCAAAATATACATCTACTATTGGCTGGTTGAAATTCACCTGTCAACGCATGCAACTGCTCAGACAAAAGACACAGGACCAACAACGTAAACAAAGTCTGAGCAGTCTGTTTTCAAAAGCACATCCAAGCAGTAAACACCCTAGCAGAATGTGCTGAATACCACGCTCACATATACCTAGAAAATATCTCAATATTGAGGACAAGAAATGGAAAAAAAAAAAAAAAAAAAATCAGCTATAAAATCAAATGAAGCCATAACCAAAGCATTAAACTACCTTGAGGGAAATGAAAATATTATGCATATATTTAAAGTAATTGCCTAAGTACAAAAACACAGTAAATACATTTTAACTTAAAGATAAGAAGCTCCGATATGTTAATATTGTACACATTGACGTTCTACTGAAAAAAAAATCTTAAGAAAATAAAAAATTACAATTTCCGTTGGAAATAGTAATTAAGCTGTAAAATACTTCTCCTTGGCACTCTACAGTACGGACAGGGCCTTGACCTGCGGCAGTGATCTCTGTTTTTCTCTACCTCCGTCTCACACCTTTATTGGCAGGGGGCAGAATTGCAGGGGGGGGGGCCTGTGATCAGCACGCCGATATCCTACAGGTCGCCTATTACGCGGCTACCTAGATCGAAGAACGCCACCTTTCCATCAGACAGGTTCCCAATTGTCTTCACGAGGCTGGGTGTACCCCGTTTCAGACCTCCAAAACTTAGAAAAATTCTTACGTAGGTACCGGCAATGAACCCAGGCCTCCAAGCCAACAGTCAGCAAAGTTAACCACTATACCAGGGAGATGGTTTTGTAAAATATTTATAAAGCAAAAATAAAAAATAAAATACATGCGGAACGCAAAGAGACCGCCTCCACACGGTGTTCCCTGGGAACGACACAATGTTTTTTATCCTTTCCCTTTTCATTTTCAATATCTTCTGATACCAATTATTTTTATTTTACTTATTTTTTCATTTTGATTATATATATTTGACTGATTTCGGATTTCTTCATTTCTTTGTCTTCTAGGAAATAAATGCAGCTACTGCTCTTAAAAATCTTATCTCTGCAGATTTTATTCTTAATAATAATAATAATAATAATAATAACAACAATAATAATAAGGAGAAGAAGAAGAAGAAGAAGAAGAAGAAGAAGAAGAATATTCATTTTTATTTATGGACGCTCTTTAAATGTCGGTCCTGGTGATGTAGTGGTTACCATACAGGCCTTCTAAACTCAAGATCGCGGGTTCGAACCCGGCCAGGACCAGTGGATTTTTTCGGGCGTAAAAATCGTGAGTATGGCTTCCTTCGGAAGGGAAGTAAAGCCGTGGGTCCCTGTCGTACATTTACGGCACGAAAAAGAACCTCAAGCCTGAAAGAGGGGCCTCTGAGCAAAATTTGTCGGCCGTTTCACGCCCTGAGTTGAGTGGGACGGAGATGACCTGAGTTGTTAAAGAGCGTACATAAATAAACCAATCAAAAAAAAAAAAAATTGAATTGAAGGGAAGCTGCTCATTGCCACACCAAATAAACTACTCTGTGAAGCCTTGTTTACCTTGTCACGACAATGCAGACAGTATATACAATTATGATACAACTGCCAATAATCCCAGTTTGTTATTGTATTCGAGAAGTGTGCACTTCTTCAAATGTACTGCTAACTTTGCGATCAGAGAGATATACCGCATATGTATCTGATACGTTACCAACACTGCAACACCCACCTGCAAATTCCAGCCCTCACTCCCTCACTCCACACCTTGCCTACCCGATAAAGCTGGTCGCTGAGCCGTATCTAACTTCCAAATTAGATTTTAATTGCGTTTTCTCCAACGGGTCATTTCCGTTAGAATGAGGTGGAGTGGGAAGGAACTGGGGAGGCTGCAGTCGTACCAACCAACTAACCTGAGCTCGCTACGAAGGTAGTAATGGCTAAATTATGTGTGAGACGCTAAACTTGAGGGGGGTTTGAGGTTCCCCCCTGCGCTCTCTTCTCTTTCTCTCTTTGTTCTCTCCTCATCTCCCTGAAACTTCATCCTTATCTCATTAATTTCTGCGCTTTGCCCCTTCTCCACTTCCTCCACATTTTATAAAATACGCTCACCCCTAATGGCGACGATATCGATGTTCCGCCAAGATTTCGACCTTTAACCTAAGTGCAACGTAAGACATCTCATCCTGTATTTAAAGTACATCATTATAAAAATCTTTTCAATCGATCTCGTCACCTGCACGACGCCAATCGACCTGCACAGAAATTAAAGTAGCCTCCTTCAAAAAGGAATGCACAACGTACGGTTAGAGTGAAAATAAGCAAATTACCCAGTTCAACAAATATACAATGAGTGACCAAATAGACTCCGGATTTTAAGTAAAAGGTATTTCTTTTCCTATAATTAAATGAGTGAAAAAGGAGAGTTTAATTAAGTTTAAACTGCTATTAATACGAAATATTGCCTAAAATATGACTTTTGTCATGTTTTTGTCATTGTTACCAATGGCGTGTAATTACCCAATTTAGGGTATTTTGAAGCTTGATGAGTATTTTGGCGGGTATTTCGAAATTGAATAGTAGTAACAGTAGTAGTAGTAGTAGTAGTAGTAGTAGTAGTAGTAGTAATAGTAGTAGTAATAGTAGTAGTAGCAGTAGTAGTAGTAGCAGCAGCAGTAGTAATAGTAGTAGTGATAGCAGTAGTAGTAGTAGTAGTAGTAGTAGTAGTAGTAATAGTAGTAGTAATAGTAGAAATAGTAGTAGTAGTAATAGTAGTAGTAGTAATAGTAGTAGTAGTAGTAGTAGTAGTAGTAATAGTAGCAGTAGTAGTAGTAATAGTAGTAGTAGTAGTAGTAGTAGTAGTAGTAGTAGCAGTAGTAGTAGTAGTAGTAGTAGTAGTAGTAGTTGATGAGTATTTTGGCGGGTATTTCGAAATTGAATAGTAGTAACAGTAGTAGTAGTAGTAGTAGTAGTAGTAGTAGTAGTAGTAGTAGTAGTAGTAGTAGTAGTAGTAGTAGTAGTAGTAGTAGTAGTAGAAGATTGACTATTATTGGGACACGTTTCCAAGCACATGTAGCAAGGGCCTTATGCTAACGCCGTCTGTTTAACAAGCAAGGATATTATACCTAAGAGCGATAACATTTGCCTTAGTCTATATACGATATACAAACATACATTTACTATGAACAGTTTCATATTCATATGCATACAAACATACGCAGAACCCTTTATCCTGGGCCCCCTTTTCGTTGCTTACCTTCTCTCCTCAATCCCCCTCTCTTCTTTATGCCATTAACCTTCTTTGTCGGCTATTCGATTTGAATACGTATCTCTCATGCACCAACTCTTCCAAGCAGGCGTCAAAACTTCTGTTGGGATCCAGAAATTGTGATGTTAAATGCTCATTTCTTAAAACCCCATTTCCTTACATTCTGCCAGAATATGCCTTCTCTGAACAGCTGTAAATTCTTTCCCCGGAAATATGAATTATTTTATTTCCTTTCTATGCTAGATTATTTCTTATATCTCTCCCACAGACATCTAAGAAATCCCACCTTTGCCACAGATGAACTATTTGACCCTGCAGGTTAAGCGACCTTTTCTGGGCATTGTTCCTCAGTATTTTATCAATTTATATATCTCAAACGTTTATTAAATATCCCTCAACTGTTGAGCATAATGCTTTAATCAAATATATCCCAGTCTATTTTGTTCTAAGCCTTTCTTTATTTTTGATGCCCGGCATATTCCCCACCCTTCCCTTATTTGCTTCTCCATACACTCTTCTTGACGTGTTCTATCCCCCTTTGTTAATCAGTACTTAATTGTTCTTATTTTTAATTTTATATTTTCATTGTAGATACTCCAACTCTTTAAAAAAAACCAATTTCTTGTGTCCCTCCCTACCTGTAGGTATGAGAATCAGTAAAGGCATGTTGTCGAAAAAAATATGACTGTTCTTTATTGAACAGCTTTTGTAATACGTATAGGTTCAGATCATCGATGTATGAAAATAATAAATAACATTTAAGTAGTAAACAAGAAACTTTCTGATTTCTGTTCAATTATACTCTATTGTCGTGGTCTGTCATATTCTTATGGGTTGTAGACCCAGGTGTGCGAAGCTCTAGTGGCCGTGTCATAATATATCAAGTTGCATTGAAATAGGTATCAATCAACGATCTACATTGCATACACTGAATCATTTATTCTTCCGCCTTTGCCTGCCCACACAGAATTCAGAACCAATTTGAGTTATCTTCATCCTGCTCTTTGGAAAATAAGTTACCATTTTGGTTTTTTTTTCTCCTTAAGTTAACCTTTAGACTGTACTAATTTCAGTTTGTGTGGGCTGCTTGTGAATACAGCTGCACCCTGAGCTACATTCCTACGTTTCCCTTGAACAGAAAGTACTGTGGATGCTTTTGGGGATGGTATTAATGTATTCAAAATACTTTTATATTTCTTACATTTGCTGACTTGATCGTCACTAGAGTCTTCTGAAGAAAGTTTTTCCTTGCTTGTTACTGCTAGTGGGCTAGTGCACAAACTTTTCCTCAACAATAGCTTTGACATCTGCTGGCACAAAACCGCGATTAGAAAACAAGTTTCTGTTTACGGACCAAATTAATGCTTTTCGGAAGGCGATCTCCGATGTCTGAACCGTTATTGCTCGTCCGTAAGCGTAATTTAAACACACACACACACACGCGCGCGCGCGCGCGCGCGCACACACACACACCTTCTTGCCATAGAAGAGACTCAACGAGTTCGAAATATAGCGATTTCAAATGTGACTTTATCTTAGTGTTCTTTCCTTTAAAACTTCTATAATTTCTGTTATATTGTTACATAGCTAATAGTGTTACCTTTATTTTTCTTTTTCTTTTATATTATATATAATACATAATATAAAAGAAAAAGAAATATATATAATATATAAAAAAATAAAAATAAAGGTAATATATATAATTTTATATTTTATATTATATATACATATAAATAATATAAATGAAAAATAATGTAACATTTTTAACTATGTAATTAAAATAATAATAACTATAAAAGGATAAACTACCAAGAAAAAGCCACAGTTTATTTGCTATGTCCTTTTCTGCTTTTCTGTTTATCTTTAGTTTATATATCAATGCAAGCAAAGTTTCCCAAAATGGACCTGTCCAACTTAAAATAGCCTTGGTGGTTCAAATTACGCAACTAGACATTATTAATTAAAAGATGGCACTGCACGAACGCACGAAATTAAAAACTGGTGGCATGATATGCACTCAATAAGCAATAAAATGCACTTTCAAAACTACTGTAGAATATTTCAATACTTACTCTAATTCCATATAGTAGCTCACGATAGTTATAACTCAAAAATGAAAACACAGTAACACGATCGCAATCCCTAAAACGCTGTACTCACAGTGGGGTAACAAGCCAAAAGCATACCAAAGAGTTGCCAGTACCAACTGAAGTCTTTAAAACAATTCTATACCTATGGAGAAAACAAATTAGGCAATGGTATAATTTCGGATACTTTCTCTACGTTTGTGTTTTGCATTGCAGTTATATTCAATATGATTTACTTGATATAACTACCAAGATTTATTGAGATCGACCTGATCCAACGGAAATAGTTCCCTTGTAAGAAAGGATACGGGATACCATAAAACTGCTTTCGGAGGGGGGATCTATTAATTGGGTCTCCCCTTGAATTCACCACGTTGACCAGATAGTGAAGATGTCTCTTGTATATTTTGCCGAGAATGTACTGTTCTGTTAACAAAGACTCATATTTATAAGTTCTCTATTGTGCATTCCGGCTATGTTTTCGAACGTTGAAGAATTTTAATCAAAATACTCCTCCCTTGCTTATCATTTTAATGACCTAGAGTGTGCCCCCTTCAGAAATAACGCCACTCCATTAACATTTGAGTTGTTGCAGGAATGTCATTGCCACGATCCAAGTTGAGTTTTCCCAAACTTGCTCCAGACAAATGTTTACCTCTGCATTGCAAATACATGTGTCCATATTGCACGTGCAGAACTTGGGGTATCAAAAGCGAGCGCATGGGGATGGGGGAGTAGAACTGTGTTCCAGAAATGGTACAGTGCAGAGGGTGAAGCGATTCCAGAGGCGCTTCGGGGTTGCCGATGTGGAAAACTATTGACGGGGATGGCAGCACAAGGGTCTAGCGCACGTATCCACAGGGTCTAGCGATGACGTGCTGCACTCCGGTACACGTTAATTGGCACTGCGTCTCCATGACAACCAAACAAGCGAGCATCGCTATTGAATGTAATCTGCAAGAAAGTGTCCAATACAAGAGATGCAGTAGCATCAGTCCCCCCCCCCCCCCAAATTCTACAGACAATTTAGAAGACAAAAGAACTGGGCCGCACTGCTTGGGAATTAACTCTTTGTTTGTTATATTTATCCGTTGCATATACACACAGTCTCTTAACGTCCTAGGAAAAGTACACGTGACGTTCTAGTGATAAAGTCAAGAAGCTTTTGCGGCGTTCGTTACTTAATAATAGTTGCGTCAGTACGTTCGGCTATTCTGAATTCTGTGGAAGATCAATTTCTAATGAACATCGCAGAGTTCAGAATGACAGGACTGATAACTCGAGAAGTAATCAAAAGGAAATTTACCTACGTGACATTCATTTATGTATACTGTACCGTCTAAAGTTTTATCGCATTGAGTAAAAAATTAAACATCTAAAAACATCTCAAGACTTTTAAAGATAAACTCACTGTAAACTAGTAAAGACTTAATCTGTTTTATGTCTTTGGAGTACTGATGGTTTAGATTTATCAGACAAAAATTTAAATTCATCTTTTAACTGACACCAGACTTCAGATAATGGCTTCTTATTTAAAAAAAAAATATCACAGAATCTGATGGTAAATCAATCAATATTCACATTGCTGCGTTGACAGAATGGCTGGCTTTTCTGACACAGCAGAGTATGAATTTACAATCCAAAAGTTTTCTTTCGTTTTTTCATGGAGTTCTTTTGGAAATAACCGTTGAAACTATCAAGAACATTTAGATGAACTTGAAACACATTTCAGATATCCCCAGATATGTCTAAATCTGATTGTTCTATAAATTCTTTTACCATTGGGAAACTGTCAAGATTGCCGTTGTTCGCTGATTCTGCCCAAAAATTGATTCTTTGTTCGAGGAAAGTTTCACAAGGTCTAGTATGTCCTTCAATTATTTCTATTCGATTTTTACCGACAAAGAACTCAACATAATTCACAATTTTAAGAACTACTAATTTCTTTATTCTCCCACTTCTTCAAGGAGCACTAGGAGATGTTTGGGAACCGCTGTTCTTGAATAACAAGTTTTTACATAAAACGGATTCTTGCAAGGAAATGGTAAGACGATTCACAAGAAAATATCCTGGAAATCGTTTTCCAGAAAAAGAAGCTGTTCAATATGTTAAAAAGTTAGGAGAGAAAGAGAGATGGGACCTCTCAATAACAAGAAACGTGTTCCGAACCACCATATTCTCACGATAGAAAAGTAACATGAAGTAAAGGATGTTCAAACACGATGCCGACAGTGTGTTGCCTCTGAGGGCCTTCATTTTCAACACCACTTATAACACAGGTTAGTGCTTATTATTATCATCATTAGTGTTTATGTTTCATAAAAATATAATATTATAATAAATAAATATTATAATAAATAAATAAAACTTTACGTTCGGCGACTCTCTCTCTCTTTTCGGATAAGGCGGCTGCATTTCCCAAGCATTGTATTAAACGAATAATGTACTGACATATTTACCTTTAATAGCAATTATTGTAATAAGTTAAAATCTAAGAACTGATGGCAGATACCAATACCGTTAGGCGGTCGGTACGGAAATTAAATGGGCGTATTGAAAACAGTTCCAAAATTGTCTTCCGTGGCCTTGTGTCATTTTTCCACCAAGAGGAGTGAACAGGTGTGGGGTCTGGGGCTCCAAGGAATCAGCCCCCTCCAAACCATGCAGCATCTCTCACAACCACCATCTTCGCTTATAATTAGGGGCCTGCATTGAAAGCTCTCCCTCCGGCTTTTTTTTTTAACCCCCGTCCTGCGTGAAGTGAGCAAATGAGCAATTGAGAAGTTCTCCATTATGAGAAAGTGAATGTGAGCTACATGGTGAGATAATTGGGATTTTCGTGTTACAGGTAACTGACTCCTAGATGCGCCTAACAAACTCTGCATGAAGCCAGGAAATTAAACAAAAAAGGAAACAAATGCTACACTTAAAACCGGATGCGCTTCTGTGCCCGAATGAATATGCCTACCCACGTAATTAGGAGAAAACAAAATCCAAGGGCACGTGGCTGAAAACACAGTTAAAATGAGAGTCTCGCCCCTAAATAAAGCACGTCCTCGCCGGTTGAAATCCGACCAGGAGGAAGAGAGAGCCTGGGAAACTACTGTGTGGTGCACAACATGGCAGTTAGCTATTGCCTCATTTAGTATAGCTGCTACCTGAAATGGAGTAGTACATGTCTTTCACGTTTTAGTTAGTTATTTTTTAAAATAATGTTTAGCGCACTGAACCTAAACGTCTGCATTTTCTTACTGAGAATTAAAATAGACATTTGTGCCAAAATCCGCAGAATATTAATGACCGTGTGGAAGAACCTGCCTCATGTTCAAGTGGACTGCATGCTTACGAGGGGCATTCAAAAAGTTTTCCAACCAGCCTATCCAATGTTGTACAATAATAATTAATAAAAATATAACTAATACACTAGGCAACAATTTACCTTAAGCTATCAAAATATGCATAAATGCAAGTTTAAACATTTATAGTCACTGCCCAACAGTCTGTTGAGTTCAGTCCTGCCAATAGCTGATGAATAATCATGAATATTTCTGAAGAAAACTTTACACTCTACATTTTCAAGCTATAAGTTAGGTGAAAGGGCGGAAAAAAAACCCACAAGGATTAATAGCTGTTCATGATGATCAAGTGTGTTCATTTGATGTCATTGCACGATGGTTCGATCATTTGAAGAAGGGCAAAAGACTTTGAAAGACAATCCTCGCTCTGGCCCGCCTCGGGAAGCTGTAAACGAGAGAACAATTCAAAGAGTGGAGAACTTGGTGGAGGAAAATCGACATATTACTGTTGAAATGCTAAGTATGGAAATGGATATCAATGTTGGCAGCATTGACAGTATACTCCAGATATGCAAAATCTGTGCAAAATGGGTTCCAATTCCCTAAGTAGTGAAGAGAAAAAGAGGAGAAAGGAATGTGCAAAGAAACACTGAGCATGTCTCCACCAGTTGGTCCTAAACGTTTGACAGACATATGCACTGATGATGAAAATGACTTCATTACTATACCACCCCAAATAAAGCTCAGAACTGCCTGTGGGTAACTGAGAGTGACCCAAGACCTTCGATAAGATTTTCGTTATTGGAAGCGAATGTTCAATGTTTTCTTTAACTATGAAGGACCATTAGAGGTTGACTGTATGCCAAAAGGAATGATAATGAATGAAAAATATTAGGACACGTATATTTTGATCCTTTGTTTGAAGAGCTGAGGCGGCAACGTCAAAAGGCAGGGCCTTCAAGGCTGTTGCTTTCGCACGACATTTTGTCTCCTCTCAGAGTAGTTGCAAATTTAAGAAAACTGGAAGTCACCAAAGTCCAGTTACTTGACCATGCACTCTACAGCCCTGACGTTGTACTTTTGTTTGTTTCCAAAATGAAAGCTTGTATTGCTGGAAAACCTTTTAAAGGAGTGCAAGACCTTGTTCGACCAATAAATTTAGTGTTGTTGACAATATGTCAGTCCGTGTACCGTAGTGCTTTTGACAACTCTGTGTGTATGGAGAGAAATGGAGAGCACTTTGAGGAAAGCCCCTTGTGCGTGTATATATACATAAGTTTGCCGGAAAAGTCTCTTGGTTCCAAGGAAAGGAATAACGAAATAGACAGCTAATTTAAACAAGGATAATTGTATCTATGCAGATGTAGAACACTTAGAGGACCTTGCGTTGTTCGTCATAAAGTCTATTTACATAATAATAATAATAATAATAATAATAATAATAATAATAATAATAATAAAAGTACGAGTAGTCTATTAAGTAGCTGTGGCAGCACAAATGTTTATATTTCAATAAAAAAATTGGAATATACCAAATACTTTCAGAACTGTTTTGTATATCGTATGCAAGATCAAATTAATAATATTTTCTAAATAAATTATGCACATTAAAAACAAGCGATAAAAGGTATTTTTAAAAAAGAGAAAATAATAATAATAATAATAATAATAATAATAATAATAATAATAATAATAATAATAATAATAATCAGAAAATATAGTAGAACAGTCGTAAATCTTCAATTAATTGTATTCACCATACGAATCTTACCTAACCTCACTTATGTAAAATATGTGAAAAGATCGCGATGACTTATTGCGCAACCTTTTTACGTCCCAGCCAGACAGTAGGGCGGGGCAGGACACCCTACGGTCTTTTAACGAGGGAAATAAGGGCAGTCTCTCGCGGAAATGTCACCTGCCGCTCAAAGTTCTTATTCTTTGTGGCTTTGCCACTTTTTTGTTGCGTAACGCAACCCTCATGCTAAACAGGCCTAAGGTGTCTTAAGCAATTTCTGGGCATAAAATCACAGGAAAAATGGAAAATATTGCGTGCATCTAAAGTTATAACTAATGATATAGAAAGTCAATATAGACTTGTGTTCAAATTAGGACAGTTTAAAAGAAGAACATAAAGTTCTGCTCAACATAAATGGATTTTATCTTCTGCAGTCTTCACTTGTTTTCCTCTTTAATATACGATTAAAGTTTACATATTACATTGTATTGACTTCACATTCCCATTTCTTAAGAAATTAAAGGCCTTAGATATTAATTTGCTCACTTGTGATCTGTCAGTAAAATTTTATTTCTACATCTTTAATACCCTTATGATCTTTACTTCCAATTTCCTTTAAGTCTACGGTACTCTTCCTTTATTAATGTTAATACACTCGCCTTTATTCCTCTATTAATTTTCTACATGCCTTGCGAATGATTATTTCTCTTCTGCAAATTTCCATTCTTTTCGTTTTTCATTTATTTTTCAAAAACGTGCGCCATCGCGTTTACGTATTCAATTATTCGTCACCAGAACGGCTCTGTGCATAACTGTCTTATTCATCCACCATTTTTCAGAGTTGCCAACTGTTACACAATCACTAGCGTACGAGTTTACACTTTGCGATTATTGCCTAAAACAAACAAAGTGATTTTATGTAATCTTTATGTGCTGAATCCGAATGTTCAATAAGTTTACTTCAGGATTATTCTACAAAATCACTTTAAATGTATTGCATAAATACATGAATTTCATCATAAACTTTTTCGTTTTACTTTTTCTATTTCAAACTCCAATAATGTGTAAAAAATGATTGTTCACACATTTCACTAGAATCTTTTTGTCTTGTTTACTTATAAATTAGCACAATGTATCACATGAATAATTGCAGCAGCCGTTGCTTCTTAGTTGAGAAAATCCTCCTGCTCCTCTTCCTTTCATGTTTGTCTTTAGGTATTTCGCGCTTAAACATCCAACAATAGTAAGCAAGCATGTTGATGCTCCAGCGCCCTGATATCTCTTTTCGAACTCCAGCAGATCCTTGAGAAATCATTTCGCCTTGCTCTTCGCTCATTTTCGGGCAAATGATCTGGACGAGAAAATAGAAGATGAATTTTGAGACTCGTGTTACAAGCAAGTTCCTTGTATGTTAGCTACAATGTATCAGTAATTAGGACCCTTGTTACCAAGAAATGTTGAAATAACTTCACAAACAAATATCTATGCTGCTTTCTCCTTTTCATCCGCAGTGTATTTAACTGCTGCACCAGACACCAGAACCATAAAATATACCTTCTTTTATTTGTTTCAGATAGTGATAGAAATATTTCCCACCTGTATTTGAAACAGTCTCATTTCTTATTGTAAAACCTTTACAAAATGTGTCATTAAGTCAAACTTAAGTGGAGAGGACCAATGAGATAGTTCTTCAGTGCGTGCTCTACATGTTTTGTATGGTGACTAAGCTTTGCTTTGGTCTCCAATTTTGATTCCAAAGTAGCATGATATGGCTTTTTCACAAAATGTGTGGCATTACTTCTCTGCTTAGTCAATATGAATTTCCCACATGTACAGCAACCAAAAACATTGGAGGGTGGGAATGGTACCGCCAATTTTTAAAGGAGGTATTAGAAACCCAGTAAATTATAGATAAATGAGTTTGCTTTCAATAATTGGGAAAGTGTTCACTAGAGTGTCAGCAAAAAGGCTAAATAATGGACAAAGAAAGAAAGGAAAGTTCAGTATTTCAACCCAAATATCTTAGTAACAAAAGAGGTAGGCTTAAATCGTTTTTGGCCTTATAAAAAGTTTTTGGCACAATTTCTAGGGGAGCACTTTGGATCAAACTGAGGAAAAAAAGAAGTCAGAACTTTATAAAGGTAATTCAAAATATTATAAGGAAAATTAATTTTGTACTAAATATGAAAGGGGAAGGGTTATAGATAAAATATAAACAACGTAGGTCTCAGGCAAGGATGTAAGTTAAGTACAGTGCTCTTTAATCTATTTATTGATGAAGTTTTAGAAGAAATCATAAAAGAAATGCGTATTCACCAACTATAAATTACATAGAGATACCGGATCTATTTTTTGCAGATGATCTGGTAACAGGTATTTTTAACAAGTTAAAGGGTTTGTGTGGCAACCATGTTGATCGCCAAATTTTGAAGCGGGTTATTTGACTACAGCTACGTGCCCCATATTGGGCGCCAAATTTTGAGATGGTTTTGTATGGCCCCCACATTAGGCGCCCGGATTTTGAAACAGTTTGATAGGGTCACACCTTGGACGCCAATTTTGCAGCGTTTTGTATGACAGCCACATGAGTCGCCAAATTTTGAAGCGGGTTAGTTAGCTCAGGCTATGTGCCCTAAGTTGAGCGCCAAATTTTGAGATTATTGTTTACTGGCTGCCCAACGTTGGGCGCCAATTTTGAAGTGGTTTTGTAGATTGATTATTGGTCGCTTCGATATTGTTGCCCACGCTTCAATGACAATAATACCTTAGGGTGTATGCTATTATTTTGTTGACAAGCACTCAACAGGATTGGTAGAGGGGTTGACTAGGAGACACCAAAAGGCATGCGCAAGCATGGCGCCTTTCTTTCAAAATTTGAAACATAATCTATCAATTGCTGGTTTAAATTTGCCTGCCCCGCGTTCCATTCGCATTTTTTATAAAGTTTAATGCATTTTGTTGACATTGGCGGGTTTAAAGGGCTACCAGTACACAGTCAAAGCCCCAAACGGTTTGAAAGTCTTCAGTTTATTAACATTACAAAGGCAGGCCAAAAAAAAAGGGGGGGGGGCTTCATACACGCGAATCTGTTCCATTGTATAGTTGTATTACCCTGTTGACTTTCAAGCTACTGAAACGGAAAACACCACACTTTCTATTTTGTACAATTCTTACATCGAAGTTAAATCTCATGAGCTTTTGGCAATGTATACATAATAATTATATTACTAATGCCAAAATAAGATGACTGGGTTTACATAAATATACATTATAATTATATTTATGTGGGATGGGGCCGTATTGACTGTTTCAAAGTGTATTATTAAAACGATCACTAGAAGCTATAGGTACATTTTGTAGAAAATGGTGTCTCGAGATAAATAAAACTAAATTTAAGATTATGGTGATGAAAAAATATTTTAAAAAATAAATAACAGAAGAAAGGGTGGTGGGAAGGCACGAAAATTGAAGTTGTCAAGAAAATCGATTACCTGGGGTGTCAGACTGTCTGGTAATCTAAAATGAAGTTATCAACAAAGAAAATCATTAGCAAAAGGAGAAATGGCTAAGAGTGTAATGAGAGCTTATATAAATAAATTACCAAATATCCAAGTAAAATGGTTAGAGAGAGTATATCGTTCAATAGTAGAGAGCAGAATGATGAATGGAATAGAAATTTGGGAGTCACATGAAGGATGGAAAGTGATAAATAGCCTATTTTGTGGAATTGTCCTAGGCTTACCTAAAGAGTTTGCGCAAATGGAACAAAGAAGATTGGATTATAAAAGTGAAGTAATCGAAAGAGTACTGCAATATTGGTATAGAACAGGGAGACTAGAAGAGGAGAATATTACAAAACAGTGTTTGGAAACACAAGAAAAAAATTAGGGGAAAATACTTGGATATATTAAATCTTAAATATTCTACAAGAAGCATCAGATCAATTTGGTATGAGGGGAAAGAATGGGTAAAGGATAAAAACAAGAATTGGGGATGTTGAGGATATTGAAGAACAGGAAATATAGGTTAAGCTTAATGTCTAAAAATCTCGGAAATTGTATAGTACACTAAAAAGGATTGGGGAAGAGAAAGACACATTGAAACCTGTGATAAGGCAGGAAAGGAAGGACTAGCATGATTTAGGAGTAATATATTTAAAGAGAATAAAAAATGAATACCTAAAGGTGAAATATCCAACGGCAAATCATGCATATGTTTCAATAATATTTTTTTGAGAGAAACTATAACAGCTTTTTGGGGTATTTGTTGGCTTTTAATGTGGTAAAGAACTAGTTTTACAGAGGTATTCTAGTATTATTGGACTTTCGTGTTTAATCTGCTTAATTGAATTAAGTAATTTTGCCTGCTAACAGGCGAATGCACAGTTTGCAAGCTCAGTTAGGCACCTTTCTTCGTCTCTCATTTTGAAACAGTTCTTATTCTTGGTTTAATGAAGGAATTTATTCTACGTAAAATTAATTACTTGATGTATGGTACTCAGTTTAATTTTATACCAAGTTGCCTCAACGTATTGTTTTAAATTATAAGTTTTTGTTTATGGTCATAATGAAAGGAACAACACTTGAAATAGTCCTTATTGCCCACCCCCACTGATATATATATATATGTCTATTTATGTAAGTACAGTAGTTTTATTCTGGCATTGTAATTAGTTATATAAAGCCATAAGCTTTAACTTCCATGTACGAGATATACAGAAAGAAAAACCTCCTAGGTGTTTTGTTACGGGAGCTAGGAAAACAAGAGTCATAAAACCTTGGAGGTAACAGACGGGTCGCTGTGTGAAGCGTCTTTCTTTCTTAAATGGACAGCCACTGCAAGGTTAATAAACTCAAGGACTTTTTAACCATTTGGGGCTTTGACCGCGACAGTCTGTCGTACTGTTATCCCTTTAAAACCAGATAGTATTTGGCATTGTATTTTAGAATGTAAACAAAATAAATTTTGGAGGGAGCCGTTCCTTTACGAAAGTGGGAAAACTTACCAAATGAAATAAGAGACAGAAGATTTTTAAATCTAAAATCAGATGAAAACATAAAAAAACTTGGAAAATACATTGGAAAAAAATGGTTGTTGAAAGGTGGGCAAAACAAATGGGAAGAACAATGTTGACAATGCCACTATTTAGCAATGAATATATTATATTCCCATTACATACTCAACCTGGGGTTAATTGTAATGGGGTCCATAAAGTCAGGGCGATTAAGTGTAAATTTAAATTTTTTAATAATAGTATGTTTACATGTATTGAGAATATGGAAATGTTAACTGTTTACTTTGATTTTAACATATTTACTTGTTTGTTACAACTATATGAAATTGATTCTATTTATAAGTTACAAATATTATATCCCATGTAAGAAATAAATTCATTCACATATATAACAGAAGTGGTCTGGATCATTTATACATAGTAAATACTTCCTTATTGAACTAAAAACTCACAACTGCAAAATAAAGTTTCAAACTGATCTGAAACAGACTAATGAAATGTGATAGGGATCAGATGGAATGGGTACGTGCTTATAACGATAAGATAAGGAAAGATGTGCACGTCACAAAGTGAACGGTTGACATTTATATCTCCCAAATATAAATATATGGCAAGGCTGCGCGAATCTGGCTCTAATTTATTGATCCACTTGCATCCCTATCAGATAAGAACTCCATAGGCCTAGGTTTTTATAATAAACATTTTGAAAACACCGAAACTTTTGGATTTCATATCTTGACATGGGTACTAAACTTACATATATATTAAAGTACTACAATTTTAATAATTACGCTATTATTTTCAAAATGTGATATTATAATAAGATTAAAATAAAAAAAATATGTATTTGATAGGAACGTTCTGGCTTGGAAATTGATTTTAGCACGCTAGAAATACTGCAATAACATTCAAACATTGGAGGCAGTAATTTAATTTTGCGGCTTTGCGCCAACCTATTCAAGCAAAGATTGCAAATAAAACTTGCAATGAAATCCATTATCTTAAAAACCTAACCTACGGGTTACATTTTAAGGTTCCTGTAATAATGAGTGTCTGCTTACATTAAGTTAGTTCATTAAGTTTGTTAAATGTATACTTGAGACGTATCCGGCATGCAATCTAGAGCATTTCTTACTGTTGGAAACGAAAGTTGTTCTTTCTGTTGCCAGAATCTTCTATGTATAAAATCGCTTTTCTAGGCGTGGGCAGGTAGTTTCGAGAGCAAGATGGAGGAACACCTGTTTGCCATACGTCGCATACCTTGAATGTCCACTCTTTAGTAATAAATTCCTGCTTTTATTTTATTAGTTCATTTCATCATTTATATTTATATATTTGTTTATACTGCTAGGCAATCACGTATCATTTATAAGCAAAATTTGGAAAAGTTGTGTCAAAAGAGATTATATTAACAGAGAATGAAGAATAAAAAGGAAATGTTTACGTGGATGTAGCAAGAACCTTAAAAATCATAAACCAAGATACTGGACTGAAATATGCCCTTGAAACAGGAGACGGAACAGAACGAAAAATCACTTGTACACTTGTAAGAATGGAGTAGTAAAGTACAAATGTAGCGGAAACCTTTGTGGAACAGAATTTTACTAATAACTACAAGTTACAAGTCCATACACTTGTAATGTATTAGACCATACTTTTGTGCAACTGGGCCCTGCTCACATCTTTTCCTGATGACTTCTGTTCAAGTTCTTGTGAGTTTCGTTACATTCCGCCCACTTTTGTCATTGAACCGCTTCGAGTGTTTTACCGAAATGTTCATAAATTTTAAATTTTTTTCGGATAATGTACGCTGGTCATTAGTTTGGAACTTTTCAGCGGACACACCCTCAGCCAAGAGAGCAAGGTGTGAGGAAAGAAAACGAATGTATGATTTATACTTCCCATTATATCCGGACTTCTTTAAGTCAACCTGAGGTGCTTCAACAGCTATGTAATGATTCTGCTGAGCGGAACTTGATCCACTGTTGCTCCAAGGTGCACCCCTAAGGTGAAACTTGGAATGAAAGCGAGGGTTGTGTGTTTGTATACATATGCACTGTGTTTATATTGAAAGTGGTGATTTCGCTTTTGTCCAATGGTCAAACCGCCCCCTGCACTACCAAAACAGGAGATTAAATTTGACATGCGGGCTGGGACAAACCTCCAGCCACTGCGCTATCAGTAATGAGATCTCAGGGGCTGTATCACACACAGCAAGACGATGAATACAACATCTGCTCAGCTATAACGGGATTATACCGCCGTCACAGTGCCACGGAAACGTTAGCGTTTGTAATTATAGGAATCGGATAAATACCTAGCTTGTGACGCAAATAGAATTCTTTTGGGGGAGTTGGCCTGCAAACCGCGTAACTCAATTTAAACATTTTACATATGAATGATTTGTTAACAAAGCTAAATACTATAGTCAACAAGAGCAACTGAGATGTAACATGTCCCATGTTTCAGCACTACATAAGTAGAGACGGTCTGAGTATTTCACGAGATAGAACTCTGAGTGCGCATGTCAGGAAATTGATTCTACTACCTTTATCTCTTACGGATGCCTCTGCATAAATAAAGGAATGTCATAATTGAATGCAACCCGATAAAGTTAATTAATACTCTTATTAATTAATATCAGGCATATATATGTAATGGAAATCCTAATTAAAACATTGCTAAATGTAAGCGTTACGAAATACTTCTTACTGACTGGTGTTATTGACGCTAAAGTTTAAGTCACCGTGTTGGTGAGGTTGAGTGATTACGTTGGCACTACCCTTTTGGTTGAAACGATCTCCGCGCAATAATACAAAAGTCCGTCACGCAGGAGCTGCGAATTCCTCAGCAAGTTAAATAACTTTAAAAATTAATATAAAATACAAATTATGGTCTTATTAATTAATGAAATAAGTTATAACATTGTGTATTGTATTAGGGGAACAAAATTAGAATTCTTGCAATCTATAAGTATCGCAAAAGAGAAACGACATCTCTAGAATTATATTTATTGTTACCACTGAGATTAAACCACAAAAATTAATGGTATACTATTAATTAAATGAAATATATGACCACTGATAGACAAAGTTATACTGTGTGAGTATTTTTTAACAATTTTATATGTAACCATATTTATGAATTGAGCCCTTGGTATAATCTTTACATTCACGAAAACAGAGAAAAATAACAGAGCGTTTCGAATTACATTGTGTATCTAAGAAGATGTTCATGTTTCAATAAAAAAAAAACTTTACTACTCAGAAACAATTAAAATGTACTAAGCAAATATACACAATCAGAAATATACAATCGAATGTTCCATAGATTTTTATTGACTTTGAAATGTAATTTAAATGCTATTGTAGTAAAAATATGAAACGAACAAACGTTTTTTCTGGAACTATTAGAGAACGCTCTTCCATACAAATATAATTCTCACAAACATATTTCACTAATATATCACATTTACTATCTTCACGACGATGCTTTTGTTAAGTATAAAAAATATGCATCCTTATAAATAAAGTTTATATGCTGACAAATTTGAAAATACTATGGATTCCGATAGAGGGACTTTGAGTAACGTGTAAAACGTCTCAATACTATCATATCGTAGAGTAGCTAATGCTTACCTAATTTTAGAACTAACAGTAGCAGTTGAGCGGCAGTGAAAAAAAATGGGACACTACTTTGCACCACTATTTTATAAATTAACAACTGAAACTTTCAATCTTACTAACTATATCACACAATTTAATATGAATTTTGGAAATTATTAAAACAATACGTTGCTGTGAATATAAATAATTATACTACACGGGGTACACTGGGTAAAATTAATTCTGGCGCTTTATTAACAACAGTAGGATCTAAAACAACAGCATTCTTCGTAAAATACTTTGCATTAGGAGCTTCCACCAAACATTTTACTTGTGTACTCTCTTGTGAAAACGTTGGAATTTTTTGCTACATATCCAACAGATTTTCTTTACAAGAAGGCCACAATACTTCGATATAGCAACACCATGACTCAGATATAACAAAGACTTGGGTTGAAATGGGTACATATTCTGGCAGAATGTACCCACTGAGAATACCCGAGAAAAACTCTGTTTTCTGAAAACATTTAAAGGCAATTAGACGATGATTGGAATGTTGGGACCTGTTTGCAAACCCATTAATTGGTTGAATATAGGCATTTTCCTAGCCAAAGTGCCAAAGATAGAAATAAGGTATTTTCCGGGTAGAGAGCAATAATTAATGTTAATTCAAATATATATGTGTGTGTGTGTGTGTGTGTGTGTGTTTGTGTGTGAATTTGTTACTATTAATGTTATTTGATTTTTATTATTATTTGTTCCTCTTTCTAATTGTGTATCATACTTAACCTTGTACGGTCTACGACCCATGCATAAAATATATTTGTAATGTGTATATAGAATATTATAACAATAAAGCTACGCCTACTACTTATACTAAACAAAGACTTTAACATGGAATATATACACCATAATGTTGAATATTTCATTACCTTCGATTTCTCCAAAAATTAGGCCAACATAACATTCTCACTAATGTGCTGACATTTTTCTTTTTGCACCAAGCTGTGACTAAATCACGTTTTCGCTCATACCGTTTTTTTTAGATTCCCCAGACAGTAAATCATTCCTTATATAGTCGCCGCTTCAACCATCTCGGGTTCAGTTCCTTCAAAATTTTTATCACACTCGTCAAATTCCATAATAATTTTAAATTAACCTTCATACAATGGAACTACTATATTGTTTCAATAAAATCAACAATAACTAACAAAACACTAACGCGTAACTGCACAAACATGAAAAAATACCAATCAATACTAACAAAACACTAACGCGTAACTACACAAACGCGAACAAATACTAGTATATTCGATATTTCTGTTTCTCGTTATTTTTAACTTTAATACATTATAATAAATTAAAATTAAGTTACATTACAATATGTTATTATAAAATAATATGCAACTTACTTATTGAAAGGCTCACTGGGATCTTCGCATAAAATGAAACCCTCGGTAAACCTCAGGTTGCAACTAAACACACTCGAATGCGACATAATGAATGAATGGGTTTAACGCCCATTTTTGCTACAGAGGCACCACAGGCGATGGACACTGATGGCATATGAGAGAAATGATATATTGGGAAAGGATTTATTTTTAAAGAACGAAACGTTGCAGGCCTAAGTTTAGGGTACCTCCCCGGAATTTGCCATTTATGAGGACTGAGGAAAACCTGGAAAAAAACCTCAGTCAGGGAGGACGATCCTGGCGGGATTCGAACACCAGACCTTCCGCTCATGAATCCACGTCTTAACGACCTCGGACACCCGTGGCGATGAATGCGAATACGTGCCTTTCAACACTTATATTACAATATTCTATTAAATGCTCCTAAAATCGTATGCCTCATAATAAATTATAAATTTTCTTCAAAATAGTCTGTCATTAGAATTAAACTGTTGATATACGTCAGTGGTTACTTTCTTCTACTTACAGAGCAAGTGCTTTCCATAATAGATTACAATTACTTCGAAAGTGCGCTAAAAAGAACAAAGGTGAGCATTTCAGGTAACACACAGATTCCAGCGACCAACAGAATTCCTGTAGGCAGCGATCTGACTGCTGCGGTAGCCATTGTATACTCTTCCAAAAATATTGGGCTAGAGAGGAAATATTCTTTACCTCAGAATATGGCGCAAATAGTTGATATTGGGCCAAAATCGATAATCAAAGAGTGATAGGGCTTTAAGGGACCTGTTTGGTAAGTTTAGTAAGTCCATAAAGAAGACATAATTTTTTTCCGAAAAAATAGCTTTATTTCTAAGCAGCTCCTTCAAATCTATACGTTTATTCCAGCAATTTTCTAGTTTGATTATCCCATTCATAAAATGCGATTTCTTCATTGTTGCAAAATACGTATTTATTTAGGCGAAACTTCTTTGATGCGAATTTTCTGACAAATATTATCTTTGAGTTCTTGTACGGTGTGCGGGTTCGTCTTTTAGACGACATTTTTAAATTTTCCTCAGAGATAATAATCGCAAGCTGTTAAAATGGGGTACCGAGGGGGGGACACAAATACCTCTGTCTTGTGGAAACATTATGAATTGCTCTCATGGAATTGTTCGCAGTGTGAGCAGTGGCAGAGTCCTGTTGAAAAAATGCATGAACACGCTCCCTGTCCGTTAATTCTCTAAAAAGAGCGATTAGTATGAAATTCACATAAGTAACAGAATCAACTGTACGCAAAAAAGGCCTATGATTCTTTCACAACTGATGGCTCACCATTCATCACGGGGTGATACTTAATGTATGAAGTCAGGTTTATCAGTACTCTAGTAGCAATTGTTTTGAGTACACAAACAACTATGGAGGTGGAACCAGGCGTTGTCCGAGAAGAATATAAAATGTGGGTCTATTTGTCCATTGTACACATTCTCCAGAATCCACTCACAAAATGTGCGCCTATGTACGGGGGTCACCTGACTGCAGAACATGTGCCACAGTTATTTTACAGGGCTTGAAATGAAACAATTTAGTAATCTTTTGCACAGACCCATGTGAAATTCCCATTTGTTATGCAAGACGACGAAGAGATTTTCTAGGGGATTTTTCTAAACGATTACTAAGGCTACCTAATGTTAGAGTACTACGCTGCTTTTTTTGATTTCTTAGACTGGAAACTTCCAGTTGAATGAAATGTATTATACAAATTATGGATAGTTTTACGATATGGTGCATCTATACCCGGGAATCTTGCTTGAAATAGCCTTCGAACTTTGCGAGCTGACTAGTTAACACACATGAATCGTACATAAAGACACGTTGTGCCGTTGTAAACGCACTTTATGGAACCCTAGTTTAACACACATCTTATAAAGCTATAAATCGCGCACAATTAGCGTAATTCTGGCTGACACTAGTGCCAGAAAAGGTTACTTAGCAACTAGTATTCCATTAAGTAATTTCAAACGTACCTGTGAGAAAAATCTTAAAATGTCGCCATTACAAGCATACCAACATTCAAACATGGTAATCAATTTATTAAATATATTATGAAATCAAAACAATATAAGTTATTAATCATCATAAATTAACTCATATTATCTTGGAAACATTGAGAAATGCAATTAACTAATTGATAATATTACAATTTCTTTCATTTCAAAACGTTAGTCTTGAACTATTAATAATCTCTATTATATTATAGGAAACTTTTTTAACCCTACTACATTACATGCATGACAGTTACTTTGTCTGGTAAATATTAAAAGTGCAATCAGTTTCATTAGAAAATATTATTCCTGAGCCACTACTGACATTTAAGAATTTAAATTTTAAATTACATTACATGTTAATAATGAATAAACGTTAATTTATATATAAACCGGCTGTGAAAAATATGGCAACGAGATTTTTTTCATTCGTTGAACTAAGAAGCTTCTCTTTGCTCCATGTACAGAACTTGTCATACTTCTTTTCGTATACACCTTTTGATTTTTGAGGAATTAACAAACCCTCAGCTACCTCAGCTTCCTTTACAATTTCTTCTGGAATGATATCCATATTTTCAATATCAAACAATGAAGAATAGCATCCATTTCCATTTGAATTCTTCAAAACAAAAACAAAACAACATCGGCATAGAAAAGAGTACAACCATGCAATATAATACGTTATATCAATCACGTCATAATATAACATTTTGCACGCGCTAATTTTCATAAGTGTTCAGAATGAAGATAACATAGTTACATAAATAGTATGTATACTGTCGAAATAAGAAGCGAAAAACATAACACACACCCAGAAACAGCTGCGCTACAACTGTGACAGTCAGCAAGGTCAACAAGTAAGCAAGCAGGCTTGATACTCCCTCCACAGGCTACAAATGAGTGGGGACTCACTCATAGGAAAACTCCGCGCCATGAGGGAAAGCATCACCGATTGCACAGTACTACTATCACCTTTTGAGTTAGGACGAACCTATCGAATAATCCTCGAAAATTGCATCTTCAGAACATTGCAGTCTGTTCAGAAGATGTTTCATTGGACGCACGTGGCAGGCATTATCATGCAACAGCTCCATACAAGCGTTTGTTTTTACAATGACTATAGCACGCCGCAGTGTTGAATGAAGAACTCAGCCATCAGCTGTTCAGTGTCACGTAACGTCATGTGTAATAAAAGACATGAAATACACGTAATAGGATATATTGCTATCGAATACTTTCACAACTCTCGTCACCTTAGCAATAATATCATACAAAAACACCAACTTTAATAATTAATTATGTTAGTAAATTTTTAAAAAACAACAAAGTAGATGTTGAAGCGTGTGACAGTAACAATGAAACAGCTTGTGGCACCGCGGTGGACTAGTGTAACAATCAGTAGCTCATTTCTCTGGGAACATAACGAGGGTGAGATTGCGGACCATCCCGGGGTTATTTTCCCTCTCTCTGTCTTAAGAAGTTTTGTGTGGATTAGAATCGACCCGCAGGCGGAACACAGGCTCCTCTCCACTTAACGAAGCGGAAGCACATGCCTCGTTGCTTCCCTTACTTGAAGAAAATTCATAAATATGGATGTTGTCTCGGAACAGCAGTAGCGCCGGCTCTTGGATTTAATGGAAATTTCTTCAATTAACTTTGTCTCTAAAGAGTTTAGTTTTTACTCGCCTCCGGGAGCAAGGCGGGAACAAGAGAAAGAAAGTCGAAGAAGAGGGCAACGGGACCAAGAGCAAACGCTTCTTACCTCCTTGGAAAAGCACACAAAGACAGGAAGATAGAAACCCGGCGGTGTAGAGTGCGGAACTTATATCCTGACCACAATTAAACATATTAGTGCCCAAATTCAAGCAAAAGGAAAAAGAGCGCAATCATTTCTTTTCCCACTTACAACCGACACGAATGGCTGAGGTCGCTAAGGGACGGACTCGTGAACGGGTAGTCTACGGTTCGAATCCAGCCATTATAATCTTTTTTGACAGATTTTTTTCCACATTTTCCTCAGTCCTTATCCACTAGCGTCTTAAAACTGGGCGTAGGGGATTTAAACAACATTTAAGTAATAGAATTCAAAAGAAAAGTGACTATGGTTATGGATTGATTTATTTATGGACGCTCTTTAACATCTCAGGTCATCAGCGTCCCATTCAACTCAGGGCGTGAAACGGCCGACAACTTTTGCTCAGAGGCCTCTCTTTCAGGCTTGAGGTTCTTTTTCGTGCCGTAAAGTACGACACGGGACCCACGGCTTTATTTCCCTTCCGAAGGAAGCCACATTTAGGATTTTTACGCCCGAAAAAATCCATCGGTCCTGGCCGGGTTCGAACCCGCGTTCTTGGGTGTAGGAGAGGCTAGTTACGCGGGACGGATGAGGCTCTCAGGATATTTAATGACATTGTAGGTTATTTTACTTTTGCTACATATGTGAAATACTAGAAAACTTTGGACATGCAGATGGTGTACGTGTTCAACAATGAGTTGAATTATAATGTGTTCATTGTCGTTTGATGCTGTAATAATGAAAGTTAGTCTTTCTTAGCTCTAAGACAGAACAAGAGAATGAATTTAACACATTGCCCCGGTTACTTCAATTTGAACAGTTGATTCACAGTGGTATGTTGTTGAATTGCAGTGTTTAGTAATGTCTGGTTTTTTTTTTTTTTCAAAAGAAAAAAAAAGAGAGGAAGAAAGAGTCTTTCAAAACAGTTTGGGACCACGGCTTTTTCTTCATAATTGAAAAAAGAAGGCAGTGCCATGTGTTTATTATGGCGTGACAGAGTACAAGATTATAACGTTTTAATTATAATACCGTGCATTCAAATTTTGACAAGTATCCAAAATATTCTAATTAGAGAGCAAAAAAAAAAAAATCAAAATTGAAAACATTAAAAATGGTCTGAAGAAAAAATTGTGCAATACCGTAAATCAAAATGAATTGACAAGAAAAATATCGTGCCAAGCAGCAGAAATGTTAGCACCGTTTACATAGATATTTAAGGAGTGTTTACTAGTCATAAGCGTCACATAGTTATCTCAATGTCCAAATACTGATCAGACAAAAAATGACATGCAAATTTCCGGCTCTTGTGTTAGGAGAGTGACAAATGTCGAAAGACATGCTGTTATGCACTCTGCAATGTAACTATTTGAGCCTTGCTCTTGATTCGTCCGTAGATATACTTCCAGCTTTCTGTTTTATCGTATTAAGATAAGGATTATAAAGGAAAAAATCTTAACAGTAATTCTGGGGAATAGATTTTTTTAAAGTTAAATCGTTTCTGGATAAATACAAAATTCACTTGAATAAACATATCAGTGTGTGCTGGCAGTTGCCCCTCAACGGTAGGTTCCCACACAGGATTTATTTCATTGTTAAAAAAGCATTTAAAAATAAACAAACTATTAACATAGGATTGAGTTTTGCATCAAGAAAACCCAGCTGCTAAATTGATTAAAAGTTCAAATCTGTGATAAAGAAAGTAATTAACACTGTTAATTTCATTAGGTCACGAGAACTAAATCACAGGTAATTCATAGAATTTATTTAGGAAGAGTTTCGGAACGATATTTTAGTCTTCGCCATGAAATAAAACTGTTTTTACTGAACCAGACAAAGAATGCCATGCACTAGGTTACCTTCCTAGCTGATATAAACAAGAATGCTGAATTTATTCATTTGGTTTATTTACGGACGCTCTTTAACATCTCAGGTCATCAGCGTCCCATTCAATTCAGGACGTGAAACGGCCGACAAATTTTGCTCAGAGACCTCTTCTTTCAGGCTTGAGGTTCTTTTACATGCGGTAAATCTCCGACACGGAACCAACGGCTTTACTTCCCTTCCAAAGGAAGCCATACTTAGAATTTTTACGCCCGGAAAATTCAATCGATCCTGGCCGGTATTGAATCCGCGATCTTGGTTTTAGGAGGGCAAGTATGGTTACCACTACACCACCAGGATGAAGAATACTGAATGATGTTCAAATTTGAATGAGGTAAAAACCAATTTATTACTGAGCTGACAAGTGTCAGCTGAAAAAAAAAAATACAGAAATGAAACTATATACAGAAGAACTTAGATAACGATTTGACTAGTTTACCATGTTTCAATATGTAATTCAAGAAACCTCAGAGGAAGAAATAAACTTAAAACCCTTCATAGAAATGCTCGCGGTATTTCGCCATTATTTCAGCGTGAGATTTAATGTTTTTCCAAAGTTTCGAAACCCATTTCGACTAGTCAAAAATACCTGGTCAGTAACAACAGCAGATGTATATGGTTGTCAATTTTTGGATCTGAGATTAGAAATATAAGAAATTAATTTGTTTATCTCCAGCAGGATCCAGAACTAGGGGGTGTATTTCAGGAAAGTCGAAAAGTAACTCAGTTTTAGAGTTTTGCAATATACTCCCAGAAAACATAGTGGCATGTGTATATAAAATGGTGTGACTTTTTAGATCAACAAATATTCCATCAAGGTAAACATAGAACTCTCTCTCCAATGACAACTTGAAAAATCTGCTGAGGACATGTGTTTCAACCAGCTCGTTTTGACAAGATTTCGTCTTTCAACTTCAAATAAACAGCAGAAGTTTACATAATAACTATTTATTATTATTATTATTATTATTATTATTATTATTATTATTATTATTATTATTATTATTATTATTATTATCATCATCATCATCATCATCATGGCGTTGAAATAACTGCCCCCAATTGGTGACATAGCTGTCGTAGTAATAATAATGATATATAAAAATTAAGTATTAATATAAAATCAATCATAATAAAGAATTGATAAAAATAAATTGATAAAACAAAGTTTGCATGTTACTAATACTATTATACCGAGAAATTTTGGGCGGCTCTCCTACAAAAACCGTTTCTTATATTTGATTGTCCTGTAATTTCTAGTTATCTACTACTGGTTTAGACTGCTGTAGTGTGTCCGTTAATTTAGTATTGTTGGGGTGAAATAGTTCCTTAAGGAGAATTTCCGTTAGTACTACTGGTTTAGACTGCTGTAGTGTGTCCGTTAATTTAGTATTGTTGGGGTGAAATAGTTCCTTAAGGAGAATTTCCGTTAGTACTACTGGTTCAGACTGCTGTAGTGTGTCCGTTAATTTAGTATTGTTGGGGTGAAATAGTTCCTTAAGGAGAATTTCCGTTAGTGGCTGTTACGTAGATATTCGCTTAGTTTACGCAGTTCCTGCGGGACGGACATGTTTCCATTGTTATTTTCGGTACCTAGTAGGTAGGGCCAATGGAGATTTGAAGATATTTTTTAAAAATCGTTTTATGGGTATAACAGCAATAGTTACATTCCTTCGTATTTCGCTAAAAATGAATTCAAGACAAACTCTCATACCCTGAAAGAATTGAAACAAAATAACCAGCAAAAAATACCCAGCATTACTTTATGAAAACTACAGCGAGTGATGCATAGATTTTTAAAGGATGCCATGCATGTACAACGGCGTTGATCAATTTCAGCACCTCCTTTCATAGCGTTATAAATCACATCTTTTAAAATACTATAGGAAACTGTTGTATGGTGTGTCAGCGACACTCTATGATATCCGCAAATGGCAACGAACGCTCGCCTATAAGCAAAACATTGCAAACTGATTCATAATTCAATGGATGCTCTATAGAATGAAGCGGATTTTTTTTATCAATGTTGTTGGATATTTACCCGGGGGTCCCGCTTCGTACCCCGGGTCTTTTAGGGGTCCGAAGTTGCCTTTTGTGCCCTCATAGTCATGTGAGGTGGGGGATGGAAGGAGGAGGTTCAAATCACAGGACAATTTGTTTCATTTAACGCCTAGCAGTGCTTATTCACACGACACTTTGTTTTCGGTCAACTGGTTCGTTACCTCTATGACTTTAACCCCACGAGCTACATACGCTGCTTATTGCATCTGTGTGCCTCTTGTCTACACTTTCCTACTGTATCTGGGACTGCATCTTGATAATTACCGTACTGCGATGACTGGAGATGCCTTCTGGAAATGCCATTACTGTCCGGTACTGACGAAAAAGATGAAGGAGAAGATGCCTAGGACTACGACGATCCCTACTGTCTGATCTGTCCTCCACTGTCCGTCTGAATCCCCGGTCTTTCTCTTATATACTAATTTCAAAGTGCCCTCACTTGGCCGTAAGAACTCACGGGGTCCACGTATTAGCGCCCATGGAGTCTGAGCCTTCAAAATATTCAAATATTATTCTGCTCCCAAATACGCTTACTTTAAATCCAATAACTCTTATTGGGGAGCTCATGATCACTCGATGTAAATGACGTCATCGCCAGCACCTCTTCCCTTTCTATCCTTAACGAATTTCGAGGCATCACCAGCAACTAAACATACAAATAACCTATTCATGCTGGACACCTGCATGCACTTAGTTTTGTCACAATACAGAAACCCATTGCTCGATATCAGTAAATGAGAGCACAAAAGATTACAATAGGCTGCCTTTTCCCAATCGTCAAAGAGGTATCGTCCAGGTAACTATGAATACATTTTCGAGATACATGAAATGTTCCTGCTTGTTACTACAGGCTACATAAAATTTAATTATTAATATTTAAATTATCTAAATACAGTCACTCTCGGGCATGCGTGGGTGTGAGGACCTGTCACATTAATAATATTTGTTTGTTTGTAAACCGGATGCTAATGCATGGAGATTGTTTTAAGAGAAATTCCCTGATATTCAACTTCCAAGTCGAAGTTCAATTCACAGATGGATTAGATGGCAACATATAGCGCTGAAAATGCTCTGGAATATTCCCCTTAAAAACCACGTTGTCTTTCTCAGCAAAAGGGAAGTTCTTATTCCTCTTTCTAACGGCTACAAAGCTACAGAAGTTAAAAGCCTATAAAATTACTGTGGTGCAATAACTTAAACCGGGTAACCCTGCATCCAGGAGTAGATTTTATCAATGGATTTTGAATAGTTAGAATTGACCGTAATTTAATTTGCTTTACGGATGAATATATTTTTTTAAGAAAAAAAAAGTAATAGTGATAGGTATGGGCAGAATCTTTTGTAACCCTTTTCCGTGAATTACTTGTGAGGGAACCGTAGGTTCGCGACTTTGTAACAGGACTCTGCAACGGCACATACAGCCCATGTCTGCTTGCATGCAATCAGAGTCAGCATTAACAACATATGATCTTCTCGTTCCCCGATAAACGCCCTGCGACATTTATCTCTGAGGGACATTAAAGGAAAAATGTACGTGAAGAAATTTTTTTCCAATTCTCAGAGGGAACTGCAGAGGGTAATGGCCATTTTCATAATTGGATGTCAGAAATGTATGGAAAATGAAGGGAGGCAGTTTCACATCTTCTTGCTTGATAATGGCGAGTAAATGTCACTTTTAAGTGTTAATAATAAGTTAGTGTTAATCGTATATACGGGACCGCCACGGGTGGACGGGGTCGTTAAGGCAGATCTAGGATATGGTTCTCACTAGGATCGTCCTTCCTGATTGGGGTTTTCCCAGGTTTTCCTCAGTGCTAAAAAATGGCAAATGCCGAGGACGTACTCTAACTACTCTTAAAAAAAACACACACACATTCTTTCCCAGTTTATCATTTCACATCATGTATCATCAGTGTCCGCCGCCTGTGATGCCTCAGTAGTTAAAACGGGCTTTATATACTATTTAAAAAATATAAAAAATAGCTGAAGACTTTCTAACTCCCGTTCACCGCGAGCACCATCTTGAACCGATCGACCAGCCGTTATGCGTGGATAAATCCCGCGAAGGAAAAATCACCCACATAATGCAATGTACACGATATCAATGGAAACACACTGTCAGGAGTTGGTTTTATGATGTAGACACCTGATGGATATTATTGTACTTATTGACAAGCCGGATAAGACAAAAGCGGTACTCATATCCATTTCAATTAATTGTGTCGTAAAACAAAAGAATGCAGTGGCAGGCACAACACTCAGTTGCTCATTGCCATTCGCCCCTCCCTGTTCATTCCCACACTTGCTTCTCAGTCATGTTTGTTGTTTGCACGTAGTGCGCGAGATGGATGATAGCGGTGCGGAGAGTAAGGGGATGGGGGACGAAAATTGGATGCTGTGCAGCGTAGCCGTCATCGGGTGACGCTGTAACAAATGTTTCTGGGACTACAGCACGGCTTTGCTTCATCTTTCAACCGTTATTTTCTTCTCTATCCTTTACCCCAAAAAGCGTGCGCCACTGTACTGCATAAGACTCAACTCAATTCTCACGAGGTTCAGCAAAATTTGGGTTAAAAGCTAAATGTTTAACTGTGCAAATAGAATTATTTATATTGAATATAAATTTGAATATTTAAGTAACAAAAAAGTTGGTATTTGACGTTTTTGCCAATTTTATTGTGAGCCAAAAATGGTATATGTGAAATACATTCAAAGTACCTATATCAGATCTATACAATATCTTCTCAAATATAAACTCAATTATACGATAAACTGAAATACGAAAAATGTTAATTTTGTTACCGAATTCTGAAAAGTCTTTTCTCACAAATGTAATAAACTTGTGGATTAAGGGAAGGAAAAAAAAAGTTTCTACTCTTTAAAACTACTTTGAGCCCCATAGAACCTCCCCGAGTAGTTTTATTTGTCTATGCCATTTGGAATATTTGTTTAAATAGCCCTTTTAATGTCTACGCTCTTTAAAACTCTTTCTCTTAACCTTCCTTACCTTATAGGCATCCAAAACTTCAAGCACGTTTTCCTCGGTTTTAGACGTTTAGTATGTTTACTTGCATTCAAAATCTATCCCCTTCCACAGTTTTTATGTACATTTCTGAAACTTTTTGGAGATATTCTGTAGACCTTGGTTCATAAACGCTGGTATGTATTGTTTGAAAAAAACAATAGGTTAACAAAAACATTTTTAGTACAATCATTTACTAATAGCTTTGAACCGTAAAAATAAACAAATAAATTTTGTATTAATAGTGAAAATTTTACCAATTAAACTAATTTTTTGTACAGATAATACGAAGTCCTCGTTTGGACGCGTGGCCGGCAATTCCTGAACTACAGTTATCTTATAGGATTTTGATTTTTAAAGTTCAGTGGCATTCCAAGCCGAGGTTTGTGAAATTCCTGATTCCTGTGCCAGCTTTGTCAGAGATTGTTTTGCAATTCGTTCTAACTTTTCTCCCATGTCATCGATTATTTTCTCTGTAAGAACAAGGCGTTTTACTTTCGGTTTCTTATCAAGAACAGATCCCGTTTCCCTAAATCTATTCACAAGATTACTAACCGTTTCTTTGTAAGGAGCACGAACAGCATGGAACCGTCTGTAAATCGCCGTCTCACTTGTCTACATGAGCTTGTTGTAACATAAGAATCATACATGAAGATTCTGTGTGCAAAAGTATACGGAAATTTTGACATTATAACATCACCAACATACTATAACAATGAAATACGTGGTCTCATCTCACAACGTTCAACTCCTGCATCAGCATACGGAGAGATGGAAAAGTGGAGAAAGGAACAGAACCAGTTAGAAACAGGGCAATTAAATCCCCGTTAAACCGGCCACGCGTCCAAATGAAGACTTTGTACTAAAACCCTGAACAATGTGTACAAAAGTTAAATTCTCTAGATTTAACTATTACAATTTGCCAAATTTCTCTTAAAATGTTTAGTCATTATCAATGACAATGTTTTCACTGCTGCATTCTAACTACCTGACAATGTATGAGCTTAAATTGTCCTAACAATTACTTAAAATAGAATATAGTTCAGTTTTCTTGGAGTGTTTTTTGAATTGTTTGTTGATGCTGATACGTTGAATAAAAATTATTGATTTCGCCTTGAATATGCCAAAGAAGAAAAAGAAGAACCAGTAAATATATTTTATGTAAATAGTGGTTAAAATTACTGAAATTATTTCCACAAATGTCAAGTAATATTCAGTCTAGGCTGTAAAGAGATATGTAGCAATATTTTCTGTTAAATATTACTTTATGTTGAATATATTCATTTTATTATCACAGAAATTAATTTTAAGATTAAGATCATAGAGAATATTGAAAGTTAATATTTTAAATTGAAAACCATATATATTTTTTTTAGATAAAATGTGATTTAAAATACACATAGAACAAAGCAATAAATGAAACAGGTAGTTATAATTAAACTGACGGCGTTCAGTATGGCATAGCACTGCAGTAATGATCGTAGGGGTCTGAAACCTGGTACTTATGCTAGTTAAGCTATGCTCTCGAAAATTGTGGCAAAAAGTTCCAAATCTTGCCACCAGGGCCCTGTTTCACGAAACTCGTGATCTACTAAAAGTAGTCTTCTCCATTCTAGTATTACTTGTTTATTTTACGTGTGTTTCTAGAACTTACAAGCGCAAATAATTACTACTAGTTACTAGTGTAGCAGATTGATATTATCAGCATACGATTTTGTTTTATGAGTGTTCTCTTTCACGAAACATATAGTCTTGTAATATTATGTATTGTTAACTAGTAGAATTCTACCTGTGTCTCTCGAATGGTGAATTTATATACGGGTGTACATAATGATGTATTTCACATATACCATTTTTTTCTCTATTCAGAAGAAGCTACCAGAGGCTCGACCACTTTCTTTTTAAAAGGACAGCTACTGCAGGGTTAATAAACTCAAGTACTTTTAAATTCGTTAAAGGGCTCTGACCGCGACCGAAGGTTGTACACTTACCCTTTTAAACTGGCCAATGTCGACAAAGTTTTAAACTTTAAATAACAACGAATGATACGTACGGCAGGTGAACGTTAACCAGCCAATGTTTCAAATTGTTAAAAGAAAGGTACGAGGCTTGCGCGTGCCTTTTGGCGTCTTCTAGCTAGATATTTTTTATTTGAATTTAATATATAAGAAGGGAGTGGCTCCGCAATTGCTCCTTACTCAGTTTTAAGTCGTACAGACGCAGTTATAGGATCTACACGCGGCAAGAAACACGCAGTACTCATTATAAGTACGACTTTCAGTTTCACGCGCCGCGGTACTCATCTGTGAGTTTCACGCCAATAGATATTATGTCGTATCGCGTGCTTATTTATACTATAGAAACCCTCTCCCAATTCTATTGAATATATGAGTCAACAAAATAGCAGAATACCTCCTGAGAAATTGTTGTCATTAATGCGAGGACAACACCGAAGCGAACTAAAATCAATCCACAAAACCGCTTCAAAATTGGCATCACAAGATGAGGCCAACAACTCGACGTCGACAACAACGACGATAATAACCCCCATTAAACCGCCCTATAATTTTGCACCCAACATGGCTCCCTTACCAAATCGGTTCATCATGCACTGCCAATTCAGTATGTAACATTTTTTATAATCCTATGGAGATAATGTGTACAATGCCGATCTTTATGAACATATTTCATTGTACACGTTTTCATTGCTTTAATAAATGCCCCCCTTTTTTTTAGTTTAAATACGTATATAAGAGCCTATTCTCTAGATTTTTAAATGTTTCTCCCTTTCCCTGTCTATTTTCCATTATTAGTGCATTACTAGATTACGAGCTTATTACTTGCTCAATTAACACAGCGGTGATATTGAACTGACTATTTATTATAAAAGTTGCCTCACCTGACCGAACAATGAAATTTCGAAACTCAGAATGTACTTAATTACTACGGCTCGCAGTCTTAGGTTTTAATAAACTTTTTACTACATTTTTAAAAATATTTATTAAACTTATGTTTTATAACACATTTTAGATAATTGCAACCGAGTGCCTTTCAGCCAATGTACGGTCTCATTGATACATTATTCATGAATCACAATGGAACTCTACCGCCACGGGTGACCGAATTTGTTAGGGGGTGGACATGTGAGCGGGAGGTCTGGGGTTCGAATCCCACCGGGACCGTCCTTCCTGACTGATGTTTTTTCCAAGTTTTGTTCAGTTCTCATAAATGGCAAATGCCGGGGAGGTACCCTAAACTTAGGCCTGGAACATTTCCTTCCTTAAAAAATCCTTTCCCAATTTATCATCTCATGTATCATCAGTGTCCACCGTCTGTAGTGTCACAATAGTAAAAACGGGCGTTAAACACCATTAAAAAATGGAACTCAATCGATAATTTTAAAACATGGTGCTCAATAATTAAAATGATCATTTTTTTTCCTCTTACTTTAACTTTTTATTCCTATAATCTCTGCTTCGATTCAATTAAGGATCTCGAAAGACTAATCTAATGCATTTTCCTGTTTACTATTAATAGTAAATGGTAATTAGTGTTCAGTTGCATTACACATAATTTAGGTCTCCACGCGGTTCTGCTTGGAATAAAAGCTAATAAAAGTAATATGTGTGTGTATGTTTACAGAAAGAAAAACAGGAAGCCAAATCAATTCAATGATTATAGTAAAAGTATTTTAAAAAATGCATCGTTCTCGTATTGAACTTTTCTTACCGAGTCCCCTTCTTGCTAATAATTTTCCTTCAGTAATTTAATTGAGCTTTCAACCTCATGCTTATTGTCATGGCAACAAACATACGTTAACCTCAATTAAATTAGTGAAAAATTATTAGCCTTCGTGATATTACTGAAGTGTGCATTTTAAAGTTTCTCTTTATTAAATAATATAAACATATTAAAATAGTTATTTAGAAAACTAGTTATTAAAGCTAATTTCGTAACGTGTTATTTATAATATTTTATGTACATTTGGTGTATTTAACGAAATGCTTATTTCAAAATTCAAGAAATAAATTTATTATAAATTGCAGTTTATTCGATTCTGCCAGTTCCTAGTAAATCCTTTACATTTATGTGATTCAGGAATAGTTTCCTTGTAACAAGAGAAATTAAAACATTGTTGTTGTCGCTTTCTCGCTTCAAAAAGTGAAAATGAGAGAAGAAGATGAATTTGATAGTTTACCATCTGCAATCGAACACGCAACTTTGGGTATACTTCCTGAAAAATGTAGAAAACTTTCTGTGAGCAATTAATTACACTAACCTCAAAAATTGCTGTGTGAACAACGGAATAAAAATAAATTATGACATTGTATTAGAATATTTTTAAACCATGTGGTCTTCGGTTTGAATACTATATGATCATATCAATTCTTCTGATTAACGATAACGTTGACATTATCCTATAAATATTCAGAATTGCAATTCAGTCTATTTATTCATTCCTAGCGAAAAAAGACTGAAATTTAAAAGACAATAAGATTAGATTACACGATCAACTAATCGTGCACTTTCTCAATATCAATAGTACATTAAATATATTTATTTTTACTTGCTTTCAAAGGTTTATTATGTTAGGGCTCTGAATCTTTTATAAAAAAGTGGCATCGCATTAAATCTAAGAAGAACCTTATTGAATAAATCAAATAGCACAACTATTAAATAAAGTACTAGACCTTGTAAGGTTTATTATTTGGTTTTTATTTACGGATGCTCTTTTAACATCTCAGGTCATGAGCATCCCATTCAATTCAGGGCGTGAAACAGCCGATAAATTTTCCTCAGAATCCTCTTCTTTCAGGCTTGAACTTCTTTTACGTGCCGTAACTCTACAACATGGGACCCACGGCTTTACTTTCCTTCGGAAGGAAGCCTTAATTCCAGAAACACCGACCCTGATAGGGATTTAACCCGCGATCTTGGGTCTGCGAGGTTACCAGTAGACCACCAGGGTCGACATTTTGTATAGTAAAGTCTTTTTTGTATCTTTCAAAAACGTTCTTATAGTAAGAATATGTTCTCTGTACACAGCATGAAGTCGGTCCTGGTGATCTAATGGTAATCATAGTTGTCTTGTAGATCCAAGATCGCGGGTTCAATCCCTGGCGTAAAAATCCTAAGTATGGTTTCCTTCGGAAGGGAAGTAAAGTCATAGGTCCCATGTCGTACATTTACGGCACGTTAAAGAACCTCAAGTCTGAAAGAAGAGGTCTCTGAGCAAAATTTATCGGCCGTTTCACGTCCTGAATTGAATGATCTGAGATGCTAAAGAGTGTCCGTATATAAACCTAATAAATAAATCCACAGCAAGAAAGTCATTGGTGCAAATTGTTATGAAGCCACACATGCTACGTCGCCTGTATATAATTACCCTGGAGAACTACAGATGTATTATTTCATGTTGCAAACCCTTGGTTCCGTTGCAGAATTTTGTGAGCTTCAATAAATAGGCTGACCCCAATGACTCTGATATTCCTATCTTTGAAACTGGGCCAATGGCTTCTATTGAGTCTTTTAATGGAAAAGATGCGGATTCCAATGTCTCTCCCGCCTTGATCATATTGTCAGAAATAAGAAGTCGATGCTTCTCTTCCGGTTTTCTTCTGGCAGAGAATGCCCATGGCGTCTGTAAGGGTGCAGGCCAGTGGCGGTTCGTGGTCCCTGTGAAGGATAAGCCAGGAGCATAACACATGAACACACGGCATAGAGGGAAGGTCTCTTATCAAGACTCCTCCCCGACATTCTCTCATAACTGTGTATGAATTTCTGATTTATTTGGAACTGTTCTAATTCAGCTATTAAAGACGCCTTAAGCCTTCTGTAGTGAATTCACAAACAGCAATTTATTTTATTAATTTTTCAACCGGTTTACTCCAATGATGTATCGTATTATCACAGCAAATTGTGACACGCTCTGTCGTTTCGTCGGCCTATACGGAAACGAAATTTGCCCGTTCTATTTCTTTTCTAGCCTCATTCCTATAGATGAGATATGTTCTACACTTGACACGCTGTCATCCATTGTTTTTTTTTTTTCAAATTATATGTAAACTTGTGTCATTTGCTGAGTGAGCTTTCGGTTGATGAGATGCAAATCGTACCAACTTAATACTTAATCTTAGAGCGAAAATGGTGTTTTCAATAAAAAGTCCGATAGGCTTTTAATATAATTTAGCAGTTAAGACTGTGGAAGTCAACTTACGCTGATAAACAGTGAGCAAGTCAATCAATTTCATACAAAGTGAGAAAACAACCCCTTGTCAGCTATGCGTAGGGTCAGCAACTTTTCAACATTTGATTCCTAAGAAAAGAGAGAATGCCGAGCGCTGACCACGGGCCGTCTTCCTGCTGACCCAAGAGAACGCACAAATAAGCAGAGGGAAGGCTAACCCCTCTTGGAGGAAGACATATATAAGTCTCTTGTAAATGTTTGCTGACTCATGAAGGTATAAGTTTAAAGCGTAAAATTTTCCGAGCTGGCCCTTGAGCTTCACATATTGCATAAGATATAACTAAGAACTAATAGGTTAAACAATACTGTTTTCATGCATTTTTGTTTTTAAAAATTGACAAGGAGAAAAGAAAATGGTAAGCAATTATATTTTGGGGGGGAGGCAGGGACAATTTGGCAGCCCCTGGTGCAGACTTATGTGCTGTGTTTTATTTTGCCCAGCATCTTGCATAAAATGAGTTTCTGTGCCCACCACGACTTTAGCGATGAAACTGTGTGTTACAGTTCTTTCGTTATGTTCTGATAAATTCAATTTTTTTCCTGATATAGTAGTAGTAAAGATTTTTCCCATGCGGTTGACTGGTATCGTACGCTTCGGTCATTGAAGGTTTGAAGAAATGTGTAGCATGTTGGATTCTGTAACACATGCCACGGCACATTTGTTGATACTAGCGCCTCACAAAAACGTGCACTAAAATTGTCTTCTGAAGAGCCAGAAAACCTGAAATCAGTGGTGAAACTGGATCCTCTGCCTTGCACATTCTTTACGTTGCAGAAGATGTGATTTTTGGTCACAGCTCTCCAGGTTTTGGCAGACCTGACACACAATATAATTTTGACATCTGTGGTACAATTCAGATCGTTGTCGAATCATTCCAACTTTTAAAACACTTTACTTTTGACATCTTGCTGCAGAAGCTCGGAAAGATTGGGCAGTTAAGGATTTTGCACACAGGCGCAACATATTATCCTTTCTCCCGCCGCTTTCACCATCTTTTGCTCTTTTCCTTCTTCCTAGATTTATTATTCTCTGCTCCGACATGATGAATCACCGGCGCTGAACTTCAGCCCTCTGGGAATTGATGAAACGCGAGTAGTAAGAAGTAAAGTTATCGCGTATGTGCGTGCCGCGGCTCCCAGTTCCGCCATTTTCTATCTCCACATGCAAATGATAAACACCGGGGGCAGGCAGCCTTTTGCTGCACATCCCTAATGCTAAGCAAATGTATGCAAGTATGCATAAGCACTGTCTAAAGAGTGAACAAGTCTCGTGGCCGATGATAAAACAAACAAGAAGTTCTGGATAAACCTAACTACCGACTTGTATTTCCGGTAAAAGGGGAAATTTAAATTTGCTTTCATATCTCTATAATTCAAAATTATCAAAAGCTATAGGCATAACTAGACTGTTCTGTTCACATATCATTGGCGTAATCAATATAGCAAATCGTTAAGTTTCAAACTCACCAGAACTATTTCCATTAATGCCCTAAGTTTTACAGTGTTCAGAATGAAGATTATAAACGTGTTGCCTACAACGTTTTATGCAATTTTAGCATTGAAATATTTTTAAAAACTATTAAAAATTTTGCAAAACGTAATGTTATGACGTATTATATTGCATGGTTTCATAGTATTTGTTTCTATGACGATTTGCTTTGTTTTTGATTTGAAGAACTCAAATGGAAATGAATGCTAATTACGCAATGTTTGATATTGAAAAGAGTCCTTTACACAGAAGCAGGGTAAACTACGCGAATGCCTTAGCAAGTTGAATAACTTTAAAAATGAATATAAAATCCAAATTGGGATTAATTAATGAAACGAAATAAATTATGCCAATGCTGTATGGTATTTGGGGAACAAAATTAGAATTCTTGCAATCTATAAGTATTGCAAAAGAGAAACCACCATTTTAGAATTATATTATTATTATTATTATTGAAAAAAACACAAAATTAATGGTATACTATTAATTAAATTAAATATATAACCACTGATAGACAAAGCTATACAGTATGAGTATTTTTAAACTTTTTAAAATGAAAATGATTACTGAACCCTTGATATACTTACATTCAATAAATTAGAGAGAAATAACAGAAATTTTCGAGTTACATTGTGTATTTAAGATGTTCATAAGTTTCAATAAAACAAAAACATGTTACTATTCAGAAACAATTACAATGTACTAAGCAAATGTACACAATCAGCAATATACAATCGAAAATTCCATCGATTTTCATTGATTTAAAATTTAATTTAAATGTTATTGTGCTAAAAACATGTAACGCTAACATTTTATGACAGTTATTAGAGTGTTCTTCCATACAAATATAATTCTCAAACACATATTAGGTTAACGTTTCACATTTGCTATCTTCACGACGATGCTTTTGTTAAATATAATATGATATATCGTTATAAATATAGTTTATATGTTGAATTAATTTTTATTTTATTTTAAAATGATATATAAAAATTAAACTCATGCACGCTTTTAAAATTTCGATTTTCAAATATATCCCTACTCCTAAAGGTCCGATTTCCATAATTTTAAGAAACTACCACTAGAGAGATTTTTAAAATTTGGGTTTAAGGTAAACCCCCACTCCTAATAATTTGATTTCACTGATTTTCAGAAACTATTATTCCTCTTTTATTTCAATGGCATATTCCGAGTTTCAGTGAGAAAGAAAATTATGGTTGCTAGAGTGATTTTTAGGTTTTCAGGTATACTTCCGTTCCTAACGACCTGATTACCCTACCCTGTTCAGAAAACATTTTTATTAATTAATGTAAATGAAATATAACGTGTCTTGGCATAGTCTAATGTTCATTTATTGGCAAGTCATTTGAAATTTACATTCTTAAATTTGTTTGTTTTTTCCAGTCAAAGATTTTTACGCCTTAGACGCTCTGGTGTTTGTATTTGAAAGTTAAATGAATGTTGAAAGTGAAAGGAATTATCGACGTTTCATTTTTAAGTAAGGCTTTTGATTTTTTGATGAAGTGTTCAGTGGGATATGAGGCGAAAAATTCAAATGTGCTCTCTAGATCCGAAATTGATCGATTTATGATAGAAGCACTGATAATAGATATTTACTAATAACGGTAGTTTTGTCTTTTGGAATTTTTGGGGCCTGCAGGCGCCATGAACTGCACGATTTCTGTGTTACGGCCATCAACCTCAACGTCAACACACAACACCAGTTGTCAAATGCGCATGGCACCTAGTGAAATTTTCGAACTTTAGGAGAGTGTTCTTCATGATATTCGACTAACCTCTCCCCGGTGACAGCGGCTTAGGTCGGGTCCACCTTTCTTAGATACTGATTACCTCCCATCTTTAAACATTTTAAACCTATCGACACATGCCATAGGGAAGAATGAACACTCCATAGGCCAGCTATATCATATGAAGATTTATTGAGACGAAAGCAGAATTTCAAGCTACATATTGTTAGTTAGTAAGCACCCATTTCAATGTAGACAAAACTGACCATGTTTCAACTTGCACACCTCTCACAGGCGCGGATCGGTATTGATGACAATGAAACTAGTACCTAGTGTACATAACGCTCAAGCTAACAAAATACTGTAAAGTTACATTTTAGCTCGAGAAATAATGCCTCTATGATCATTCTTTGTTGAAAAACGCTTTATTCGCACTGGTTTTTGAAACTGAGGCAAGCAAGGAAGACACCAAGGTTTGGAGGAGCAATTCTCCTTTTGCGCACACTCTTGTATCGTATGCAAACATATCAATATGAAGGGTAGTATAAGCTGGAGACAGTAAGCAAATAAAATACAAATTTCTATTGTACCCCGTTAATGTTACCTTATAATAAAAAGAAAACGTGAGAATAATAACAGTAAAGTAAAACTAAGTTAGCTAAAGCATAACTAGCCACCACAGGTTGCTGTAATCCTCCCGTCTGAATGTGGCAGTTAAGACTTGGCGACACTGCTAAGAAGCACATCGCAATATGGCGAAGAGAGGCACTGCAGGAAATGTTTATGGGATATTCCAGAGTGCCATTGGAGGCGGGAAAACATCGCGAGACGTCGCACAAAGTTTGGGGAGAGCGAATCTTGTTATGAGCAAACAACCTCTGGCTGTCAGAGGAGAAGGGAACAAAACCGTGAAGACAGGAGTCAGGGTAACGACTTACGAAATCTTCTTGCGGTTCAGCAAACTTCCCACGCTTAACGGGAACGTTTACACGATCTGTGATCTAAGGCGTGTTCTGTTTAAGACAAAGTTGTAGCAGTAAGAATATTGCCCATTCTTAACCCTGAATTGAAGAATAAAGTAGGAAATTAAAAAAGAAAGGGGAGTTATGAGACGAAATAAAAATTATTGTTGCTTAGGTTAAAAACCTATCAGCTGATTTAACAGCTACACTAATACAAAGTTGAAAGGGAAATTGAGCATTTCTTAGGTAGAGATCTCATGGTAATTTAAACAACTGTAGATGAAATATATTCCCCATGGTTTTACTCAGCATTTAAATATGTAGGAACATGATTATGTGTGAGAAAGCCCCAGATATATAATTAAGGTATTATCAGTTTGTTGAAACCCGGTACTAAGACATTTTGTGGTTAACAGAGGGCTTCCAGAATATGTCCTTACGGCTCGCAAGGGGTTTTGCATCTCGGCCGTTGGACATGCCACAGCCGGGTACATTTTGCGCGTCTTGTGCTAATCGCATACCAAACTCCAATTTTTCTATCATAAAGGGGGATGTCTTGTATACAGTTTAGATTTCCAGAACACCAATGCGAGTGTTATTAGTGTTCACACTATCTTTTAGGTGACACCACTCACACATACATGCTACGAGATCACCTTGTTATAGACAATGGGCATGTGTTTTAACAATTTTGTTGCTGTGGTTGCAGAAGACACTGAAACCCCAATTTATGCTAATTTCGGTAATGATTTTTTGGGGGGGAGGGGTGAACGTTCAACATTTGCGACAATTTCCTTGTTGATTTGATTTATTTATGGACGCTCTTTAATATCGCAGGTCATCAGTAGAGCCCGGATTTTTAGATTTTTATAAACCCTGAGTTAGTTTTTTAACGTGTTAAAATATTTCTTTTTATGTTTGGAACATGCTAGTTTATTTTAGATTTTAACACTTTTAGGACAGTTTTTTTAAGCTTCTCTTAGCTAAAGTAAAATAAACACATTTAAATAAATATATGATAATATGAATTTTAAATATAATACAATTTTACTTGTTTTTTATATTGTTCTGAAACACCGAACTACATGAACGCTTAAAATATCCAAGTTTTTCCAAGTTTATAATGTCAGGGCATTGGACTTTCAAATTGTTTTAAAGCACTGAATTTTTTAAAAAGTTTTTGTTTATTTTTTTAATTTGTAAAGCATTAAACTTAATTAGAATATTTTTCAACTACATAAAGTTCGTGTTCGTACTTTGTTCGTATTGACGTAGCGGTTTTAGTGTACCTAACTAGATGTTAAGTGCTTAAGAATTTAGATATTATGCAAGCGATTATGTGGCATAAGACTTATCCTAGCTATCTATAGACATAAAGTCGTTGTTGCTTCCGAAACCAGACAGGGTGAGACCCGCATTGCTTATTTCGGGGCTTGGGTGTTAACTGCCTCAGTTCAGTTCGGGGCTTGGGTGTCAACTGCCCCAGTCCTGAGGTCATAAGGACGAATCGGAACCACAAGCTGAGGATTATTCAGAAGATGAATGAGATGTCTTCGTACAAACGGCAAAGAAATGGATGCGAAAAGCGGTAATGGGGAACGAAAAGAATTGATGAATGAAATCGACCTAAACACCTCATGAAAAAGGTGTCATTGAAATGTAAATCACGTTGGGTTTTCTTAGACTGTTGAAAAAATATCTCATGTTCAAATTCTTATAAAACTGCTCGACAAGCTAGTCTGTATTCACGTGTAAAACAGGCTGATTCGCAGAGACTGGAAGTTCAGGCATTTATTTTGGTAGGGAAAAAGACACTTAAAATACTGAGTATAGACAGTAACATAATTAAAATAGGCATTTATTAAAAGTTAAAGAACAGTCAGTAGTATCACTAATTATTAAAGAAAATAGACATTTAAGATATTTAATAATTCTTTTATCACATAAATAAAATACTTAACCTTACTTTTCTTGGTTACAAGGAAAAACAGGATGTTTTTTTAAGGTATCTACTGTCATAGTTAGCGACTTGACAGAGAGAACATCTTTCATCAATGAAAAAGAACGTTATACTTCCATTCAAGTGATTGGAGCATATTTAAAGCAAGCTATTTCGCAAGGACTCATACCAATTACAATAGAATATTCACTTTTTAATCATGGAAACGATTATCAAGACAAAGTAAAGAAGTTTTGAATAGTCCTGGTGAAAGAGCAAAAGATGAGCAGTGGTTTCTGATAGAGTTCATTTTCTGTTTACACATTTATAGGGGAAACAAACTAGGCATCTCTCTTACTTCCGTACTGAACATATATTGTAGGGATGGTTTATTGCACAGTTGTGCCGCTCTCATCTTTCTCGCTTGCAATTGTTTGTTACATTTATGCAGCTGAGAAGTTACCCCCACCACAAATTTTCTAAAATTGTCTCGCGCGATCGATACAAGGTCATTCATCAGGACTATTGAAAACTACAATGCTTCTCTCTTCCTCTCTATTTCCAGGTATTCGTATGCCCGAGGTAACCGTGCGTTCCTTTCACTAATGAAGGTTCTGCTATTTAAAGAACTTCAGTGAAAAAGTTGAGAACAGGGTTTTGACTGCTTGAAAAGAAATAAATATGCAACAAGATTTTCAATAGATATATTTGTGAGGTGAAGACACCGTTTAATTTTTATAACTTATGTTCAATTCGATATACTGAAATTCTTTTTGTGTTTTTTTTTAAATGCGTAAATAATCGCAGAAAAAATCCATAATGATCCAAAACAGGCAAAAACGTTTTTTTAACCTTAAACTATGCAACAGAAGCTAAAATAGGGGAAAAAAACTGGCCCTACTCCAAATGTACAGAAAGATGTTCATTTCTATGTCACCCTTAAATACATTCGCCTAGATAGAAAAGGCATTTTTCCTAACCTACGGGCTCTGCTCATCATTCTTAATTGAACAGCCCTCATAACTACAGAAGCTGCTTAAAGCAACACACAACGCTAAAATTCTGTAATGCATTTCCCTCTACCAGGCATTGATATGTGAATGCGTGCGCATATTTCAATGACTAAATTTTACAATAGTATATATTGTGTAATTAAACAAACGTTTAAAAATATTTAGGGAAGAATATTTTATGTTTGCAGATTGGAGATATGATATCTTTCTTTAGACATATATTAACCACCGATGAACGAAGGGAGTCGGCGTCAAGGATTCAGCAACATTTTGAAAACGTTTCTGTATTTAAATGACAGTGAGTGTTGGGTGACTAACATCTGTTTCCACCAATTCTCTTATATTTGGACGAGGCTTAAGGTGAGCATGGAACTCTCTGCTGCGCCCAGTTTAAGGAGAGGTCAAGCGAGAATCCTGGTATCATGATATGCATATTGGTAGCAGAGGGAGAGAGGGGGTGAGATTAGCTACCGCCGCTACCCTCTTGCTTGAAAGAGGGCGTGGAGGGATGTTCCGGTTCCATCAGTATGCATTACAAACACCATAATAATAAACTGTTTGAAATGCAAATTTTTCTTCCCTTTCCCCAAGCACACCCGACATGCAAAATAAGTTAAGAACACGCTCGATCAAGAGGAAGTACTCTAGCCATGGAGTCAAGACTGCTGCAAAACAACAAGTTCTGGACAGAACTGATCTGCTGGGGTTCAGAGAAATGGTACAAGCGTTGCACCTTCCAACCCCGGCATTGAAGAACCAAAGTATACGAAGAAACGGCTGTGCAGGAAATGTAAATCAATACCATAGGCATGTCTAAACGCATTTAAATTTGATTTATATAGAACAGACGCTTTTATTTCTTTATTCGGCTGGAAAATCACCAAATGTCCCCAGTTTAACGTCAAATTAAGCGTAATATTTGTAAGTTTTGTTCCCTGTCACGAGATATGCAGATATTTCTTTTTTATTCCTAATTATGAATTGAGTCTTCAGGGCTGTAAGGGCGTGATGTAATGGGATTCTTCTTCAGACACCGACCGTGAAAGCCTACGCTCTACAATTTATTCTTTATTATTGGCTTTTATATTTGGCACCTGTTTTCGATGTTTTGTTCGAGTCACTGTGAATCACATTAAATCAGCGGTGAAGCAACACTGAAAATTACGAATTCAATTGCAGCTCCTCGAAGGGCATAACAGAGAGAATTTGGTGTTCGCAATCTCCCAGAAAGAAACACAATACTGACACTGGTAAACAAATTGGAAACAACTGAATCTCTGGTGAATGAAAAAGGTAAACATAGCCATTTATTTATTTATTTATTGACCAGACTGTGGACACTGCAGAGTACCGCCGGATTTTCTGAGCAACTGGACGTTGTAGAGCTGGATCATGGATATTTTCAACAAGATGGGGCTACATGCCATACAACCAATCCATGACGCTAACTGAACGTTTCTTTAACGACCGGATAATTTCCAAGAACCTGTGACCACCGAGATCTCCTGATTTGACAACACCGGACTTCTTGCTATAGGGTTACTTAAAAAATAAGACTTTACACATATCCCCAGAGATTGGACGATCTAAAGTACAACATTACACAGGAGTACTGGCAACACAGTCCTCTAACGAACAGTCGTAACATGGAACTTTATGTTGTGTTATGAGGGAGGACATTTTCAACATTTTCTGTAGAGGTTAATAATCTCCCCAAAATACTCTACATTGAGGTATAAAAAGTTGTGCCTAGTCATTTGTTATGAAATAAATAAAGAATGAAATGTGTTAGTTCTATATACATATTAAACTTAGTACGTACATGTTTCACGTCATTTTGTACGTATACTTAATTCAAAATTATACAAAGAGTCCATTAAACGTTTTCAGAGCATGTGCTATAAAACATGAAAGTTACACTTACATTGTAGAGTGGAGAGAACGACCCGATGGGGAGGTCTGCCAGGGTGAACTTGCACCGGTCGCTTGAGATGGTGAGTGTCCAACGAGGTACTTACTACTGTTTTACTGAAATCAAAAGGAATACTTTAGAACACTTGTGCAATTCACATGTTTCTCTCTTAGAACTACCCTAACCAGAAAAGTATGTATATTTCGCTCACATCCTTGTCAATGCCTTAATGCAAAAACTGTCATGTCATTCATCTCCCCTCCAAATTTATTTATAGAATTTAAAATTACTTAGCCACCTGTTCTCCTAAGAATGTCGTATGTACGTTATCTTGTAAGCTTTGCAAAGAATTTTATATTGATTTAACTCAGCTAAAGGGCAGCCATGAATGTGTCAGCACCTGCAGTGTAGTATACGAGTACAAGAGAGGCGCGCGGTTTAAACAGCTTCTGCGAACGCAGACAATTTGGTGTGTGTATGTGTGAAGAGAACGGGTCAGGGCACTTTTCCTTGTGTCCAGGCTTGGCAGTGCAGATAGCTTTGGTTTAAAAGCAGTTGTTATTAAGTTAGTAGGCAAGGGAATGAGAAGGGTGGTGTAGTGAAGCTTCACGAAGGGCACGCAAAATCCGTGGACTTTCCTCCCAGAGGCGTACTGAGCCGTCCTCCCTATCGTAGTTGCTGTAAGAGGAGCTTCTTTAAACGATTTGTCCTGAATTAAACGTTATTATTTCCATCAGTAGTTTGCTCCTTCGCGCCAATGGCTCTTGAGGAAAGTAAACATAAGAAACTCTTCCATTAATTCAATTCACAACTAACGAGCTCTTAAATAAAATTGCGTATTAAAAAGATCCAGCATTATCATAAATAAGAGTAAACCTGAATGATTTGTGAGAGAAGGCTTGTGAGAGTAAATAGATAATTTTGGTACTTCTGCCTCTCACCGATTTGTTTAAAATGTTGGGAATGAGAACAGTGACGTCGCGGGCCGTAATTTTGTTTAAATATACTGCTGCATCCTGAGTATTTATATTTACTGGTGACATTAATTATTGTTTCTGGAATAGTGTGTAGCGAAATTATTAACAAAGATCTTAAATGCATGTGAAACTAAGAAAGGTGAATTATTTATTTTAGCAAACGTGAGTATTTTACGTCAAAAAATTGAATACTGATACATAAAAAATTACTTTTAACTATATTTTCGAAGGAAGTGAAAAAAGTGTTTTTTCTAGCAGTATATTTTTGCAGACAGTGTTATAAATGCATGCTCGTGGATTCTATTTTATGTTATTTTAACAAATTGTGCCCCAACAACTAAAACGTGCACGAGCCGCCATTGGTGTAACTTCTACTATTGTTTCCCTTCTTATGAACAATCATAGACTTTCTGTTAAAACCAAGTCTCCCTATATGCCCTATATCACTGGAAGAATTTCGACGATGCTTTAACACTTGCTGATGCGCTACCAACTCATGGCTCTGAAAGTTACCTATGAGATAGATAGTAGCTATATTTTTGTATAAAGCGCGTACACCTGAGTTTAAATCATACGTGTTAAAATAACCCTTTCTACTTTGTTTTTTTTTAATTAAAAATATTACATTTATTTTTTATTTTTAAAAGTTTGTATTACTTTTTTAAAATTTTAATACATTTTTCCTCCCTGACCTTTTACCCTTGTTGCTTGTTCTAACAGTTCCCAAGCATTAGTTACCTTCGAGACTCAATATTTATTTTACCTCCATCACTTGTCTTCTGCCTTTGAAGAACACAAACTGATCTAAACATTGCAATATTTGTGTTACTATTTATCTATTTTTGCTTCTCTAGTTGTGGCTATTTTAGCTTTATGCGGTTTTTACGATTAAAATGTATTTATTCTCAAAGCTGCTCTGCAATTAATGTATGAGGGACAGTTATACCTTAAAATGGCTGGGAGTGGGGGAATCTAGTTCCCGACAGTTATTACACATTTAATTTAAAGAATTATACAGCCCTATAAATTGTAGCCAAGTAATATGAACATCATAGGGACTTTGCACAAAAGTTTCATACTGATCATTTCTGTATAAATGATCGTACATGCACGAAGATGAGCGCTTTCTGGATGCCTTTTTCATGTCACAATTGCAAAAAAAGGCATGGTTATATAATGGAATTGCGCGAGATATCTGACCATAGGCATCAAATTGAATGAGTGCATAATATCCTGTAATAAGAAAGCTGTGTGCCCATCATGGGCTTATTGCAGCGAAAGTGCGCTGTATAACGGTTTCCAAGAAATGTTCATGAAAAAAGTTCGTGTCGGAATTAAAATTATTCGTGAAAAACATACTGAAAGAAAGATTGTTCCCAGAGGCGTGCCATTCCGAGCCGGAGATGTGAGAAGCTGTCATCATGACAATGCACGCCCACATACGGCTGTCAGAACTGTTAGCAAGGTTCAAGAATTGGCTTTGTTCTCAAAGTTTAGACAGTGAAATGCTGAACGCGGAGTGATAAAGCGGTTCAATTCAGACGGCGGGTTTTTATATACAGGAATTCAAAAGTTTATCCCTCGATACACAAAGAATGGCAATTGTGTAAAAAAGTAAAGCGGGGATGAACAATACTGGCATAAGCAATAACTTTTAAATCTGTTTTTTATTGTGTTACGAATAAACCATCCTTAATTTGAAATGCGTCTCGTGTTTCAGTCTGGAATGCTTTCTCTCCAAAACCAGGAAACAAAAAAAAAAAAAAAAAATCCTCCCCAGGTCATTGTTCCTTTTTATGTATCAACAGAATTAATCGTCTACAATGGCAGGGTAGTAAAACGGGTGTTAACTCTATTAAAAGGAATCACGGAAGTTCAACTAAAAACTTAATTAAGATTAATAATTAAAAGAAAAAATAATAAAACAATAAAAAGTCACCAGAAACTGCAGGAAATAATTCCAAACACACAAATTAGAGAAATCGAACAATAAATTAAATACACTGTTTGCTTAAATAAGAGGGACATTTCAAAAAGTTTGCGAGTGCAAATGCAAATGCAAGCTAGGAATTGAATTCAAAAAGTTATCCTCACAATCCTTTACAGTACTCTCCATACATACTTGTATACGGTGCAACCACTGGTCAAAAGCACTAAGCTACTCGGACTGAGATATTGTTAACACAGCTTTTTTTTTTTTTTTTTTTTTTTTTTAACCGCCACGGGTGGCCGAGGTTGTTAAGGCACGGACTCGTGAGCGGGAGGTCTGCGGTTCGAATCCCGCCAGGACCGTCCTCCCTGACTGGGTTTTTTCCAGGTTTTCCTCAGTCTTCATAACTGGCAAATGCCGGGGAGGTACCTAAACTTAGGCCTGGAACGCTTCCTTCCTTAAAAAAAAATATCCTTTCCCAATTTATCATTTCATCTCGTGTATCACCAGTGTCCATCGCCTGTGGTGCCTCAGTAGAAAAAACGGGCGTTAAACACTACTCAAAAAAAAAAAAAAACAGCTGAATTTATGGCTTGAGCAAGGCCCTGCACTCGTTTAAAAGATTTTTCCAGCATTGCAAGATTTCACTCGAGAATCGCACTGTGCAAGGCCAGGGCTGTAGGGTGGATGGTCAAGCAACTTTACTTTGCGACTTCCAGTTATCTTAAGTTTGCAGCTATTCTGAGAGGAGACGCATTGTCGTGCAAAAGCAACAGCCTAGAAGTTCCTGTCTTTGGACGCCGCCGCCTCAGCTCTTCAAATAAAGAATCCAAAATATAAGTACCATAGCACTCTGCATTCATTGTCATTCCTTCTGCCATACAGTCAACCCTTTATAGCTGAAAAAAAAGTGAGCATTCTCTTCCGAGAACGAAGATCTTGTTGAAGAACAACCGGTCTTGGATCATTCTCATTTACCCACACCCAGTTCTGAGCTTTATTTGAGGAGGTATAGAAATAAAACCAACTTTCATCTCCAGTGCATATATCTGTCAAACATTTAAAACCACTTGGTGCAAACATGCTCAGCAGTTTCCTTGCACATTCCTGTTATCCTCTTCTTCTTTTCATTGACTAGGGAATGTGGAACACGTTTTTAACATTTTTTCGCAACTTTAAATATTCATAGAGTATACTGTCAATGCTGCCAACACTAATACCTACTTCCATACTTAGCATTTCAACAGAAATATGTCAATTTTCCTGCCCAAGTTCCTCACTTTTTGAATTGTTCTCTCGTTCCCAGAGCTTCCTAGGGCTGGATAGGGCGAGGGTTGTGTTTCAAAGTCTCTCGCTCTTCTTCAGATGATCGATTCACCTGTTTATAGGGTGTGAAAATGTAGAATCTAAAGTTTTCTTTAGAAATTTTCGTGATTTTCCACCAACTACTGACACAGAACTGAACTCAAAAGACTGTACGACAGTGACTATGCAAGTTTAAACTTGCACTTTTACATATTTTGATAGCTTAAGGTCATTGTTGCCAGCTGCGTTAGTTACATTATCGTCCAACAATGGACTGGTTGGAAAACATTTTGAATGTCTCTCGTAAATGCAAAACATTTCTTTTTTCCCGGTCTCTTAAGGTTTGCTATCATTACTTAAAATACTATATATGTAAGTATTTTTACTGCTTCTACTTCTAAGTTCATTTTCGTTGTAATTACGCAGGCATGACGTGTTTACATTAAGTACGTTGGGTAGCAATTGTCTACGTGAATCATTTGACCGTGTGATGTTTGTTCGCAAGCGTCCCCTCTGCGGTTATAAAATTGTAAAGAATATGGAATAGGAAGGGAAGGAGAAGTTTGGCTGCATAAAGTCGTATTTCGCATCCTCGTTATGAGACATTTATAGTCCGTAACGAGGAGCAGAATATGACAAAACGCGCGCTCATATTTCTTGTCTGGCGAACTTTATGGCGCTGCGGAAGGGGAGGGGGGGACGTCGTCGCTATACACCCCAACCAGGGAATGGTTTATCGAATTCATAGGCTGTCCAAACCGAGAAATTCCCAGTCTCCATAGTATCGCTTTAAAGATAAACCATTGCGAATTTGAAGTCTATGCGCTTTTCGAAAATCCTAATTTGAAACGCAATTTATCTATAAGTGCAACAGTTAAACGTTAATAACACCCATAGTTTCTCGTTTGTAAAACGTACATATTATTCTCCTTCTATTTCAATAGAAGAGTGCTTGGACGTCGTGCAGCTATTGAAATCCCACCACGCTCCCTTGATCTTACCCCAATGGATTTCTTCCTTCGGGATATGGTTAAAGACGAGTGTATGGAAGGAAACCCAAATTGTTTAAGAACTGGCTGTTTTCATTGAGGACACCTTCCACAATATGGACAACAACATGAGTGTTCCAGGTAAATTCAAATAGTGCATTAATGCGGAAGAAAAACAGTTTGAACATAAAAAAGAAATGCAATCCTTTGTTAATCGAAACTCAGTAAGTGTGAGCCACCTGTATATTCTGCAATAGCTTAAGGACGCAATTGTTACTATGGTATTATTATGCAACTAGAGTCATAATATAGAATTTTATGAAGTATTTTGATCAACAATAAATACTGTTTACATTTATGGTCAACATTATATTTTAACGGCTTAAAAGGATTAAAGTAAATTTTTGGACAATTTACCACTCCTGGCGAAACCGAAAGTGTTGATTTCCAAGATCACATACAATCTGCCTACTCTCGTGTGGCATACAATTATCCTTCTTTCCTTTCCTGGTATCTACACCAAAGCAATACGACATTTAATTTGAGTTAAACATTTGTCTCTGTTTAAATGGTAGTCCAATATGTTGTTTGTTAAGGACATAGGGTGAAGTAATTGCACTTGTTTGTGGACATGGTGTGTGGACTGAAATTTTCGAAGGAAATTATACAGGATTAGATAAAAGTCGTACATTACCTAAATAACTTTTAAAGCACGTGGTTCAGTGCTGTGGGGACAGCTGTACACAGAGAACTGAGAAATGATATTATTGACTTTGTTCTACTTCCGGTTTAATCGAAAGTAACTCCACATATCTTGTTTTAAATGTACTATATAAGTTTATAACTTAACAAAATTCTACTGTACAAATTCATTGTTCTAAATGAAGAAAAAGAAAGGGTAGCAAACAATACAGAGATAATGATCAAAGCTTTCAACTGTGTAATAATTATTTGACTTACATCTTAAAAAAAAAAAAAAAAAAAAAAAAAAAAACTGCCCGAAATCATGACCGATTCGGAAAATTTTTGCTCTGGGTTCATCATACAAGTTTAATGCCACCTTAAATTCATGTTTAATTAATGCCATAAACAGAAAATGGGGTTATGCGGACCGTGTGCTTTGATCGCTGGTACCTGGCAATCAGAACTACCTTGCTAGATTGGAATGGTTTCATTTGTTAGGCTTTGAAAGTAAAATTAAAGATTAATACAAGGTAATAACATACGTTTAAATGTACAACATATATTCGAATTTACGGACAAACACAAAAACGTAAAATAATCATCTCAAAATAAATGTCATATAATAAATATTCTAAAGTGGAAAACTATAAAGAAAACACAACTTTCCTTTATTTAAAAAGAATTATTAATTTCCTGTTTATTTTGAAAAAGAAGATAATTTTATTTTATTGTGAATTAAAATTAAAATAAGAGTTTGCAATTGGAAGCTACTGTGCGATCACTTTTGTTTCTCCCCAGAGTGTTTTGTCTATGGGTAAAACAATAAAATATACAACAATACACAAACCAATTTAACAAACTCGTTATTTACCAAATTATCAAATGAGGTGTCGAAACTGCCCATCCTCATCCTCCACACATATGTTAGGAAATTATTCGTTTCTCCCTATAGTTCATTTTGAGAAATCTGGGCAAGTTCCTTACGGATATTATCTTTGAGTTCTTGTAAGAGTTCGTCTCGTACACGGCATTTTTTTTAATTTGCCCCATAAATAATAGTCGCAGGCTGTTAAATCGGGAATCAAGGGAGCCACAAATACCCACTAATAACTCTGCTTGTGGAAACACATTGTAAATTGCTTCTTGGGATTATTCGTCGTGTGAGTAGTAGCAGAGTCCTGTTGAAAAAATGCATGATCGCGCTCCTTGTTGATTATTTCTCTGAAAAAAGGGGGTTAGTATGGTATTCACATAAGTAACAGAATCAACTGTATGCTCGAAAAAATTGGTGTATTATTCTTTTACCACTGAGTAAAAGACACATATGAATCGTACATAAAGACACGCTGTGACGTTACAAACACACGAGGCATAACATATTTTATGTACACTCTTAAATTAGGAAACGAAAACACAACACACACCCGGGAACAGCTGCGCTAAGACTAGGACAGTCAGCAATGTCAAGAGATAAGCAAGCAGGCCTGCTAGCTCCTCAACAGCGCGGCAAGCGAGTGGGGGCTTGCTGATATGAAAAACTCCGCTCCAGGGGGGGGCATCATTGATCGCACGATATATTATTTATATTTGCCGAAAATATCTAATTTAGGTAGTTTTAATTGCTAGACACCTTCTTTCAACCGCTTGACTATCACGTACGCCTGGCATGGGGAACAGCTTCATGTCTGATGACATATTATAAGATCCGCGCGCAGAAACTTGCCGTGAATCGAACGCTTAGCCGATAAGAAGTTATGACAGCTTTTTTTCTCTTATCATCTTAGGGTTTACAGGAGAGTTCTATTTAAAATATAATACCGTCTATCTTATGGAAAACAATCACTAACATTTACGGGAAATAGTTTTTTCCCCCTCTCTAATGGACTGATTTGTTCTAAATTTTACGAGTAAAAATATTTAACTCATTCCTTGACTTTTAACATAAAAGCATAGCTGATTGATATCATTAAATGAAACTTGACATGAAATATTTGCAAGGGGAACAGGGGAACCTCACTAAGTCAACGAGTTTTCCTCAAATTGAGCTGATGTTTGAATTCAAAATCCTCGTCGTTGTGGTTATTATTTCATCTGAGTTATTTTTTTTTTCCTTTTGGTTATTATCTTTGTGCATTAAAACAGTAATTATAGAGCAGTTTTTATGTTATTAACGTAATTTCATTGCTTTTTTTATTCTTAAAGGTGTTTCAAATTATTGATCATAGGCCACACTTGACTAACATTTGTGTAATCTAACTGCTATGCATTTTCATGTAAATTTAACAATAATAATAATAATGTTACTATTGTTAAGAAATCTATTTCCATTGCAGAAAACATGACGTGACACAAAGTCAAATGCCTTAGCTTATAGGTACTAAGAGTTTAAGAAATTACTGTAGATGAAATTGAAACAGGCATTTTTGATGATTTTGATAATGGCCCGGCAAAGACAGTGGCAACGAAGATCTAGAAGATAAATGGACCAGTTTGATAGACGAAGTAGTGTTTAATTAGCTAAATTCTAAATTAATGTTCAATACTTTTTTTTTTTGCTCATTAGCCACTTTATTATTATCCGCTGGCCATTAAAATTGCAACACATTGTGCCTTTCCTTAATAGTCATGCAGAAATGATGTCACTCTTATCATTCGATTATTTGACGAGGTCATTGGGATCCTTCACGTCTGTGTGCTTGTCCTGCATCGATCAAACTGATCTCATACTCGTTTCGCTGTGGGCGCATTTTGTTAAACATGGGCTCCAGTTCCTCAGAATGACATCCGCACTCGCTGTGTGCCACAATTCTTCCTTGACCAAGTCGGTCCTGGTCAAGTAGTAACTATGAGGTGCGTTCTAGTTTTAAGGTTCCCGATTTTTTTCTCAGGATTGGAAGCAGGTAGAAGCATGCAATTTAACTTAAAATATGCTGACACTCTTTGTAAATGTGTGACAGAAATGACAGCACTATATGGTGTACAGAACCTTAGTGGCTGCAGCCAGAATGAGGAGTTTTTTGATACTTAAAAGAATTTCAAGAATCACTTGTTTCTCCACTTGCCTGGTTGTGACACACATTGAAATTCATCGCCAGTGAGTGAGACATGTGGTGATGCCATGAATTTGAAAAATATGCGTTCGTGGATGCGACAGTTCAAAGAAGGCCGAACATGTGTGACAACTAACCGAAACAACCTCGGCCTTGCAACAACCGATCAGATCTCATGCTTGCGCTAATGGAGAAGGTTGTTTTGGGGGATGCTGGTTAAGTGCGGAAGATATGGCCTCCAAAGTTGGAATTTCCATGAGATCTGTGCACACAATCCTGTATGAAGGTCTGAAAATGCGGAGGTGGGTGGTAACATGACGCAGGAGTATCTTCGTGAAAACAACTATGAAGTGATTTCTCATGCTCACTACTCACCAGAGTTGGTTCCTAGCGATTTTTGGCTCTCTCCACTCTCTCGCTCTCCGTGGTCGCACATTCTCCAGTCGGAAAGCTATTGCAGCTGCGATTTTCCTGTGGTCAAAACAGACTCCTAAAGAAGCATTCGCAGCTGCCATCATGGCATCCACCTTGTGAAAAATGTGCACGACTGCAGGGAAATTAACATTGAGAAGCGACAAAAATTTAAAAATGTTGGTGCATATAGTTTTGAGAAAAAAAATCGGAGACCTTTGAACTTGAGCGCAACTTGTAGATTGCTGGTTTAAATCGGGTCAGGGTAGAAAGATTTTTTCGAGCGTAAAGGAAGAGAATTAAAACCATAGGTACCATGGCATGGATTTGTGGCATGTAAAAGAACCTCAAGTCTGAAAGAAGAGGCCTCTGAGCAAAATTCGTCGGCTGTTTCACGCCCTGAATTGAATGGGGCGCTGATGACCTGAGATGTTCAAGATCGTCCGTAAATAAACAAAAAAAGTAATTCCTTGATCATATTCAGACACCTGCTGGTATAAGTGTCGCATTTTCGATGGGTCTCGTTCCATATGAGAAATTTTGGGTTGTTTTAGCACGGGTCTTACGGTGTTAATATTTTAATGGTCAGCAGTTTGTTTTCAAAGTGATTTTATTGTGTATTTTTCAATGAATGTTTGTTAAATAACATTTATTACAGAAGTTATTCGTGAAAAAAAATTAATTTATACCTATTTGTAAAAATGAATAATGATTTACTAATAACAAGTTGACAAATTTCTCTAGTCAGTATTACATAGTGTTATTATGACAGCAATAAACATCACATTAACTGCAACACATTTTATAGCACACCCGAATTTTCATTTTAAATCGAAACTTCTAAACGACTTGTTTCTGAATCATAAAGCATTTTAGTTAGTGACTTATTCCATAAGAGAAACGATATATCCTGTCTGTGAATGTCTATTTCTTTATACAGTACAAAGATAATAAACTATACAGAGCTTTCATTTTCAACCTTGTCAGTCGGATAACTATCTATTTAACATAAATTAATTTATACAAAAAGCGCCAATTTAGCTATCGGGGGCAAAGTTTAAAACCAATGTTGATTAAAGTTTAAATTTTGCCCCCTAACCCCAGGAACTCTCATTATGAAAATTTTATGCTTAAATTTTAAAGAAGATGCTATTTTTTTCATATCTTTTGTGTTCCATTGTTGTCTTTAAATCTGACTTGTTGTTATTGTTGTTTAAATTTGAACATAATAAAAAATAAGTCAGTAAGTTTTAGGAAGAAAAACAATATTATCATCAACATTACAGTAAACCAGCGAGTTGGCTCAGTCGGTTAGCTTGACACTTGCATTCGGCAGGTTCCGGGGTCTATTCCTTTGGGCCAGATTGTTCCACTTTACCATTCCCATTTATTTCCTTTCCGTTGGTTCTGTTACAGGGCCGAAAGTGTCAGGGCGAAGTGCGTTGACGCGGTTGCTTGCGCTCTATAAAGGCCTTATCCTCTTACATTCTCTTCTATTTTGTAGGGTGGGTATACAACACTTTGGAACTATTTTTTTTACCAAAACACATTATTACATTAAATACTCAGAAGTTTATTGAAAATTATTTTGTTCCAATTCAAACAAATAACAACAGTCTGGGTTCAAATACAACGATATTAACTTTTCACTCTCTCTAGGCCTCCTGTTAACATTCCATACGTGAAGACTGGATGGATGGAAGGAACACCAAGAATGTGAACAGTTTGTATGGAAACAATCGGGTGCACGCATATATCCAAGGACCAACATTAATATAAGCCTTGATAAACATTGCCCAGTTTTTCAGGCAGTGCTTATATCCTGATATCTTCAACTGTTCCTTTAGAGGACTTGAGAAGGGTTATCACGCTAAGCGAATTATCGTCCACCCAGGTACTCAAAAGTGTCTTAAAAGCACTTTCCTGCGACCAGGTAAATCTAAACTGAAATGGGAGCGCCTAAATGCCCTGTCTGCCCTGGCATCTTGCCACAGGCTTGAATAGCAGTGGGTGCTGGAGCATCGGAGCATTTATGGAAACGAAAAAGCAGATTGGTGGGCAAAAATGAGTGCTGATACAGACTTTTTTGCCCCTGAACCTGTGATTGTAATAACACGTATTGCTAAGATCGCGGTAAAAACATGGACTGGGGTTAAACCCAACTAAGGTGGCAAACGCAAGCTAGGAAATTTGTTCCAGGTCCTAGCAAAACTCTTTCCACATCCCTTCTAAAACTATGTAGAAGATGAATAAGGAAAGTAATCGCGTTAATTACTGAACACGGTCACTTCAGGAACCCTCTACGAAAAGTGGGACTCTAATAAAGATGAACCCAATTGCAGAATGTGTAAACAGGATGAGGAACTTGCCTGGCATATCCTGTTTGAGTGTCAAATCCTGGTAAGAAAGAAAAGCGTTCTCTCTATAACCTTGTAACGAACGCTAACATAGGAACCAAAATACTGCAACTTGTTTAAGGAACAGATTTTTGAAAATAGTGAAAGCCTCTCTTCCTATAGGGTAGTACAATAAGACTCACGGAAGGTTGGTTTAACTCCATCAACCTCACCCGTTATCCTTCTTTCCATCCATCCATCCATCCATCCATCCAACATTCCATAGGCCTCATATGAAGATTTTGTAGATGAAAACAGACTTTCAGAACGTCATGTGTCGCCTCCATTTTGCTGTATGCGGAACTGAACAGGTTTCAACTTGTACAAACATCACTGGCGAGATCAGCTCTGACTACAAGGAAATTAGTACCACGCGTACATTGTGCATTCAGCTAACAAAAATTGTAAAGTTAATAAATTCTGGAGCTCTTGTTTTATTACTACAGTTAAATACTTTCATAACCTTCATCACCATCATGAGTTACGCCTGTATACAAATGTTAAATATAGAAATCCTGATCGTTCCGAAGTCTTTCAAGTTTAGTTAATAAGGGGAACACTAGCAGAATAATAATTTGCTCTGCGTTGGGATATCTGCCCAGCAATAAACGCCATTTAAATGTGTGAACAGCTCAAGCATTAAGGACACCCCTGCTCTCTTGCCTGATTTAAAAAGCGGGTGCAAAAAATGGGAGAGAGAGAGAGAGAGAGTGAGACGAAAAAACACACGCACACATACACACGCACACCACAATGGATTACAGTGCACCGCCAGTTTTCAAAACGTGAAGTAAACCGACGCCAAGCGCCACGACGCCGAAAAGACATGCAAATAGAGTTGGAGAAAAAGGAATATTGCGCGTTCCCCTCTATCTCTCTCTCTCTCTCAAGGAGAGCGAGAGAGAAAGATGTGTGCTTCTCATAAGGGGAAAGGCTGAAAAGAAATAGGCATAGCCCGAGGGGGCAAGGGGGTTGTGTAAAAGGGAAGGAAAACATGGTCCTATTTTCAACGACCGCCATCATAGGATTTCCCCATCCGGAAGAAATTTTACATTTTTTTTTTTTCAGTATCTATTTCACTCCCACAGTGCCTTAGCAGCGTCTTTCTCCCAACCACGTTTCTTCTCTTGATTTCTTCTTTCCATATCCTCAATTACCATCCTTCTACTTGTGACGTTGGAGGGTAGGTACCTCTCTGTTAAACCGCAAAAGGCTCTGCCTCGAAGCTCACTTTTCTCTCAAGGATAAAAATACATGGCATGTCTTAAGCTTTCGGTGTTCTTGTTTTAGTTTTCGCCAGTTGCGCGCATCATCCATCATGCAAAATGTATGAGGGGGGGTCTGTTGTGTGGCGAGAAGCTGTTCGGTGTTTACCAAGCACTTCTGATAGACACACAGGGAAATGTTTCCCGTACTTCTAAAAGAAGCCATCAACGTTCAGAGTTACCACAAGATGTTATCAAATAAGGTCGGCTACATATACAATGTCTTTTGTGACGCCAAATATCCCTGGACAGGAGCCTGTAATAGCGAGCACCGTTAGTAGTTTACATTCAGAGACTACTCACTGATTTGGTTTATTTAAGGACGCTCTTTAACGTCTCTGGTCATCGGCATCCCATTCAAATCAGGATGTGAAACGGCCGACAAATTTTGCTCAGAGGCCTCTTCTTTCAGGCTTGAGGTTCTTTATCGTGCCGTTTTTTTTATTAGTATATAACACCCTTTTTTACTACTGAGGCACCACTGGCGGTGGACACTGATGACGCATGAGATGAAATGATATATTCGGAAAGATTTTCTTTTTAAGGAAGAAATCTTTCCAGGCCTAAGTTTAGGGTACCTCCCCGGCATTTGTCATTTATGAGGACTGAGGAAAACCTGCAAAAAACCTCTGGCAGGGAGGACGGTCCTGACGGGATTCGAACCGCAGACCTCCCGCTTACGAGTCTGTGCCTTAACGACCTCGGCCATCCTTGCGGTTTATCATGCCGTAAATGTGCGACATGGGACTCACGGCTTTACTTCCCTTCTGAAGGAAGCTATATTTAGGATTTTACCCGAAAAAATCCAGCAACCTTGGCCGGTATTGAACCCGCGACCTTGGGCTTACCAGGCAAGTATGGTTACCACTAGACCACCAAGACCGACCCAGAGACTGCTGTTGAGTGAATATTTTTAAACGTGATTCTACGTCAATTGCATGGCGTACTCTCAAGACATTGCAGGGAAAAAGGTCCGTAATTGTTAACTTATGGCCGAAATTACTGCAAAATCCACCGTTCAGCCCCTGTCTCTTTTAGTAGCAATTGCGGTTGACACATGAACATTTTTTGAAAAAAATTCTTCAAATCTCTTTACTTTACATACTAGGTACCGAAAATGACAATGGAAAAAAATTATAAAATAAACGAATGTGTGTGTGTGTGTGTGTGTGCGTGTATGTGTTTGCTAATGCTCTAGCGGTCGCAAATTTTGTTCTTTCTCAACGAAACTCGGCATATAGCAATCAATTAAAAAATTATATGTCGAGTTCGTTAATCAGCAAAATTGGACCATTAGGGAAGGAGATTGACCTAAAGCGAAACTTTCGTACAAAATAAAAATTGAAAAACCGCTCTAACGGCCGCAATTTTCAATTATAACTATGTAAGTCCATTCAATTTCTTTAAAACAAATTGATAAAGGTATTTTTCAAAAAGCATAGCAAAGTGGAGGTATACCTGAAAAGAGAGTGGGGGTTTAAGGAAATTTTTAAAAATTCTCTAGTGGCCAAAATTTTAAAGATTTTTAAAGGAAGCTCGGTATATGCCATTGAAATAAAATAAGAAAAATGGTGCCTGAATATCAGTGAAGTCGGATTATTAGGAGAGGAGGTTTGCTTATAATCCAATATTTAAAAATTGCTCTAGTTGCATTAATATTTGTTTTTTTTTTTTCGCAACGAAATTCCCTATTTACAAATTGAATAAAATAAAAAAATTAATTACTAAAAATCATGAAAATTGCGTCATTAAGAGTGGGGATTTACCTGAAACTCAAAATTTAAAAATCGCCCTAGGACCACCAATATATCACTAAAGAATCTCGGCATATGCCATTTAAATAAAATAAGAAAAATAGTTTCTGAAAATCGGTGAAATCGAACATTTAGAAGTCTGATTTAACTGAAACTCGCTCTAGCAGCATTAATATTTGTTTATTCATAACAAAATCCAGTATTTATCATTTAAATAAAATAAAAAAAAATCGTTTCTGAAAATTAGAAAAATTGGACATTAGGAATATGGGAATACTTGAAAACGGAAGTTTCAAAAGCGCTCTAGCGTTTAATTTTCCCTATATTGTTTTAAAATAAAAGGACAAATTAATTCAACATATAAACTGTATTTATAACACTACATATGTTTTATATTTAACAAAAGCTTCGTCGTGAAGATAGCAAATGTGAAATATTATATTAATTTGAGAATTATATTTGTATGTTCGAGCACTCTGTAATAATCTTCAGAAAGCTTTTGTGTTACATGTTTTTACTACAATAACATTTAAATTAAATTTCAAATCCACCGAAAATCGATGAAGCTTTCGATTATTTATTGCTGATTTATTTGTTTAGTACATTGTACATGTTTTTAAATAGTAACATGTTTTTATTTATAGAAACATATGAACATCTTCTACTTAAATACACAATATAACTCGAAACGTTCTGTTATTTCTCTCTGTTTTAGTGAATGTAAAGACGATACCAAGGGCTCAGTTCATAAACATGGTTACATTTAAAAATGTTTAAAATACCCACACAATATAGCTTCGTTTTTCAGTGGTCATATATTTCATTAAATTAATAAAACAGTATTAGTTTTTGTGGTTTAATCTAAATAATAATAATAATAATAATAATAATAATGATATTTCTAATAATGTGGTTTCTCTTTTGTAATGCTTATAAATTGCAAGAACTCTAATTTTGTTCCCCTAATATCACACAATGTCATAACTTGTTTTATTTCCTTAATTAATAAAGCTTATTTGTATTTTATATTGCTACTAGTCACAGCCCAAGAACTTATTTAGGAAGTACCTGCAACTTCGTCAACAATGCCTATAGGTTCAGCACACTTACTTTAAGTGAAATGTGTATTTTGTTATTGGGCTTCAGTTTCAGCTACATTTGTTTCACTTCGCCTATAAGCAATCCCTTCACAATAAAAGCATGCACCATGATACCCCAGACTAACCGAGAGGGGTGAATTAGGCACTAAGTTGGATTTGCATTCGGAACTTCAATTCCTGCTGATCCAACCACCTTGACCTTAGGTTTCTCTGGTTGCTTAGGCGAATGTGCATAGTGTCAGTGCGAGGGCTGGTGACTTTCGCTTTGAAAAGTTTTCTGCCTCGGACTCTGGCATGGAAGCGCACCTTCTGAGAGGCTTGTGCTTCACCGGCTTCGGTGTGTTCTATCTGGAAAACGTTAGGGGTCCTACCAGCATCAGTGAATCCTGGCCTCCCGATGTCTCCTTCACATTCATCGCTTTCTCCATTGGGGGCGTAGGCACAATCGACCAGCCGTTTTTTTTTTTTTTTTGAATGGTGTTTAACGCCCGTTTTTACTACTGAGGCACCACAGACAGTGGACACTGGTGATACATGAAATGAAATGATACACCGGGAGAGGATTTTTTAAAGGAAGGAAGCGCTCCAGGCCTAAGTTTAGGACACCTCCCCGGCATTTGCCTGTTTTCTGTTTTGTGTTTTATATGAAGTTCAAAAATGTGCATTATAAGTACTTTTGTTTACCGCTACTTCCTCAAACCGAATCTTGAGAAGTTAAACTTTTTAATGAGTTATATTAGCAAACGGATTTACTCATAAATAACATTTTTCACCATCTAACTAAACTTTTTATTACTGTACTTTCATATTTCAAGACCTGCCCATAGTACAATGATCAAAATTCCTGGATACTTCTCCTGGGGGTCTAGGGTTCTATTTCCGGATATCTTTGGGGAATTTTCCTTGGATAGGAAGAGCCTCATGGCGCCCATGCTCTGGTTAGTTTAGGTATCATAAGAGTTAAGGACCTTCTCTGGTGTACCATAATCATTTCAACTTCATCCTCATGGTCATCATCCCCATGGCACTTGGTCTCAGAAGACAGTTACAATATCTCCATACCGGGAGAAGGGTGCCCAAATTTCCACAAAAAAAAAACTGCAACTGGTGGCCGAGGTCTTAAGGCGCGGACTAGTGAGCGGGGGAACTGAGGTTTGATTCCTACCAGGACCGTCGTCCCTGACTGAGGATTTTTCCAATTTTCCTCAGTTCTCATGAATGGCAAAGGCCAGGAGGTACCCTAAAATTAGGCTTGGAACGTATCCCTCCTTTAAGAAGAAAAGTTTCCCAGTTTATCATTTCATTTCATTTCATTTTATTTCATGTATCATCAATGTATATTGCCTCTGATATCTCAGTAGTTTAAACGGGCATTATACACTATTTATGAAAAGAAAAAGATAAAATTTAATTTCAATAAAATAAACTTTTAAATAGCTTAAAACAAACCATTCTCATTTAGTAGCAATATTTGTGAATTTTCCTTCCTTTACGTCCTCTTCAGTTTTGTAATATGATTTTAAAATATCAACTTAATTTCTGTACTGCGTAAAATTGTCCAGGGACTAAAAGATTCATGTCATACACCAATTAGTCAATTTTCCATACTGTCAGCTCGTATCTCTTTTTTTCCCTAATTATTTGTTATATTCAGAGCTCCAAGGTTGGGCAAAACGTCATTTTTATCTAGGTGTATATATTTAAGAGTCAGATAGAAATGAACATGTTTCCGTACATTTGGGTTTAGTGGGGCCAGTTTTCATTTTGCATTTTTTGCCTATTTTAAGCTTTTTTGTGCATGTTATCGATTTTTTCTGCAAATATTTACACACTTTAAAAACACGTACTGAATTTCAATATATCGAATTGAAAAAAGTTATAAAAATTAACAAAATCTAACAAAAATATATATTGAGAATCTTGTTATACATTTATTTCTTTTCAAGCAGTCAAAACATTTACTCCTCAAGCAACTCACTTAAACTCTTAAAATAGCACAGTGAAAGGAACGCACGGTTACCTCGGGCGTACGAATACCAGAAAATATAGAGAATGAGGGAAATACTGCAGTTTTGAATAGTCCTGGCGAATGACCTAAAATCGATCTGAGCGAGACAACTCTGCAAAATTTGTGGTGGGAATAACTTCTCAGCTGCATAAATGTAACAAACAATTGCATGCGAGAAAGATTAGAGCGGTACAGCTGTGCAATAAATCGTCCCTCCAATGTTTTAAGTACAGAAGTAAGAGAGATATTAACCTGATTCCCCTGTAAACGCATTAACAGAAAATGAACTCGACCAGAAATCACTGCGCATTTTTTGCTCATTCGCCAGGACTATTCAAAACTTCTTTACTTTGTCTTGACCAACATTTCTACAATTGAAAAGTGAATGCTCTAGTGTAACTGGTACGAGTCTTTCCAAAATAGCTTGTCTTAAATATGTTCCAATCACTTCAGTAGAATTAAAGCGTTCTTTCTCCATGATGAAAAATGTTCTCTCTGACAAGCGGCTGATTGTGATAGTTGGTATCTTGAAAAAAAAAATCTTGTTGTTGCTTGTAACCAAGTAAAGTAAGCTTAAGTGCTTTACTTATGTGATAAAAAATTATTAAGTATCTTAAATATCTATTTTCATTAATAATTACTCTCTGTTTTTCAATTTTAATAAATTCCCATTTTAATTATATTATTGCCCATTTTAACCAAAATAAATGGCTAAACTTCCGGACTGAATCCTGCAGGAAAGAAGTTGCCCCACTCTTTGTTGCTGATAACAAGCGGTAGCGAAACTATCGAAAAGACTGGAAGTTAGATTACGACTTCAATCATTGCAAGTTACCTGGGAACAATTGAATGCCGATCTCGCCGTTGCACAAAGCATTCCAAGGAGTTGCCACCTCTTGGGTGCACCCACCGATGGCGTTATCGCGGGCGGCATCTGGAAGAAGCTGTCCCGTCCTTCCACATTACATCACGGCCTCCTGCACACAGACATTCCAAGGAGGCCGTTGCTAGCGGCGACAAAGCGGCTCTACAAAGTGATGACGAGTTTTCCGACAGGGAATTAGCATCATGTAAAGTGTTCTCGGCTTCTTAGAGAAACTGTTGTCTGTCACAGTTTTTAAACCGTGAGCCAGCTTTTCAAACCACTTCTTACTTTGCCCAACTCAAATTAGCTTTAGTCACGATCTGTATACTGCAGTGCGCCATTTTCAAAGTTTGCAGTCTATTAATTATTGCAATAAACTTAACTAAAAAAAAAGTCAGTTTAGGTCTCTACGAAGGAGTTTAAAGCAGATGCTAATTACATTCAGCCACCTTCACTTTTGAAACTTCAAATGCATGGAAGTTAAATTGCTTTCCTGCTAACCTGGATTGTTGTTGCTGTTCTTTAAGCTGAGGCAAAACTAAAGAACAAAAATATAGATCATTTGTGCAATATGAGGGTGATAGGTCTTGACCTTGGACCATTAACAACTTTTTTATGTTGGTACATAAGAAGAGTGTTCGGAAGTGATTTAAATAGTGTTTTTGTGCATTATTTATTGTGCAATACGGTACATCACAAATGGCATCTCTCTCTCAAAATACGCCCCACCAACGTCAATGCATCGTTACCACATTGCTGGTATGGCGTCGCATAACAATTGTCCGGCACGCCACCACTCTGAACTTTCTTCTCTGGCTTCTACAGAATATCCAGATCTTCATTATGCATGTCCAGTAGCCGACGAAAGACTTCTCTTTTGTCCTTCTATACCAGTGTCAAGTGTCGTACGTAGAACATCTTTTTCATACTCAACCTGTCGTGAATATGGTGTGCAGGGTTGCGCGGCAAGGCTTGTCTGACATTCCATTACGTGTCTAAACCTCAATGTTCCTGAGATGTTGACGAACGACCAGTACTTACATTCCTGTGTGCACATTCTTTGCAGCTGGTAAACCCATTGAAGCAGCTCCCCCTCATGGCAGGTCGACTCTGTGCCTATCCCCCCCCCCCCAATGGGGCACCTTCGAGAGAAAGGGATAAATGTAAAATAAAATCCTGGTTGCCCGGTTTGATACGAAACTCCTGTATAATATATGAATGGAGTTGAAATCATAGTGATTAAAATATGCATTGATGTAATTAGCGTATTTCCGGGATCAAACTGCTTGGAGCCCATCTTGACCTTGAAATTTGTCCTGTTTTTTTTTCTGATCATTAAGCCAAGTGTTGTTTTCGCGGTGAATGCACGATGCACGAATTTTCCTGTCGCTCATTTCCTTGTTCATCGTTTCACGGTTGCAAGGACAGGAGATGTAGTTTGGTGTTGAGCGGTGTGCAGTGGTGGAATCTGTTCATTAGAAACTCTATTCTATGTCTGGTATGACGGCTATCTTTGCAAGGAGCTCAAACTCCTTGAAAAAAAGGGAGGGGGCATCGCAAGAGATCTACAAAAGAAAAGGATTCTGCAGCCATATCTGCCGCCTCATAATCGTGGTCGACTTTCTGCCTCAAATCCTTCTCCGTCTCACCTAATCCAAATCAATTCAATTCGATATATGGAGAGTTCATACAATTCTGTGGGTTGATAGTTGGTACTCCTATAAAATATTTTTGTATTATATTATAACCATTTCCAATTATAAATGATTTATTCTTTTATTATTTTTAGTAAAGCATCGCCAATTTTTAAAACTAGATACTCCTCTATTTCTTATTCCCATCGCATTTCAATGTAACTATACAGCAAATCATCCTCTACACCCCAACAAAAGGGAATATCTGAATATCAGTTCCTCAGCTTGTTTTCTCCTGTTCTAGCCCATGCAAATACTTCCCTGCCCAATTTATAAAAAAAATTATATGTTTTCCTCTACCTACGGCTTCTTAATTCACTATAAATACCCTAAACTAAAGTCAGCTGCCAGTGGGGAGGGCAACCGGCCTTAAAAACACTGTGCAAGCGGTGAGAGCATATTCTGGAAACCCGACGATAAAATCTGTTTTTCGTTCACTTCTTCCTTGATCCTCTCTCTCTCACTTTAAGAGTAAGATTGCTATTTTTATTTCCGAACACTTCTGCCTACTTAAGTTGTTCATTTTTATAGAAGAAAGTCAACATTTTCACATTCCACTTTCTTTAGTTGCACCGTTTCTCGGTGAAGGTGGCAGCACTGCTAGTCCTATTATAGAGGCACTGCGTGTACTATTTGAAGAGTTAATTGCAGCAGCAATGCCATGCGTGATGAAAGGTCAACACAAAGGAAGCCGCCCTCATGGTAGATATTGACTCGCGGTGATCAAACGACATTTCGAGAGGCAATATATCGCGGGTTCGATTCCTCTCGATCCCATCGAGATCGCATCCTTTGATGTTCTAAATGTCAATAAACCCAGAGTTTTGCGATTAGAGAAATGCCCCAGTATCTCTGTGTTTAATTGGCTTTGTAGGTGCATCGCACTGCTGTCCTTCACGCCGCCCACGCTTGTTAAGTTAACTGGGCGCACCAAGGCAAACTTTGCTCCTGTTTCCTATGATGTTGCTGTCTAGAAGTTCCTCTCTGAGAAAGAAAGTGCTACAATAGTTTGCTCACATTTACAGAGACAGCGCTATACATTTCTTATACTGATATAGTAGACTCAAACTTTAAACAGAGTTACAAATCTGTAGGATAATAAATTTTACCCCGGAATTTTAATCATTTTTTACGATAATGTAACTATCAGCATACGAGGGTCATTATTAAATTTTTTGAGAATGGACGCAGTAAAAATTTTAAAATTTTGATGTGATCATTGCATCCTTTCAAAGTGTTCTCCATTACATTCTATACAATGTCTCGTCCGTTCAACCTATTTTGTAAATGCCTGAATGCCATGATTCTTTGGATAGGATGCAAATTCATTCTTCATAAGCAGCCACTATCGCTTCAGGCGATTTAAATCATTGGCCACCATTTATTTTATTTTAATTTTATTTGGGGAGCTCGAAATAAGTCACATGGGCCAGATCTGGTTCGTAGGGAGGATGAAACTAATATTTGACTCCTGCAGAAATTGGGTTGTTTCTAGTTAACACAGTTATTACGGCCCACCCTCACTGAAATATAAATATAATATAATAGGTATAGAGCAAACCTAATTATCATAATATTTCATATACTGTAATTATTAATGTACATATGTATAATACAGTATAGTGTTAACATATGAATTGTACGTCAACAAAAGAGAAAATATCAGGGTTTTCCGACACGATAGCTTAGAAAGCCAACAAGGTCATAAAACTCTATACAATAGGAAGAAACCCATGGATCACGGTATAAAAGGACTGCTGTTGCAGAGTTAACAAACTTTTTAAATCTTGTTTAACGCCCGTTTTAACTACTGAGGCACCACAGGCGATAGACACTGATGATACATGAAATTAAATAATAAATTGAGATAGAATTTTTTTTAAAGGAAGGAAACGTTTCAGGCCTACGTTTCGGGTACCTCCGCCGCATTTGCTATTTATGAGAACTGGTGACGGTGGTTAATAAACTGAAGGACTTTTAAATCCGTTTGGGGCTTTGATCCCGACAGACTTTGTTCTGTTAGCCTTTAAACTAGTCAATGCCAACAAAATGTTTTAAACTTTCAAAAAAACAAAAAAAAAAAAAAACAAAACAAAAAGCGGATGGCGCGTGTGGCAGGTGAACTTAAATCAGCCAATGGAAAATGCATCTTTAGCAGCTTTTATTATAAACCGTCTTATTAATTGGAATAATAATTCAATAATATCATTAACAGTTGAACTTTTAAAGATTAGCGTCAAACTTGAGCGCACATTTGTGACCCCCTTTGGCGTCGTTAAGCCAACAAGTACTTGATTTTAATTTAATATATAAGGAGGCGATTGATCGGCTGGGGCACCCAGTTCTTAGACGCAGTTATAAGATCTACACGCGGCTAAATACAAGCAGTTCGCATTACGTATTATAGGTTCGACGTTGCTGAGGCACGTGGTTCAAATTCTCACTTGACATACACAGTCATCAGTCAGCGTATATTAGACTTAGCTACGTCCAATACAAACTTAACTGCCTCGAGTAGTACCTAGGGGTGAACTGAATATTGCATATATCGCGGTATAAATCTGAGTGCCTGCGTCAGAATCAGAATAACAACAAATGCCTCTCGCCGCGTGTGAAACTTACCGATGAGTGCCGCGGCCTGTGAAACTGAAAACTGCTTAACTGATGATTGCGTATGTCAAGTGATAATTACTTAACTGGTGTATCGAAACTGAGCTTGCGAACTGAGTCACTGTACAGCACCTCGCCGCGTCTGGAACTTAGACGTGCGTGCGACGTGCCGATCTTAGGTCTACTCGCCACATGTAGAACTGACAAATGAGAACTGCGAACTGCTTGCCCCAATAAACAAACGCTTCTAAATATTTAATTCAAACCAAGTAATCATTGGCTTAACGACGCAAGTTTCTCGCCTGTCTTTAAAAGTTCAAATATGTATTTACTACGGCTAGTTTAGGTCACCTGTGATACTGGAAATACACTATTTTTGAAAGTTTAAAACATTTTGTTCACATTGGCTAGTTTAAAGGCTAAGAATACAGCGGCCTGTCGGGTTCAAAGCCCTAACGGATTTAAATATCCTTGAGTTTATTAATCCTGCAACGGAAGTTCTTTTAAAAGTGACATCACACCCGACTCTCGTAATTCTTCTCTCTTTGAATAGAGTTTGATTGCTCTCTTGGCTTTCCAAGCTACCGTAACAGAAAACACCAGAGTCTTTCTCTATAAACTGGGCATTGCCGTTTTAGTCACAGTCACCTTTTTAATGGTCAACCAGCTCCAGCTTGCCCACGTTGTGACTACCCTTTTACAGTGCGTCACTTTTTACTCGAATGTAACTTTTTACTCTGGCAACTTTTAGACTTTCCCTGGGTTTGCCCTCCTCTATTGAGGAGTTACTTGCAGATGATGTGTTTGCTGTTGAGCGGGTGCTCCGTTTTATCCGTGTTTGTGATTTTTGGAGCAAGGTGTAAGGTTTTATTGTTTTACTCATGACGGCAATTATAGAATATTTTAAGACTTATGTCTTTTTTTGTTGACAATTTTACCCTTGTTGTTTGTCTTTAGGGGTTTCATTGTTATTTTTTATACCATTATAAGCCTTGAGTTCTCAGCTCTTGCAGCTGTGTTTTGATACCAGTCTGATTTGTTAATGAGTATTTAACCCATGTTATTTGTATCGGGTTTTATATTATTGCACAAAGTGCTACTGTTGCGCAGTTTTAGTGTGTCTGGGCGCTGATGACCTTTGTAGTTTTGCGCCCTTTAAGCAATAATCATCATCACATCTTTCTCTGTCTCTTTTATCGACTTTCTATTCATATGTTGTTATTATATATATGGCATCTGCATTACTAATTATACGATACATGAAGTATTATGATAAGTAGGTTTGCAACATACATCTTAAACTATATTTACATTTCAGCGGGGGTGGGCTGTAATTGTGTCAAACATCAATTGCTTCATTAGCAGTGATCTATTGCATTGTTCTGTGTTCTGGTGTTCTTCTTTTAGCCTCTTCATCGAGTGTTTTCATATAGTCATTGTGCAACTCTCCCTTGCTTCTTCTCGTTCATATTCTTCTTCTTTTGGCTGCTTCCTCCTACTAGTTGTCTGCCAAATTATTTTCTTCTACCGGTTATTGTTTCTTCTTTTCTTTGTACATGTCTTTGTGGTATTCTTAGTTGAATACATTCATCTGCTGTTATTTTTCTTTCCCTGTTATAGTTTCTCGTGTTTCTATAAACTTCCATTCTTTTCCGAGATATTTATGTGGTAATTTTTTGTAAAATTGGAACCCTTCTTCATTTCTTATTATGTTATTTGTATTTTTTCCTGCTATTAATCTTTTCTCATTGACAAGCTATGTGTAACTGGAACATTCAAATGTTGCATGATCAGTGTCTTCTATTTTGCAATTGTCACAATTTACACTGGGTTGAAATTCAAAATAAAATTGGTAAGGCCCGTGTCCCGTAACGAAGTGTACTAAACCTTGGCAGGTTGAATGTATTTTAATTTTATTCTTACTTTTATTGATGAAAATATTTTTTAGGTTCTTCATACCTCCTTCTATCCTATTCCACTCTTCCTATCATTCCTGAATTAACGCTTCTTTTATTTGACATTTATTGTTACAGCTTCTATCGCTTATCTCTTATGTTTTGATAGTTCTATAACCAATAATTCGCTGCCCTTTGTCTAATCTGAAAGTCAATGGCCAATGTGACTAAGAGTTTCAATGTTGGAGTTGTTGACATAGCCCCTATACATCTTTTAAGACTTTTTCTTTATGATCTTACCAGTCTCTTGAGGAATATTTCTCTGCCTCTTATCCCCCAGACTCTTACGCCGTATGTTATTATTGCAGCAAAAATACTCGTGTGATACACAGAAGTAGCCTTAATAGGTAGTTTAAATTATTTTTGCCTAACTTTGCTATTTTGAACACGATATTCTCTGCCCTATTCCTCGTGTTTTTTTTAACTTCATTTTTTCGTTTAATTGGATTCCTAAATATCTTGTGTTTTTTAATATTTTTATGTATTTATAATTTATTTTTATTTTGATATATATATATATATATATATATATATATATATATATATATTCTATTTCTGTTATTTTTCAAAAATATTTGATTAAAAAAGAAAGAAGCTAATCAAGTTTTTATTTTTCAGTGCCTTACGATAAATGTGTACGTTTTACTCAGTATCCATTACATGAAAATGCACAGATATGTTCTATCTGAGAGGTGCCACATTTTGTTGCAGTTTTTTTTTCTTATACTTTTTCATTAATTTTAACTAATTTTTTAACGAGACCATAAAATTTCTTTTGAAAATTTTCCTATTTTTTTCGTGGTTTTTTTAAATAATTTTTTTCATACCAGTAAAAATTTTCGCTTCAAAATATCGGTTAAAACAACAAAACTCTATATTCAAAAATATCAATAGTGCTAACGGAGAAAATGGACGTGACAGACAACGGAGACGATTTTTTAATTTTGGGGTCACAAAATTTTTGGCTTGAAATATGAAACTTTGGGAAATTGATTCTCAATGTATGAACTATAAAATGAACAAATAATAAAAATACGATTTTTGTGCCTTTTTTTGCCTACACGCCACCTTAATACCTGAACATTCGGTCACTATATATGAAGAATTCATTCCTAAATCATTAATTTTATATACTGCTCAGAAAAATTAGAGATACACGTGTTTAAATCAAAGTTCCAAAATAAATATTCATACAATGTAATATTATGTTTGATATTATGTTTTAAAGTATTGTTTAAAACTAGACTAAAGATATTTTAGAGTTTATTAGTTTTTCTAGGAATAAATTAGTGAAGTTTCAATAACTGTTGAAATCAAAGCGAGCGTTTTTGATAGGTTTGAACAGCAATCTGTAGTAGGGAATTGTTATTTTGTGTTCACAGAGCAATGGGATATCTGAATGAAAACATCAGTCACACAAGCAGTTGCACGGATTGAAGATGACGATTCCATTCGCTTTGTCTCCAGGACTCTTCATGTCGGCCTTTCTGTCATCGTACGGTTTGTAGAGACAGGTGGATACAAGAGGCGGCCCGCACAAGGGAGTAAGAAGAAGACAACAGAGGTTCAGGACAAATATCTTGTTCAATTAGCTTTGCGCAGAAACAAATCTACAGCTAGAGATCTGCAAAATGATGTACGAACAACAACTGGAGTGGTGATTTCTACTCAAACTGTAAGAAACAGACTGAGAAATGTAAGGTTGAGATCTTGAATCCGCTTTCAAGCCCCTCGTTTGGCTGTTAAAGAGCGTCCAAAAATAAATAAATAAATACATAAACAAACCCCTCGTTTGACACGTCAGCACAAGGAACCCGGCTGAGATTTGCTCTGAATCGTCTCAACTGGCAGTTCCGGAAGGCTGTTTTCTTCACAGAGTCAAGATTTCATTTGATGGGTTGTGATGATCATACACCTCCTGGTGAACGTCTTGCTCCAGCCACCATTATTGGCATGGCAGATTTGGAGGCGGTTTGTGCTGGTATTACTATTGAGTCTCGGACAGAGCTTGTTGTTGTCCCACAGCGCATGAATGCTGATGTTTACATTAATGACATTATTCATCAACATGTCGTACCCTTTGCTAATGCTAAGACCCCTTTTTCTCTTCTAATGCGTAATAATGCTCAATCTCATACAGCATGGAATACCAAAAATGTCCTGCAGGAATGCCAAATTCGGGTGATGGACTGGCCTGCATCCAGTCCTGACATCAATTCGATTGAGCATCTATGGGATAAGCTGGTCAACTTGTTCGCGAGCGTTCTGCTCTACCACAGAACTTGGGAGAACTCGCAAATGCATTCACTAAGAATGTGACAGAATCCCACAAAAGTTTATTAGCAGGCTGGTGCAAAGCATGTCAGTGGGTGTTTTGAAGTCGTCGCAGCTCAGGGAGGACACACAAGGTACTGAGTGTTGAAATAACCATGGAAACATTGATTACTAAACAATGAAATCGTTGGTTTCTGTATCAATCAATAATTTGTTTGTTAGAATGCCTATTTTTATTTTACACAATTTCTTCAATCTATAATTATAAACTGTCAAACATTTAATTGTATGAATATTTATTTTGGGACTTTGATTTCAACATGTGTTCCTGTAATTTTCTTAAGCTGTGTGTTTTTAGAACATTCTTTATATTAATTATAAAAATTGTCACAATTTCTTAGTACAGGCTTCATTATATATGTTTAATTGTTGTATTTTGGTCGATATTTTCCATTTTTTGTTTTACAAAACCCACATTATGAAAGATAGTGCCCAAGGAAACATCGGCAGCTGAAACTCCAAGGTGCTCGGGATGTTTTGCCACCAAAAGCCTGCTGCACTTTTAAAGGCACCCATCCGTGTACTAATTACAGTATACTCTCTATCAAATTCGCTTCTTCTTCCTTCTTTACCAGATGCCGCATTTTCTCTTCCTCGCTTCTTTGTTCCGTGGCCTGGTGTCTCTCTTCCTTTATTCTTTTGCTTTTTGTGGTGGCGGAATTGTACCGGCTTTCTGTAAAGAGGAGACCTCCAAGTTTTAAACCTTTATTTTTTCCCCTGCTTTCGAAGGGCACACTTTTAGCGAGGATCTGTTATAAAGAAAGTAATTCCCCCTTTGCGTCTTCTTCTGCTGGTGCCAAAAGTCCTTCCGACAAGGTAGAGGGCGGCACAGGTGATGGAATAATTCGGAGAATTGTTGGAATATTGATGCAGCCGCCCTTCTGCTCTCCTTTATACACACAGAGCTGCCTTTGTTGCTGGTGGTGGTGGGCCCTCAAATTTTACGGGGCCGTGACCACGGGTTCCCATTGTAAACCCTCAAGGCCAATGTTGAAGAGAAGCCACCGCACTTCAACTTTGCATTGCGCTTACGTCCACGGGAGGGGAAAAAAAGACGAATAATACATGTTCCCCGCGCAAATGATAATAATAGCTGTACTATCCAAAGGAAGGGCAAATAGAGCCAAATTATTTTAATTAAACATGAAAATCGTACCTATTGGGGAATAAAAACGGCATTAAAAATAAGAAATACGAGATGGTTTCTGACATCTCACAGGCTAATTTTACAGACCCAGTGAGCTTTAGCTATTGAAACTTCTAATAGAAAACTCAAGGAGCTTAACCAAACTCAAAGAATGCCATAGTTATAATTTGTCATATCATATTTAATAAAGGTATGCTCAAGGGTGCTCATAGCTAAAAGTTCTAAATCTTGCCATTTTCAGACATATTTCTTGAATATTTGATCACAGAATGCCCTACCAGTATAATATACGAGATAAATTTTAATAGTTTTTGAAAAAATTAATATGTTAAATACTTTTATATGCTAATGTGCTAAATGTTTCATACGATGTACAATTTATAATTCTGACCAAATGAAATTATTAACATATTAATTTTATGTTGTGAAATTTGATATTCTAGAACTTTCAGCTATTATCTCGTAAGAGTGGCAACGTCACCTGAGCCTTAATATGATTGGTTACCACATGCTCTATCTAAACATTCGAGAGGTTATTATTTTGGATCGGCGCGAGCCCTGTGTCTCTTTCTTCTGAACTCGCGTTGTGGCAGGTCATAGGTAAGAAGCTCTCATGGGAAATGGAATGTTTCTGTTAACATTTAGAAATTGAAAGAGGAGGTTCTTGAGTACCATGTATGTTATAATTTTACAGAAATCAAATAGAATGTAACTATTGCGGTTGCTCCCTAGAAAAAATTTTTGAAAAATTTCTTCAAATGTTTATCGATCTTAATTACTAGGCACCGAAAATGATATACATATGTATATATGTGTATAACTAAAATCTAGCGACGCAATTTTTGTTTTTTCTCAACGAAACTCGACATATAATCATCAATTAACAAATTATTCATGAGCTTATTAACCAGCAAAATTGGACCATTGGGGGTGGGGGTTAACCTAAAGCGAAAATTTAAAAATCGCTCTAGCAGCACTAATGTTTGTTTTTTCACAACGAAACTCTCGGTATATGCCATTTAAATAAAACAAGAAAAACATTCTGAAAATCATGGAAATTCAGACCATTAGGAGGGGGGTTACCCGAAACCCAAAATTTAAAAATCAGTCTAGTAGCACCAATATTTGGCCTTTCACAACTATAATCACATTTAAATAAAATAAGAAAATTGTTTCTGAAAATTAGGGTAATGGGACCATTGAACTGAAATTTAAAAAGCGCTCTAGCGTTTAATTTTCCCTTAATTATTTCTAAATAAAAGGATAAATTAATTCAGTATATAAACTGTATTTATAATGATTCATATGTTTTATGTTTAACAAAGGCATTGTCGTGAAGATAAATATAAATCTAATATGTGTGCGAGATTATATTTGTGTGTAAGAGCGCTCTGTAATAACCTTCAGAAAACGTTTACATTGCATGTTTTTACTACAATAAATATTTAAATTAATTTCATAGTCACTGAAAATAGATGAAACTTTCGATTGTATCTTGTTGATTGTGTGTGTGTGTATGTGTGTGTGTGTGTGGGGGTGTGTTTGTGTTTGTGCATTGTAATTATTTTTTAATAGTAACATGTTTTTGTTTTATTGAAACATTTAAATATCGTCTTCTTAAATATACAAGGTAAGTCAAAACTTTCTGTTATTTCTCTCTATTTTAGTAAATTTAATGATGATATCAAGGGCTCAGGTTGTAAATATGATTATATTAAAATGTTTAAAAATACTCACACAGTTTAGCTTTATCTATCAATGGTCACATATTTCATTTAATTAATAGTATGACCATTATTTTTTTGGCTTAATCTCAGTGATAAAAATAAGAATAATTATAAAATATGTGGTTTCTATTATGAAATGCTTACAGGTTGCAAGAATTTTAATTTCGTTCTCCTTCTTCAGGCAAATATAGTTAAGTAATGTAATGTTCAGGTGTTTTTTTTTTTTTTTTTTTTTTTTTTACTAGTTACCTTTAGAGTTTGTCATGCTAATTAACATGCAGCAATGCCATATCTTATTTTATTAATTATTAAGACCATAATGTTGTTTTTATGTTTCTTTTTTAAAGTTATTTTACTTGCCGGGGAATTCGTTGAGTTTTTGCAGCTCCTGCGTGACGAACTTTTGTAACTAGATTTTGCTTTATTTAAAATGTAATTTATGCTTAATTTAGAGAAATGTTATATACGTTGTCAGAGTTACGGAGCTTTGCTGTGATAAAGTATTGCTGCTACAGAGCTATTTAAGAGTTCTGGACCTGCATGTTTTGCGAAATATTACCTGCTATAGGCGGAGGTACAGATTACAAATTATATAGTCGAGTAGCTTTCTTTGTTTTTTTATTGTACGGGTTTTTCAGATATATGCACATTGCGTAAAGGAAAAATGGTTTGCTGTTTAAAAGTTTATTGCAAACAATTTAATATTGTAAATTACTTAGTGTAAATTTTAATTGTCTGATGCACAATACACAAAAGTAAACACTTTTCCGTTTTCAAGGAGACTTTAGGCCTTTAAAAGAGCATGCGTTACGTTACGTTGCTGTAGTGGGAAAATTAAAAAGGACTATTTAATATTACTTTTACCTCACTAGGTTCTTCATTAAATAAATCATATTAAAACTTTGACAACAGATCCTGTTATTTGAAGAAGAAGGTGGGAAGTCATGTCATGCCTTTTAAAGTAAATGTTATTACCCCAGTATGTGCACCTACTCTCTTAGATCCACGGTGTTACAGTTAAGAAAAAAATTGCCATACATTTTTTGCATTGTCTTGGTTGTCTCAGAAAATTTGCTCTAACTTCTTCATGCTACGCTTTTCATATTTGTATAAATTATAAAATTAATTATTCTATAAGGTTCGTTAAACGTCCTGCAACGCCTAAATAATTTTTGAAGCGTGTGGTTCAGTGACATGAAATTTGGTCTGTGGTGATAGTCTATATTGAGAACTCAAAAATTATATTAGCGACATTTTTGTACCTCCGGTTGCAGTGACTACAGTCTCTTATTTTAAATTGAATACTCAATATTATTATATTAAGAGCTCTTCAAAAATTATCCAAACTGGGTCTTGGCGGGATTCGAAACCCAGACCTCCCGCCACGACCACGAAATAATATTTATTCTATATGAAATATTAATAAAATATTCGATAGTAACTGCAAATAACTGCAAGAAACAAACGTTTTCTTTTTGATTACATAGGTTTTTCTCATATTGTGGGTTGGTTAATATAGCTTAACTGAAACTGACATACAATAATACACTGAAAGGCTGCAAATTTACACAAAATAAATTGTAAAGTTGAAAGAACTACGAATTACAGAGCAATACTTTCTACTTTTTTGTCGGTCCTGATGGTCTAGTGGCAACCATATTTGCCTTGTAGACCCAAGATAGCGAGTTCAATCCCGGCCAGGGTGGCGATGGAACTTTTTTCAGGCGTCCTAAGTACGGCTTCTTTCAAATGCAAAGTAAAGCAATGGGTCCCGTTACGGCACATTAAAGAACCTCAAGCCTGAAAGAAGAAACATATGAGCAAAATTTATCGGAGTTTCGCGCCCTGAATTGAATGGGACGCTGATGACCTGAGATGTTAGAGAGCACCCGTAAGTAAACCAGATCAACCAATTTGTACTTTTATAAGATTCATAAGATATACTTGAATTTCCAGCTTCAAAAGTAAGCGAGTACTAATACCAACTCACTTGCCGACTGAACATTGGTGTTCTGCATCCCTGGTGCATTAGAGTGAAAGCTTTAAAAGCTTGTTAATAAGAAGAAAATAAATAACATTATAGCTCAACACAACAATAAAGTTTACTAAGAAACATTTTAATGATAAGGCGCAACCTCATACAGCTGTTAAAACTCCCGAAATTCCACTGACACGTACTGTCGCATCTGCCGTACAGTCCTTATTTATACTAGCACTTTCACTGATAACAATCAACAGGTTAAACAATTAGCATTTGTGTTTTAACTACAATCTGTAAAGGTAAAAATTTAACACATTCTCGTTTCATGTTTGAACATCTTTCGCACAATTATGCAATGTTTTACTCAGCCCCTTTTTCATAACTAAGGAATGGAAAAAAGAACAAAGTGTGCTGTTACAGAGAATGTAAGGAAGCAGAGCGAGAAAATGCGGTAGCTATCAAGAGTTCCATAACCTGTGTTAAGGCATACTCACACAATGATCCTTTTCTGCAAGCCGCCCCTATTAAAGACTTTACCATGGTAAGGCCATTGATACCCCGAAAACCACCTCTTCTTCCCTCCGCTGAAAGAAAGAAAGAAAAAGAAGAAAGAAAGAAAAAAAAAGGCTCCACAGCACACTAATCCCTCTGTCGCCTTGAAATCTTTCTCTACTTAAGGCAAAAGTTCTTCTCTGCGGTACTGCTTTGTGTTACCAATAGCTTGAGCGCATATCCCAAGAGATGAGCGATCTTCCTCGCCAAAACTCTCACAGCAGCATGACCAACAAAGGCTTTCATGATACAAAGAAATTCGTTGTAGTTGCACCATCGAATTTATGAGATGAAAGGAGCCGGTGTGGCGTGGTTTATTTCCAGAGAACACAAAACATGCTTTTAGTGACCAAAACAGGACATTGAGAGGGCAAATGTTTTGACTGTACCCTGCCATGATCCCGGTGACATCCTCGTAGTTACCCAACGCTTTCACCAAACAACTGTCACAATAGCGATATTCCAATCTCATTTTTTTTTTTTTTTTTTTTTTTTTTTGCGATGCTAAGATTCTCAGAGATCGTGAGACCCAGCACCGTCATACACAATGCGAAAAAAACAAAGACGATAAATTACGCCAAAATATTCATGCATCACTGAAAACAACCACCAATAAATTATGTGACTTAATGAGTCTCTTAAAAGCCACTATCTCAAAATGGAAAGATCAAAAAGTTTTCCAATAAACATTTAAAGTGGTTGTAGTTTTTGTTGTTGCTGCTTTTTTGTTTTGTTTTTGTTTTTTGTTTTTTGTTTGTTTGTTTTTTTGCGTACGCACCTGAACGCATCAGTGGCCGGCGCCGATAAATTCCTGTCGCATTTCTACTCACTCAACTTTGATGAATAACAGCATGGGCATAAGATTAATTTTATTAGATTGTCTCATAAAAATATCGAACTTTAACTTGTGGTGTTTTGTAAGATTTTAATGGTGTTCTTTTTGGCAATACTATTTACAGGATATCATGGTTATTAATGGGTACACTTTAAGCTTGTATCAGTGCCCATTTGTTAATACACAACCATAAAAAGGAGGTAAGAAAGTTTTTATTATTATTATTATTATTATTATTATTATTATTTATTTTTTTTTTTTTTTTTTTTTTTTTTGAGTTGGTTTATTTACGGAAGCTCTTTAACAGCTCAGGTAATCAGCGTCCCACTCAATTTAGGCGTGAAACGGCCGACAAATTTTGCCGAGAGGCCTCTTCTTTCAGACTTGAGATTCTTTTTCGTGCACTATTAACTGCTGTCGCGGCTCTAAAGAATATGTAAAGGGGGGGAGAAGGTGTCATTAGTGAGCGTTTTTTTTTTCTTGAGTAGTATTTAACGCCCGTTTTTACTGCTGAGGCACCACAGGCGATGGACACTGATGATACATGAGACGAAATGATATATTGGGAAAGGATATTTTTTTAAGAAAGGAAGCGTTCCAGGCCTAAGTTAGGGTACCTGCACGGCATTTGCCATTTATGAGGACTGAGGAAAACCTGGAAAAAAAACTAGTCTGGGAGGACGGTCCTGGCAGGATTGGAACCCCCGACTTCCCCCTCACGAATCCGCGCCTTAACGACCTCGGCCACCCGTGTCGGTAGTGAGCGTGTAGCATTATGATGGTTCCAGCGTTTAAATAATGGAGAAGAAAACACTAAAGAGTTACCACGTTTTGGAAGTCCTAAAGTATGAAATATTGAAAATGATGCGAAATTTTTGAAGAAAATCCGCTGAAAATGTACTCCTAGGCTGTCAGAAGAACTTGGTGTATCAAAAGATTCCATACGTGGCCACATTAAAATACCTAAAAATCTTATAGAAGCTGTATATCTGAACCTGATGAATTGACACCTAAACAGGCCCAACGCTGAGCGGATATCTGTCGTCAGCTTATCGCAGATCCATGGATAATAGATTTTATCAGAAGAATTGTTATGTGTATTGAAAAATTGGAACATTACCACAACCCTGACACCTTGAAACAGGGGCTGGATCCCTCCAGTCTGCCAAAGTAATCACTAAACAAAATCAGTTGGGCCCCAAAGTAACGTTGTGTGTCCGGTGGAATTTTGAAGGTGTCATTCACGACAGTTTGTTCCAAACGGTCATGCTATCGAAGAGAATCTTTATTCTCAACAAATGGAACCAGTTCATGAAGTTTTAACACAGAGGCTCCCAGCGTTAGTAAATCAAAACAAGAGTTCTCTTTCAGTAGGACAATGCAAACATCATGGAAAAAATCTAGGATTGGAAGGAATCGAGTTACTATCACACCCAGCATACAGCCCAGAGCATGCGCCTTCAGGTTAGCATTTGCGGAACCCATTGCTAACAGACTTTTCGATACAATTTCTTCTTCACAGGACGTGGAAAGTGATTTATTTGTGATGTCCTATCCGAAACATTCGTGCCCAATGCTTCAACGTGATGCACATTTCCCACCAAACATGGCATTCATCCGACGTTAAATTTCGCTCCGTTGTCAAAAATTGAATCGTAGCACATTGATCCAAAATTCGGAATTGTCGCCATATTCGCTCAGCGCTCGCACAGCCATACGACGCAAGACAACTGCATCATCTACGGGGTATGATGATCTATATAGTTGCCTCTTTTACCGCCACGACAGGTTCTTGAGCGAGCGATGAGGACCACACAGTTGATCGTGCCTTGCACTTTCAAGAATAACTACCTGTCACATCGTCTAGCATTTCCTTAAAATACCTTCAATGCTTAAAATTCTGCTATAGTGTATAATGTGTTCCAGGCCTAAGTTTAAGGCACCGTTGAGAATTGGGGTGAAAAATAATGGCGGGGTTCCAACCTAGACCTTTTGTTAACAATATACGCCTTAGCCATCTCAGTTAACCGTATCGATCATTCAGCTTGATAGAAGGTAATTAAAGAAACGAAAAGTTCAATTATCAGTTGACAGTTACAAAATAAATATGAGCCTAGTATTTATTTTATTGTATAATTGACAATGCCTGGGGTCGCTAGACACTATCTCTGTTAATCTGATTAGTTATCATAGGATCAGAGCAGGGTATTGTGAAATTTCTTTGCTATGTTATCAATTCTCTTATTACAAACTCGGAATTCTACAAAACGAGTGACTTGATCACGATTAAATATTTAAAAAACACTTATTCCAGTTTAACAGTGTTATCAGTTATACCCTGTCTAGCGAAAGCTGATATGTGCTACTATCAACAAACATATTTTTCCGCGCATATACTGGGTAGGAACGGCGCGAAAAAGGCATGGACAGAAATGGAGGGAATGCGACGTGTACATCGAAGCTCTTTATTAGACCAATAATGAACACATTGCCTTACTGCCAGTACAACAGCTTCATACACAATTAAAATAACGTCTTATGGCTATGTATCAATCACTTTATTTATTAATAATCTAAATAACAAGCTGAACTGCGGATTTATGTGAATTATTAACAAAAGAGTAGAAATACAACGTTTGTGTAATGGCCAGACACCATATGAGTTTGTTGACAATGCATCTTAGCTTTCGTTAACACAGAAGAGATATGTTGTGAAAAAGTAACCTTGAAAACATCGGTCTGTTATAAGTAACTAAGATTCGAACTATGTGGAAAGTGTGTCTTTCGCCTATGTTCCACATACCAAAGAAAGTACGAATCAAGCAAGGTACGGAAAGAATTATGATAACTATAAACTGCTTCTCTACTGGGTCTTTTTAATGTGGGGCACCACTCTGTCGAAGCGTATAGCTACAATAATTTGCAAGTCCGATCATCTCTAAACCGAGCTAGGGTTTCATCTTTCCTTCAGACAGGCAGACAAGGCTCCCCCAGCTTCCCCATCCTCCAAGGCTGTTATTATTTCAAAAGTTTACACAATTTGAATGCTGTACAAAGCTTCTTCACAAAAATATTTTCTTTGAATGAAAATTATCACTTATCACGTGTTAATAAATGCTAATGTATATCATCCTATAGGCATTTATTTTTACGTGAAACGCAATCCGTTGAGCTATAGAATTTCAGATGTTTTCTTATAGAAACAAACTTCCACAAGGCGCATTTCTTCCTCTGAGCATCCTTCTTACTTAAATGTGTTCTAAATGTTTGCTAGTCACATTCCTCATTTTCTTCTTTTTAATCATGATTTTTTTTTTATTTTTACAACTTATTAAAACACATTCTTCAAAATTTTAAGAAGCACAATTAATAGGTAAATAATTCCACAAAAATACGAGGATCGTTTGAAAAGTTGTCGGAATGAAACACAAAATGGTGATATAACTTTTTGAAAGTATTATTTTTCTACATGTCTACCTTGTTACTTAGACATTCTGTTCTGCATTGCTCCAAAACTTTATTCTTCACGAACGTGAGATTCTTCCACGCCTAAAAGATACACCTCAACTAAAGATGTGTGCTCTTCATTGGTCGAAAATGTCTTTCCACCAAGGAATTTTCACATGTAAGTGCAATGGAGTCAAGTCGAGGAATAATGCGGATGTGGCAGCAAAATGCAACTACTCACGTGTGAGGGCGAGCATTATCTTGATATGTGCAAGATCACATACTTATTTGACAAACCCAGCCTCTTCTCAGGTATTTTTGTCTTCAATAGATCCAAAACGCTCCAGCGATAGATGTTCCAGTGGAAAGATAATCAATTAGCAGTGACATCACAGATACCAACGCCTTGATCTTCTTTGGCGGTGGAGAATCGTGATGCTTCCGTTGTTTAGACTGCTGAAGGTGTGTAGTAATGCACCCCATACTTCATAATTTGTCACAAATGGACGCATAAAATTGGAAAATGGCCCAAACTTAGCTCAGAGATTTCCATTCTGATTCGCTCTTGATCCTAAGTCAGCAATCGCGGCACCCATCTTGCCGATTTTTTTTCAAGCACAATTCCCCCCCACCCCCATGAAATGCCCAGAGCTTCAGCAATTTCGGACGCCTGTGATTCGCGATCCTCCAGAACCATGTCGTGCAATTATCCATAATGTCTGATGTCTTGAAGGATTTTGGTCATCTTCCAAGTTTTCACAGCCGCGTTTAAAACCTTTTAGTGCATTGGTAACGGTTGAAAATGGTGGTAAAGAGAGTTTGTCATATCCAATGAATTTCTGTTGCATTCGCACCTGTCTTAACCGTGTGTTCAATAACCGCGCTATTTGCCATTTTTCCCTTAGACGTCTGGTTCCTGACCAATCCACGTATTATTGCACAAATGTTTCCATGGAAGAAGGCGGGTATTGATAATCAAACTGCTTTGGAACTGCTGCTGTAATCTGCGGCTGATTTCTAAAAATTTTCAAACAACTCTTGTACAATGAAAAAGAATATTAAAATATATGTAATATTTTATAAATATTTTTGTATATTCCCAATTGTCTTATCTGTCTAAAATGGACAGAGCACAATAAAGCTTTCATTTCAAATACTTCCTGTGTGAATTATTCCTATTTAACATGATTTATTTTAAAAAATAACATTTTAATTAAGATTTTAAGGGGAAAGTTTAAAACCAAAGCTCATTAAATTTTATGTTACCCCTTCATCCTTGACCACCCCTACATGTTACATTTTTAAAACAGAAAATGCAACTGTTATCACTTATTTTTTAACACTGCCTGGCAATTTTGTTGTTTGAATTTGAACAGCATAATTTAACTATAAAACATACTGAAAACTTAATGCAATCGTGGTTAATTAGCAACAAAATGTTTTAAAATAGTGTACGCCCTAGAAGAAAGAACAGAATGCACCCAAAAAGTTCAAAAAAAAAAAAAAAAAAAAGGCTCTAATTTTTGTAATATTAATCATTTTCATTTGATCCAAAATAAATCTAATTTTTCATCCTACATATTATTAAATGTTGATAAAATAAATGTTATAAAACGTATAACATGTAACTCGCCAAATTTCAGTTTATATGTAGGAATCAATAATCAACTATTAGAACAGCCGACAGATTTCAAGTTTTTAGTCTCCAAATTGATAAAATAATTGGAAAATACTTAACAATATTTTATTCCAAAATTAATATCTGCTATCCTTGCTGTCATGTCGCTCTCTCATTTATTTCAGGTCCAATTTACACTAAAAATTGTTTTGTTATTATTTCTATGCAATTGTTATGCTAACAACAAAATTCGTGTAAGAGCTATTTAAAAAAAAGAATATTTTAACATTTACATGTGAATTTATACATTTTATAATGATTTTTATGTTAAAAATCTAGAAAAATTCATGAAAAATATGAAAACATAGACATAAAAGAAATCTTCATATACACATCGCTGATTTAACATGATATCAAACGGGAGTCTATTGTGAAGGCGTAAGAGTATTGATGCCCTCCGTAACAATTTATTATTATTGTTGTTATTACTATTAATATCATTCCGTGATGAACAAAAATGCAAATCTGCTCTTACAGAATATTTCTCAAGCCATATTACTGTATAGTAGAATTTATAAATGAACAAATATTTCTTTCTTTGGTAACATGGACTATGTTTTGCAAAACATATTCCATATGCTTTGAAGAGGCACTGCATGTAATAATATTTTACTTATAAAGGTAGAATGTTCACACCGATCCCCCGATCTATGGTTAGCGTTGTTGGTCGGCTTCGATCGGCAGCTGCTTAGGAAATTTTAAAGTTTAGGAGATCTGAAACGTAAATAATTTTATATCATAATGCAAAAATTTACACTTTTTACCATTGGAACTCAATTAAATGTTAAGTTGCGACACAAACCAAGTTTGTGGAATGCTTTGATTGGGGAAGGTGAGGAGAGAAAAAGAGTCTCTTCTCCCGAGTCACTATGGAAATGCACCACCTGAAACGTCACTTTTCATGAGTGTCCTCAGGAAAGGTTGCCTCGAGTTTTACACATACTGAGCGTTACAAAGTTGAATATTGACCACCTCCGTGGTCTAGTGGTAACATTTGTGAATTTTAATCCGAAGATCCTGGGCTCGATTCCCGATCAGATCAAGATGCCTGGGTAAGGTTTTCCCCCTGGAGCACCATAACAATATCATTTTACCATAATCTGTAATAGGACTACCGGCCTCAGAAATCAGCTACAACACCGCCATGCCTGGGGCGAATGCCCACAAATTTATGAGAACAATGGGCTATCATTAGAGAAACTTTATTTTTTAATTTGGGAAAACAGTACGGTAATGGTTACGTGATTATATAATTATATCAAACATGAGAAATAAGGGCAAATTTAAAATAACAAGCTAACTAATAATTTCGGAACTACTGAATATTAACTCGTAAACTTACACATCAATAGCGATGGTAGCACATATTTAATTTTGTATTTTTTCACAACTTTTTTCAGTTATTTTACATGACACCAACAAAACTAGCATTAGTGACAGACAGCATTGACACTGTGAATATCCCCTGCCTCCATTATGTTAATCACCTAGACGCTTTTATAATGAAAAACTCTCCACCAGCAATGCATTATTGTAGTTTTTTTAAGTCCTTGCAAGCGTCGCTCATTGTTGACACGTGCCGCAGACTTTACAAAGAGAGGATATTGCTAGACGCGCTCTGTATTTTTCCAATTTGCCGGGTGGCGGCGCCACGCGACCCTGTACACGTGACCTCACCATTCGCGTTACGTAATAATGTAGACGTAACAGAGACTTTATGAGAGTGACACATCTGTTATGAAACTATGTAGTTAGGAATGGGGATTCGTTCTCCTTCAGGAGTAGGACAAAATAAAACTTAAAGCTTTAGCTTTCAAATGCAGTTCGACGCTGTGTTTACATCCGATTATGTAGACACAACTGAAGGAAGGCTTTTGTAATCCTGAACACTTTAATTTGGAAACACGAAGAAAATAGAGTGAACATTTATGTGATGTCTTCTATTTAAACAAAAGAGTGCCTTATAATAATTTTAAGGCTGATTTTTCATTTTTAACCATTCCTCAAAACTAAATCTAAGATTATGGGTTGAACAAAGTTTTAAACTAAAATAAATTTTAAAAAAAAGGAGAATTGTTGGTGGAAAGGCAAAGAAATTGAAGTTGTCAAGAAATTCATTTATCTGGATATTAGACTGTCTAGTAATGAAAAATAAAGTGTTCAAAAAATAAACACTTTAGTAGAAGTAAAAATGGCTATGGATGTAACCTTGTGTAAATAAAATACCAAACATGCAAGCAAAGTGCGTATAATTCAATAGTAAAGAGCAAAATGATGTATGGAATAGAAATATGGAGGCCAGATGGAGGATGGAAAGTGATAAACGTGATAAATAAAAGAATTGTCCTTGATCTCCAGCTAACGAGGTTGCTGTAAAGGAACTGAAATATTGATACAGAATAGGGAGACCAGAGGAAGAGAATATCATCAAACAGTGCTTGGTAACACAATGAAAAATACCGCCAAGGATGGCTGAGGTCGTTAAGGCACGAACTCGTGAGCGGCAGATCGGGAGTTCGAATCCCATCAGGACCGTCCTCCCTGATTGAGGTTTTTTCCAGGTTTTCCTCATTTCTCATAACTCGAAAAAATTTATGCTGGGGAGGTACCCTAAACTTAGGCCTGGAACGTTTCCTCCTTAAAAAAAAGAAATGCTTTCCCAGTACATCATTTCATCTCATGTATCATCAGTGTCCACCGCCTGTGGTGCCTCAGTAGTAAAAACGGGCGTTAAACACCATCCCCGCCAAAAAGAAAGAAAGACAAAAATGGTTGTGGAAGGTTGGCAAGACAAATGGGAGCAACGATGTTGATAATTGCATTATCTAGGAGTGAATAAACATACACAACCTAGTGTTAATTGTAATGGGGTAAGAGAGGAATGCAACTCCATAAATTGAGGGTAATTAATGGTAAATTTAAATATTTCAACAGTAATAAGTTTACATGTATTGAGAATATAGAAGTGTAAATTGTTTACTTTGTTTTTAACACGTTTACTTGTTTATGAATACTGCATGAAATTGATTCTATTTATACGTTGAAAATATTTCTGCATGTAAATTGGAAATTCATTCATTAATTAATTTTTGCTCAAATTTTAGGCTTTTGTTAGATATTATTCATTTCAGCAATAAAGAATTTTAATATGCGTTCCTGTAGTGCATAAGGGCCTATTTTGATGAAGAGTGCATATTCTTGAAATATGGGCCTATAAATGACTTATTACAAATTTATTATCAACATTTTAGTTTTTATTTAAATTAAATATATACTTTAGCTTTCACAATATTCACATTGTCTACAACAATCGGTCGATAACGGTGACAACACTGTTTGTTGTCCGACGAAAGATTGCGATAATGCGACTAAACAGTGCTATCTCACTACTGCATTTCAAATAGTTAACAATAGTTGATGATGTTTGAAAGATTTAAAATTAGATTATAGATCAGTTTAGAACAAATGAGAATCAGTGCTTTTAAGTTTTGATCTATAAGAATGGTCAGGAATAAGAATGCGTTCTAAAAGTACTCGGGCTGATCAAGGAAACACAACATTTAAGAGAATTTTATTTATAGTCGTTGGACTGAATAAAAACGACTTTTCATGTTGTTAATGCCCTCAGTAAAATAAGATTTGTCCAACTGTGAAAAATAAACATCTGACTCAGTTTCAACCTCATCATCTGATGTGAATCTTCGCCACAGAATCATTTCTTCGGATTTGGGAACAAAAAGTAATTGATGGGAGCCAAATACGACAAATATGGCGGACGTGGAAGCACTTGGAAGCGAAGTCATGCTGTTTTGCAGCAACAATACCAAACGTGTGATGAAACAGAACTTCCTTATTCGCAAGATGAGGCGTTTGGAGTAAATAGCATCCTTCCTTGACTACTGTCAAGCGTAATACTCCCCGGTGATGGTTCTGCCCTTCTGGAGGTAGCCTACGAGCATCGCACCATGAGAATCCAAGAAAACCGTAGCCATCACTTTACCTGCAGATGGAACCGTTTGGTTTCTTTAGTGCATTTTCATCTGTTTGGACCGTTCTTTCGTCTCTTGTCTGTAGTGTTTCATCTACTGTCATAAAACGTCTGAGTAACTTAACTGAAATTGCGTGTAAAGACTCTTACGAAATGCGTTTTTGATCCACTGTTAACTAACGTGGTACTCATAGGTGGAAAGCTTTCTCATACCCAAAACTTCGTGTAAAATGTAAGTGGACACCCTATCGAGGTCTTTGCAATGTAAGCCAACTCACCTTCCTTCAATCGATGATCACTGAGTTATTGTCACAATCTGGTCTGTCTATCGTAGAAGTTTTGGGACATTCTGAGCGCTGATCATATTGAATGGATGTATGATCAAGCTTTAATTCAGCATCCCACTTTTTAACCATCAAAATCCAAGGGAAAGAATCCTTTAATGTGGAATATAAATTCTTTTGTATTTCATTTGGGGTTATACTCTTCAAAACGAAGTACTTTATCACATCTCGTATTTCAGTTTTATCCATTTTAGAGCATATTAACTTTAATTGGTTTACACGATCGTCACAAACAAGTGACTATACTTAAGCGTTTGAAACTCTATAGCACGCCATCTAAAGGATGATACTTAGCAATGTCATAATACTTTCACCATCTTCAAAATATATGAGCCAGGACGAAAACTTGACCCGGAAATTTTCTGAGTGTCTCGCGTATTCCTGAACTGTTGCTATATATCAAGATGGAGGTTCAGTTGATTTGTACTTCTATGCTGATCAGGGATTACGTGCAGAATTTAAAGTTGGCACATGTCCATATCTAAACAATGCAGACACAAGTGCTATATCATCACATCGGACAAAATCTGATAGTCATTTTATCGCTAATTTCCTACAACCATTATTGCGACTTGATATAAGTGCATGTAAATCTGACGGGGTCGTGCGCCGTCAACTGGTGGCTATCGGCCCGCACACATGCGCCCCACTTTCGAATTGAGACATGACAGACACGTGCTGAATATTTACTTTGTATTGTTACATCAACAAACTGCGTTATGACTCCCCGCCCCGTAGTGATATTGAGATGTAACACGCTTCAAGAAGGACGGCACAAAAAACGTGTGAGTAAAGGGAGATCAAGAGGTTATAATAATCCATACAGAGGGGAGCGATATTCTCATTGGTCACACAAATGTCGTCTTTTCACTGTTGGTTCAACACGCTATGCGTGGGGTGACTTCAGATATTGTTTAATTGAAGTGTCAGTTTAAAGACGTGGCATTATCAATCGTGCTGATTGATAGAGGCTCCCATGTTTCTGCCCAAGAGTGTGAAAGTTATATTTGAATTCGGTGAGATTAGTGAGCAAGTGAAGTATCTTTCCTGTATTTGCCAATGAATTAGAAAATTTAAATTACTACATTTATGTGAATCTAATGCGCCAATGAATGTAGTGTGCACCCCAAATTTAAAACTTAAAATCATAAAAAATGATTTTGGCATATTGTTGCACGCTGTCTTAGAGATAAGCACGTCAGCTTCATGAAACAATGAGAATACAAAATTTATAAGAGAACTATTGTTACATCTTGGAGCCCGTAGAACAAAATCAACTACTTGTGTTGTTGCCAGGACAGTTGGTGTAGGTTAAAAAATAAAAAGTTATTTCTTATGATGTCACTAGTCACAGGCTGTCCGTTCTTCCTATTTACATGTATAAATTCCATAACTTTTTCTTTAATATCAGGACAGTAAATTTCTTCCTACCAGCATTAGTTGCAAATAATGACAATTTCTATTACCGCCTCAAGCGAACGTTGCTCTCATTTACATTTACCTGCCTTTCTGTTACTATTTATTTCAGCATAAAAATTACTATGTATCATAAGATGTTCTTCTCTGTTTTCCCTCTATTTCGTGACTATCTACTCTTTTAATGCTCTATAAAATAATAGGCCAACAATAAATGTAACGACGTCGAGAATTGCAGCAATGCATTATGACGTAATAAACGATAAGTTTGAATGAAGTTACTACGAAGCGGATTTGCACTCGAATCTAATGCGCAATACAAATTTGAATATTACATTTGAACCAAAAGGCGCGCATTAGATTCGTGTAAATATGGTATTTTTCCAAGTACTAAAAATTAACAACTATGAACATATTACATTTTTCATTTAAAAATGCGTCATCCAAAAATTGAGTTTCAAACAAAAAATTAAATAGAGGGCTGTTCAATAAATAATGATCAGGCTTTTTAACAACGCACATTTACTCATTCTCATACTTTTGATGTTCTTTCTCAAAGTAGTCCCCGTTGTATACAATAAAGCTGTCCCAGCGTTTCTGCCAGTCTTCAAAGACATGCTGGAACAGGTCCTTCAACCCCTGCTTCTAGTGATGGGAAACACCTCCATGCGCTTGTTCAATTTAGGGAAAAGGAAAAAGTCACAAGGAACTTTAGCGAGAGTAGGGGACACACTTCACATTGCTTCAGCAGCAACACTTGTGGTGCAGCATCGAGTTTGTTGCATAGAAATGTGGCCGAATGCAGTTCAACATGCTCGTAAACCATTTCTTGAATGGAAAAATGATACGACCATAACGTTACTTTTTGTAGTAATGGTGATGAGTGGTTGACACCCATTTTAACTACTGAGACTCACAGGCTAAGGTCTTGAAAATCAAAGAATTTGGCGGTATTAAAGTCTGTTTTGAAAAATCTATTAATTTACCATGGTATCATTATAAGTGAATTTATTTGGCTTAGAAAAGATTTTTGCCGCGGGCACTGATGATACATGATAAACTGAGAAAGGCCTCCCCGGCATTTACCATTTAAAATGCTAATGGACTGACGGAACTTCTGTCAACAGCAAGGTGTGCTGCAAGACTCTTGCACGGCTTAGATTCAGCAACGTCTTAAGAGGAGCCTTCCTCAGACATAACAACCCCCACACCGGCAACACCACGACCGTGTGCCGCACCCACCATACCCACCTCGCTCTCTCTGATTATGCCTTATCCGACCGCTGCGAAGTAAAACGAGGAATAAGAGGAAATTCAGGCAGTGATCCATGAGTGGTGACATAATACTCCCAAACATATGAAGTTACCAGGAAGATTGTACGGTGCACTGACAATGGGAGGGGAGCTATTTGAGAGATCTCATGTGTATTGAACCTTGTTGTTGCGCGTTGTATATGGGCAAGTGAGCGATGTAGTGAGTGTGTATACCGGGTGAATGACTTAAAACTTTCATTGCAAATATTCTGAAATGGAATGTGCTGCTTTCACATAAATTAAGTTCAGACAGGGGCTCATAATAGCAGTTCATGTTAATAATTATTTGAATGTTTATTTCTTAAAAAGTTACATTTTTTCAAATAAAACAACGCTTATCAAGTAAATAAAGCTAGAGAAAATTAAAATGCCAATTGCGGTTTTTTTCTCCCACAATTCTAGTGCAAGTATTTACGAGCTATCCTATATGAAATCTTTAAATTCCTATAGTTGTTTGCTTCATTTAACTGCGTAGTTACTTGGATACGACATTCATGTATTTACTTTTATTATTTAATGTGTGTGTGCCCCCCTTACTGAATTTCCACACACATGTTATATTTTATACTTATGTATTTTTACTGTACCATATGCCAGTACTCCCTTAAGAAATAGAAACACGAATAAAACAATTCTGTGTAGAAGAAGAAATAAAAACAATGGTCTTCACAAATGAAGACCACCAGCTATATTACAAGCTTCCAGTCTGTCATGTAAAGATTGCTGCATTTGTTGTATCATTTCAACATCTGTAATATGTCGTTTCACATCTTCTGGTGTAGTCAGTTATGTCCCTGTAGACAGTATAGTTTAGCTTTCCCCATTGAGAAATGTCTAAAGCGTCAAATATGGTGAACTGGCAGGCCAACGTATAGGTCCCCTTTGTCCAATCCAACGATTTTGAAACAATCGGTGAAAACAAGCGTAGTAAATCTATTGGGATATATTTCAGTGTACACATTACAAGAAAGAACAACACTCTTCCTAAGTTCTCCATACAGCATGCGCATTAATAATTAATTCCAGCACGCCCTACTTCAAGAACTATCACAAAGTACTGGCAAGGAAGTCCCAACGCAATCATTGTAAAGGGAGCAAAATGTGAACAATCGTAGCCTAGTAACTAAGTAGTTAAATGGAGCAGACAACTATATATATTTAAACGTTTCATATTACGATGACTTGTAAACTACTTGCACTTGAATTGTGCAAAGAACTCAATTTACATTCTTAATTTACTCTAATTTTACTTTCTTCATGTCAATAAGTATTGTTCTATTTTAAAAATGTAACTTTTTTCAATAAATACTCATTCTAATAATTGTTAACGTTTGTACGCGAGCTACAATTATGATTTCCTGCCTAAACTTCAATTATGTGAGGGTAGCACATCAATAGCACCTCCCATTTCAGAAATATATGCGGTGCAAGTTTTACACGATTCAACCGACATATTGTGTGAGTGTTTGTGCTTAGGTGATAACTGAAATTGTATAGAAAACTCTGTTTAATGAATGTCAAAAGACCCATGCGAACGAAGTACAAATAAGTTTGTAAAGAATGCGCACAGGCTCACGTCTACAAGCAACATTATTTCATGTTTGTGAGAAAAAATACATAAACATGTTCATTTTTTAACATTGCTTAGCTAGAACACCCTGGAGCTCTTAACGCCTCTCTATTTTCTGTGCGGAAAGAACCCTACAATGCTTTCATTGCAATTTACTTACAATAGAAGACAGAATATCTGAACAAAGTAGCATTGAAGGTGACGGTTTGACACAGCGTGGGTCAGCGAGTGAGACAAATTTAACTTGTCGACAACCAGAGTGGGCAGTTAATTAGTTTATAAAACAATCTACGCGCGTACCGAGGCGTGTTCTGCACTGAATCAAACGTCCCCGTGCATTCGACTCCAAAGGGACAATGAATTGCTCCTCCCTCTTTCCGTTTGTTCCTGTAGTGCTCAGCGAAAAACACCAAGAGCATCAGTTCAGGCATGTTGGGTAAAAATACGCAGGATGACAGTAAACTGCAGAGTGTTCATGTACAAAACCTATATTTGTAAATGTACAAAAATACAGAGAAAGTCACGTGTTACAACCAGGGGTGTATTAGCAATACTGTAACAAGAGGTTCAGAGAAAAAAGAGGCTGGTGGACACGGGAAAACAGTGATTAACGCTACAATAATACTATTTTACCAATAATAGGGAATATCACTATTATCACTTAAAAAATCTGTAAACTTTGAGTCTTACATACTTCCGCTTCAAACCCAAGTACGTGAACTGTCTCATCACGTAAGATTTGCTGATTTTATTTATTTACGGACGCTGTTTAACATCTCAGGTCATTAGCGTGAGACGGCCAATAAAGGCCTCTTCTTTTAAGCTTAAGGTTCTTTTACATGTCGTAAATCTACGATACGGGACCCACGGCTTTACTTCCTTTCCAAAGGACGCCATACTTAAGATTTTTTACGCCCGAAAAAAAAAATTCATCGATCCTGGCCGGGATTGGGGAAAAAAATGCGAACATTGCCTCTTTGTGGCAGAATAACGAGGTTTCATTCAGTGATAGTATGTGACATAAAAATTTGGTCTAGCCCATATGTAGTTTAATTTATAAACCGATGTTGAGTGTATGAAAGTATACCTACACATTACTTACTACATAACAGAAGACTGATTAACTAAAATCTACAACATAGACTACAACACAGATCTACTACAGCAAAGCATAATAGCAAATGAACTTTTAAAAAAGTATATTGATGTATTTATACATTTCATGTATATTCAATAATCCACTTTATGTACCGGATATTTTAATAGTGCTTAATACCCGTTTTTACTACTAAGGGATATTGGTGATACAGGAAAGAAATTACCGCCACGGGTGGCCGAGGTCGTTAAGGCACGGACTCGTGAGCGGGAGGTCTGCGGTTCGAATCCCGCCCGGACCGTCCTCCCTGACTGGGGTTTTTTCCAGGTTTTCCTCAGTCTTCATAACTGGCAAATGCCGGGGAGGTACCTAAACTTAGGCCTGGAACGCTTCCTTCCTTTAAAAAAAATTCCTTTCCCAATATATCATTTCATTTCATGTATCACAAGTGTCCACCGCCTGTGGTGCCTCAGTAGTGAAAACGGGCGTTAAACACTACTCAAAAAAAAAAAAAAAATGAAAGAAATTATATATTTTGAAAGGTGTTACTTTTTTGAAGGAAGGAATTGTTCAAGGTCTAAATTTCAGGTACCTTCCAGGCATTTTCCATTTATAAAAACTGAGGAAAACCCGGAAAAAACCTTCAATTAGGGAGGACAGCCCTGGCGGAAATTGAACCCCAGAAATCGAAGTCCGTTGCTTAACGACCTCGGCCAGAATGACCCCATAGAAAAATGTAGCTACAAACAGTAGTACCACACTAATGGCTTCAATATAACTGGAGTTAAATGCAATAACAATTAAAAGATTGCATTTACAATCAAGAGAAGTTTATTTATTTTTTTTTTTTTTTGTAGCTACAGACTATAAAACAAATAGCTACATCACTATACCGGTAGCTGAATGAAGTATAAAAACAATTATATTTAGCTAGCTGACAAAGCTCGCCGGCTCGCGCATCTTTTTGAATTGCTATGGAAGCGGAACGACACACATTTTCCCCGTTACTGATGCTGTTCAGCCTTCTCTTTTTGTCCTGCTTGCTCTCCCGGAGAATAAAGCAAAGCGTCTACCGTTGCTATGGCAACGGCTACAGCGCGCTGCTATCAATAAATTAATATATCAAACCCAGGAGTTGTTTAAATTTGAATTAAAAACGGAAAACTATGAAATTATAGTTACTATATACTGGATAAAAGACTAGTGTAGGGGGTGAAAAACTGTCGTGATTTCATTTTATCTCACAAATTAACACTACTCCGCAAAAAAAGAGATACATATGTAACTAAACTACGAAAACAAAGTTAATACAATTAATAACGGCAATGGAATACTACACCAGCCGACAACTGAAATAATTGAAAGCTTAAACAAAACAATAGTTGCCAACATTTATTATACGCGTAAAAATGTAACGATTAGCTTAAATGCTGCCAAATTATTAAAATTTCAATCAATCAATTTAGCTAAAGTGGGCAGATTCCTGGAACAAAAATACCATACTCTTCCATTCATGGGCACATTTTTCTGAGGAGAGTATTTTCTTCAGTATGTTTTCTTTGAGCATCGAACACACACAACACATCATTGCTCTGAACGTGTCTGTATGAAGGTGAAAATTTTTCAACGGTTCATAACTTATTCATTGTGGGAAATACTCGTTCCACAGAAGCATCAGTTCCAGGTAAACACAACACGAACCCGACAACTAACCCAACGTTTTGGCTCGATATTTGTACAGAGGAAAAGTGGTGGGACATTTCCACCCACCAACAATCCAAGCTTGTGTATTCACAGCTACACTTTTTAATTTAATCATGTGTCAAACTAAAGTTCTTTTTTGCCATCAATTGTAGCTTTTCTAGAAATTTGTGTAAAGTTTACAGGTTTTTCAACATCACTATAGGCATGTACCATAACATCAATATATCGGATGTCCCATTTATCTTGCTCAACCAATTTTATTCCCCCTGATGTGTCAAATGAAAAATTGTTTCAAACAGTTTTTTAACGTCATGGGGAAGTTCTTGTTGAGCAGTAGATATGGAAATGATAAATGCATAACTTCTTTTATTTAATAGCACCACAGTGCATTAAACTAAATCATTTAACATCTTCAACATCTCCCAACTTACATTCTCGGTATCAGCAACATTTCTACTTTCTCTTCACGCGTATACATCAAGAAAAATTGTAGTTCCAATAGCCCAGTGCAGTACTAACATACTGGTGGTGTAGTCGTAACCATACTTGCATCCTAAACCTTGATCACGAGTTCAAACTTGGCCAGGATCGATGGATTTTTCGGACGTAAATCCTAAGTATGGCTTCCTTAGGAAGGGAAGTAAAGCCGTGGGTCCCGTGTCGTACATTTGCGGCACGATAAAGAACCTGAAGCCTGAAAGAAGAGACCTCTGAGCAAAATTTGTCGGCCGTTTCACTCTCTGAATTTAATGGAACGCTGATGACCTGAGATGTTAAAGAGCGTCCGTAAATAAACCAAATCAACAACAATGATGAATGGCTACTGTACTACAGTACAGTACACAGGATGAGGGATGAGAGAGATGAGTTACTTACCCCACCTCCGTCTTAGGGCACCTGTGTTTACATACATCTGAAATCATAAACAAAGCCCGAACTCTACTACAGTACATTGGGTAAGTAATTTGTGCAACCAAGGCATTAAACAGGTCGGTTTCTTCATTAACTGTCCACTCCTTACTATTTGCATATCTGCTGTTGACAAAAATATACAGGGCGATACCTTTTTGAATATCTCTTGGAGATAATAAATTATTCTTATATATATTTAAAAAACAGAAGCTCTGTCCCGCACCTCCTACGTTAATGGAGAACATAGAATACACCCTCAGCAAAAAGTATATATATTTAGTACAATAATGTATATATAAATTAACGCCTAAACAGCTGTAATGTAATTAAACTAAAAATCTGGGGGAAAATGAGTGTCATTGATTGCCTGCCAAACATCGATAGCAACAAAAAGATGCGCGAGCCGGCGAGCATTGTCAGCAAACTAAATCTAATTTTTGAGACTTCGTTTAGCTACAATACTTTTTAAATTTTGCATTGAATAATCTGTAGCTACCAAATAATTTTTATTTTGGATTGTTTACGTATTACCGGTTACATTGAAGCGATTGGTGTGGTGCTACTGGTTGTGACACCACTTCAGTACATTATTGTATTTACATAAAATTACGTACAAGCAGTGAAGTTTGCATAAATATATTTTTTAAAACTTTATTTTACAATTATGCACCTGCTGTGGCGCTCTGATGTTTTGAATTTTATGTGTATTAGATACTCAACATATTTTCAAATTAAATTCCTTATTTGGAGATAAAATTGCACTAATATTTTATTTGACAAACCGCGTACTTCTTACTTTTAGAAAAACCTGTATAAAATGTCATCAATAATTCAGTATTTTTACGCTGGTACAAAATTTAAATATTTATGAAATCAGAACTAAATATATGTGGAACTGCTCTATCACTGGTTATAAAACGAATGAATATGGTTTGAGGATTGGACAGGCATATATGTAATGTTTATTGCTATCCTTACATCTAAGTACTATGTAGAACGGCGCCGATTTTGCCACCTATCAAAAATTGAATAAAACACATGCGTAGAGAACGTGGCTGGGTTCGATTCTGACCGTAGTGTAACGTAATGAAGAAGAGGATGCTGTAAAGTTCATGGTGCACGCTTTGAGAGCTGGGAAATCACATTACATCTGGCACTGGCCGGACACACAGGAGCTGCAACTTGCGGAGATCAACTCCCTCCCTCCCCTCTAGGTCCAAAACCACGAGCGCCTAACTTCGTTTCGCTTCCTCGGCATGTTCCCCATCTTTTTTCCCTGCGCTGCGTGGTAGAGACCCGGAGAGCAAATAGATAGAAAATGAGGTAGATTGAATTTTGTCGTTAGGAGAAAATTATGTTTCGTTATACAGCAGCACTGTGCTGTGGGTAGTAGATTAGGCCCACGGGAGAAAATTAACCTACCTCTCTTTCCCTTCCTTATCCTCCGCCGCTTCCCCTAGAGGCACAACCAAAACTATCAATCTGTCAGCGACTTTATTAAGTTGTACTTCCCCATGAATTATAAAGACTCGACCGTCCGCTACAACTTTGTACAGCCGAGGGGTTAGTAATGAGAGTGAATGAAGACAAGGGCGGTACACCAAACAGAGATTTATATCTTACATCTTGTTACAACGCTAATCCCATTACCTTCTCGATACGAGAAAATATTATCGCACAACCGTTTCCGCTTCATAGCGTTATTTCTTTTATTATGCCAGATTTGACTGCTTCGATGCAAGCAACGGTGACGTCAAAGCCACTCCATCATTACACACTTGCGTGTTTACACAAAGAACGCATGATTCGTAAGAGCTACCGCTAAGAGGATCGCCCAGAAAGCAATGCCCCACGTTTTTTCTCAGCCAACAAAAATGTTGCGAATGCGAAACGTTAGTATGAATTATTTCAAGTTTCCTGAGTGCGCGCGCGAAATTTCCGTTTTCTCTGACAGAGAGCGTTGCGGCAGCAATAATTCAAAATAGCATCTGAAAGATTTACGTTACAAGCAGCGTGTTGTCATTCAATTTCTCCCTGGGGGGAAAGAAACTATGGAGAATATTCACAAACGTTTGTGTGAAGTCTATGGAACATCTGCAGATGACAGAAGTACAGTTGGAAGCTGGCCCCAGAGGGTGAGGCATCAGAAGGCGGTTCGGCGGAGCTCCAAGATTTACTCCGGGCAGGGGTCACACCTGACATGTTGCAGCGTGCTGATGTTCTCAATCGCGAGGATCGGCAGTTGGCGCTGAAGCTGTCAATCAGCAAAGCAAGTGTGGATTGCATTTATCCGCGCTCTTGATTACTCAAAAGTGTGTGCATGCTGGGCTGTCTTACGGTGAAACACAAATCTCACAGAAAAATATTTCTTTTGAGTTGAGTTGTTGAGTTGGGTTCACCCGAAACAAAACGACAATCGATGGAATGGCTTCATCCTCGCTCTCCACAGAAGAAAAAACTCAAAGCAACTACTTCCGCCGGTAAGGTGTGTTTTGGGACTGTGAGGATGTGATTCTCATTGATGTGATGCCAAGAAGCAGTATCATTAATTCAGAAGCACACGTCAACACATTAACCAAACTAAAGAAGCGCTTCCAGCGACTTTGGAGTCATAACAACCCAGGAGAGGTTTTGATGCAATGCGACAACGCTAAGCCCCACAAAGGTTTGAGGATTTCTGAATACAGCACAAAACAGAGTTGGGCCGTGTTACCCCATCCACCAGCCCTGTCGGTCCTGGTGGTGTATTAGTTACCATACTTGCCTTCTAAACCCAAGATCGCGGGTTCGAACCCGGCCAGGACCGATGGATTTTTTCGGGCGTAAAATCCTAAGTATGGCTTCCTTCGGAAGGAAAGTAAAGCCGTGGGTCCCGTATCGTAGATTTACGACACATAAAAGAACCTCAAGTCTTAAAGAGAGGCCTCTGAGCAAAATGTGTCGCCCATTTCACGCCCTGGGTTGAATGGGACGCTGTAGACCTGAGATATTAAAGAGCGTTCATAAATAAAGCAATCAAAAAAAAAAAAAAAAAAAAAAAAAAAAAAAAAAAAACTACAGCCCTGACCAAGTTTTCTCAGACTTCCACTTGTTTGGGCCATTAAAGGATAGCATTCGAGATGAAATTTTGAGGACGACGAGGAAATAATTCCCACATTGGAGAAATGGCTTCTTCGTGACCAGAACAAGGATAGCTACCGACAGGCGATACACGCCCTTGTCTCTCGCTGGAGGAGGGCCATAGAACTGCAAGGAGATTACGTAGCAAATTAGATAAAATATAATTCTTTCATGTGTTTAATTTTCATTGTGTGGAATAAATAATTGTTGAAGAAAAAATGTGAGACATTGTTTTCTGAGCGACCCTCTTATTCAGTGCAAAGAGGGGGCTATTATTCAGGACCATAGTATAAGTATCAATAGACATACGTCATAAAGTGCGCAAAAAAGCTTAATAACCGCTTCCTATACCGAGTTTAATTGGAGTCAAATCAACAATAACACTCCAAACTTATTTCAAACCTGTGACATACTCAGTAAAGTTTTGGAATTAAAACTGGAGAATTTATCTTGCCTTTCAATATTTCCAATTCTTGCTCTAATTTCCCTCCAGAAATAACTTTCTAATGCTTCTCTATAGCTCCAAATTTCACCAAAACTAATTTCCTCAATCCTATTGAATCATATTTCTCCTTGATTTAACCTTTCCTGAACTTTCAGACACTAATGTACGCTATTTTGCTCATCTAAAATTCTAATTTTCAAAACTGCTTGTCAAATTTTCCCATTTTTACAAATTCTTCCTAACTCTACTTGTGCAACACCATTGGATGAAGTTGTAGACAGAACTACAATTTGTTTGCAAAAATTCCTATAAACCATACTCACATATTTCTACCCCTTCTCTACACTCCAAAATCCACCCTAACCTCAACTATTGCCAGGTATAATCTCTCCAACCATTTTATTTGCATCCCTGGTACTTTCTGTAAACATGGGATAAGTATTGAGAAAGGAATTTCTGCAGAAAAGAAGAAAAAATGTTACCGATTTTTAGAGTTCATGAATGTAAAATGTCGTAACATTATGAAAATATGCAAGTGATTTTATTTCATGGACACATTTGTGCATGGAATAAAATTATGTAAACTTTAAACCTTATATAAAGCTAAAACGCTCTTTAAATGCTCTTATTAAGTATATATATACTGTCTTCGGTAATATAATAATGCATGCCACATATCTTTTAAACGTTTTCCTTCCTGTTATATTTTATTTATTAATAAAGTCTCATATCTTGACATTACAGTGCAAAATATGACAATTTTACATAATATTATAATCTTAAAATGTAAGGTCATTAATAACAGTATTGCAACAATTTTTTTTTTTATTTCTTGACTAACAATTTTAGTTTTTAGGCATTTTCGCAGTTCACAAATAAACTTGTGGATAACTGCAATCTCAGTTCCAGAAAAAAACTACATTGGTTCTTCAGTACTGTGCTTATTATCTTTTTTTTTTTTTTTTTTTTTTGCCTCTTAATATATATGATGAAGATAATCAGAATATTTATATTGTTTTTAGGAGGGGCATTAAAAACTTATAATGTGAAGTACTGTAGTGCATATAAATTCCTATTTTGACATTAGTGCCCATCGCGCTTAAAATACGCATATTTAGAAACACGAGGGCCATTTGAAAAGTTATGGGAATGAAGTATAAAATGCCGGCATAGCTTTTTGAAACTATTCTTATTTTTAATCAAAGTTATCCTTGACACTAATGCACTTTTTCCAGCGATGCTCCAAATCCTTTACCCCTTCAGGAATGTCAGATTCCTCCAAGCCTGTAAAATACGCGTCAACTCTTCATCAGACGAAAATGTCTTCCCATCAAGAATTTTTTTCAGGTTAAGAAAAACAGATGGAAGTACGATGAGGCCAAATCAGGGGTGCAAGGCGGATGTGGCTGCAAAATATATCGCAATTCATTGATATTTACAATTGCAACGACTCATATGTGGGGGCGAGCATTGTCTAGATGCAAGATGACTTTCTTCTTTGATAAACCCGGCCTTTTCTCACGTATTTTTGTCTTCAATAAGGTTAACATAATAATGCTCCAGGAGGATAATTAATTAACTGTATATCCTTAGCATCCCAAAAAACGACACCATGATCTTGCGGCCGATTTCACACACTTTTTCTTCTTTGGCGGTGGAGAATCGTGAAGCTCCCATTATTTAGACTGCTGAAGGTGTGTAGTGGTGCATCCATGTTTTATCATTGGTCACAAATCGACACATAAAGTCGACAGGGTCTCTCTGAAAACGGGAAAAACTTTGCTAAGAAATTTTCACTCTGTTTCGCTTTTGATCTCGAGTCAGCAGTCGCGGCACCATCTTGCCAATAATTTTCCCAAGCACAATTCTTACCTCAAAATGTGAAATACGCGTTCCGCTAAAATACCGAGATTTTTATCGGCGATTCTCCAGAACCATGTGGTGCAATTATCAATAATTCAGATGTCGTGATGTATTTTGGTCGTCCGCTACCTGGTCATTTTCCAAGCTTTCACGGCCACGTTTAAACTCCGTGGTTCACTTGGAAATGGTTGAAAATGAATGTACATAGTTCCCTAGAGTGTTTGTCAGGCCCTTCTTTACCAAGTACTTAATAACCGCACGATGTCCGATATTTCGTCTGCACAGCAACAAACAGCTGTAGCTACTACGATTCTTGACATCCATGTATTATTGAAGATATTTCTATGGAAGATGGAGGGAGTTGATAACAAAAATTACAGTGACACCACCCTCCGGGAAAGTGATGTTCAAGTTTTTGTGCATTACGGCATGCTGCTCTTTGTATTCCATTCTCAAAGACAAACCGTAAATGCCGACCCGTGCTGTAATATCCTCGGGAAGCTTCATAAGGCCATTCAACGGAAGCGAAAAATACTGCTCGCCAAGGGCGTGTGGCCCTTGCATGACAAAGCGCGTCCTCATGCTGCGAAATTTCAGTGGGAAGTCTGCGAGCATCCTCCGTATTGCCCTGACCTTGCTCCAAGCGATTTCCATTTGTTCGGCTTTCTTAAAGGGTGAAGATTTCCCCGACGATGAAGCTGTGGAAAGGGACCTTACCGCCTGGTTCCGGCAGCAGCCCCCTCCCCCCCAAAAAATACTGGATTTCATGGTCTTATGAAACGGTGGAACATGTGCCTTAAAGTACAGGAAGATAATGTTGAAAAATAATTGAAATTAGTACCGAAAATTTTAAGCTCTAAATCCATTTAAATATGTGTAGTGTAATAGAATGGTTAAAGCCTAAACAATCACATGCTATTGAGACTGGGGAAAGTCCCTAGGATTATGTTCCCATGCGCAATGGACCATCTCTTTAACAGGCTATGATATATCGCGACCGCAAGACCCTCGCCAATTCCGAGAGCATTTTTCTCTACGAGGGATCATAAACTTGTTGTGAGTGACTAACCCGCCATCTGTCACGAGATCAACCATTGCCGCAGAGTATCATTACTGCATATGAAACCGGAAGAAGACTGCACGCTGAGTACTGGCTTCCGGCCTTTCTTGCTGTCTAATGGCCCGTTCCTAAACCGTGCCTCTCACGCACTTGGCCGCAGTAAACAACCCACACGTGCTGTCAAGGATGCGTTCGTTATCTGGAAGACATACAGCTTGTCTGCTCTAGTAACATTTATTTTAAATAACGAAGTAAGTGCAATTTATTGCAAAGGCGCCGATATTCCCAAGTTTTAGGCATATTCTCTCGCGCAGGTTCTTGATTTGTTATACAAGTAATACTACTATTTGCAAAAGTCTATAAATGGGAATTACATAACGAAAAGCCATTTCGATTTGGAAACATTTCGTAAAAAGATGAAGATCATGTAATTAATTAATTACATTACAATTTCTTTCATCTCAAAAAGTTAATTTTGAACCATTAGTATACGAACAGAAAACTTGCTTAACCTTAACTTTCGAATACACACACCATAGCGTCGAAGGCATTCAATCTTCGACTGGAAAAAATAAACAAATCTAAAAATGTAAATTTTAAATTACTTACCAACTTAGTAATCAATAAACATTATATTATATATTTAACAGCTTTAAAAATATGCCAACAGTATTTATTCATTAATTCAACTAACATGTTTCTTTTTTTTCTATGTACAGAACTTGTCATATTCTTTTTTGGGGATATTAACAAACTCTCAGCTACCTCAGCTTCCTTTATAATTTCTTCTGGAATTATATTCACATTTTCAATATTAAACATTGCGAAATTAACATTCATTTCTATTTCTATTTTCTGTGGTGCCTCAGTAGTAAAAACGGGCCTTAAACACTAATTTAAAAAAAAACAACACGAATTTGAGTTTGCGCACACGGGCGGTAGAGGTCAGTAGCTTGGATCAAACCCGGGCCGTCTCGATGGGAGTCGCGCAGTTTAACCACTAGGTCACGCTGCCATCAGTAAAAATATTACACCGATTTCTCGCTTGGCTCCATATGACCACGCGTGGACTCTCTCACAACTACAAGGGTTTCTCTGAAAGTTTTGAGAATGGACAAAAAAAAGTTGTAACCAGTCAGTGCAGGTTTTCCTAGCGTTAGATTGAAGTTTAGATAGCACTAAATGCAAGTTTAAGCAGGCTTCAAAAATGTGTAATGTCAGCACTTCTGTGTATGTGTACGCAGACGTTGCTGCGCCAGATGCTAGCTAGGATGGATCTCTAGCGAGAATATTGTCACTGTATGATTTACTATGACTTTAAAGTCGGTTTAAGGGAGAGAGAATGCCTTGAAATTTTGCATTGTATATTTGGGGATCTCTGCCCTTCACAATCTACTATTGGTATGTGAATATGGATCAGCGGTAATAAAAACAATCCCGGAAGAAAAACTTCATGTCACGAAGCTGTGCAATTTCCCGTTATCTAACAGATGAACAAATGAACCCCCCCCCAAAAAAAAGAAACTAAAACTTTTGATGGAGAAAGATTCATAATAGGTGACGAAAGCTACATACACCAGTATAATCCAGTAACTAAGCGACAATCGTCGTGGTGGATTCCTCAACAAAAGCTAGGCGAAGTGTTGGCAAGAAGATAATTTGTCCTCTCTTCTCAGCTAGTGCCCAAATTGTGACAGTTCCACTTAAAACACAAATAACTGTCATTGCAGATACACCACAAAATGTCTGCCCTCAAGTCTTCAATGTACTGAGAACGAAGTGTCCTAAACTGGTCTGAGTGGAATCCTGTTGCGCCTCTTTCCACACTGCACTAGAAACAACTCAAGTTCTGCAAGAGTTAGAAGTCAAGTGTTTGCCCCATTTTCTCTAAAGTTCAGAGCTAACCCTATACTTTAGTACATTCCTTAAAATAAAATTGAAAAATTATGCTGAAGCCGCCGCAGTGGCTGCATATGAAGAATGTGTTTGCAACTTATCTGAAGAAGCATGGTGTTCAGTACTTACAAAATCATATAAAGGAATAAGACGGTGTATCGAATGCAAAGGAGAATATTTTGAAAATAAGCAATGATCAGATCGAATTTTTAAAAATTTTAAGGCAGTTATTCTTAACGGAGATTGAAAATAATTTTACCAGAGAGAGAAAAACGGTCGATGTTTTTGTTTTGTTTACCCTGGAAAGTTATCAAATATGAAATTATTTATTTATTCTCCTGTTTATATTTGATATAATATGCCACACACATTTTATAGAATATGTACTATCACTAATCATAGAATATTCTTTCGTATTTACGTCCTTCAAAAAATGTTTTACAAATGTATATATTAAAAAGTTACCACTCTAAAACAAGAAAATTAATAGACTTTAAGGGATACTGGGTGACTTCAAATTATACATTTTTTTCTGTTTTTTTTTTTTTCGAAACGTTTACTGTGATTGCATTGCTATAAAGTTAATTTACATATAAAATTTAATGAAAAGTGAACTATAAATTATTTCATAAATGTTAACATAAATATGTCGTATATTAAAAATGTCCCACGCGGCTCGTGAGTTGAGAAAATTGGTTGGCAATTTTGCAATTAGAGCTTTGAACCACACACAAAAATTGTACATAAATATATTTTAAGCAACTTTAATGAGTGAAATGGGATACTTTTTAAACCTCTAAGAAAGTTTAATATTTAAAATTAGTAATTTTTCATAAAAGAAATTTAAGCTATAATTGGTGTTAGGGTGTGTTTTGTCCTGTAGGATATTGCAATGGATACTTCTGGAAAATTTTAATTGAATTTAAACTAAAACTGTTACTTGTGGGACATTTTGAGTGTCTAAAATAAAGTTTTGAGAAAAACGCTGTTTTATAAAAAAAAAGAATGCTGTGAAACATTGTGCTTTAAAAGGACACACGGAGTTCTTTAAATGACTGTAGAGCCCGAAGGAAGGGGGGACACGAAAACGTTGACTCTGTTTGTTAGTCGAAAGGGTCAAGAAACCATTTGCAGAAAAAAAAAACACCGATTTTGGTCAAAAACGCGCTCCCAGCGTCCCTTAAGCGTTTGTTTAATCATATATCTCTGAAATACATTTATACAGGCTGAGCTAATGGCATATGACGATTTTCAGAATATTCCTGTGGGACACTTGTATAGAGTTAAATAAAAATACTTTTTCAAGTAACAAGTAGTACAATGCAATTTATTAATCTGAATTTATTTTTTAAAAATAACATATTTAAGTGGTCTCCATGACAACGAACACATTCATGTAATCGGTTCGGTAGTTTACTATAACTGACTGCAGTAAAATGTGACCAATGTCCCAAATTTTATGAGTTATGTTTTCTTTTAACTACAGGATGGTCCGTGGCCTATTGCAGTACAATTTGCTTTTCAAGTATCCGCATAAAAAAATAGTCTGCAAACGTCAGATCGGGCTAACCAGGCAACATCAGCAAAGCGAGAAATTATGCGTCCAGGAAACAAGATCCGCAGAGTGTTCATTGTTTCATGAGCGGTGTGAACTGTGGCACCACCCTGCTGGAACCAAAACTCATTTTTATCTAAAAGTCTAGTGTCTGGCACATTAAATTCTACCCTAAATCTTCTCTGAACTTAGATTCAATAAACCTTGTAACAACAACGAATGCACTTTTTCAATTGTCCAATTATCAATACTGTTGTTGACAGAATAAATGTCATTGTTACATAGCAATCATACTGTAATGCAAAATCGTTAGAAACGACTTCGTTCTGAAACCGTCATCTTCCATTGCGTCACTTGTTTTTAAAAAAATAAGTTCAAATTAATAAATTGCATTGTGTTGCTTGTTCCTTAAAAAGTATTTTACTATACAAGCGTCCGACAAGAAGGTACTGCAAACCGTCATCTTCCAGGGGTCACTTTGTAGGTATATATATATATATATATATATATATATATATATATATATATATATATATATATATTCGTGGCAATGCTAATTTGTTACTTTCTTTTGTATCCATTTAGCCCGCTACGTAGATCAGTTCAGTAAACAGAGAGCAGCATAGCAGAATAAAGGAATTAAAGATATCTGTTATTTTTATATAGAGAATTTCACGGAAAGTCACAGGGATGTTTAATGAGTAACAACTTTTGAAAAAGTCAACATTTTCTTGCTTCATGAAATTTACGAATCCTTAAGTTGTCTTTGATTTGTCATATGAAGCGAGCGTTACTAAATTCCTTCAATTGTTGTGTGCAATACAAACAGACACGGTGTCCCACTAGTGCCATTGCAGGCTTGAGACTTCAAACACAACTGGTGTATAGAATTCTCCCTCCTCTCTCTCTCTCTCGCTTCCCTGATAAGAGAAAATCTCATTTGCTGGAGTAAATGGAAAAATCCGCAGGCGGGCGCCGGTCGGTCATTCATTCCCTTGTAGTTATATAGTGCGCGGTAAACAGAAGCCATCCTTTGTTAACCCTAAACTTGGTCTGTCTACAGAGATAGCATTCAAATTAATTGGTAGAATTACTGTAGTTTCCGTATCTACCATACACAACGTTCGTCTTCCGCCTTTCATGCTGCAGTGGCTTATTGATCTAACCAGGTTACGAGTATCTAGTTCTGAATACAATAAGCAAACGCTATATTCTCAAGTCAAGCCTGTGCTAGGATTTCACTGTAACCTCTGACGTTTTATTTAACGCAGTGCCGTTGTCACTTCAATTTTTCACATCTTCAAAATCTTAGCTGATTCGAACTGGCGCTTATGAAGTTATCTGTAGAATTTATAGAGGAAAATAACTTTTACATTTAATATTCTCGTAAAGGCGACAAGGCTTGAATTAAGTGTTGTTAACTTCAAGAATATAAAATATACACTTCCTGGCTGCATAGGTCTCAGTTCGACGTAGTATTGTCGCGCGAAGAGGGTTCCTTTAAAGAATTCTTATTCATGAATAGAAGAGTTGCTTATCGGTGATGACGAAAGCCCGAAAGTTAGGCAAAATACCTTTGCTATCTGGGTGGATATATTTAAGCCAGATAGAAATAAACATATTTCCGTGCATTTGGGGTTAGTAGGGACATTTTCACTTTACCTATTTTGGCTTCTGCTGCACATTTTAAGGTTTAAAATTTAAAATAGTTTTGGATCGTTATAGATTTTAAAAAGCATCTAAAATTTCAACATATGTAAGTGAAAAAGTTATAAAATTAAATAGCACGCTCACCTTAAAAAATATTTATTGAGAATCTTGTTATACATTTATTTCTCTTCAAGTAGTCAAAAACTTTCTCCTCAATCCATTCACTTAAACTCTTTAAATAACAGAACCTGTGAAAGGAACGTACGGTTACCTCGGGCATGTGAATAACAGGAAATAGAGAGAATGAGGGAAGTACAGTAGCAAACAATTGCAAGCGAGAAAGATGAGAGCGGTACGACTGCAATAAACCGTACCTACAATGTGCTCAGTACGGAAGTTAAAGAGATACGAATCTGATTCCCCTATAAACAAACATATAAACAGAAAATGAACTCGACCAGAAATCCTGCCCATCTTTTGCTCATTCTCCAGGACTACTCAAAACTAATTTAACTCGTTGACCTTGCTGACTGTCGCAGTTGAATCGCAGTTGTTCTCGGGTGTTTGCTGTGTTTTCGACAGTATACATAAAGTGTATTATGCCTCTTGTGTTTTCAACGGCCCAGCGTAACTTTGTACCATTTATATTGTTAACTCAGTGGTGAAAGAATCATAGGAGAATTTTTTTAGCATACAGTTGATCTTATTACTTATTTGAATGCTATACTAACCCCCCCCCTTTTAGAGAATTAACCGACAAAAAGCGTGATCATGCACTTTTTCAACTCTGCCACTGCTCACATTGCGAATAACTCCCCTGGTTCCCCGATTTAATTGACTACGATTATTATCTCTGGGGGTAAATTTAAAAAATGCTGTGTATAATACGAACCGTCACACCAACAAGAACTAGCCAGGAAGTAGTTCGGATTTCTCAAAACGAACTACAGCGGGTGATGAATACTTTTCTAAAGAGAAGCCAAAAATGTGTGGGAACGAAGACGTGCAGTTTCAACGCCTCATTTGATAATTTGTTAAGTAATGAGTTTCTTAAATTGGTTTGTGTATTGTCGTACCATTGATTTTTTGATTGGTTTACCCTCCCGCTAATCACCGAGATCCGGCTCGGCTAACCGGCTAACGAGCGGCGCGCTCCCATAGGCAAAACACTCCCACGGAAAATAAAACTGATCGCACGGTACTAGGTGACTCATGAGCCTCTCAGGTTGATTTGCTTGTTTGTGCGTTCAGTAGTTCTGTATGTTGTTAGCCTGTTTTGTTTGAACGTTTTCCTAATACACAGGCAGTTATGGGAAACCCAGGATTCGCAGTCCAAGATAGAAATAGTTTCTGGTCAGAGTGTTGCATTACATAGCCAAGCTAGAAAAACGTCTCTTCATTCCGGAACGATAAGTAGAGAGCGTATGCCTCTGAAATGAACCTCTGATCATTTCATTCAGTCAAATGAGGAAAATGTGACGCGAACTTATTGTTTCTAGAATCTTCAAAGAATAGGAGATGCAGCCAAGCCCTTCGCAACTTTAATTCCAGAGAGAGAGAAGGAGATCGCTCATCACACAGCTGGATAATATTTAGTTACATGTCACAGAAGATACATCTATGGACACTACACCCGAAAGGAGCATCATCAGCGTCTGGTTATATCGGATGGTCGTTTAGGCAAGGACATCATTGTGTGGAGGATGCTTCAAGTACAGATCGCCCTGACACTGGAGCATACAACATGAAGTTAATTCAAGCTCTGAGGCTGTTGGTTGTAGAGATAGGAATAACTTATGCAACAGAGTTGTACGTGTTGAAAGACTTGCCAAATTGAGTGGGAGGAACCGAAACATCCTCCATACTTACCAGATATGAACCCTTGCTACTTCAACCTCTTTCCCAAACTAAAGGAACCAGTTCTATCCACTCGTTATATGACTTGTTTATCTTTACTTATAAACATAATACCTATTATTAATAAGACGTTCGTTTGATGACTGGTATTCAAGAATTATTTTGAAGTAAGGTTACAATATAATGGGTTGGGAATAAATGGTTTCTCAGATATAAATATGTTACAACTAGCAAAGCAGAAAACTTGTGATCACGCAAGTGCAGCAGGACTGGTTATATCTCTGCGGATCATTAGCTACCACAGCGCTATTATGGCGAGTCCATTTACTGTATCCATCCGCCGGGACGGGACACTGCGGTTTCACTTAATGCTTCCGCGGATGGCGTGAAACAAACCTATAAATCTGTGTTTACAGTCACTGAGTTGTGACAAACAGTTACTACAGTTTAGAGGCAAAAAAACTGGGTACTGTCACTGTATTTCAAAATGCTTCCACAAAATGAATGAATGAATTGAGGCACTTATGTCCTATCTAGGGCTAGGGCCTACGTAAGCGGGGGACTCATCGATTTCTCATGTGGTGATCTGGTCTATATGAGCTATTGTCCCTATGAATTTGTTAAGTCTATAATGTTTCTCATTTTACAAGTTCAACACAATTTAACTAGAAGATTCAAGTGCTGAGTCTTGAAGTTTTTGTATTGATATCACTTTCACTATTGACTTCGGTTGTTCTCTTCTTTCTGCAGCTCTGTATATAGACTCTTCCAGGTACTGTTGTTCCGTACTACGCTGGTCCAGACTGCCCACCTAGTTCTCGGTCTCCCTCTTCCTCTCCTTCCGATACGTAGATCCCATGTGCCAGTTATATGTCCCCATCTGCTGCTTGCTAGCCTTGCTACATGTCCGCCCCATTTCCACTTCAGGCTGTTTGCACATCGTTTAGTTCCGACATCTTTCTTAATTCCACACATGATATTTTATCCATCAGGGATACCCCTAGTACTTAAAAATTGCTAAAACTACCTTTATACACAGCAGAGTGACGAACTACAATGTCGAAGACAATAAAAAGAAACAATTTCATTAAATCGCTAGAAAGAAGACCACTTTCTTCTCTTTGGTGATTGTAAAATGTTAAATGGAGATGAGAAAAGGAGATTAATTATAGGTGCCTGCGATGGAAAAACTGTCAAGAGAGAAATAGTTTATTTTTACAGATTTATGTCCGCTGATTTTAGAAAAAAAAAACACTTCAATATTTCCATCGTTCACCATTATCCCACAAATTAATATTTTAATTTTTATGCCTACAGAACCACAAAAGTTTACTGACTCCACTGAATCTTCGCCAACAATGAAAGAATTCTGACTGTATATGATGCATTGTTTGTTTTAAAATACAATTTTATTTCTACTTCTTTTTCAGTTCTATGGTAACTAGTACTGTGTGCGAGATGGTTGTTATTCCAGTGTAGATTTCTAAATTGTGTAGGAAGTTGTTTTTCTGTATTATAGTGCGTTGTTTTCTTTATTTTCTTTAGATTATTTCTGTGTATATTCCATACTCTACCATACATCGCTTTTTCACTGCTATAGTTATGGATTTATTTATTTATTAATACAAAATGACTTCAAGGAGTGTCCTAATTCGTCTGATAACTTTCATATTTATGAAGACTTTGTTGTAAGGAAAATTATTGCCTTTGTAAGGAAAGTGTACTCTGCTTATTTGGGGATAATTGGTGATTTGGGCAAGCCATGGGCTAACAGGGTGCTGTATTTGTGTGGAAGAACTGCGACAATGATCTGAAGGTAAGAAAAAAGATTCCCGCTTTGGGGATCCAATGTTATGGAGGGAACGCGCAAATCACAGTACTGATTGTTACTTCTATTCCTGTGATATATCAGGGTATAATCAAAAAAATTAAGAAAATTTGTTTATTCCAATGTTCAGTCAGCAAGATGTCCTGTACCTGATCAACCAGGTATACCTTCACCCTGGATAAACTAGAAAACGTACCTGATGAATTTGGAAAATTTGAGGAATCTTCCATAGATAAAGGCAGTAGAGAGCCTCAAGTTTATTTACAGCCTTATTAGAGACTTAAGTCTTTCTAAAGATTCAGCAGAACTGTTAGGTTAGGTTAAAAGAAAAGATTTATTGATATCTGGTACATCTTTCTAGTGGTTTAGATATACAGAAAGAAATTTCGTACCTTACATTTCACAGGAAAATGACCTGGTTTACTGTAGTGATGTTGGACAGTTTAAGGAATTTAATATTCTGTACATCAATGAATGACACCTTTTTGTTGATTCATCTAAAAGCAGCATCAAAGCAGTACTTTTCACAATAGCAGCAAGAACGCCTCAGTGTCAGTAGGACATTCTGTGCATATGAAAGTACGCTATGAAAACTTAGCATTAATTCTCTCCAAACTGAAACATAATGATCATGAATGGACGATATGCAATGATTTACAAAAAATTACTACACTTCTTGGACAACAAGAAGTGTAGTAGTACACCAAATTCCTCTGTTTGGTGATGCTTCGCGAGGAAGACCAAAAAGGCATTAATTGGATGTTTAAAGGTAAATAAACATGGGGAGTAAAAAAAAAAAAATACATACGATGATAGTTTAAAGTTTCTTTTCAAAGAACATGATTTTTATTACAATGTGAATTAATCCACTCTTTTCCCATGTTTTCAAATTAACTTGGTGAAAAAATCATACGTGATGGAGAAAAGCTGTTACATTTCAATTTAGCATAGCAAATTACATAAAATGCACAAACAATTTTCAGTTAACCTTCATTTTACAGACCTGTATTATCCATCTGTAAATACTGGTTTGAGGATGATTTGAAAAGTTTTCAAGAGACCAACAGATTAAGCTTGTTATTGTATCAAACTCTGCCACCTTCCCTAGAAATGCCTTTGCAAAAGACATTGGACATCAAAGGATCTGACCGATTAGTGCTGTTTTGAAAATATCCGTCACGCATGGACTGCGTAATCTAAGTGAGTTATAAATTTAAAAATTTAAAAATTAAAATTTTATAAATTTAAAAATTATAAGTGAGTTATAAATTTAAAAATTAATATAAAATCTAAAATGGCCTTATAATTAATGATATGAAATAAATTATGACATTACTGAGTAGTATTAGTGGAACAAAATTTTAATTCTTGCTACCTATAAGTGTCACAAAAGAGAAAATACAGTTTATTATATTTATTACTACTAAGATTATGATTATGATTATTATTATTATTATTATTATTATTATTATTATTATTCAGATTATACCACAAAATTAATGATATATTACACCATTGATAGACAAAGCTATACTGTGTGAATTTTGTTAAACATTTTTAAAATAACCATGTTTATGAACTAAGCCCTCGATATCATCTTTACATTTACTGAAATAGAGAAAAATAAAAAAGTTTCGAGTTACTTTGTGTATTTAAGAAAAATATGTTCATGTGTTTAATAAAACAAAAACATGTTACAATTTAAAAACATGCACTTACTTCTGCCAAAATAGTTATTTAAACAATTATGAAAATTATTTTAAGTAATTACAATGTACAAAGCAAATATATACAAATAAACTATAAAATAATAAACTATAAACAATCGAAAGTTTCATCGATTTTCATTGACTTTGAAATTTAATTTAAATGTTATTGTAGTAAAAACGTTTTCTGAAAGTTATTACAGGCTCTCTTACATACAAATATAACTCTCACACACATATTACATTAATATTTCATGACGAAGCTTTTGTTAAATATAAAACATATGTATCGTTATAAATACAGTTTATATACTGAATTAATTTGTCCTTTTATTTTAAAACAATATAGATCAAATTAACCCAAAGAACAATTTTTAAATTTCGGTTTTCAAATATAACTTTGGTCCTAATGGTATAATTTCCCTAATTTTCAGAAACTATTTTTTTTAATATATTTAAATGCTATATACCGAATTTTGTTGTGAAGAAAGAAATATTGGTGCTGCGCTAGAGCTGTTTTTAAACTATGGGTTTCAGGTAAACCCAAAGGCCCGATTTCCCTTACTTTCAGGAACTATTTTGCTTATCTTATTTAAATTTGTATACCGAATTTTGTTGCGAAAAAGCAAATATTGGTGGCATTAGAGTAATTTTTAAATTACTCAGGTAAAACACAATTCTTAATAAATTGGTTTCATTGATTTTCAAAACTATTTCTTTTATTTTATTTAAATATTATATGGTGAGTTTTGTTATGAAAAAAAATATTGGTGCTGCTAGAGCGATTTTTAAATTTTCGGTTTCAAGTAAACCCCTACTCACAATAGCCTGATTTCCCTGATTTAAAGAAACAAAATGTTTTTATTTTATTTATATGTTATATATGGAGGAAATTTGCTGCGAAAAAAAAACAAATATTATTGCCGCTAGAGCGATTCTTAAAGTTTGAATTTCAGATAAACTCTCCTCCTAATATTCCGATTTCACCGATTTTCCGAAACTATTCTGGTTGTTTTATTCAATGATATATACCAAATTTTCTTTAAAAAAAAATTAAACTTGCGGCCGCTAGAGCGATTTTAAAATTTCGTTTTAATCCCCATTCGTTTTTAGGTATTCCCCTACTACTAATGAACCGATTGCCACGATCGTGTAAACAAAGTAGTGTTAACATTTGGTACAAAATTAATAAAACTGAAATACGAATTGTGCTAAAATGCTTCGTTTTAAAGGGTCTAACCCGAAAAGAAATACAAAAGGAGTTAGATAGCACATTAAAGGATTCTTCCCTTTCGTTTTCGACAGTTAAAAAGCGGGCCCAGAACGTTCCAACACTGCTACGATTGACGAGAGTGTGATAAAAATTCACAATGCCTTATTCAATGATCATCGATTACACGAGTAATCGAGTTTGCTGACATTGTATAGGTCATGTTCATTAAATTTTATACGAAATTTTGGGTATGAGAAAGCTTTCAGCTCGATAGATGCCGCGTTTGTTAACATGAACCAAAAACGCTTTCGAATGAACATTGCTCAAGAGCACTTAGACTTGTTTAAACGCAATTATAGCGGGTTTCCTCGACGTTTAATAACAACAGATGAAGCAAGGATTCATCATCACACGCCAGAGACGAAGAACAGTTCAAACAGTAGGTAGCAACAGGTGAAAGTGCACCAAAGAAACCAAAAACTGTTCCAGCTGCAGGAAAAGTGATGGTTACAATTTTCTGAGATTCTCATGATGGGGTGCTCAAAGACTACCTTCAGAAGGACAGAATCATCATAGGGGAATATTAACTATGAACCAACTGAAGGATGCTATTCAGGTTAAAGGTCCACACCTTGCCAAAAAAAATTCTCTTTCATCATGATAATTTAGCTTCACACATGTCTGAGATTGTTGCTGCAAAACTGCATGATTTTGGCTTCCGAGTGCTTCCACATCCGCCATATTCACCGGATTTGACTCCCAACTATTGCTTTTTGTTCCCAAACCTGAATAAATGGCTGGGTGGACGAAGATTCACGTTGAATAACGAGGTTGGAGCTGAGTCAGATGCTTATATGTCACAGTTGAACATACTGAGGGCATTAAAAGTTGGAAAGTAGTTGGACTAAATGTATTAATTTTACAAGGTGACTATGTTGAAAAATAAAAATAGGTTCTTAAATATTGTGTTTTCTTGGTCAGGCCGAGGACTTTTAGAACGCCCCTCGTACTTAGGAAAAAGAAATAGTGATGATTTGCTGTCTGTTAAACAGAGCATGGTCGCTTTGGAGAATATTCTAAGTCTGGACCTGTAGATTTAGCTCTGATGACTAGACAACGGGAAGGTTATTCAGTTTAAATTCCGGCATGTCTTGGGATACTGAAGCAAATACCTAGTGCACACCTCATCTCTCCATCTGTCCTCAGTTTTAATGGGAACTGGCATCCATTTAGGAGAGAAAGGCAGGCGTGATCAGTGCAATGCACGCATGAGATGGCGGTTGCTGCGCGAACCAATCCGAAGCCAAGCGATTTTTATGTTGTGGGTTTCCCATTACCAGCTTGCTCCCTTTTAGAGAGATGAGTAATGGAGTGTTGTACAACGCACCGTTGCACTGCTATAGCCCCCATGATTACAGCACCAATGATGTTGATGACTTCCCTAAGACATTATGGTGATTGCTCCCTTGATGAATAGACCGCCAGCAAACGCAACCTGGTTCGCCAATACTCACTCCAACCTTCCTATTATTCTACCCTCTGATTATTCACCGGACTGAATAAAACATCGGCGTATTCTTGCATTCGTTGTATACAAACATGTTTCTAAACAAAAGACGGGAGAAAAATGCAACGTTCCTCCTACAGTAGCGAAACTGACATTTAAATAAAATTAATTTTAATTTAAGAGTGCTTGCAATATAAATATGAGAAATGTTTTTGCAGTTCTGCATTTCAAATTAATCATACTTATAATGTATATATTAAACTATTATTTAATAGCAAAACATTGTTAATTTCTTCTTCTTTTTTCAAATATTTCATGTAATAAAAAAGGGAAACTTGCATTTTTTTAAAACCGCTCGTTTTTACTACTGAGGCCTCACAGGCAATGGACACTGATGAAACATGAGTAAAAAAGATATATTGGAAAGGATTTTTTTTTTAAAGGAAGCGTTCCAGACCGAAGTTTAGGGTACCTCCCCGGTATTTGCTATTTATGAGAACTAAGGAAAACCTGGAAAAAACCTCAGTCAGGAAGGACGGTCCTGGGGGAATCGAATCCCAGACCTCCGCTCACGATGCACCCGTGGCGGTTTTTACATAAAATGATTTCAGAGTTTTCAGTAACATTTCTTACACCTTTTCACCTGATTCTGTGCTGTGCATAACAAAGAGAGAGAGAGAGTAGAGTGAGACAGCCTCGCTACGGTGGCTGGCGATGACTGCCGATTTATTTTTGCGAATATCACTGTCACACACTTTTAAATAAAAAGGCTGCCTCGGTCCTCCCCCCTCCCGGACTATGGTGAAGAGAGCGAGCACCGAATTATGACAGGCAGGGGGAGGAAGCCGGAAGACCGATTGTAACGTTGAAAAATGTATGACAGTGTGCAAATGCCTTGAAGCTTCCTGCTAAACAGACTTACGTACCACATCTCCAATTTATTCCTTCACTTCTTTATATGTTTATAAGCTTTACCTAAACAGTGAATTGCAATTTACCGGCATGGAAACGTCTTACTAATCAATGCCATTAATCTCAAAAACAGGCATAGATGCCAACATAAAGTGTTTCAAACCAGTGTCTCATAAATGGCCTAATCAAATGAAATGTTTATTTTTCTAAATTTTTTCGGAATGGTACCTTTATGACAGCTTCATTGGCAACACTTAGGCGGCCCCCAAAATGGGCTCCGGAAAGTGATGGGAAATTTCAGAACAACAAATGAAACAAGTTGATATAACTTTTAGATTTACTAATTATCCCTAACAAATTATTTTTTTTTTCTAAAACGAGTGTTTGATAAGATGTGGCAGTTTAAAACAGTAATAAAGAGCGTAATGGCATTTTATAACTAGAAGAAGAAACTTTGGAAAGAAAAGGGGAAAACCACCAGTTTCAAAAAAAAAAAAAAAGGAAAATCTTAAAAAAAGTTTAGTAATTTTATTTTTTATTTTAATTTGTTTATTTTTATTTATTGCATTCATAGACTCAGAAACATAATACGAAGTAGAGGTTAAACGTGTTTTTAATGCGAGGGTCACTAGATAAGTGTTGATACGGAACATTGGCCACTCCTAGGGAAAGCATTGTTGCTAGGACGAACTTGTTTTGTTATCGGTGTTGCCGTGGTAGCAGGCAGAGCTCTAGTGTGTTATTCATTTTCCTGTATTTTATGTTTTAAGTCCGGAAAGTATGAACGTTCTTGTAAGTGCAATGGACATTCAGAGAGAGCATTTTCGTGCGATGATCTTTTACGATTTCAAATATGGCTTTAATGAAACGCAGTCACTTGAGCGTTTGAGGGGGGCTTCTTTCGGGAAGTTTTGGTCCTTCATGTGCCCCTATGTTCCACTGGTCTGGAGAGAATTTAAGAGGGGGTAGCAACCTCTTAAAGATGAACAATAGAGTGGCAGACCAACAACAGTAGTGACTCAGAAGAACATCACCTCTGTGGAAACAATGATCAGGGAAGATCCAAGACTAACCTACAAGAACATTGAGCTGGCATTAGCGATTAGTTCACCGAATGTTTCAACATCCTTCATGAGCAGCCTTCGTGTAAAAAAATTCTTCAAGATGGGTACCCCCATAATTTGTCTGAAAGCAGAGAAGTTTCATAGGATGGAACGGTGCCAAGAAATGCTGCAAAGATTTAACTGTGGAAAATCTCAACATGTTTCAGATATTGTTACGGGTGACGAAACATGATTTGATCCAGAAACAAAACGCCAGTCCTCATTTGGGTTTTCTCTGATGACCAACCACCGTCAAAGTCAAGAGGCCTAAGGAGTGTGGGAAAGAAAATGGTTGCTTATTTCTTCTGCACAAGTGGTCACTTGGCAATCATTGTGTTCGAAAATTAGAAAAATTTTACTGCAAAATGATACACAGAAGTTTGCCCTCCGAAAGTGTTTCAGAAAATCCAAGAAAGGAGTGTTTGCAAGGAACTGAGGCAAAGCTATAGTCCCGACCTGGCACCTTGCGATTTCTTCTTGTTCCCTACTGTGAAGAACCAACTTCGAGGTCACCGATTTTCTTTCCCCAAAGAAGCGGTTGCAGCATATGAGGAAGAGTTTCGGAAAATGTGATTTCTAATTGGCAGTCATAACATAGGTACAGGTGTCAAATTAGTCGGCATTAACTGATTGACTGTGAAATGCCCAAACATCTGCCTAAATTCTTAACACAGATTGCTGAAGATAATAGTGTGGCGAGTAAATTGCCCAAGAGATGTATGTGACTTGAGTCACTCTTACCACACAACTGCCAGTTGTTAATTGTAGCAAGCATTGACAGTTAGTCGGGGTCAAACTGTTTTTATCGACGCGCCATTCACCATCATCATCATCATCGTCATATCTGCAGCATCCTCTCAATCGCCGGCAAGTATCGGGGCCACTTGTGAAAACCCGCTCTGGGAGGTAGAGGGAGGGAATTTTTTATTCAAAAGCGGGGGTGTGACGCCAACCGATAAAGGCAGGAGCATGGGGATGGGTTGGGTCAGAGAGCAATGTGTTAAATATTCTACAGAATGAGTACAGCACTGTACGGCATACCTGCAACACTTCAAGCCAAAACAGTGTCCATATAAGAAAACCTTGGAAGAGGTTTTAACATAGAATTCAGCTTCATTGTTAGAACTATTTTTCCTCGACGTTGCTATAAATAAAACACCTGCAAAGAAGACAATTCTAAGAATATAGTACTGGTTTCTCTGATGGAACTAAATTAGGTAGTAAGGCAGATGGAGAATCAAAATATATATCTTCCTTTTTTTTTTTTTTTTTTTTTTTTTTTAAATTTCAGAGTTGCGGCGAACGTTGTCCGGGAATGTCTTGTCATTAGCAAGCATGACCTTTTGGTGACGTGTACACCAATGTTTCATATCCATTATGAGCCAATGAAAATGATCTTTGCTATTTAAACATTCTTATGAACGTCTTGCAACTGTTAACGCTACAGATGATAAATGACCATAATTAAAAAGGGCACGAATAGCAGAAAAACTCAACACCTGTACAATAAAAGAAAATACGAGTAATGACTAGAAAATAATGCTACTTTGAACAATCTTCAAAGGTCAACTGGCAGTAGGCTGTTGCACTAGTGAGTTAGGGATTGTTCATTTGGTTTATTTATGGACGCTTTTTAACATCTCAGGTGATCAGCGTAAAACGGCCGATAACTTTTGCTCAGAGGCATCTTCTTTCAGGTTTGAGGTTCTTTTAGTGTCGTAAACCTACGCCATGGGACCCACGGTTTTACTTCCCTTCGGAAGGAAGCCAAGCTCGAAGCCATGGAACCTCGAGAAAACCGGGATTGAACCCGCAACCTTGGGTCTTACGAGGCAAATATGGTTACTACTACACCACCAGGACTGACTGAGTGAGGGAGGAAGAAAGCGGTCAATAAAAACAGACTCGGGCACTTGAGGGAGAATACAATGAACTTTATACCAGGCTTCCAGAATATCTCCTCACCGCTCGCACAGGGTTTCTGCGTCTCGCCAAGGTCGGCTGCCTGCCCTCTTGTCCTTAAACTTCCGAGCAGTCACCATCCCGCATTCGTTCGCGAAGAATTTACAGAAACGTATTTTGTGCATACGAATTAGCTCGTCGCGTTTGTAAGGAATTTATTCGGAAGAAATTGCAATTCATGATCTTGTGAGTAAATATGGTACCATATACCAAAAAAACATTAAATAAACGTACAGTTTTAACAGAATGCAAATTGGGGCAAATTTTGAACATTTGCCAACAAAGTCACCACCAAAATTAGCACAATAAGTTGGGGTTTCAGTATCCTCTGCACACACAGCAACAAAATTGTTAAGATTCAAATTTTACAAATGTATACGTGTGCATTGTCTACGACAAGGTGATCCCGTACCACTGTGCATTATTGCGAGTGGTTTCTTTCAACAGTGACTGAAGGGTTAATCGATCTACAGCTTGTGTTCTTTTCAGACGAAAAGTAGTTCTAGCAAAATGGGGGTGTGACCATTCACAAAACTTGCTATTAGTATTATGAAAATCCAAATTGTATACAAGAAACCCCTCTTCATGATAGGAAAAATTGGAGGTGGATGTGCGATGAGCGCAAGACGCATAAGTCACGGGCGGCTGTGACGTGTTCAACGGCCGAGGCGCAAAACCCTGTGCGAGCGTTAAGGACAAATCCTGGAAGCCCTGTATTTACGTATGTAAGAAACAACCAAGTTAATTTTCCCCGTGAAACTTAAATGCATTTATGTATATATAAATAGGAGCAATAGGCACATTTTTAATGTATCGCAAATCTATAAATTCAAAAAAATTATTAATGAATCTTTTGAATTATTATAGGCGAAATGAAAGCAAAATTACATTAAGAGAAATTTACAATACAAGAAGCATTTACTCTAAAATAACATCAAATAGAAGAAGCAGAATTTCTTTTAGATAAACTAATATTGTGTGTCTGGTAAACTAGGGTTACTATAAACTTGAGAACATTGCAAAGTTTCTCCTGACTTCTAATAAGAAAAAGAAACTATTCTATTACGACTAACTTAAAACATTTTATCCGTAATATCAAAACTTTCCAACACTATGCACCTCCCATTCCTTAGCCCTTTCCTCTCTTCTGCTGTTGTTCTTCACAACACTTTTCCCTTTTCTTTTCGTTCTGATCATTATTTTATATGTGCTTTCACACATTTTTCTACCATCTAGTTTCATCATTATTTCTTTCCCACTGCCTACTCTTAGCTCCCAGTTAGACAAAAACTTCCGGGTTAGACAATATATAAAACACAACCTCTCAAAAAAAAAGTGGGAATCTCTCACCTAATGGATTAACTTTAAAAAATGAATATAAAAACCAAATTAGGCCTTATTAAATAATGAAATGAAATAAGTTAGAGCATACCTGTGTGTTATTAGGGAAACAAAATTAGAATTCTTGTAACGTGTTACAAAAGCGAAACCACATTTTAGAATTATTATTATTATTGTTATTATTATTCTTATTATTGTTGTTGTTGAGATGAAAACACAAAGTCAATGGTATACTACTGATTAAATTAATTAAATAAAATATATAATAGACTGGTAGAAAAAGCTATCCTGTGTGAGTATTTTTAAACATTTTTAAGTGTAAACGAGTATATGAAATGAGGCCTTGGTATCATCTTTACATTCACTAAAATAGAGAAAAATAGCAGAAATTTTCGATATACATTGTGTATTTAAGAAGATGTTCATATGTTTCAACAGCATGTTACTATTTAAAAACAATTACAATGTACTAAGTAAATATACATAATCAACAATAAACAATCGAAAATTCTATGGATTTTATTGACTTATAAATTTAATTTAATTGTTATTGTAGTAAAAATATATAACGCAAATGTTTTCTGAAGGTTATTACAGAGTGCTTTTAAATACAAATATTATTCTCAAACACAGATCAATATTTTACAGTTGCTATTTTCATGACGAGTGTTTTTAAATACAAATATTATTCTCAAACATAGATCAATATTTTACAGCTGCTATTTTCATGACGATGATTTTGTTAAATATAAAACGTGCAACGTTATAAACATAGTTTATATGCTGAATTAATTAGTCCTTTTATTTTAAAACAATGTAGAGAAAATAAAACGTAAGAGAGCTTTTTAAATTTCCTTTTTCATGTATACTCCTAATTCTAATGGTGCAATTTTCCTATTAGGAACTATAAATGACCTATACCAAATTTCTAGTGAAGAAATAAATATTGGTGCCGCTAGAGCGATTTTTAAATTTTGGGTTTCAGGTAAATCTCCATTCGTAATAGCCCGATTTTTCTGATTTTCAGAATATATTTGTTTTATTTCAATGGTATATACCGAGTTTAATTATAGCCGATTGCCATGCTTTTCGAAAAACAATTTTGTCAATTTTTTTAAAGGAATATACCCAGTTTCGTTGGGGTAAAAAAAATTGTGCCCGCTAGAGCGATTTTTACCTTTTTATGTTTTTCGCTTTAGGTTAAACCCCAGTCCCAATGATCCATTTTGGCTGGTTAACTAACTTGACAAATCGTTTATTAATTGATGGTTGTATGTCCAGTTTCGTTGAGAAAAAATATAAATTGCGACAGCAGTAGGGTTAATGGACACACACACACACACGCACGCACGTATAAATTAACAGTAATTATAATAATACAAAAGGATAAAACATTAAGAAAAAGTCACACTTGAGATGGCTATATTTCAGTCTCGTGGAGTTCTTCTATGGCAAGAAGACAAGTGACGGTGATAAAAGTAAATATTGAGTATCGAAGGTAACGTTTCTGAAAGTTTACTCAGAGATAGAGAAATGGCAGTTATATTTTTACATAAACCGCGTATACCACCTGGTTTAAATCTTACGTATTAATTTTTTTCCCCCACACTCTCATTTCTAGTTTCATCTGTTTCCATGCATAACGTTACCTTCGATACTTAATATTTACTTTTATCACCTTCACTTGCCTTCTTGCCATAGAAGAACTCAGGAAGTTCGAAATATAGCGATTTCAAGTGTGATTTTTTCTTAGTGTTTTATCCTTTTGTACTATTATAATTAATGTTAATTTGTTACATTGTTAATAATGTTACTTTATTTTTATTTTATATATATATATATATATAGTTATTTTTCTGTGCCTGTTAAGTATGGTCGTAGAAGATTTGAAGACATTTTTCAAAAATTTTTTCATGTGTACAACCGCAGTAGCTACAAACTCCTTCGCTTTTCGTTAAAAATAAATGGCAGAAAAGAATGCGATTAGAATGTATCGTTTTTATTTATAAGCTCTTGCACAATAAATTGAAAAGTATTACAATTGTTTTCAATCAGTGATGTATTATTATTATTATTATTATTATTATTATTATTATTCGGCGTGCACGGCTGCCCCTTACAGGCCCTGACCGACCATTAGACTTTTCGATTTCATTATACTTAGCACCAGCAGATATCAGAAGTGTAGATAATCGCTTAATCGCTTCATTTTTTTTTTTTCATTTAGTTTATTTACGGATGGTCTTTAACATCTCAGGTCATAAGCGTTCCATTCTATTCAGGGTGTGAAACGGCCGATAAATTTTGCTCAGATGCTTCAATCGATTCAAGTGCCATCAAATGTGATGCTCAAGTATTATTAACTAAAATTACTTTTAATAAAATTTATATTCATAAGGAAATGTTCTAAGTTCAGTTGCAATTATATTAAATTATTTCAGAATCTGTTTAATGTATGTATCCCATTTTAACTGTTTGAAATTAATAGATCAGATCACATCATATTTCAGAACATTGTTGCACTAAACATTAGCATACTCCTCTTCAAATCATAGTTTTAATATGTAAATTCAATGTTACAGACAAAAAGGTTCCATAACGATACAATTCCAGCATTTGCATGAATTTATCACAGGAAAAATACCCATAATCCACACTATTCTAATATTTGATGATATTTATAATCAAGACAATTTTTATGAGGAAATTGAACTGATTACAAGTTATCTTCTTTTCAATGATATTGAGATTTTCTATTGATTTTCTCAACTCAATTCAATTGTATTTGATTATCTTACATACAGCTGTTCTCGGATTATTCCGCTAATCAACTGTGACCTAGACTTGAGAAAGTTGGAAAGAACGAACCATCTGTACACGGCTGGCCATTAAACCTGCCACCTCCACCAGCGAATGTCGTTAAGTAAACGGAGGATGCTGCAAACGTTTTGGGGTCTGCTGTACAATAGCTTCTATCGGTCAGGGGTCGACACTGTTACACGTACAGGAACCGTATTGGAAAAGAGGTGGGGGGTGAGGCAGATAAAGTGTTTGGGGGAGTATGTGTGCGCAAGAAAGGGGAGGAGAAGCAGTCGAGGATGAATACTGACTGTGTGGAGAGAACTGGAATCAATTAAAGTTTAATCCGGAACCGGGTAGAGTAGGGGGATCACAATAAGCGGTGCTACAGGAAGAGGTGGAGGTATCATTTTCAACTGCTACAACAGATCCCTTTGCAGAGGACAATGGAAGGGCAGCAGCAGGCCTGCTCATCCTCCACGGACAGTTGAATGACTGTTCCTGCCCTCGATCGGAAACAGGAAGTCACCCCCGATGACCTCCCCTTTAACTGTCATTTGGATTTTGAGTCTCTCCCCCGCCGTATTTCTCTCCATTTTCCCAACCCCAGTCAGTATTGTCCGCCTCTGTGGAAATGGGGGATGGGTTTTGTTTAAGGGTACGTGTGTGTGGGTGAACCATTGTCGGGGACATCCATGAAGAGAGCCTCGTCACATAATGGAGTATGTATCTCTTGGAACTGTACAAAAGAAGAAGAGGTCCCATTCGGTAGATTTGTCCCGGTTCGTGATCTGTCAATGAATTAACCGCTTTTACATTGACCGTATAATGTTCCGTTTGGGAAGGTTTCGCTAATCAATCCGACTTGGTGAACTTCTGATAAAGTGTTAATGTTTTGTACACTGTAGGCTCCCCCCGGCTGAGGAAGCGTTCCGGCAACGCAGGTGTGCCTCACGATGCCTTTGTCAACAGTCCCAAATGAGCCACTGATGGACGACCTCTTTCTGAGAAGATGTACTACCAACACCTCGTTAGGAGGGGCATTCAAAAAGTTTTTCAACCATCCTATCCATTGTTGGACAATAATGTCGACAAAAATGTAACTGACGCAGTTGACAACAATGAGCCTTAAGCTATCAAAGTATAAGTGTAGAATGTGAAGTTTTCTAAAGAACAAAGAGAACTTCAGATTCTACAGTTTCACAACCATAAGCGAAGTGAAAGAGCGAAAAAATCCATGAGAGTCTTGGTACCTGTTCATGGTGATCAAGTGCGTTGATTTGATACTATTGTAAAATGGTTTCGATCATCTGAAGAAGAGCGAGAGGCTTTGAAAGACAACCCTCGCTCTGGCCGGCCTTGGGAAGCTGGGAACGAGAGAACAGTTCAAAGAGCGAGGAACTTGGTGGATGAAAATCGACCATTTCTGTGAAATACTAAGTATGAAATTGGGTATCAGTGTTGGCAGCATTGATAGTATACTCCATGAGCACTTAAAGCTGCGAAAAAGCTGTGCAAATAGGGATCCACATTCTCTAATCAAAGAAGAGAAGAAGAGGAAAAAGAAACGTGCAAAGAAACTGCTGAGCACGTTTCCACCAAATTGTCCTAAACGTTTGACAGATGGTGATGAAAGTTGGTTTTATTACTATACACACCAAATAAAGCTCAGAACTGCGTGTGGGTAAATGAGAATGACCCAAGTCCGGTTGTTCTTCGACAAGATGTTCGTTTTCGGAAGGGAATATTTACTGTTTTCTTCAACTATGAAGGACCATTAGTGGTCGACTGTATGACAAAAGAAATGGCAAGTGGAGAATACTACGGCATTTATATTTTGGAGAGCTAGAAGCCGCATCCAACGACAGGAACTTCAAGGCTGTTGCTTTTGCACGACAATGCGTCAGCTGCAAATTTGATGAAACAGGAAGTCACCAAAGTGCAATTTCTTGTTACAGCCCTGACCTTGAACCGTCGACTTCTGGTTGTTTCTTCGAGTGTGAAATCTTGCTAAAGCTTTAAATCGGTTCTATTGATAATATCTCAATCCGAGTACCGTAGTGCTTTTGACAAGTGGTTGCATTGTCTACAACTGTGTGTGGAGAGAGATGGAGAGTACTTTGAAGGATTTTGGGATAAACTTTCGAATTCAGTCCTTAGCTTTACCTTTAGGGTGACACTTGCAAAACTTTTTGAATGCCCCTCGTAGTGTTCAAAAGAAAACCACTGTCAATTGGAAACAGCTTAAATATGAACTAGATATTTAAAACACAATTGTTACTTGTTTTTTTATATCATGTGTTTGTTTACTCTTAGATTTTTTTTTAATTCCTTTTGTTACCGTCTTACCCTTTGTAATAAATATCATGCGGTTCTTTCCCGCTGGTGTTATGCGGCGGCAAAATTATCATTACAGTTAAATTTGGGATGACTTAATGGATATTTCTACCAAGTTTCACGTAAGTCAGTCCAACCGAAACATTTCCTTATAAGGTGTGTAAAGACGGATTGATTCAAATTTCATTCATGGTCCCAACCCGAATCAGAAAGTCCTTGCGAGGGGAACGTTCTGCAAAACACATACACCCCATGCTGGGATAGATATTTATATTCAATGAATTATTCTCTCTTTCATTTCACATACTTTTATTCTGTTACAGTACTAGGCGAGATAGGAGCGGCCTGTGTAACGGTGGCTTGCAGCCGGCGTTGGGATGCCCTATCTGGAAACATTGTTAGGGAATAGTCCCTGTCTCACCACCCGGTGTCTCTTATCATCGTTTACTCCCAGAGGTCGGTCCTGGTGGTGTAGTGGTTACTATACTTGCCTCCTAAACCCAATATCGCGGGTTCGAACCCGGCCAGGACCGATGGATTTTTTCGGGGCGTAAAAATCCTAAGTATGGCTTCCTTCGGAAGGGAAGTAAAGCCGTGGGTCCCGTGGGTCCCGTGTCGTACATTTACGGCACGAAAAAGAACCTCAAGCCTGAAAGAGAGGCCTCTGAGCAAAATTTGTCGGCCGTTTCACGCCCTGAGTTGAATGGGACGCTGATGACCTGAGCTGTTAAAGAGCGTCCATAAACAAATCACTCTAAAAAAAAAATTACTCCCAAAGATGTTTCTACTGAAAGCGTAAGCACAAATAGTCAGCCCCTGAGCAAGGCCGAAGTTCGAAATGCTATCCTTCGTCCTTAAAAATCCAATCCAACAATCGTGGCACCCATTCCGCAAAGAGCCTTTTCATATGTAAATTTAAGTAAAGATGCCAATAATTTCAACAATCGCGCACCTTTACTCAGCTCCCAATATAATAACAAAACTTTTTCAGTGATAACCTTCCGGTGACCTAATTTAAGCACGCTTTATCTTCAGTGCATGTACGGCCACGTTCAGTCATTTATTCAGAATGCTAGTGCAATGAACTTAACTTGCAAAGTCGTCCATTTCAAATAAAAATGTTTGCGATACTCGTCTGTTCCCCTCCCTCCAACAGGTGTAAGAGTGGACGATTGAGACAGTTAAGTGCGCGCTACATCTGCCGAACAAATTTGTCACATTTCGGAGCAACTATCCGCACACTAAGGAATCTCAGAAAGGAAGATAAATGTTTCAGGAGTTTCTCCCGCTGACATGCCACAGCTGTCCTGTATCCCTTTCAACAGACTGGTCTTTGGGGACACGAGAAACAAAATCGGCTAGTCTTATTAGGAAGACGTTTAGACGGGCTGTTCTCCTAGCGCCCCTCTTTCGTCTCTCCTTTAAAATGATAAGTTTTAATCTGTTAAAATCTTCTCTTCACGTTCATTAAGACTACCACCCTTCTCCCGTCACCCTATCCTTCGCCCTCCACCTCCCCATTCGCTTGCTCAACCAACCCTTTAGTCTCCAACAGGGGCAGGAGGGGGTGGAAACAAACTTTACTGCATTCGAAACTGCTGGAGTGTCATAATTCAGCCTTATACAATTTTGTCTTCAGAAATTGTATGTCTATAGTTAAAAAGAGAGAGAGAGAGATCGCATTTTTTCCCTTTTGTTATTCAAGGGGATTTCATTTCGTAGAAGGGGCCAGGGTAAAGAGGGGAAGGGGATGGAGGAAGGGCTGTTCATTTAATTTACTCCTATGAGGATTTCAATTTCACATTCAAAGTTAGGAAAATGTAATTCCATTCTGAAAAATCCTCGAAGCATACAAAGAAAATGTTGTACGATGCAACGCATAGACTTGGGACTTTTTTTCTTTTATTTAAATTGGCTGGAGTTTTCCCATCTTTAGGAAAGACAGAGCGAAAGAAAGTAATCTTGAACTTATTACACATATTACTCGGTAATCTGGGTGTAATCATCGTGTTCATCTTTTGGTTCAGTCACTTGGTCCTCTCTTCTGCTCTACCAGAAATTACGACAGCAAAATTAAAATAAATACAGACACAGAAAGGCCAAAACGAACACAAAGAAACAAATTATTAGAATTCTGTTCTTTTACAAAAGACAAAAGAAAGTTTGGCATTCATTTCATTCCTTTCATATCCTCAATAAAATCCACTCTGCCTTTTACCTCTTCTTCATATGTTCATTAATGGCTGCTGCCTGACATTCGGGCGAAGACCGTGACATCTGTCGGTTCTAGTGGATATTCCTCATCCATTTTCTGTACAAATCTGCGTTTGTATCTCTGACTTTTCTTTACGACCTTGAGAAGAACTTTGGTCCCTGAAGTGAATAGTGGAGTTACAACGCTGTAATTAAAGCAGTTAAAATCTTCTGGGCTGTTTTATCGTGGTCCATGATTTACTATGCTACCATAGCTTTCACCAACTACTACGGTTGGCATCATCAGTGGACGATGAACAACATCTAACTGCTAAAAGACGACAGTATTGATTCGTCTCTGCCTGATTTTTGAAGGTCGATCGATATTATATGTGCAGCGCAGAGAGGGGAGGGGGTAGTTGTTTGTTTTTAAGAATTTGTTTCCATGTGCTACTTAAGGGAATATCCACAGTCCCTGTTAAAGTTTTTTGGGTATTATATTTCCAATGCCTCCCTCCTAGGTTGAAAAAGCCTTGTGTTTCTGCAACCACTTCTGTTTTAATAAAGTGTATGTCATGGCGTTCATTTGTGGCATGCTTTGCTATAGCAGAATGTTCAGGTTGATTAAGGCGTAGATGTCGCTGATGTTCCTCCAATCGTTTTTTAGTCAATCTTCCGGTCATATTTTAATTATAATTATAACGCCGGTCATATTATACCGCTTCATAACTATGCACTTGCGAGTCCGCTAGTGTAGGAAAGAGTGACACAGATGCTGCGCCTGCGCACAACCATTATCTACAGCAAAACAATTTGATTTGTGCACGAGGAAAAAGTTTAACACATCGCAGCAAGTGAAAGTGTTTGTATGCCATCTTTAGTTAATGTCACTGGGTATTTTCAAGTAATGGACATCCAAATAGTTCACTAAAATGTAATATGTAGTTTAGTTCACTTGGGCTGAGTTGTATAAGAGTTGCTAACTGGAGATTTCTTTTAACTGTAGTTTAAAAAGTAACTAGAGGTTAGTCGTCATTTATGATGTATAAAAATAACGTCAGACTATGTAACCCCGAGTTTGCAATAACCGCCAAACCTATGGCAACATCACGAAATGATAGAGAAATACTTGTTTAGAGCAAGTTAATGTTCAACTGTTCAACCTGAGAAAATCAATAATTATTCAGTTTTCCTGCCTTTTTTACTTTTTTCCTTAATACATCTTCAAATAAATACGAGTGGCAAATTTTAGCACATTCGATCTCAAACAAGGATAAAGAACGTAATGGAGAGGAAAACGCCAAAGAATATAAACATTTTATTCTCTGCATTATAACCCCCTGGCGATATAATGGGTATGTGTGTGTGTGCGTAGTCTATAGCACCTAAAACTTCAGGACCGCCACGGGTGACCGAGGTCGTTAAGGCGCGGACTCGTGGGCGGGAAATCTGGGGTTCGAAACCCCCCAGGACCGTTCTCCATGACTGGGTTTTTTTCCAGGTTTTCCTCAGTCCTCATAATTGGCAAATGCCGGGGAGATACCTAAACAAAGAGCCTGGAACGCTTCCTTCATTAAAAAAAAAATCCTTTCCCAATATATCATTTCATCTCATGTATCATCAGTGTCCGCCATTGTGGTGCCTCAGTAGTAAAAACGGGCGTTAAACACTACTCAAATAAATAAATAAATAAATAAATAAAACTCCAGGAAAGTTGCCAATGTTGTAGAAGCCTAGTATCAATTTCTTTACATCACCCTCTTCAGTTGGCATGTTAATAAACTGACGTCTCAGAGCTCTATTGCTCTAGTAACTTTATGGATAGTTCTGCTGGCCGTTCCTTTCTCTAGTTAGAATATATCTCCAATAACTATTTGGAATCTCCCTGTCGTATTGAACCTTAAAGTCAATAGTATCACGAACATGGAATTCAAAACATGATTTCGCTTAGTTTGTGATTGTAATCGGAGACGTAACGTCTGTTCCAGTTCTTCGACAGCTTTGCTAAGCGAAATCATATTTTGAATGTTATGTCATTCAGTTCTAGGAATGGCTATTTCCTCTCATGGCATATACGAGCAGCGTGAAATTCATCATCGGATGAGATGTCGTAATTCAGAAATCTGTGCAATATACTGCTTGTAAGGTTAGTCTATCATAACCTACAATTGAACGCAACTCTGTTGCTGTTACCTGCAAATGAGAGGTGAAACCTTGAAGGTACTGTACCTGCTGAAATTAAAATAAATTAATAACCATTTTATTTATAAATGAAGTTGTTAAGCTTCTGTACTCTGGGGAATGTTTTATTTAATAATTATTAAACTGTAGTTAGTGGTTTAACTTGTGAAATTTCGCGAGTTAGATTTAATTTGGATTACCTCCTTGGTCTAGCGGTTAGCGTTGTTGACTGCTGGCCGGGAGGCCGGGTCAGATTCGCTGTACCTGCTTAGGCATTTTTCTAAGTTTGGGAGATCTGGAACAGGGTTCACCCGCCTCGTGAGGACAATTGGGAAGCTGCCTGATGGAGAGGTGGCGATCTTCGATCTAATAAGCCTCGATATAGCGACCGGCGGGATGCGGTGTGCTGATCACATTTCTCCCTGCAATACTGCACTCTACCAATGATATCACGTGATAGAGGTAGAAGACGCAGCGGTCGTCGTGGTAAGCCTAAGGCCCAAATGGGGCTATGGAAACCCAGGCTTAGAAGTGGATTTAATTTGAGGTAAATACGAAATAATCTTATATTAGCATTTACATACCAAAAATAACTGTTGGTTACTTTTATGCCCTAAACTCAAGTTAACTCTTTATACAACTGGCTCTTGATGTTCCAGCAGTGGTCCGAGAGATCAATGTCGTCACTGCATATATAGAAGCTGCCTCCGGTTGAAGCGAGTCCCCTCCCGCACTGGATTACTGGCAGGTGGGGCTGTGCCACGAGAGCATGTGGACAAGAGATTTAATGGGCAAGGAAACAAGTGTATAGGTTGTGGACGATTATGTAAGGTTGCTTGCATGGATGGGTGGTGTGCAGGAAAATACCTTCGGAATTTGAGCCATTTACAGCTGTCCTTTATTCCTAAGCCCCCGGTAGGCCCTCTCCGGGAGGAAGGGGTGAGGGGAAGGAGACATTGAACAGGCAGGATTTACGGGCGGTGACTGGGCGGATGCAGATGAAGACTCAAACATGTTTCCAGATAGAGCATCAAGATGACGGTGGAGATTCTCCCCTTTCCGAGTTTTTTGAACACTTCCGTTCCAGACGCAGGAGCAGAAATCTTTCCAAAGTGCAAGCCACCATCACACCGTGCCAACCCATTTCACCCTGGCGGCCTGGTGGAAGGAGAAATTATGGAAGACACCGGCCTCTCAAAATTACAGAAATAGCAACAAGGTTGGACCCTTCTAAAACAACAGTCCTTCAAATTATTAATGAACATTTCAACATGAATAAGGTTAGTGCAAGATGGGTGCCTAAACTTCTTTCCTCGGTCCAAAAGCAGTAATGAGTCTTATGTTGTAAGGCATTTTTGGAGTTCTACCGTGGCAACGAGAGAGAAGTTGTGCAAGTCATTGTTACAGGACATGAAACTATGGTCCTCTACAATGATCTCTTGCCCAAAAGAGAATCAATGGAGTGGCGTAAACCTGGGAAGTACCGCCTCTAAAGGCCAAGTCTTAGTCAACCAAAGAAAACCATGGCCACTCTTCATTGACTTCGCGGAGAGGAACACCACAGTAAATGGGGAGTATCATGCTGGCCTACTACACAGACTGCGTGCTTCCATCAAAGGGAAAAGGAGAGTAAAGCTGAATGGTTGTGTGCAACTTTTCGCGACAACGTGCCTGTGCAGTCAGCTCTTGTTACAAAGGAAGCTGTGAAGAAATGTGGCTTTAAGGAGATCGACCTTCCACCCTATAGCCCAGGTCTAACTTCCAGTGACTATTTCCTCTTCTCATTACTCAAGGAGGATCTTCGACGAAGGAAATTTAAGTGTGACGAAGAAGTAATGGATGCTGTTTTTGCCCGTTTTGCAGACAAAACTTCTGACTATTTTTGGGGGGGATTGAAATGCTAATTCAAAGATGTGAGAAGTGTATTACAATAAAGGATAACTACATTGAAAAGTGAAATATAGTTAATGTCTTTATCATACCTAGAAAATGGTTAGGCTGGAAACTTATGGACCTAACCTCGTAGCATTTCAACAGCATTTCGATTCCTCCACCAAGTTCCTCGTTCTTTGAATTGTTCTCTCGTTCATAGCTTCCCGAGGTGGGCCAAGTGGGTTGTTTTTTTCACAGTCTATCGCTCTTTTTCAAATGATTTAATCCATCTTGCAATGGTGTGAAATGAGCACACATGGTCACCATGAACAGCTACCCAGTCGTCGTTTGTGTTTGTGTGTGTGTGTGTGTGTGTGTGTGTGTGTGTGTGAAAATATAGAATTTAAAGTTTTCTTTAGAAATATTCAGGACTGAACTCAACAGTCTGTACGATATACTGTGACTATGCAAGTTTAAACTTGCACTTATGCATATTTTGATAGCTTGAAGTTCACTGTTGCCAGCTGCGCTAGTTACATTTTTGTAGACATCATTGTCCAGCAATGGACAGGATGGTTGCAAAACATTCTGGATGCTCCTCGTAGTGCTCAAGATTGGTCTTCTAGCACTCTTGACCCGAATCCTCTGAACACACACATGCCCAGTGCTTGAGGGTATGGCTTGCAAGGAAACACACCTGTCTCGGCGGTCCTCGGAGTTAGCAGTGGCCTTGACGCTTTGGGATATGAGGTAAGCGTACGCTAGTCTCCACAGGTGTATTGCAAATGTAGCAATGACATACTTATTTCTACATTGCAAGCAACAGACTTAAAATGAACGCTATGTGTCCCTGAATTGGGGCTGAAAATATTTTAGGATTCTTGCAATGTGGCATGCGATTGGGGCAGGAAGGTGTCGTACTGGCAATCAGCATGCAACTGGGGTCGATGCTGACTCATATAGAGAATTTAATAAGGGGGAATGTCTCCCCGCTCCCTTTCCGAATTTCACACCGACTTGGGCATTCTCTCAAGCAAACTTAACAAGACGCCTCGACCGTTCATGACTCACCGCCGGGCAAGTGTGCAATTCTCCCACCGCTTGTATGTGTGTGCGGCTTTCGAAACATAAATATTGTTACTAAACAACGACAGATAGAAACAGGGCAGCAAATTAAAGCGAAAACGAACTGGAAAGCAAAGCATGAAAGAAGAGGGGGGGGGGGAAGAAGAAAAACAGAGGGAACAATGAAAAGGCTCTAAAAGTAGATACAAGAGAAAACTTTAGGCAAAGAAGAAATCAAAAGCATTGCAGATATGGAAAAAAAAATTAAAGATAAAATAAATAAAAGCCAAGCCGTTGGCACAAGACAGAGGAAAATTGAAGAATAGAAGTATGCAAAGAACATGAAAATGGATAAATAAATGGTGCAGGTGTCTAAGATCAAGGGTGTCATTAGAGAAACATATTAAAATGCTGCTTTCATTTTCTCCAATTTAAAACATGTTTGGTAATTTGCCTTGACATCATTAAGGGACAAAGGAGCATCCCGATTAATAGCACTCGTCAGCGATGAAGCTATTGTCTAAAATACTTATTATATATTTATAGAATAGTAACATCGTTCTAACACAAAACAACAGTCAGAAGCTTCCTAGCATTTATTGGTTGTTGGAATGTGATTATACATGTAAATGTGATATAGTTTGGGGGCTTTTTAGGAAAATTTAAAGTAAATAAATAAATATCTATTTATTTCCTTGGTGGACAATAACATGTTGCTTGGAATTAAGTTCTAAGCTTTTAGAAGACTGGGTCATTCATGTTGATAAGGGAGAAGTTAGGAGCAAGTAGAAGTGCGAGAAGAGGAATGTTGTTTTAGGCGTCACCTTGATGTCTGCTAGGCAGTTGTGATTGGATCCTTTAAGTGAGCAACCCTGCCCAACAATATTAGTACTTTATTTGTGAGTGGCACAGCAGGGCACGAGATTCAGAAAGACTGGCGATCTCGAGAGAACTTGGTTGCTGGTTCCAAGAACGTTGAAAGTCTATTTTTTATTCTTAAATTTGTTCTCATTCTTGCAACTCTATAGGATCCACATATTCACTATCTTCTTTTCCTGCATTGTTTGCGGTTTCTTCCTTGCTTGTCCACATTCCTGTAATGTTGTAACCATGTATTTTTCTCACTTCTATTTAGGTGTTCATTAGCTTATATGCCATGTTTTGAATACTCTAAATCGGTTACACATTTGTCATGCCAGCTTTCTCTGTTTATCTTTCTTGCTGCCTGTTTTACTTTCGCACTTTTGGATATGCAGTTTATTCTACTCTTCTAATTGTGACTGTAAATATTTTTGCACATCGCTTTCTTTTCTTCAGTTATTTTTTTTAATTTCGTCGGTCCATTTATATAGCTTTCTGTTACTTTTTCTTTCTTTACAAGTACTTCATTTGCTACTCTCAAAATTAATTCTTTTAAATCTTACCATATACATCTACTTTTGCACTTAATGCTGGTCCATATAGGTCCAGATAGCTTCGTAGTCTTGTGTTGTACAATCTCTTTGTGCTGTCTTGCTGTAGCAGCTGAATTTTGAATCTCCAATCATGGTTTGTGTTGTAATAGGCCTTTAAAACTAAAATTGTGCAAACATGGAACACGTTTATTAAAAGCCTATTTTTATGCAAGATTATGAAATGGACAAAACAGCAAAACTTTACTTAATAACTGGCATTGTAGAGACATATGGGGAAATTTTAGATAATTTAGCCATACTCAAAGGCTGCTCGTTTGTGTCTAACCCCCCCCCCCCCGATGTAAACACCTGCGAGAGAAAGAGACCAGGGGGCCATAATTCAGAAACTTTGAAACACAAATGTAAACGGGGCCTCTAACATTGTTTCGAGATAGGGCACTGTAATGCCGGCGGAGTGCCCTCCAAGGAGCTGAACCCCTCTAACGACAGAAACTTTTTCAAAGCGCAAATCATCGCACACAACACTGGACCACTGGGGTTGGCATTTTCGACCCTGCAGCAGAACCTACGGAATGAAAATGACATAAAATGGGAAAGCAGAAAATCCATACAAAGACAGACTATCCCTGTATCCATCTAAACAACAGGTCGGCCGCACGAGATGTGAATGTGAGTTCAAAGTGTTGCAGCTCGGTCTACTTGACCTATCATTTAACTGATTCTGTTGCGCTAAGTTTATCATTTGTAAATTACTTTGCTTTTTTTTTTTTTTTTTTTTTTTTTTTTTTTTTTTTTTTTAGTCCATCATTTATGAATTACTCGCCTCTAAAGAAAATATGTTTCTTATTTTTAATATATTAATGAATTATACAATAAGGTTATTTTATTTTAAGTTTCTGGACGCCTGGGTGGGGCTGCTTACTGCAGAAGTGTAGCAGCCACAACCGCAAAAGGGGAATATTCACTGTATTTTATTTTAGTGTTAAAATTGTACTGAAATCATAAAATGATCATGTATTTAAAACTGACAATAATAGTACTAAACTGTGGTATACAAAGTTTTGGAAACGATGCCCCTCAGCGGCAATACATTGCCAGTATCTACATATGAAATTCCTGTATTTCATGTAATTTTTCTTCCGTAAGAGCATTGCGACTCAGAACATGTTTCTTGTCTTTGAGAGGCCCTGTCTCTCGTAAATTTTTAATAAGTGGTGAACAATTTCTCTACCTGTCAGGATATTTTCTTGCAAATCCCTTGTCATTTCTCTGCAAGAATATCCGTTTTCACATATATATCATGCATAAAAACTCTTCTTCAAGATTACACAGGGTCTTTAATAATTCCTTGAAATATTTTAGAAACTAATTACAAATAACTATGTAACGAATGCTACAATTTATAACTGAAGTATAAATAAACTCTCCAAAAATTTACATACCTCACAAATGCTCAGTGTGTCTCTCCTAGGTGATACTGCCGACATCTAACCAATAATCCAGTTCATTCCACACGCGTGTCAGCATGTGTGTTGAGAAAGTCACGTGTGTCATTATGGGAATGAGCTGGCCAGTCGTCTTGTTGAAAGACATAATCATCACTGTCTTCATTCATTTGTGGGATAATTCAATTTCGCAATTTTTTTTATTTGGTTTATTTACGGACGCTCTTTAACTTCTCAGGTCATTAGCGTCCCATTCAATTCAGGGCATGAAACGGCTGGTACATTTTGCTCAGATGCCTCTTCTTTCAGACTTGAGGTTATTTTATGCGCCGTAAATGTACGACACGGGACCCATGCTTTAAATCCCTTCTGAAGGAAGCCATACTTAGGATATTTACGTCCGAAAAAAACCCATCGTTCCTGGCCGGGTTTGAAACCGCGATCTTGGGTTTAGAAGGCAAGTATGATTACCAGTACACCACTAGGACCAACATTTCGCAGAATGTCTAAGTAGGTTCTCCCATTGATGGTGCACTTCATGGAGAAAAATGGCCCTCAGACCTTCATCTTTGTCTTGCGTGGGGATTTTTAGTTCACCAAATTATGCTGATTACCTTTCCGGACACACGGCTTGGTCGGAAAAGATGAGCGTGTCTGTGAAATCCTCAACCTCAAACTGCGCCTGCATTTCAGAACGTTCTTGCTCGTCACCAACATGAGAGCCTGATGCGGCTGTAGCTTGTAGCGTGTTCGTCGCTTATTGAGAATTCGCCACGCTTTTGTTTGTGAGAGATCCACGTTTAATAGAATTTTGGGGTCTGCGCTGATCAGCTTCTCTGACGCGATCCACTGTTGCTTCACATGGTCCTGTTAATATTCCTAAATGTTTATGATGTACCCTCAATAACATTGTAATTGCACAATATCTCCAAGTTTTACTTCAATCACATCAAGTACATTATGTAATTACTTTCTGCTGCCTTTCAATTTATGTAAGGTTTCTGAATCTTCTCCCTTGATCATCCAACAGCAATATGTTACATTGTCCCTAAGTTATCTCAAACTCCTTTGAATCTTTGTGCTTGTTCTTCGTTTGTCCCTAATTAGGTATATAAGTAAATAGGATAAGAGAATTCATGTTTTTGGGGACGTAATCAGAATATGAGTATAAGGCATGACTTTTCAGAATAATTGAGCAGCCAGCTTTCTTTAATGCGTTAATATTTTGCCCATAGCGTTTTTATAATCTGGAGATTTCTTGTTGCCAAGAAATTCTGCCACGACATCCCGGCCAACGAGCGATGCATAGGCAGCCTTCATCTCTAAATATCTCATACCATGTTGTTATGCTGTCGTAAGCGGGCAGGCGGCTTCTTGTTGAATTATGTTCGAAAATATCATTGCACAGTCACAATGGACGATATTCTTGCATAATCCAAAACACAACTCTATTTCTCACGTTCAGTTAACGCCAAATTGGTTGTTATACTTTTGCCGTTGCCTGGGAACTACGTAATTAACTCCTAACTGGAAACCCCGGCAATTAAGGAAACAGATTTATTTCCAAACAAAACCTGGAGTCTCTCTCTTTCTATCGTCATAAGAATTACAACGATAGGTCAAACAGTTTACATGTAATTAATTTCTAAAATGTTTTATGGGTTTATGAAAGTGGCATAACTAACGTAGCAGCTACCTGCATATGTATTACATGCCTTAACTGGTTTTCGCAGAAGGTAACCGCGCTCTACCTGCCCATACCTCAACGGAGTTCTTGTTTCTCCTGATATGTTCCATACGTTGGTAGCCCAGTCTAAGTCTAGTGATGTATTTCAGAAACCACAGTTATTTTACTTTTTATGGAAAGAAGCATTACAACATGCAGGCAAGCAGAAAAGTAACTAAAAGCGTGTACAACAAAAGCAATATTTTCCAGGTAGATATGGAAGACGACGCAACATTTTTCTGCCCCGGTGGCAGAGGGGGCGGACCTAGGATGTCGCGACACTCCCGTCCCCGGGGGCTGTTTGCAGACTCCTCGCATCCAGACTGAAAGCAATATCTGTGTGCTGCCGCTGAACTGTTTGAACAAGTGCTTGCCATGGATGACTCCAGATCAAACACCGTCTTCCTCTCGCTCCAAGCTTTTTTCTTTATTTCTGAGCCGAGTCGTTTCGGCCCATGCCAAACTACTGCAGCTCTTTGTGAAATACCTTGCATGTATTCAATTGTTGTTGATGGCATTCTGTCAGAGTGAATACGCTTTCCATTTTTCACTTAAAATATGTTGCCCGTTAAGATGTACATTACATGTACATGTAATATAACAAAACAATAGCTTCAATTGTTTTAATCAAAAGTAACAAAAATTAGAACCGTATTCACAGTCAATACTTATAAATGAATGCAATATCTAATCACTTAATGATCTCTTCTATTTCATAAACAGCACTTACAGAAAATTCACATTTATATATTGCGTTATACAGGGTGATTATAAAGCCTCGCTCCATTTTTGAGTGAATACAGTGAATGTAAACTCTAACGCACAGTAACACAATTTATTCCACATGACCATCCTGCACTTCGACACATAACTCTCAGTGATGCGCTCTTTCTGCAGGTGTGATGTTGAGCCTAATACGAAATGCCTATTTCTGTGGGTTCTGGAAAGAAACAGCATTGACTTTGTGATCCCCAACCACACATTGACTTTTGGTGTGTTTCGTTTTCACTCGAGGATCTTATTGGCTGTTCAACTGCCCTAGACTCTGCAGTTGTATCGTCGACCATTCCATATTTGTGTTGTAACTGTCCATAGCTACCACCCCAAATTGGTATATCTATTAACCATAATATTTGTTTGTTAGATTAGATTTATTTACGGACGCTCTTTAACATCTCAGGTCATCAGCGTCTATATTTGTTTGTCTTGCGTATAGTTCTTATTTCAGATGAAATATACCATCTTATTAATATAATTAATGACATGAATATTTCTAATTAGTAATATCAATATCTCTAAGACTGAGTAATCAAACGGCATCAATATTATCAGAGTGCAATTATTCTATAATGTGTTTACTATGTAAGGAAGGTACAGAAATTGTAACTGGAAAGTCGTATGGTGAACCTCCTTAGGCAGCCGCTCTGCGGAAACGCAGTCAGGAAGGTGATAACAATAGAAAAAAGGACCGTCTTTCAAATGCTGCTGCTGAACTAGGGGTTTATATAGACTCCAATCTAAAACGGCACAACCAGGTAACCCATACATGCAATTAAATATGTTCTTTGATTTACACATTAAAGCATGTAGCAAAAGATCTACCTCTCAGTCTCAAACAGAATCTCATTCAAGTGTTTGTTATATCTCACTTTGATTATTATGGTGTCTTGTACTCTAATTTGTATACTGGGCAGATCGACAGATTACAAACGTTCTTAATGTCTGTGTTTGTTTCTTCTTCAACGCTCGTAAATTTGATCATGTGACACCCCTACACAATCAACTGTCATGGCTGCCTCTAAAAGAACGTAGGACTTTCCATTCCCTTAAGCTCCAGTTCAAATCCTCCGTGCAACTCAGTATATCGCCTGTCGCTTCATATACCTGTCACTACCTCGACCCCGGAATATGACTTCACGGTCTATCCCTCATCACCGAACACATTTCTACTCAGCCTCATTCAGCGTGTCAGTTCCCAGAATCAGGAACTACCTTCCTGTGAAGTCAGGAATTGTCGGATAATAAAGCAATATAAACTGCCATCTCAATTTCGAATTATAGCAGGTAGACTCTTGCTTCTCCTTCTCCCCCCCCCCCCTTGTACTGGAGAAAAAGTATTGAAGAACAAGTGGAATTCTAACACTATCTTCTAACCATATTAAAAAATGTAATAGTTACAAGCAGCTTTAGTTTGTTTGCTTTTGTGTTAAAGACCTTTGAGTAGAAGCTTCTAATCTATAGTCTATTTCATCAAGCTTCTTCTACGTCAAAACCGGTATTTTGGTTTCGGCTTCTTGTCAATGCAATCGTCTTCAGTTTGAACACCGTTCACTAATCTTACAATTACACTTCCCGTTGGAGATGTTACTTCTGGAAATTTAGCACCAAATTCTCTACTGTATTATTTGTACGATTTATTTGCACATAGGTAACAAAAATTCTTTGCTCTGGCGTATATTTCACACTTGGCATTCTCCATAATACACAATAGAAAGTTTAACGCGTTACAGGAATACAAACTGAAAAGTTGCCGTGATAAACACGACTGAGCAAGCTCTGTGTCAGCAGAACTTTAAACTTCAGTCATACCAGGAATCGCGTGTTCACTGTAGGTCAAAGGGTTTCCACTAGTTATACAAACTCTGATTGCGTAGCGGAACGAGGTTACTATACCTGACGTAATTGCTTAGTGTGATGCGACATTCTTTTGTGTATTTTTTCAAATGTCAAGCAGACCATTATCATTATTACAGCTTGCTATTTGCCATAACCTAAAATTATACCTGAGGGAAAGCGCTTAACAGATCAACAAAGGCTTCATTTGCAAGATTTGGTGTTCAAATACAAAGATATAACACAGAAAAATAAACTGATAAAAATTTTACTTAAAAAAGAAAGAAATGCGGGAGAAATTTGGTTTTGAATTCAATGGCTTTCCTGAAGATGCAAAAGTAAAATATTTCATTGTTTATTATGTAATTATGTATTTACTATATCTTTCTTTGTCTTTTATCGTCCAGAAAGACATTTCCCAGTTCAAAAAACTAGAAAAATGTTAAATTTCACAGGAACGCAGTTTCCTGAAGACCAGACGGTGGTTCACCCGTGGGAAATGACTCAGAATTGGATTTCAGATACAGAACTGTAAGATGTGATTGACAACAATACCTGCGAACAGCTGATAATGTTGCTACTTTTTCTGAAACTTCGCTTGTACTCCATAACACGGCACACTGTAGGATGATTAGCAGGATCAGCCCAAACCAACTGCAAAATGAATAACATAAACATTTTAAAGTTGTAGTAATACAAACAATTACAACTGTTCAGTTGAAAACAAAGTTGCGAAGCACCTCACAATAATGGTAATTCTCATAAGAGGAAATATTGTTAGGGCCTCTAACTTTCTATAATTAAAACGCCAAAACGTCCACAATGGAACAAAAAGCTTCTTGAATTGCTGTTTATTATACAGAGTGTTTCCGAAATACTTTTACAAACTTTGGTGGCGGATTACTCACACCAAAACAAGGAAAAAAAATCATATAAACATATGCCATAAAATTATTAGTTTTTGAGTTATTAATGAAAGTTTACGCCAGAGTTAAAATGACTTCACATCTTTAATAGTTACAACCAAATCACATAAATGGCTAACTTTCAACAGTTTTGCATGTATAATTATTTCCACTTTGAGGATGTACATAGGTTGATATATGAACTAAGTCTGTAGGCAGAAAATCGCAGTACTCGATGAGGGATTGCATCAAACTTTTTTTTTAAGATTCTGGGTAGGGGCACATTTAATCTATTAAAGGTGTGGACTTTCATGCAGGCTTCAGCAACATGATTTTTCCAAACAGAGATTACTCTCTACAGCAACTACAAATTGGCGAATTCTGGGATAGATATTTGTGTTGCGCGAATTTTCCGCTCTTATAGAAGTATAGGATAGGAAGCGTCAGGCAAAGCGGGTTGGTGCCGTGTGGCGTAGGGGTGACTTGCACCGAGGGAAAAGTTTCAGTCATACCGGTTTATAGGACTTAGGAACCCCCGCCCCGTCCTTACGTCGGATTTCTGGCCGCCTAGTGCATCCTACATCTCACCTTTTCCTCCCGGAGGTACCCTCTTGAAGATATAGGTACAGGAGGGTTAATTTGCCAAGGATTTTTAGGCACTAAACGGTAGATAAATGTGCGCAAAATATAAAGTTATAATAATAAAAAAGAATTTAGAATTTTAAACTTTAAAATGGACTTTTCAGATATAGAAACGATGTCGTTGTATAATTATCACAAGTAATTTCACAAGAGGGTATGAGATTGCCGATAAATTAACAAATGTAGCTCAGACCCTCGAGGATGTTTATTAGGACTATTTCATGAATAAAATAGGAATTTAAATATCATTCCCGTAAACTTGACTTGCAATATGGCAATAGTTGTATATTTGTAAAATAAATAGTTAAATTTTTCAAGTCATTTTGAGACAGATGAATACAGATAGTCAGTAATGCTAATAGAGAGGAGCCAAATACTGGTTTAGAACTATTTCATGAATAGAATAAGAATAAAAGTAATATATATTTGAATTTCGCACACAGAATATTAACACTTGTATAAAATGTTACCCTTTCTTATTCATTCAGAAACCGTGAGACTGAAACAGACTGTGGACTATTACAATCGTTACCGTTCGATTTACTAATACCAACTGAGAAAAACAAACCGGGAATAACATTTTTCCGTTTTGAACAACGTGTTCATTAAACTTTATTGTTGCTTAGGGACATTGTAAAATTATTTCAGATTGTTTGGCTAAATAAGCAAAAATAACTGCCGATAATTTTGTTGCTATCAATACCTTCCCACCGCCTGTTAGCTAAAGTCATCAGTGATGCGTGGTCAGGAATTATAGTGGAGTACAGAGCTAGGCTATAGTGACCACAAGACAAATGCACTTCGCGCAGTAAAGCGATTTTGTTAATACTTTACGATAATTTCACTGCTATATCCGACTGTGACTGGTCAAAATTCAAAATTTTGTTTCATTCCATTGGTAGATTTTATGTGACTATCAATAGCCTGCAAATGATGGACGAGGAAAAGAGAGATTTTAGAATAATGTCGCCTTTAAATTAGAGTACATGTTCTTATTATGACATTTAGAGAGACATGTCTAAATAGCTATGTAATTAAAAATATTGATAACAGGTATCCTTTTTCCAATGCTATAAGCATATTTGTTGTTACTAAAATACAAAAATTTGTCTTTCTTTTTGTTTCACAGTAGCCTCATTCGTTTCTTATATTGTTCTTATGTGCTCAACTCAGGCTATATATGAGGGGTAAGTCCATAAGTTTCCGGCCTCGCCGATAAGGATTGTATCCTTCACAAAAACCTTATCTGGTGTCATATCTTATCTGTTAAGTAAATAATTGCACCTGTAACTTTCGCTATGCTGAATTCAGTTATTCAGATATAGTTGCATTGAGAAGGCTATGTGTAGAAGATTGTGACAGGTTCAAAATGGAATGTCGAGCTGTTATTAAGTTCTTCACAAGATTAGCACTTACTCCAAATGAAATTAAACAGTGATTGGACGGTGTATATGGGGAAGCACCCCCCTCATATTCTACCGTAAAAGAATGGGCCAAACTTTTTTCGAATGAGCCGAGAGGGCATTGAAGACGAAGAGCATGCAGGTCGGCCCTTGGAAGTGCTTATTCCTGAAAACATCGCTCTTGTGGAAGGAGAAATTATGGAAGACCGGCGGCTCAAAGTTACAGAAATAGCAGGAAGGTTGGTCTTTCTAAACAACAGTCCTTCGAATTATTCATGAACATTTAAGGTTAGTGCCTTAGTGCCTAGACTTCTTTCCTCAGTTCAAAAGCAGCAACGGGGTCATCTGTTGTCAGGCATTTTTGGAGCTCTGCCGTGGCAACGAGAGAGAAGTTGTGCAAACTATTGTTACAGGAGATGAAACAATGGTTCTTTACTATGATCCCTTGTCCAAAAGAGAAGAATAGAGTGACGTAAACCTGACGATGCACTTCCCCTAAAAGCCAAGGTCACTCAGTCAACCACAAGATCATGTCCACAATCTTTCGGGACTGTGAAGGAATACTTTTCATTGACTTCAAGGAGAGGAACACCACAGTAAATGGGGAGTACTAAGCTGGCCTACTGCACAGACTACGTGCTTCCATCAAAGAGAAAAGACGAGGAAAGCTGAGTGGTAGTGCACGCCTTCTTCATGACAACGCGCCTGTGCACACAGCTCTTGTAGCAAAGGAAGTTGTGAAGAAATGTGGCTTCGAGATTGATCATCCACCCTATAGCCCAGATCTAGCTCCCAGTGACTATTTCCTCCTCTCAAAACTCAAGAAGGACCTTCGAGGAAGGGAAGTGTGATGAAGAAGTGAAGGGTGCTGTTTATGCGCATTTTGCAGTTAAGGCTTCTGATTATCTTTAGAGGAGGGGAATGAAACTTTAATTTAAAGACGTGAGAAGTGCATTGCAATAAAGGGGTAACTATATTGAAAAATGAAATATAGTTTTTGTGTTTATCATACGTATAAAATGGTTGGGCCGGAAACTTATGGACCTATCCTCGTGTATTTATGTGTGTGTTTGCGTGTGTGTGAAATAATTTTTCTTTAATTGCATTTATATCAGTTGTAATAATTTCTAAGTGAAGGCTCTGCTAAACGTTTTATCCGATACTACACGTAGTACATGCTATTAAACGTTAAAGATAAATAAATGGGTATTCAATGGCTTTAAATACTTTATAATTGTTTTTCTTTATTTAACCACAGTGCTCTCTATAATACAAAACATAATTGAGAGAAAAACTACTTTTTAAATAAAAATAATAATTCCTACATGTAATGAACAAATATTTTTCTTCAAAATATTTTATTTTTCAATTATTAAACATATAGTTATTATTTTCTAAGCAGATAGTTCACAAACTATCTACTGTTCTAAGTCGGCCAGGCTTCCGACTTGAACAGCAAACGATAGCGCCTGATTGCCAGTATATGTTCAACACAGGTTTGTTATGCGCATAGCATAAACCTCCAGGGAATTCCATCGTTGTAGAGTTCAAGCGGAGGAGTGCGTCAACGTTAACTTAGAGGTTCGGTAAGAGCCTTCCAATTATTATTCGGAAAATATTGTGGTACTAAAATCATATGTGTAAATAAATTGAAATTATTTTCAAATGGAATGTGACAAAATTAATTGTAATGCCACTGTGTTTTCTTCTTTTTCCGTTTTATATTTCAGCGACCTATTTCTTTATGCTCCCGAATGTTTTTCCTGTTATCCTGATTCATCAAGATTAAAGACACAATAGAGCACCGTATTTAAAAATGAAAGCTAATGAACAGTGACTAAGGACTTCTGTAACAGACAAGAACTTCGGTCTTGTCAGATTCATTTGAGAATTTGTATTTCTGCACAAATTGTAGCGCAATAAACGCTGTATATTATTCGACACTTCTAGAAGGCCCGATTAAGACAGTTGTCAGAAATAAGAAAAAATGTGTGCAAACATCAAAATAATTTCTCCAGGATAACGTTTGTCCACAAATGGTTGCTCGAAACATGAAAACCACACCGAAAGCGAAATGGAATATTGTACACATTCTCCATGCAGTCTAGATGTGGCACCTGTTTTCGTCTCTAAAGGATTATTTGGAACATCTTTGGTAGTAATGAGGAGTGTGTTTCAGGCGGTTCAGGAATGGCTACTCAGCGAGCGGTTACCACAAGCTTCCGAACCGCTGGCGCAAATATATACAGGCGAAGAGGGTTATTTGAAAAGTAGAAAATTCAGCGTTGGACAGTGGATCAATGTTTCTGTTCTACTCTTATTTTAAATTAGAAATAGTTTTTAAAACGGTTTACATGAACGTAAAATAAGTATTTTCAAAGTGACGGAAATAATTTAATAACCGTCAGTCTTTTCTCACAAGTAACCGCAGATAGACAGGTACAGGTGTCTAGGAGGAGGTTAAGGCAAATCTAATATTCAATTCATCAATCGATTGTTAATTGAATAACAATTAGTATTATAAAATAAACTATCAGTATTTGTTAGATCTTAGTAAATAACAATTATTATTTCCGGATAGCTATCTAGCAGCTTTCAGATAGTTCACATTTAAACAGATGATGATAGTGCTAAAATTAAATATTGTATATAGCGTGTTAAAAGTAAATACCTTCTACCTCTAATCTCACCATATATATTTACCCTGGCAAGAGCTAAGGCTATGGAGCCTTCTCTTCCTCTGTATAGGGAAAATAAATAAATAAATAAATAAAGGCATATACCTACTGCATGTAAGTATTACATATATAATAAAATTAGAATGATGATATAGTTAGAATTCCAAATGTTCTTCAATAATTTTTCTCGAGTACAAGGGGCAGGAAAGAGGAGGAGAACAAATAGGGGAAGAAGAATTAGATGAAGGTGAAGAACAAGAACAAGAAGAAGAACAAGAAGAAGCGAGAGACTAATGGCTTCGATTCCTAAAGTTGAGATGACAATTTAAGGTACGTTTAAATTGCTTTATTGTCCGACAATCTCTTCAGGAGGAAGGGAGTTCCAGATTCTAGGAACTGACACGTTAATGAGATAAGTAGAAATGTGTTTGATGACGAGGAATAGACAGTAAAGTCATATTCCGGGTTCGAGGTAGGTATATAAAAGCAAGAGGAACTATACAGAAGGGTGTAGGTACAAAGGATTTTGAACAGGAGCGTAAGGGAATGGAAAGTCCTACGTTCTTTTAGAGGTAGATATGACAGTTGATTGCGTAGGGGTGTCACATGATAACATTCGCAATTGTTGAAGACCAATACTCAGATTGGAGTACAAGACGTCACAATAATCAAAGTGAGGCATAACAAACACTTGAATGAGATCAGATTGAGAGATAGATCCTTTGTTACGTGTTTTAGTGTGTAAATCAAAGAAAGTATTTTATTGCACGTATGGGTTACCTGGCTGTGCTATTCTAGATCGGGGTCTGTATACACAACTAGGGATTTTGCCGTGCTGGTACAATTAATGACATTGTTGTTTATCTTGATGGGCGATACATAGTTTGAGTTTATTTTACGCAGTGCCCGTTGATGCTGGACTATATCCTGTGATTTAAGTAGATTCAGTTTTAGTGTCAAAAGGGAGATGGAGGTTAGATCTTCATTTACTACAGTCACGGCGTAGTGGATAGAACGAGGGGCGGTGTGAAAGTAGAGTTGTAAGTCATCAACGTACACGCGGTAATTGGAGTGTTTTATCTCTTTAACATTGTCGTTGATGTGCAGCATAAAAGGTTGGGGACAGTGGAATCAAATGTTGAATGTGCATATCACGAAATTGGGTTTCCTACCTGTTTTATCCTGCAGATGGTTATATGTAAATATGGGTATATTAAATCTAATGTATATTCTGGTATTTGTGGTTTCAGAGTTGCAGAGGCCTAAGTTGAATATTTCCTCCAATCGCTGTAGTTTTTAGTCCTGATGATAGATATACCAACCCAAGACCCCCCCCCCCTGTATTTAAAGTGTATCTTTGTATGCCAAATGCAATATTTAAACAAATAAATAGCATTCAGTTAAAGTACAATTGCGCTCGCTTATCAAGCTAACCATCTATTCTGCAAATCACTTCTATCTAAACTGTGGCTTGGGAATAACTTTAAGGCGTTATACCTATAAAAAAAGTGAGGACAGTGTGGGTGTAGCGTGGGCGAACAGTCGCCTATCTGTTAGGTACCCTCCTCTCTCTAGACATGCAGTGGGCGGGGCTAGACTCGTCACCAATGTGCAGCCAACCGCGAGGAGAAGCTCCGCCCAACAGACAAGGAGTGGGGGGAATGTTGTTACGTCTCCGTTTTCCTCCCACTACTGAACACTCACATACGACATCCACCTTACTGTGATTCTCGTGAAAAAGCACAAAAAGACCAACAGTTCTCCCTTCTGCTGCTGTTTTGATTCAACTGACGATTTATCTCGTTATTTTTGGTCTTAGAAATATTATTTTATATGTTGTTTATAAATAATTTATTTTTGACTTCAGATATAGGTTGATAGTTTGTTTGTTTCTTGTAAAGTTTGAAAAATAATTTCTTTCCATAATGAAGGGATGTCACGTTGTAACAAACTTTCGTAAATTAATTTAACACACAATATTAACTATTTACGTACTATAGCCGCTAGCCCTAGCGCTGCTACTGTCCGTTATGTAATGTGTGCACGTAAATTATGACTAGAAATCTCTGGCAAAAAGAAAATTCTGAGCAATACTAAATGCAAAAATTTAAGGGGGAAAACAAAACTTATTAGAAAGTATGGAAAACATTGTTGGTCAATCCACAAGTTCGTTAAGTTGTCTTATTTTATGCAATAAAGTTAGAGTATATTTGTGAAAAATCAAGTATTTGGAAAGACATAAACCCAAATAGACTAACGTTAGACATATGGAAAAAATGATACTGCAGCTGAGAGCACAAACTACTGTAGGTGTCATATTTAATATAAAACTTCACCAGGAACATAAATCAATTAATTCACATTTGGTTTACTGTCTGTGAAAAACAGAAATATCTATTTGTTGTTCTCTCTCTCTTAAAAAAATGTGGTTACTATTATTTTTATGTTCAATCAAGAAGAACTCCCATAAAAAAAAACTACAGGCGGTTCTTGCTCGTTGCGCCCACGTGTAGTGTGGATGGCCAATCGAGAATGAAGTTACATATAACTACTTTTACTTAAGAGTGCTAGGTGGTGATAAATTGTTAAATCTATGAGCAAGTAACACAGATATTAATATTTTTATACTGCTGTCTCGAAGTATAAATGTGACAATTATAGTTATTTACAAAGATCCTGGTTGTCTAAGTTCAGTACGAATAAGAATTCTTAAAGAATTGCGTGGGCACAACAAGCAAGAACTGTTTTATGGGAGTTCTTGAGTGAACATAAAACTAATAATAACCACGTTTTGCGTCAATATTATAGTCCCAGCTGTGCGCTCAAATTTAACTCATCTCGATCTTAGGTTGGTTAATCGTTTTGTGACTACTAGGATAATATATATTAATGTTTTAATGCAAGTAATTAGAAGAGTGGTCTAAATAAATATATTTATTTACTTTAATCATTATTTGCCTCGTAGACCCAACATCGCGGGTTCAATCCCGGCAGGCCGGTACATGTTTTCCGGGCGTAAAGCCGTGAGTCCTATATCTTACTTTTACGACACGTTAAGCCTGAGAGAAGAGGATTCTGAGTAAAATGATCGGGCGCTGATGACCTGAGACGTTAAAGAGCGTCCGTAAATAAACCAAATAAATAATTATAGTTTTATCATTACATTATTAGTTTTCCGGTTTTAAGCGTATCGCAAACATCCAGAACTTCTTTTGCCTATCATTGCAAGGTGTTAACAAAAACATTTCTGATTCAGCTACAGCGGTCCTGAACGTGTGTAGTTAGTTTGTACTAACAGTTTCAAGAGTGCGTAGCGAAACTGTTAACAAAGATATGAAATGCACGAGAAACTTGTGAATTATTAATTTCACTAAACGTGAAGAAAATATTTCACGTCAAAGACCGGTACATAACATTACTTTCGATTACAATTTCCAGAAAAGTGAAAGTGTTGTGCTTTGAGGAGAGGTTGGCAGTATATTTTTGCTGACCAGTGTGATAAATTCATGTTTGTAGATTCTGTGCAATGTTATTTTTATAAATTGTGTCCTACCAACTAAAATGTGCACGAATAGCCACACGCCAGCCGTTTGCTTAGTTAGCTGTAGGTAAAAAGAGGAAATAGCGGGTGCTCTTTCGGGGCTATGACACTGTTTATGTAGTAATATAACAACGAACATCAAATAGCACACAATGAAACACATAGTAGCAGAGAACGTGCAACCAGCTGACAAAATCTCCTTCAAACTAACTACAAGCTGCTACCTTCACATGGATTAGACGGGATTGACTACTAGCTTCTCCCATCACGCAGCCGCACTCTGAGGGTCCGTAACTCAAATAACTTTTCGTAATTCTAACATTTTTTTTTTCAATAACTGAACTCTATCGACTTTTCTATTTACACCTCAGGCTTCTAAGTGTAATGGTACCAAGCTACATTGATTAAAATTTTATTGGTTCATTTACAGTGCTTCCAAAGACAAGAGACCTAATCAAACGCTCATTTTATTTGATTTTACTTGAATGGCATATAGCATTACTAAATAGTCGTAGTTTTAAAATATTTTTAAAAAATTAATTAGACTAAGATACAAAAAATGTTTGAATATTTTAAATTTTAAGAAGCATTATTACATGTGAAATGTTATAATTCAATTCATTTTTGAACATTAACTACTTTTCCAAAAATTTGCACTCTTATAAATTCGAATATCATTTTGAGTCCATAATTTCCTTTATTTTATGTGCATGAAACTGAATACAACTTAATCACGCTATTAAAATAAGGCCAATTGAAATTTCTAATGTTGTTCTTGTATTGTTGTTACTTAAATTATATTCTATTGTTGAGATATTTCAATCACATAATTTTATGAGGTAAAGATGCCGTTAAGTCGAGAGGAGGCTGCTAAATCAGTTGCCCTGTTGGAAGATGAACGGAGATTCGTTATGTTGCCCAGGTGTTAAGAGTCAATGTCTCTACAATACAAAGGACATGCCTAAAGTTCAGAGAACTTGGTATCTACTGCAAAACACTAGGATCAAGTCGCAGAAAGACGACATCTGCCAGAGATTATAAATTTCTTTAGCTGCATGTGATGCATGATCGTCACATAATAGCAGTAGAAGTTCAAAATCGCTTGCAAAGGGCACCAGGAGTCAATGTCAACATGAGAACAATAAGAAGGAGATTTGAAGAAGCACAGCTCACCTCTAGAAAACCAGCTAGAGGTCCTTTGCTTACCCAGCAACATCGGCAAGCACGACTTGACTTTCTCGTCAACATCTGGAGTGGACTGAGGAGCAATAGAAAACTGTCCTATTCACGGATGAGTTGAGGTGCAGCCTAAGATCGCTTGATGGCAGGGAAAGAGTATGGAGGAGGACTTGAGAAAGGTATGTCCCTTGCACCTTCTCATCGACGATGGCTTTCAGGGGAGGTTCCGTCATGGTGTGGACTGGTATCAGTATAGAAGCCAAGACAGAATTGGTTTTTGTGGAGAACGGGGCCCTGAATTCAAACCAGTACATTGAGAAAATTCTTTAGGAGCATGTTATTCCAATGCTCCTTATTTTGGCAATGCTTTCTGTCTACATGTGGTCCACATTGTGACACGGTACTTGCGTGAGGTGGAAATTCAGGCGCTAGTTTGGCCACCATAAAGCCCTTACTCAACCCCATTGAACATGTTTGGGACCTGATGGGGAAAATGTTCGTCAAGTGTTCCTGAGAGCCTCAGTGAACTTCGGAAGATTTGTGTGAACAATGGGAACCATACTACAAGAAAGCTTAAGAACCTTGATCCGTACCATACCTGTAAGGTTGCAAGCTGTGATACAAGCCAGAGGAGGAAACACCTGCTTCCGAGAGTGCCACTGAGGGTTGAAAGACACGTCGTTGTGTTATCAATGCAGGTGTGTTACCCTACAGGTAAAAATAAGATCATTAAGATGTGATTAATCTGCATTCATTTTCATGTTCAAGCAATAAAGGAAATTGTAGACTCCAAATGATATTTGAATACATTGGTGGTTCCAAAATCTTAGACAAAGTATTTCATGTTAAAAAATGAATGGAACTATGATATTTCACATATAAAATGCATAAAATTAAAAATATTAAAAAAAAAGTGTTTCTTTTTCTTCCCTTAATTCTCAGTGTATTTTTACACGATCTTTTTTTGGAGAAAATATGACTTTTGTCAAAGTTTCTATGGTGTTAGCAAAAATGACAGCTGTGAATTTAACATTGATTGGAGAATTTCCTCTCCTCACTATCAACGGGAACTAGAGAGAAACTGGTACCAAGAGACCACGGGGTAATGAAGTGAAGATCATGAGATTTACAGCATTAACGAAGCCGGCACCTTTACACCAAACGTTTAGACAAAAGCGTTCGCGTCCTTTTCGTGCTCATTACTCTAAGTCAGGATTTTTAAAGCAGCGCACGCTTTTTCAAACCACACTTGAGATAATCTGCGGTGATCTTGTGTTACAACCCTTCCAACTTAAGCACGTGGCGTCTATCGTTATATTAGCTTCGTCAGATGTAAGGGGAGTTCGATTTTAAAGTGCACTGCGGCTTGGATTCTACTGAACACCATCGAGTGTTCATGCCATGCCAGACTCTCAAACTAACAAAAGTTGTTTTACTAACTGCTGCTACGTTTATAAATACACCATATGTGACATCATTCTCTATGAATGAAATTGATACATGACGAGGACTATTTAATTATGAACGATCATATTTCTTTTGACGGTATTCCTCCTTATAATTTTGTTGATCTTTCTCAAAGTAGTCTCCGATGGATGTAATGCACTGTCCTGGCGTTTCTGAGTCTTCAAAGACATGCTGGAAATAAGTTTTGTCAGCCTTCAACCCCCCCCCCCCGCACCCTTCACCATTATTGCTTCTGACGATAAAAAAAGGTTTCAAGGTGTTTCTTCAATTTGAGGAAAATAGAAAAATCATACGGAGCTAAATGTGGACTATAGGGAGGATGAGGGGTACACTTCACGTTAATTTTTGTGAGATATTCAGCAACAAATTTGCAATGTGCGGCCGTGTATTACCGTGACACAGTATCCAGCATGTTGCATTGAAATGTGGCCTTTTGCCTGTGATATGACCTTGCAGAGTTTTTAGCACATTACTGTAGTATTGCCAAGTTAGAGGATGAGGTACAAATATGCAATACCGTTTTGTTTTCGGCTGTTACTCTCAAGGTAACTAGGATAAATACTTATGAAATACTGCATAATACTTAGCAACATCAAGATTTTAAAGGTTAATTGCTACAACATTACTCAAAATGTAGAAAAAGAAAAGTTTTTTTTATAAAGAAACTGTACTTTAGAAAATCAGGGAACAAATATGGAATACTGTTGAAATTTTAATATTAACTTTTTATTATTAAATTTATTGAAATGCTAAGAAAAAAACCAATGCAAACTACAAGTGGGCCTCCACATATCTGGCCCAAGCCATTTTAGGTATGACCCCTCATAATGACCAAAAAAAAAAAAAATACAATCATTGATTTTATGCTGTCACCATTGTCTAAATTCTAACATAATTAAACAAAATACAACATTTTCACTTTCATTGCATCAGTCCCCAGTCCTGGATTCATCAGCTGCAGCCTACTGGAATTCCATGCTCCAACCCATCCCCAAGTTCTTATTATTATAATCAATTTAAATATTTCCATTCTCATTCTAAATCAAATATTTTATTAGATTTTTTTTTCTCTCTAATCCCCAATATATATATATATATATATATATATATATATATATATAAACTCTCTTCCCATGTAGTACTTCTATCTTCACAACGTATCCCTAACTTTGCCCAAGTATTCTCCCATCATTTTATATTTTTTATCTTCTTTGATTCTTAATATCTTCCTTATTAAAACTTCCCCCTCAATTTTATTCCAATTCTCTTTCCATACCTGTAGTCTCTATCACTTTGTTTGCTCACGATAGAATATCAATGGCACTCATTATCAGGTTCACTACACATGGGGCATTCATTTCTACAGCTTTTTTTTTAAGTCGATTCCTTAATTCAGACATGGCCCAAGCGAAACCTTCCCACCCCAATTTATCACAAATTTCTAGGCACTTCTTCCTCCCTCAAATTAACTGTTTATTAATAAGATTGAATAAACAAAAAATATACTCTTTTTTTTCTTCATTTTCAGTAAATACAATCAACATTTGTTCAGAACTCGTACATTTAATACAAGAGCTTGATCATATTTTCCCTGGTAAACTGTAAAATGGTCGTGTATTTCCTGAAACGTATCCTATCCAGTGTCTCTTAACTAAAAGCCGCAACCTGCTCTCTCACTTAAAACGTAACATAAGATTGTGGCATGCCGTGATGTGCAAGTCAGCCTATTGTTGGTTTGTTTTATTTACGGACGCTATTTAACATCTCAGGTCATCAGCGTGAGTGACATCATCTCAGTGACACTGATGATACACCAGGTGAAATGATAAATTAGGAAGGAATTTATTTTTAAGGAAGGAAACGTTCCAGGCCTAAGTTTAGAGTGCCTCCCCAGCATTTGTCATCTATGAGGACTGAGGAAAACCTGGAAAAACAGTCTCAGGGAGGACCATCGTAGTGGCAATCGAACCTCAGACCTCTCGCTCATGACCCTGCGCACCTCGGCCACCCGTAGCGGTTTCCAACATAATGTGGACACTATGAAAGAATTGGCGTGTGCTATGTTGGCTGCAAGGCCAATTAATAGTGTCGATATTTTCCCAATAAATTGTGAATTCTGAGATGCAACTAAATACTCTCAGCTTTTTTATTTATTTATTTATTTATTTATTGACATTCCCAACATTTTCTTTGATTGTTCCAGTCGAAGGTGATTTCTACAAATCTCTTCATCTTTACAATTGACCACTTTACATTTTCTATTCCAACTTCCGGCCCCCATCCCCTTTTTACACATTAATACAATGTTTCGTTATCAAATACTTAGCATTTCCTTCATATTTCGATCCTGATTACATAGGGATTTCATTTCAGAAGCGAGAGACTAGCAATGATTGTTTAAACCTTAACACTGTACACAAATCGATTACCGTGACATAAGCCTGTTTCACTTATAAACAGCACGGAAACCAGTCTAAAATAATGGTAAACAACCTTCAGAGAGCACTTTAAATACGCTTACATAATAACCAAAACAAAACCAGAAAAGCAAAGCTGATAAACATGTTTACAAACCGAAACGATCGCGATAACTTGGAAACTTTCCATCTGCAAGAGGAAAATAGAAAATAAAAATTGTGGAAAGAAAAGCGGAAAACGTCTGAGTGAAAGGAATAAAACTCTGCAGAGTAATAGAGGCAAGAAAATGTCCCCTCTGTCATCTTTGCTGCGGCGGTGTCGATTATCTACCCCTGTGTCCCATCCTCTTATCCCGCCCTCCTCCGCCCTTTTTATCCCCACAGGCAGGAAACCAATAACGACGGCTGAAAAATGGTTCCTCCTCTTCTTCATCTTCTTCTGGGGGTCACTCCAGCTTCGACATCCCAATATATTTCCCGTGTCCCTTCCCTTCCCCCGCACTAGAGAGCGTCCACTTCTGTTCCCTCTTTCGTGGAAAATGTGATCCCGTATCGGAGGCCTGCAGATTGCGTCCCGCACGGGATTAAGTTGGAAATTGACCCAGCAACCGTCGCCCACTTCCACATTGTCAAAAGCGACACGCAAGCACTCTCACTCTTTTTTAGCTCTTCTTTTTACACGACATTCACGTGTTTTCTTTCCTTCATTTCTTTCCTTCTTTGTCTCATTTCTCTCTGCTTTTATCTTTATTTCCGTAATTCATTGGTTATTTAATGGTCTACATCTTTCTCTATAGCATACCTTTCACCCTGCTCTTCCATGAAATTTCTTTTCTCTTTCCTATTATCTTTTTTATTCTTTGTGTTCTTGTGTGTGCGTTTATTATTTTTTTTGTAATTTTTTCCCTTTTCCTATTTATTTGCAGTTTTTTATTTCTTGCCTCTTTCTTTACCTCCTTCCTTTTGTCAATGTTCTATTATCCCCCCCCCCCCCCGCTTTTTTTCTATTTCGCTGGTTCTTTCACCATTTGCTTTCATTTTTCTTTCCATTTACATTTTTTAATTCCATATGCAGTTTTTGAAGCCCTTTCTTGCTCAGCCTTATTTTTTAATTCTTATTTGTTCCTTTTATCTTAATTTTTTCTCCTCCTTTCCTTTTCCTTTTCATTATTTCTTTCTTTTATACGAACGCGGATCATTTGAGGTCCTAACGTATTTTTTGTTAGCATTTATGTTGCATATTTTACTGTATTTTCCATACTTAAGAATATTTTTATTTTTTTTTTAAACACACTGTGTTCTCTGCATGAGCTTGTTTTCACATAAAACTTGTTCTTCAAGACTATATTTATATAGTGATATAATGAAGAATTAGCGTACGCTTTATATATAAGGAAAGCACAAACACAACCACTGGCCTGTAAAGTCTCCCTATAACAACAAGCTGCTACCTGCATATGTATTATGACGGCTGGCTTCTCCCAGTATGTAATCGCGCTCTGCAGGCCCGTAACTCAGTTAAACTCAAATTATGTGAAAATTTCCCTGCACTTTTTCTCTTTTTTCATGTACATGAAAACAATATGAATCGTTTATACAGCGTGACCCCACTGCATATGGCGATTTTCAGAACCTTCTCGTCAGACATTCGTATAGAATTGAATAAAAATACTTTTTCAAGGAACAAATGTATTGCGTAAGATACAATCAAGATCTGTCGGTTACACATCGATGATTTCATGCATTATTTATTTTAAAAGTTGACGATGGTAAAAGTATGGCGTTTTATTTGGGGGGGGGGCATCTTGCTTTAATTGAAGGCTGCTCCTGGCCCAAACGATGCCAGGGAGTGATCCAAGCACATAGTGGACCAGCAAAATATCTAATAATGAAAGCTATGCAATCGATTAGATAGCTGGGTTTTACAATAGTTGAACTTTTTATTTATCAATATACAATATATTATAAATGAGTGTTTTTGAACGAATAATATATTGAATATTTTAAAATAATAAATAAGCGAATTTATTCATTCTAACCTTACTTCTTCATGCGAGTATTTTGTTTCTATTTTTAATAAAATGTATACTAAATAATAATGTCTTAGCACATTTATGGAAAAATATGGAGGAAATAAAAGAAATAATCAAATTAATTCAAAGATTCCAATGAAAACATTAAAAAGTTTAGTTAAGGCGATGCAATAAACATTTTCACCACTGTACAGTTCAGAACCAGCTCTATCTCCGCCAAGTTTAATGAAGAACTTTAAATACATGTGCGCTACGATTTAACCTTGAGAAGAGGCAGAACGGAAATAATTGACGACGTTTACTAAGTAAAACTGCACGAGGACAGAGCAGCTGGTTCTGCTGCCCCGGTCAGTAGCATCGATGTGCAGCAGGCGGAACTCAAATGTGATGGGTGGGTGGGTCAAGAAAGAGAGGGAAAAATATGAGATGACTTTGTGATCGGGGAGGCTGTCAGGGAGGCTTGTTATCCAGGGGACAAGAAACGCCTTCTGGAAGCGGCCAGCAAACAAAGGGAGACGTGAGGAGGAGGAAATGGGCAAGAGTCACTGCAGGGGCGGACTGTGTCACTTTTGCTGTCGGTGCATCGCCAAATGAACATTTTAAAAAAGCAGTCATTTGTTTTTCTTATTGACTTTAATTTTTCCATTTCCTTCTCTGAATCATTCTCAGTGAATCCTTTCTTCTTCTTCTTCTTCTTCTTCTTCTTCTTCTTCTTCTTCTTCTTCTTCTTCTTCTTCTTCTTCTTCTTCTTCTTCTTCTTCTCCTCCTCCTCCTCCTCCTCCTCCTCCTCCTCCTCCTTCTTCTTCTTCTTCTTCTTCTTATCATTATTATTATTATTATTATTATTATTATTATTATTATTATTATTATTATTACTAGCCCTCTTTATTTCTTTTTATTCCTTTATTTTCGTCATATCTTTCCTTTTTACACCACTAGTTACATTCTTTGTGCACCCTATTGGTTTATTTCTTATGTCATTGTTTTTCTTTCTTTCTTTCTTTCTTTCTTTTCTTTTTTTTTTTTCTTTTTTTTTTTTTTTTTGCCTATTTTGGACCGACATTTTTCTGCGATTATTTAAGCGTTTTAAAAAGCACATAAAGAATTTCAATATATAGAATGAAAAAAGTTATAAAAATGAAACGACACATTCACTTCACAAAAATATCTATTAAGTGTCTTATTATACGTTTAGTTTTTTTCAAGCAGTCAAAAACTTTCTCCTCAACATATCCACTTAAGTTCTTTAAATAGCGGAACCTTCATTAATGAAAGGAACGGAAGGTTACCTCGGACATACGAACACCAGGAAACAGAGAGAATGATGGAAGTACTGTGGTTTTGCATAGTCCTGGCGAATGGTCTTGTATCGATCTGCCCGAGACAATTCTAGGAAATTTGTGGGGGGGGGGTAACTTCTCAGCTGCATAAATGTAACAAACAATTGCATGGGAGAAAGAGGAGAGCGGCAAAGATGAACAATAAACCCTCCCTACAATGTGCCTAGTATGGAAGTAAGGGAGATACCAACCTGTTTCCCCTATAAACGCTTAAACAGAAAATGAACTCGATCAGAAACTACTACGCACCTTTTGCTCATTCGCCAGGAATATTCAAAACTACTTCACTTTGTTTTGATCAACATGTACATGATGTCCTGAAAGGTGAATGCTCTGTTATAACTGGTATGAGTCCTTTCGAAATAGCTTGTTTTAAATATGCTCCAATCACTTCCGTGGAAGTAGAAAGTTCTTTTTCCATGATGAAACATGTTCTCTCTGACAAGCGGATGACTATGACAGCTGATACCTTGAAAAAAAACGTCTTTTTGTTGTTTGTAACCAAGAAAAGTAAGCATAAGTAATTTAATTATGTGATGAAGAAATTATTAAGTATTTTAAACATCTATTTTAATTACATCACTGCCTATTTTCAGTATTTTAAGTGCTCTTTTGCCTGATATTTTAACCAAAATAAATGCCTGAACTTCCGGGCTCTGCTAATAAATGTTAAGTTTTATTTGCTACTCAATAATTGCTTAGCTTTATTCGACAGCATTTGCAACGTGTAGCTGGCCAGGTCAGAGGGGAAGGAGCACGTAAACACAAATTGAGGACTGTGATTTTTAATGTATGAGTCATGCAATAGACAAGTTTCCTATTACGGGAAAAATATTAAATTCACCTTTGTTTATTTTGAAATATAGTCAGCAATATTCTACAACTCCAAGCTACACTACTGGCCATTAAAATTTTAACTCTTATAAGTTAAACAGATACCACATTTCCTCAGAAGGAACAAGTATGACTCATCGAAAATACGACAGTAATACTATTTCTAAGGCTTAAAATGGGTCATTAGGAAGTATCAAGTACTGTAACACCAAAAGTACGATTTTTCCCTAACTGGCTTTCTGATACCTGTTTGAGTTTGATTGACATTTATCTCTATGCTTTGCAATGATATGACAAGAATGGGTTTTCCTGGTGGTGTAGTGGATACTTGCCTTCTAAACCCAAAGTCGCCAGGATCGATGGGTTTTTTTTTCGAGCGTAAAAATCCTAAGTAATGGCTTCCATCGGAAGGGAAGTAAAGCTGTGGGTCCCGTGTCGTACATTTACGGCACGACAAAGAACCTCAAGTCTGAAAGAAGAGGCATCTGAGCAAAATTTGTCGGTCGTTTCACGCCTTGTACCAGATGGAATGCAGATGACCTGAGATGTTAAAGAGCGTCCTTAATTAAAGAAATAAAAAAAAAATATATAATTTAACTTTTGTTCTCTGTTGTGCTTCCTCAATTTTTTTAAACATGCAAAACTGTTACGTAGTTTTAGAAAAATACGTAATATATAACTGTTAACTTACTGAAGCAAACAATTTCATGCCTAAAACAAGCAGAGTATCCCTCAGTTACTGTTAAGGTGTGATGTACAACATTTTACTTTTATTTCAATATGAGTAAGTGTAAGCTAGTAACCTTTGTTTTATTTTTATTGAGCATTAATGTGTGATGCATATGTAATTTCCTTTAAATTATATAAACAATTATGTACATAGTATGAAAACCTAGTTCCCTCTGGCGTGAATACCTCATTAAATTTGATAATTTCTTTATTGAATCATACCTGTTAGGGGTTACAGAGTTCCACACAGTCTTCGTAAACGTTCCATATTTATCCCAGCGCCTGTTCCCTCACCAAAAGTGGAAAGGTACTACACAACAGCACTTTGCAATGAGTCTAATCAAAATTATAAAAACCAAAGGTGCCTTTGAATTTTGGTTATATGAATTTTACTCTGGTTCACTTTAGACTTAGACATCTTGGCTACATGAATTTTACTCTGGTTCATTTTTGACTTAGACTCCTTGGCTATATGAATTTTACTCTGGTTCATTTTAGACTTAGACATCTTGGCTATATGAATTTTACTCTGGTTCATTTTTGACTTAAGACACCTTGGCTATATGAATTTTACTCTGGTTCATTTATGACTTAAGACACCTTGGCTATATGCATTTTACTCCGGTTCATTTTTCGCTTGAAAACACCTCATAATTGCACGCATCTGCGCCTTGAAATACATTTTAATAACATCGCGTGCCAAACTTGGACTAATAGAGGAAGATTTTTTTTTTTTTTAACAGTGTTTAACACCCGTTTTAACCACTGAGGCATCACAGGCGCTGGACACTGATGATACATGAGATGAAGTGATAATTTTGGAAAGAATTATTTTATAAATAAAGAAGCGTTACATGAAAAAGTTTAGGGTATCTCCGGGACATTTGGCATTTAGGAATACTAAGGAAAACCTAAAAAATCTCAGTTAGGGAGTACGGTCCAGGGGAGAATCGAACTCATGGAGGAAGAATGACAACGTCTGTGTGACGACAGACACTCGATTTGTTGACATGGCTTCATTAACATACGTATAGCGGCCTTTAAGCCCCAGCTTACCAATATTAAATTAGCTAAGTTTGTGTTTCAATTGTGACAGAACCATTAGGGATAGAATAATGAAACTTGTACAGATTATTTTGACACGTTTTATCTGTGTACTGTACTGAAGCAGAATTAAAGATGTTAAGGATTGAAACAGAAATTCTTCTTCTTCTATGGCCTGCTGAGACCTGCCGCAGCGACCTCTGCTTCCTCCATCTCCGTCTTACGACTTCATTGATAGAGAACAGTAGTGAGACCCTGCCAGTCGCCTATCAGGCAGCTTCTCATTTATCCTCAAGAGGCTGGGTGGAGTCCGTTCCATACCTTTCCAATTTAGAAACGTTTCTAAGCAGATGCCGGGAATTGAATCCGGGCCCTCCCGGCCAGCAACGCTAACCACTAGACCAAGGGAACGGCCGGTACAAGAATTAGCATTATTTTATTTGAAGTTATTTTTTGACAAAAAAATCTAAAATAATTCCTAGGCTATTATAGATATTGATTTATATAGAACCAACACATTTCTTAATTTATTTGAAAACGAATGCAGCTAGCCACAATTTATTATACCTCAAATGTAGAGTATCTTTATGAGATTATTAAACTCGCATAACTCACCACGTCGTTCCACGTTACTGGCCGCTCGTTAGAGGACTGTGTAGTCAATACCATTAATCTCCTGTGTAATGTTGTGCTTCAGTTCTTTGCACAATGTCTGGGGGAGTGCCGGACGTACAGTCCGTCTTTTAAGTACCCCTTAGGAAGAAGTCCGGGGTTGTCAAATCACCAGAACTTTCTAGCTATTAGTTCGAAACCTATATAATTCTTAAATAAATGGCTGTTGTCAAAATCAGCACTTTTTAATTTATACAGATAGGTTTTCAAATAGTATCAAAATAAAAAATTATATCACATAATTCAGAAAGTCGGAAAATTCTGTAACATTCAAATGCTGCCTTCTAACATTCCTTAATGCGCGGCCTTCCTCTTGACATAAACTGATCTCTGTAGCTCATAGTTATGTATTTGCATCCATTTGTTTGGATGTCGCTTTATGAAACAGCGTGGCACAGGCCACACCGAAGAGATAGTGGGTTTTTTTAATAGTGCTTAGCGCCTATATTTACTACTGAGGCACTACAGGCGGCGAACACTGATGAATATTTTGACCAATCACAGCTGAATTACGGAGTGAAATTATGAAGAAAAAAATTGTCAAATCCGTTTTATTACGCGACGGTCATTTGTCTTGTGGTCAATGTAGCCAACCTCCACTATATAATTCCTGAACACGTTTCACTGACCACTTTTGCTAGAGATAGAAACAAAAACATGGACATTGGACAATCATAACGCAAAATGGAGGGTTCTTCAAAGCTTTTTGGTGATGCGTCAAATGTGCAAATTGATCTTATCATTAGGAATTCCAAACCACATAATACAAAGAAAAATAGACACATTGTATGTAATTTTTTTTTTCCTTTTTACTCTATTGGTATTCACGGTAGCGATTGTAATAGTCGACTTTTGTCCATTTCAGTCTCGCGGTTTCTGAATCGAATATACATTCATATGTATTAACATTTTATACAAGCGTTAATATTTTGTGCGGGAATTTCAAATATATATATATATATATATATATATATATATATATATTCCTCCCCCCCCCTAACGACTTTCAAGTCGTTAAAAACAGTCCAAATTTACCCTGAGAACCCATCAATCCCCCCTACATTGGAACAACTATATTAACCGTTGCAAATTAACGACCAACTGTGGGATATATATATAGGAACGGTATTTTATTACGTCCCCACAGTTGGTCGTTAATTTGCAACGGTTAATATAGTTGTTCCAATGTAGGGGGGATTGATGGGTTCTCAGGGTAAATTTGGACTGTTTTTAACGACTTGAAAGTCGTTAGGGGGGGAAGGAAATTGTTCGGTGTATTAATAAGTCCGGCACTGTTTGAACATTTGATTTATTTAACTTGGCAGGTTACTTCCTGACGGCTCGTAGCTGACCTCACTACACACTTAGACTGACCTTAGAAATGACTTACACTGCCCTCAACTGAACTTTAGAAATGACCTAGACTGATTACTTTCGGATGACTCAGACTGCCTGATTCCGTATATTTCTTTCGTGTCTCTCGTATGTCCTCTGTTTCTCCTGAATGAATGTCTGAATCTCAATCTGCGAATGTCTGAATGTGCCAGAGACTGTCTCTCTGATTTCCGTACTCCAGTTTTTCTACCACATCGCCACGTCTCTCGCTAAATTAAATTCCCTCGTATATTATCCTATTTCCGTGTTGTACTTTCATCATTGGCTATCTTAAAATATTTATTTGTAACTAAGTTCTCCTTATTGGTTGACTTTTATTTGAAGACCATTGGCTAGAATTATTCTTTCCCCCCTGATCTAATGTCTTCCCACGAACTTGAATTTTACCAGAACAACCAGTTGTAAATTTCGGCTCTTTCCTTACATGCTGATTTCTATTGAAAAATCTTTTGCCTCTCTTAGTTTGTAGATTTCCAAATGTTCTCAGAGATAACGCACGTGTTGATGGGCTGTTTTCGGCTTTCCTGTAATAAAACATTTTCGTCTCCGTTCTGACATTTTCATTTTCTCTTAAATTGTTGCTACGTCTGACTTTGTTAAATACTGTCCCGTTACGGCCACCTGTTTCTCTTATTGTGAACTCCTAAGTATTTCCTAGCCAGAAGGTTCGTGACCTAACAAAAGATAGTTTATCCATTCCTCAGCCTTGTCTAAGGAGTGGTCAGTGGACGAGTCGTCAGGTATACATTTCCGTCTCTTTCTCACATCTTTCGCCACAAAATGTATACAAAACCCTTTTGTAAGCTACAATCACCTGTAAAATGACCTACACATAAGTACAGGTTACAAATTATTTCAATTTCTGTCATACCTATCTCTAAAATATTTCCTTATACATATATATTACAATTACCCTTATCAAATCTAATGCCTTTAAAAATATAACTCTGCAGCCTTTAGTTATTAAATTAATAAAGGCAGCCTTATTTCCTGCTTCAATTATATATATATATATATATATATATATATATATCACTTTTATTCTGGTTCTATTCATGAAATAGCCCTAAACCGGACCGGACTTGTATTTTGCTCTTCTCTATTGGAATTATTGATAATCGGCATTCTTCTGTCGTTAAGAATGGTTGAAAAGGCTAAGTAAAAATATACAATCATTACAATTTTGTAAGCCAGGTTTAGTGGAATTATATTTACATTTTTATTTTATTCGTGAAATAGTTCTAATAAATATCACTCGAGGGTCTGAGATTACTCAATATGTTCGTGAATTTATCGGTAATCTCTGACCCTTTCGCTATATTACTTGAGATAAATTGGGAAAGGTTATTTTTTTTTAAGGATGGAAGCGTTCCGGGTCTAAGTTTAGCTTACCACCCCGGCATTTGCCATTTATGAGGAATAAGATAACCTAGGGGGGAAAAAAAAACACATCAAGTGGGAAGGTTTACTGTTGTGGATGGAAGGAAAAGTGGGTGAACATTTACAGAAAGTTTGTCACTCTGTGTCCGAAACATGTTGAACACAGTCGTTTATTTGTGAATTACAGAAATGGAAAGTGTACAAAGCAGCAAGTGATATTAATATAATAGCGTTGTATGTAAAGAAAGTTGCAGAATTTTTTAAACGAGACAACCCTTCTAGTTATACTTGGCATTGTTTTCGGAGAAGTTCGGCTACATTGTCTGCGTATGCTGGAGATGTACTGAAATTAAAGAAACATGATGATTGTAGAGGGACATGTGAACGACTTCTTGAATAGTAAGGTCGAAATCTACATTAGAATTATTGGAGAACGAGTCACCTGATGAAGACAGCAATAATGATGTCGCTTCACAGTAGTGAGGTGACGTCAGGGATCCATGAAGGATTTTGCATGCCCAGTTACGAAGAATGTTGCTGCAATAAAGCGTCAAGAATTAATTTTACCCTCGTGTAGTATAACTATTCATATTAACAGCAAGTAATTTGCATTGCTTGAATACCTTCGTAAATTTATTCCATTAAAATGTGTTATATAACAAGACTGCTACTTTCAGTTGTAATTTATAAAATAGTGTCGCAAATTAGTAGCTCTAAGTTACTTTGCAGCACCAATCTTCAATTGTTTTATTCCAGGCTGTTATTCTAAAAAATAAGTAAGCATTAGTTAACATCGCTTTATGGCAGAATAAAAACAATATTTATTGACTGCTGAGAAACGATAAAAGAACTAGAAGATGTTACAAGCAGAGAACCAGTCCAGCTCTGAGCTGCAGTCCCAAACAAAGAGAGGAGGAGGGGGAGTATAACCTTCTGAAGCGTAATCTCGTGGAAAGGCGATGAGTACAAAGCCTGACTTCACAGACATGATATGAAGATATCGAAGAAAAACCTATCTTTCTTCCATTCACTTTCCAAAATAAAAGAAAAAAAATCTACTTTTGTAGCCCTCAGCATCATCAATGGCGATTTGGATTTTGATGCCTCAACGAATATCATACCAAGTCGAAAAAGGGGGATCTTTTCTGTAGGCAACGTAAACACCAGCGGACATACATGTCGGTCTGCGAGAGGATTAAATAGAGCACACCAGAAGAAGAGCGCTTATCTCTTTCAAGAAATAATATCTCCGTTAAAATGTTACCTACGTCGCCATCCTAACATTGGTATTCCGTAAAACGAGACACAAATTTCATCAGTGAAGGACCAAAAAAAGCATATTTGTGTCAGAAAAAGAAAAACGTGTAGTAAGCTTTGAAAGCGTGAACTTGTATTTGAAACACTGCCCTAGAACTGCGCTAAAGTAATTTATTATTATTATTATTATTATTATTATTATTATTATTATTATTATCCAACTGTTATATTTATTCTCAAACACTGCTCCTTACTTATCCAATGCTAATGTTTAACTCTGCTGTTCCACAAACACAGAAAATGTGTGTAGCTACTTTGGTGGCCAAGCAGAAAGTAGATCATATTTAAATCTACACAAATATCCACTGATATTTTCCAATGATACAGACTTTGACCTCCATTCCGTGGGTCATCTTCCAAGCTTTGACGGCAGTGCTTCAATTCCGTGATCCACTTGGAAACGGTTGAAAATGATGGTACAGAGTCCCCTATACTGTTTGTTATGTGTATGAATTTTTGTTGCATTCTTACCACGCACTTAATAACTGCACAATGTTCTATATGTACTACTTTTAGGTATGCATACGTCTGCACTGCAACAAACAGCTATAGCTACTACTATTTTTGATCAATTTAAGTACTATTACACAAATGGTGACGGTCCTGGTGGTCTATGGTAACCATATTTGCCTTCTAAACCCAAGATCGCGGGCTCAAACCCGGCCAGGATCGATGCATTTTTTCGGGCGTAAAAATCCTAGGTATGGCTTCCTTCGGAAGGGAAGTAAAGCTGTGGGTTCCGTGTCGTAAATGTACGGCACGAAAAAGAACCTCAAGCCTTAAAGAAGAGGCCTCTGAGCAAAATTTATCGGCCGTTTCACGCCCTGATGCTGATGACCTGAGATGCTAAAGAGCGTCCGTAAGTAAAACAAATCAACAATTACACAAATGTTTCTATGGAAGATGGCGGGGTTTGATAACAAAACTGCTTTGGAACTGCTACCGCATGCTGTTGGTTATTCTGAGAACTGTTCAAAAGAGCCTCATATCAGGTCTCTGCCACTGTAGCAAAATAATAATTTGTTTTTCCTAGGGAAGAAGAACAGTAAATCGTTTTCTCATTATGGTAAAACAAACTTTTGGTTCGAGGTTCTACATACTTTTTTTTTTTAATTAAGCCTGAAGGCCAGCATTCATGACTTCTTTGAGAGATTTAGATCTCTGGTCAAGTCATCCAATTAAACTTATTTCAAAATCAATGTCAATTTCACCAGGACATGACTACATGATACCCAAATGCCGTGGGGTGAAGGTCTCTTTTATCAAGACTTACATTCCTCCCCAACATTCTCAACATTCATAACTACAGCTCTATCGTACATTTGTGCTATAAACTTCTGGTTTATATGAAACTCTTCTAATTCAGCTGTTAGAGAACGCCTTAAGCCTTTTGCAGTCAATTCAGAAACAACAATTATTTTATGAATCTTTCAACCAGTTTACCAATACTCATTTATCGAAGTATCACAACAAATTGCGACATGCATGTAATATCTGTCGTTTCATCGGCCTTTACAGAAAAAAAAGTTGCTCTTTATATTTCTTTTCTAATCTCTTTCCCATAGACACTTCTCACTTCACACGCTATCAAGATATTTTTTCAAACCATAAAAAAGTTTAATATTGTGCTGTCTTGTTGAATAAGTTCCTATAGCTTTCCGTTGATGATGCCCAAATCGTTTCACTTCCAACTAAACAGTTAATCTTAGACACGATAACGGAATCTGCAATAAAATGTCCTCTTTATTCACTGCCACGAAACCGTTATGCTTTTTATGTAACTTAACAGTTAACACTGTGAAAGTCAACTTTCCACTGACAAACAATGAGGAAACCATCCAATTTCAAACAAGGTGCGAAAACAAACCCTAGTCAGTTATGCGTGGTGTCAGTAACCCCTCAACATCTGGCTCCTAAGAAAAGAGAGAATACCGAGCGCTAGCCATGTGCCGTCTTCCTGCTGGCCCAAGAGAACGCAGAAATAAGCAGGAGAAAGGCTACCCCATCTTGGAGAATATAAGTTCTTGTTGCTGGCCCATATATAAGTTTAAAGCGTTGGCCTATGAGCTCCCCTCGCTATCATTACTACAGTACAGAGAAAATTCACTTATTGCGTAAGATACAATTAAGAACCAACCGGATACACGACTGTTTTAATTTTCTTTTAAAAGTTGACCAGAAGAAGAGAAAATTGTAAATATTAATGACATTTACTTTGGGATGGCCTGATCCGCCTGTTATTGCTTAATAATTGCTTAATTTGTCAGGTGGAGATGTTGTTCTATGAACCAAGGCCAACTTCCAACCTGATATTTTTTCCTTCTTGAATCAATACGGGATACAACTCGAGAAATTCATGTTTGCATCCAAGGAGGCCTGGTAAGGACGGAAGTTATACAAATTCGACAATAGAACTTTTCCTGGATGGTTCCAGTTATGAACAATAGACGAACACAGCGAGTTGGGCGTCTCGCCACCATGACAACATCTTTACCTTTTTCTATCGAAATGGCTAGAAGCGTTCATAATATGGAGACGGAGCACGAAACTCTGTCCCGTGGCTGCAAATTCCACTCCTACTGTTCGCACTGCAGAGAGAATATTTCTAAAAAGAATAAACAAAGCCCGAGGGACAATAATTAATCACAAAAAGCACAAAACATATAAAACACACGTGCACAGATAAATCGTAAGGCAAAATAAAAAGTAATCATGACAAAAAAAAAAATGAAAACTACGAGGGAGCCTGGATTCGGAATGAAAAAGCGAGCAGAGAAAAATGAAAATGAAAAAAAAAAAAAAAAAATGAAACAGTGGAAGCAAAGCACATGGAGCAATAATGAGGACGAGGGAAAGAGAAAGTGAGAATAGCAGGGTGGAACAATCTTTCTCTCTCGCTCTCTGTTTACCGTGATGTTTTGTGTTTCAATGAGTGAAGCGGCCGTAACGAGAATATCCAGCCAAGAACAAAGATCTACACCGATTACTTTGCCAGAGCAGCCAACAAAACAACAACAAACACACACCACATTTATGACTCCTTTTTTCTCAACTCCATTCTATTGCTATTTCGCATCCAGGAATTAAAAAAAGAAAAAGAAAAAAGAAAGAAAGAAAGAGAAAAAATGTGAGGGAATGGATACCTTTTGAAAACATTTCAATTCAGCACCTGCTCTGTACTGTATATCGTTAAGAGGAATTGTATTAGAAAATTGTACCTTCATTTGTAGGATATACACGTGGGCTTATTGTTTTAGCTCTGTTAAGAGACCATCATATTCCTCTTTATATGTGGTCGTTCAACTAAAAACGATTATTTAATTAGCTCCTGTATTGATATCTTCTTCAGAGAAAAACGTTTATGTGTTAGTCTTTCACAGAAAGTAAAAGACTAACACACGTAAGCAAGGATATATTGACAGGGAAGAAAACCATTGTTCTGACAATTTTGTGGTGAATTAGTGATTACACAACGTGATGGTTGTTGTCATGGGAACCAAGATATCCCATGCGCGTCCTGGTGCATTGATGGTCAGTGGAGCTCGGCAGATCGCAATGCCCTGTCTATCCTCACTGTATTTTCTTAACGAGTTCTCAGGGCCCCGATCCACAGGCTGTTCCGAAAATCCGTCTCACTAAAACGCTAATGATTCCAAATCCGCTGAAAATAAACAGTTCCACTGACCACACGCTTAAGGTTAGGGTCCTAGGTCTAGTGTTCCATCCCGTTACCTAAATTTTAATTATCAATACACGAAGAATAAGTCATTGTCATGAGAACTACTTTTTTTTTTCTCGTGAACAAGGGACAACACGAAAAATCCAAGACGGCCAGAACTTACAACGCCACTAACCTTCACGATAACGAGACAGTGTCCAGTATCTTTTAGAGCGGTTGGGATAGGAAGTTCTTCCACATCCGCCATGCTCGCCCGATCTCAGTCCATGTGAATATGACCTCATCCCAAAAGTGAAGCAGTCATGGCGTGCTAACAAGGCGGGTATTTTGACAGCATTTCGAAGCGAGGTGGCTCACGTTAACTACTCACATGCAGCAGATGGTATTCAGCGCCTTCCACATCGCTGGCAACGAACCGTCCATGTACTTGGAGACTACGTCGAAGACTGTTAAACACTGTGGATTACCTGGGAGATCCGTTCTGTGACGGATTTGTCATCCACAGTGTAACTTTTAACATAATAAACCAATGTTGTCCCGTTGCCTGATTTTGCTTCTTTCCTAAGAGACCAGCCTGCAAACAGCCATATACTTTCAATCGTATATTTTAGATTTTTCGTGTCATCCCTTTATCACGAGGGGAAAAAATAGTTTTCACAACTTATGACTTATCCCTTGTATGTAAACTTCTTCATTTATCTGTATTTTTCACGATGCGTTTATTACGAATTACAGTGACTTTTGCAGTATATAATAGAGCGCCCTCACAATATTTTATGGCAGAGGAGAGTTATTTTAAAATATATTTCACTTTAACTACTGTTGTAATATAGATCGGTGCTTATACTGTATAGTTTATTATAATACTGTCATAATAAAGATTACCAATACATCGTTCGTACTACCTACTGAAAATATCATAACAAAAAAATTGTGGAGGATCAATTCGGTCAAAACAACATTCCCCCTCCCTTTTCCATAGCTTAAGCCTCTTGGTATTTACATTTGCCTACATTATCCTGTTTTCCCATCGGTATTTGATTGTTCTTGGCATCAATAATAAATTTAGCTCAGTTTATACACAATCAAATATACACAAGGATAAGTCATTAAGATAGTTACAAATAGATATAGAACTTAAAAATAATGAGTATTTAAAAAAAATATTTCTCAACATACTCAACCTGTACGTTGAGACACTTGTCCCATCGTTTCACAAACCCCTGAAATCCAGCAGCATAAAATTATTTGGGCTACTATCGGAAACAGGTGGTGACTTGCCTGGACAAATGTTCACCCGAAAGTAGGTGGTGTTTAAGAGAACCGAACCAATGGAATTCGCTTGGAACAAGGTAGGGGCTATATGGAAAATGTACAAGGACTTCCCATTGGAAATTTCGCAGCGTCTCGCCTGTCTTGTTGGCAGTTTGAGGACGCGCGTTATCATGCAAGAGCAACCTTTGATGAGGAGTTCTGATGGCTTCTGTTGAGCGGCCTTACGAAGTTTCCTGAGGATTTCACAGTAGAAGTCGGCATTGACGATTTGTGTTTGAGGCTGGAATGCGGTGAGCGGTATACCTTCATGATCCCAGAAGACTGTGAACATCACTTTTCTGGAGGATGGTGTCACCTTAAACTTTTTTCCGCAGGCGACGCCGGATGTTTCCATTGCTTTGTCTCGGGCGGTAATGGTAAACCCAAAACTCATCACCTGTGAAAATTTGTGTCCTTCTTGGTAGCGATTGAGATGCAGACTTTGTGAAAACCTAACCTGTATTGCATTGTTTGGTAGGCATGCCGTATATACAATCAATAGCAGCGACTTTAGTGTCTAATATTGCCCTCTGTCCGCTCGGATTAAGTATTCAACTTTTGCAAATTCGTCTCTGTGACAATTTCCATTGACCGACAGATGCAGTGTCCATCTTCGATAGGTGTCCGTCCTTCAGATAACTTCTGAACCCAATTGTTGAGCACCTTGACGTGACAGGCGCTTCCCACGGTAAATGGGAAGCATTTATTTGTAAATATCCTTTTTGATTCCATGACTGCCCACAAAAATCGCACCACTGAGCGCTGCTCGAAGGATGTACGTTCATTCACAGGCGCCATTAACTTGCAACTGCCGTTTAACTATTGTAAACATCGATTGCCTTATGTCAAATATCGCCAATTGCCACCGAATAATGCTGCCATTTATGTGCAATAGCCTCATATGCCTTATCAACATACACCTAGTAGGCCTATATCAATTTGTAACTTACTTAAGAACTTTCCTTGAGCATTTTTCATATGTTTGCCCATTTTAGTTTATCCAGGTTGTACTTGCCAATTATGGGATTCTCTTATGACTTTTGTTGTATTTTATTCATATTTTTATTTAATTCACTAATTATTGCATTTGCTATTTCTTGGTTTCCTTTACCTTTAGTTAATTTAATACTTATGTTTTCATATTTATTTAATTTAGGACATATTATACATTCTTGATTTTTCCTGTACATATATTTAGATACATTTTTTCGTTTTATATAGGTTTGTCTATCTTAGTTTAACCAAATGTATCTGCCTCTTTTCAATTCACTTTTCTCGTACCTTTAGTAGTTTAGTTTGTATTTATATTTTTGAGTTCGTGTTTTGCCTATCTTAGTTTATCAAGGATGTATAAGCCCATTCTTGGTTTCTTTTGTATCTTTATTTTATACATATAATTAATATAACAAGGAACAGAGGAGCATAAATACATAAAATACTAAAATATTAACAAAAACATTGAAATATTTCGAACCGTTTTTGTTCTTTTTCAAAGGCAGAAGACAAGGTGGTAAAGTAAATATTGAATCTCGAAGGTATGAAACAGACAAAACAAAGAACATAGTGAAAACAGCGGAGGCAGAAAAATAAGAAAGAGAAACATATTATTAATTAAAGAAAAAATAGCAAAGTAGATAGGGGAATATTTACAGGTAAGATTTATGTATAATAAAAATGAAAAAGTACTTAAATTTTGGAACAATGTTTAACTCCTGTTTTAACTACTGAGGCATCACAGGCAGTGGACACTGATGATACATGACTCTTTTTATATGGTTTATTTATGAATGCTCTTTAACATCTCAGGTCATCAGCGCCCTATTCAATTCAGCGCGACTTCTACCAGTTTCTCTTGCTCGACAGCGACGTAATTCTGCCCGTCTTTCCTGCAACGGTTGTCATATCCCCAAGAGATAAGAACACCTTCATGGAAGAACATGTATTGACAGTAAAGAATATCTAACAATATGGACTCAGCACTCCCGGGTGTGAGTATAGTAAAAGTAGTCAATATATAAATATAGCAAGCGAGTAAAGTCTTTTCCACCCGAGCTCTCACCCCCAAGTCACAAGGGTAGTGGTGACAATATCTTCAATACTGGATTCTGAAACATATTTTCCGGCACTAGCGCTTAACATAAAGTATATTAAAATGATTATTTGAAGAGAAAGAAAATCTGAAATTAGAGTCTCTGTTTCTTCTCAACGCTGCTGACATGTCCTGCAGATTCTTTATGTTGCAGAAGAACTATTCTATATTCTATGAACTGCTGAAAATTGACCAGTGTTCTCATAGTGTTGTGATTCTAGAACACGGAAAAATTAGATATTTTTTTCAACGTGTTTATGTACTTTAGTAAAGAGGAGTTTAAAAATCATCTCAAAATGTTAAAAAACTAAACAAACGGGCTTAATACATTTAAAAAAATTCAATACAGCTTATGATAAAAACTATTTGAATATGTTTAAAAAGTAATACGGAATTATTAAATTTGTTTTAATATGTTTAATCAACTAATTCAGTATTTATATACGGTGTACCATTTATCTTGCACTGTTCTTACTGAGGATACACTTGTTTCTATCTCCATTAATACAGGAGATATGGCATAGAGCTTCGTTTTTTTAAATGACTCCATGTACATTTAATTCAAGAATACACTTACCCTTTCCAATAGCTATTCAGAAACGTATCACACTGTACCCTTTTAGTCAAGAAAACAGCAGATGATAAATAATGCACGACTTCCTTTATTTAATAGCACTATAGTGCATTTGTTTAAATAAATAATTTAATCTCTTCAAGGTACGTTTAAAAATTTCATTCTTGAATAAAATGTACATGGTGCCATTAAAAAAAAGCGTACATTAACGTAGATACAAAAAAAAGTATACCTTCAGCAAAAACTCCCCCATAATGTAAATTTTTTTTTTTTTAAATTTTCATTTCACGTATCAGAATTAAATTATTTTGGGTGAGCAAGATAAATGGGACACCTGTAGAAACCTAAAATTTCGGGTTCTAGTCTTGAATCATAACAAGTATTTATTTCTGTAGATCGCAGTTATTTGAAAGGGTGCAGTAAAATCTTATATGCTATGTCATGCTTGAATTGTGGCTAGTGGTGATCTTTTTAAGCAATTATTGTAGGAATTAAATGGTACATTATTTCAGGTTTGTCACTGATATAGTACTGTACAGTAATAAGATTATATATTGTAAAAATTAAATATAAATAATTAGCAATAAGTAAACAATATAAATACTATAGAGTAAATAGGGAACTAATAATAATCGACATGTTTAACCACATATTTCTTTATGATTACTTTCCCTCTAAAATGTTTAATAAAGAATGCCCATTTTCCTGTTTAACTTTTGCACGCTTTTACTGAAACATTCTGTGTAAAGAACTCATTCCTGAAGTAATATCGTGTATTTTTAAAATACGATGTACTCCTAGGCAAGATTATTCTTCTGTGCTTATTTTTATACAGGATATAACAAAAAGGTATCTCAAAACTTCGGGGTAACATTCCTTGCATACAGAAGGTGCAAATATGTTATATGAACTGGGTCCGGAAATGCTTCATTTTCCTTGTTTGAGCCCTTTGTCTACAACTCCGCTTACACGGTGTGATATGCAAGCTAGAATGGCAGATAGCTGTCCTGTGGCAACAACAGAAGAGTTGCTTAACGCGTACGCTAGGTAAACATTCGTTTTACCTCTGGGGGAGGTTATTGTAACTACTCCTAGAACCTAGGTTCACCGTTGTTGCGGTCGTTCTGAATCACTTAGTCCGTTTTTGTACTTTTCACTTCATTGCTTCACGTAGCACCGAGCAAGTAGTGTCAGTTCTGTGTGTTTACCTAGTTGCAGGAACAGTAAAATGAGGCATTAAAATGCAGAGTTGGCAAATGTTCATATGATCTATGGATTAAACGAAGTTGTAGAGAGTCTTCGTGTTCTGTATTCTGCAAGGCTGCCAGACAATACGAGATACTCCAGGGATATATCAGCGCTCAGGGAGTCCATGCGACGGCGGGTTGATGGATGCATCCATTATAACGCAGGAAACTTGGATATTTCATATGGTTTTCTGTTTCCCACAGAGCTGTTTTTGAGTATTCTGCTATGTGGTACAAGTGTAAAAATAGGCTCTAACAAGCAAATAAAATAATTGCAGACCCATGTTCATATTACATATTTTCTCCTGTATTAGTAAAGAACATTTCTCCAAAGCTTTGATATACCTTTCTGTTACATTCTATATATACATGTTTAAATGTATTTATTTCATATAAGGTAATGAAAGCGTATAGTTGTCTGTTGTATCAAATGGGAAAATAAACTTATTGAATTGTGGTTCATTATTAATATTATGGAAAATACAACTTCTGAAGAAAATAGAGAATATGGATGGTACAACAGTAATGCTGTAAATACATGAAACATTTCTAATTTTAAGGAACTTACTATGTATGAAAACTAAACTTTATTGTATCAACAGGTTTTTGTCTTATTGTTCTAATGTGTGTCTCACTTGAAGCTTAGCATCAGTACAGAAAGCGAAGATGACGAGATCATGCTTTTGGGGACACACTGTACTCTCTTCTCATTCTCCCGGTTTTAATTCAACATCGGAGCGGTTCTAGAGGAGGCTGCTATATAGAAAATACGGGAAGAATCAGACGGAGGCTGGCTGGCTCGTTAATTCAAAGCACCACGTTTACCATTGTGCTCCTGCGGTACAGGCAACAACTCGACCGAAAACTCAGATATTACGAAAGGCAGAAGCAGAAGAAGTAGCAGTAATAACAACTTCGATAGTAGCATCTCAAGATTCTCTAACTTATCGACTTAGCCATCTTGATGAAAAACAATTCTCTAAATCTTAACAACATGCTGAGGTTTCTCGTTTTATTTTAATTGTATAGTTTTTAAACTTTTTCATCTGCTGAACTCCAAATGCTACTCTTTTTCAATACATTATTATTATTATTATTATTATTATTATTAAATTATCTGCTATGTTTACTGCCGTATTCTGGCACTAGAGTTTTCGTTTCCTCTGCGGCGTATTCGGGTTCGATTACCGGTTGTCTTGACTGAGGTTTTAACCAAAAGTTTTCTCTCAGTAAACGCGTGGAAAACTTAGGTTACAAAGTTCCCGAATTATATGTGACACAATAGAGCTTAAGGGATTGCACCTATGAAAATAGCTAAAATATATAGTTTTTATTCAAATAAGCAATTAGAAATTTTCGAATAGCTTCAGTCATTTAAATTATAGTTGCACCTACATAAAAATAATTCATCTATATATAATAGTTTTTTCAATTTGTTTTATTTTTCTTTTTGCTGTAATTTCATTGTATTGTAAGAAATAACTCATGCATTAAACATTTTATTATAAAATGGGAAAACTTCGGTCCTTTATTCATTAGAATGTAACTGTAAAACATAGCACGTTTCATTTGTGTATGTCAAACCGTTCTGGAGAAGCACATTTTAATATAATTTCTATCAAATTATTCATAATTTGAAAAATTAAATTGGTGTATTTCATGTACAACATAAAATTATGCTATTTTCTTAAAGAATTCGTTTAATAATATGTGTTAAACATTTCAAAAAAATGTTTTGAAAATAACATTGTGTGAATCATTTAAACATTCAGAAAGGTTGTTGTGGTATGAGTCCTTCCGAAATAGCTTGTTTTAAATATACTCCAATCACTTCAGTGGAAGTAGAACTTTCTTTTCTCAGACGAGCGGCTGACTATGGCAGTTGATACCTTGAAGAAAAATCTTGTTGTTGCTTGTAACCGAGAAGAGTAAGCTTAAGTACTTTAATTATGTGATGAAGTAATTGTTAAGTATCTTAAATGCCGATTTTCATTAATGAGTGATATTACTATCTGTTTTCAATTATAATAAATTACTATTTTAATTATATTACTGTCTATTTTTAATATTTTAAGTGGCTTGTTGCCTGCCTATTTTAACCAAAATGAATGCCTGAACTATCTGGTTCTGACTATTTCTAATAGTTTTTTGAGTTATTAATATGTGAAATCCGTCACATTTTGTAGTTTTTTAATACACATAAATGCATATTCCTTAGTTTCGAACTAAAATTATGCACATTTACGTATAAAATACAAACGCAACCAAAGCATATATTTTTCATTTCATTATTATTGTTATTATTATTTCATAATTTTTATTTTGTGCCTGAATTTTAGTCTGACTGAAAGTGAGATCTCGGGCAAGGCAGTGGATATGTCATGGTACTTTAAATCTACCCCATTGCTTTTTCTTTTACATTTGGCATCGGTCCTGGTGGTGTAACCATACTTGTTTCCTAAACCCAAGATCGTGAATTCATTCCCAGCCAGAATCGATGGATTTTTTCGTGCGTAAAAATCCTTAGTGCGGCTTCCTATGGAAGAGAAATAAAGCCGTGAATCCCGTGTCGTACATTTACGGCACGAAAAAGAACCTCAAGCCTGAAAGAGAGGCTTCTGAGCAAAATTTGTCGGTCGTTTCACGCCCTGATTAGAATGAGACGCTGATGACCTGAGCTGTATTTGATAACTTTTTTTTATAGTCCAAACCAATATATTTCAACCCCTCATATCCGTGAACTCGGGTGAACTGCAAGATAACTTAAGAGAAGAAATAACTAACGTTTCGGCAGCTAAAGTTACAACATATGAATCAAAATTTGTTCACACTCCATAGCGTGTTTCTCGCAGCAGTCGGTGAACAATTTCAAAACCATTTTTAAAAACGAAGGCCTTTTTAAATTGCATATTTTACTAATTTAGAATCGCCCGTCAAAACATTTATAAATGCCCCTGGTTTATAAGAGTGTGTTTATACATCCGGTTTTACCGATTGGTTGCCGATATCCATAATCACCTTGTCTCGGAAAGCGAGGCCCAAACAACTGAATGATACAGCACAACTTTAAATACACAGCTTCCCTCTCACAGCAATTTTTAACAGAATAATACGCATTATTATTATTATTATTATTATTATTATTATTATTATTATTATTATTATTTTTATTATTGTTGTTGTTGTTGTTGTTGCTGCTGTTGTAAAGTGGGAAACGAGCACATCTCATGCGTGCATACGTGCAATATAACGCAATTCTGCAAAATCCATTTAAATAGTTTCATTTTATTATTTGGTAAACATCTCATTTTGCCAATTCCACTCTTTCACTTTGTGACTTAACAAAGCGTTTAGGCCATCCATTAATCAAGAGTATGATTCAGTTAGTGGGGTTGGCAGCGCTGAAAGGCCTAGCTATTTATATCCCTTGTGAAATGACACAGTTGGTTAGTACTTTTGTTTGCCGTGGTAATTTTGCGTCCGCATGAAAAACATTATCCTAGAAAATTAGCCGCTAAATAGGATTTAAGAATCCTAATAATGTAACAAACGAGTCATAAAATTAGCAGCGCCAATTGCAAGCAGAGTTATTTTACATAAATGCGGCAGTATTAATCTGTGTGGTATTCAACTGTGACTATATCAAATTAGTTTAGCAACTCATTTGAGAGATTAAATGTGATTATTTTGGTCATAACCATCACAATGTTAATGCTCTTTTCAAACATTTCATGTTGTGTCATTCTGTGCTTTCAAAATGTTGTGTGTTTCATAGAACTGTAGTACATGTTTTTAACGGAGATCTAAAATAACATGTTTACCGATGATAAAAGGACTTTCGTAAAAATAAATTAACTTTTGCTTTTATAGACTACTGTGTTACATTATCAAGATAAGTGTTGTAAGTAATATTGTTTACATAGCTTTTGTGATGGAATTCCATTAGACAATTTAATTAAAAAAGTTTATAAAAATTTTGAAAATTTTATTTTATAATAATTGAAGTATATCACTGTATTAGGTAAAAACCGGGTTTTCTATTTCGATATACTTTGTTTTGCATTCCATATGTTACATTTTATTCATTTACTGGAGGAAGAACAGGAATTTTTAGTAGCAAGTCAACACTGACAGACTGGAAAACATAACCTTCATGCAAGATGGCGTACCCGTGATCTGTATCAGCAGGCTTCAGTTGAAGAAAGTATGTTAAAGAAGAAGTTTTCTTGGCATACCAGCAGTCCTGCAGCATATGAAAGAGAAAATTGGAATATTGCATGACATTGCCTGCAACATGTTGTGCACGGCGTAATAGAAATAATAGTGTGTGTTGAACTAGAGACTGGAAGCATAATTCCCAGGGTTTTGTGAAAATCAAACGCATCTGTTTGTCCAGCGCAGTGGTGCTTTTATATTGTTTTCTATCTCACTTATTAAAGAATTATAACAGTTTTAAGTGACTTTAGAAAAACTACCTATATATATATATATATATATATATATATATATATATATATATATATATTCTCGAAATCTCCAGAAATAAATGCTAAATTAAATGAACTTATCAGGTTTTTAAATGATAAACAAGTTTTACATCAACGCACCTTTTAGAGATACAAATAAAATTTTTACCAGTCTGTTAATAACTGCTTCAAGCTTTTTTTGATCCAATCCATAATTCCATTTATAATTACAAGAAAACATTCGAGGAAAACTCTCGGACGCCTCAGTGCAACGCTTTAATTTTACAAGGGTCCTGTGCTATTGTATCAACAAAACAACTCGACCAGTATAATTATTCGTTGTATTATGAGAAGCAACAACATTATAGAGACCTCCTCTGTGGTCTAGAGGTAGCCTTTGTGACTACTAGTCCGGAGGTCCTTCTTAATCTAGTGGTTAGCATTGCTGACAGGTACCTGCTTAGGGAATTTCTAAGTTACGAAGAATAATTTAGGTTCTAACAGGGAGCCGTATGATAGACTATCGGTAGGGTAACGGCACACTGCCCTCTATCAATGAAGGTCGCTGCGGTAGGTCAAGGCTCACCACGGGGTATAGCGCCAATGAGAAAAAGAATCCGGAGGTCCTGGGTTCTTCAATTGCTGTCAGATAAAGCTATCTGGGTAAGATTTTATTTGGAGTTTTTCTTTACATTGAGAAGGTGAATGGCAGATAACTTTAGGGCGCCAAGGACTCCGAGCATATTTACGCTATCATTATTCATTCATTCATGCCTACAGACTTCCACCTATAGTATTCATGTCCATAATCTACAGACACTGCGAGAAGACCAATACAGTCAAAGTAGACAACAAATAAAACATTAAAAAAAAGCTGTTGACAAATACAACAAAAAGTAATTAAAAATATAAAAAAGTAGTTTATGTTGCGACTGAGCCATTTCTAGGTTGTAAATGAAAATGCTTTAGAACAAATAAATATAAATTTAACGTTTTAACTCTGATACATTAGGTTTATTCAATGAAATGTTTAGTACTGTGTTTCATAGTAGTTAAGGAAAACGTTGAAACTGCATCCTAAAATATCACACGTTGAACTTTAAAAAACATTTTGTATTTAAATGCTAAATAAATTTAAAAGAGTGCGATCTTCCATGGATCTTCTAAAGTCCTTTCACAATATTTAATTGATGTATCCCAAAGTTTTCAGAAATATGCTGAGCAGAAAAACTGTATAGTGTTCTTTAGTAACCATGGAAACAATGAATAAGGACTCTCAGGAAGATACGACGTTGCTAAACCATTCTCGCATCATTTACCGTAGGTTCATTGATAACAAAATATTTAGAAACAGATCGCAATTACAATATTATTTATTAAACCACTACTGTGGAAAACTAAAGAGCTCCCTCTCTTATGAGGAGCCTGCAAGACGCTTGTCAAAATTTGACATTCCTCCAAACTGTCATAAGAATTAATTTCAGACCGAAGATGTATTGAAGGAAAGGTAGTATACACGTTCAGCCGCACATGCGCAGAAGGCCCTTACTTTCCTCTCTCTGCGTCACAGTAAACAAACGGACTATGTAGCCATACAACAATAGAGATAAGCTGCCAATCTGGTGGTAATCATACTTGCCTCGTAGAACCAAGGTCGCGATTTTAAACCCAGCCAGAATCCATTTTAGGGCGTAAAAATCCTTAGCACAGCTACCTTCGGAAGGGAAGTAAAGCCGAGAGTCCCATTTAGAGAACATCATGTTTAAGAGCCTCAAGTCTGAAAAAAGGGCCTCTGAGCATAATTTATCGACTGGTAAAAAGAACGCTGATGACCTGAGATGTTAAAGAGCGCCTTTAATTAAACCAAATAAATATGGCTCTTCCCCATTTTAAAAACAAAGATATCGTGTTTTTATGATGCCTACATCGGCAAAACAGTCCACAGTTTCCTTACAGTTTAACGTTCCTCATAACAGCGAAGTTTTAAAGAGATTATGGGCGAATGTTGATGAAATGAGCCCGAAGTGCACACACTCCAAGTTATCTGACCTCTTTAGGCGATTAGTTAAGTAGAGGAACACGGAAGCTGTCTACGTTGCACTACTCAACGGAATATCTAGTTATGTGTGGTTTCTTTTCTTTTCTTTTCTTTTTTTTTTTTTTGTTTGTTTATTTACGGACGCTCTTACATCTCAGGTCATCAGCGTCCCATTCAATTCAGGGCGTGAAACGGCAGACAAATTTTGCTCACAGGACTCTTCTTTCAGGCTTATATTTTTTTACGTGCCGTAAATTTACAACATACGACACACTGCTTTACTTCCCTTCCGAAGAAAGCCTTACTTAGGATTTTTACGCCTGAAAAAATCCATCGATCCTGGCCGGGTTTGAACCCGCAATCTTGGGCTTAGGGAGCAAGTATGGTTACCACTACACCACCAGGACCGACATATAGTTATGCAATGACAATATTTCTATTAATATAATTTTTTCTATTTCTAATCTATCCTTTTGTATTTTACTGAACAAATTTACGTTAAAAAAAACAGAGAAATGAATTTGTAGACGATAGCAGCACAAATTTATGATCGATTTTGTAATATGAAATATATGTTTTGTCACTGAGATTATTTGATTATTAGCAAATGTGTTATTTACATAACAGCTAATTATTTATTTAATTATTTTTCCTCTCCACCGAATATAGTGTTTATATGATTTGTGCGAAATGATCTAGATTTAGCGCTTGTATCCTATTCTTTGGATCTGGGGGACACTTTTATTAGGGAACTCCGAAGGAATGTAGCTATTGTGGTTGTGCCCATAAAAAGATTTTTGAAATTTTTCTTCAAATCACCATCGATCCTTCTGACTAGGCACCAAAAATTAGAATGGAATATTTATATATTAAAGCTTTGCCGGCCGCATTTTTAGTTTTTTCTCAGCGAAACTCGGCATATAATGATCAAGTAACAAACGATTCATCGAATTCGTTAATCAGCTAAATTGAACCATTCGGGTTGGGCGTTAAACTAAAGTAAAAATTTAAAAATAGCTCTAGCAGTTGCAATTTTTGTTTTTTCTCAAAGAAACTCTGTAATGCCGTTAAAATGAAATAATAAAAATATTCTATGAAAATCAGCGAAATCAGACTTTTAGGAGTGGGGCTTTATTTGAAACCAAAATATAAACATCCCTTTGCGGCATAAATATTTCTTTTTTCGCAACAAAACTCTTTATTCTTTAAATAAAAACAGAAAAAATAGTTTCTGAAAATCATGGAAATCGGACCATTATCAGTGAGGCTTATACCTGAAAACCAAATTGTAAAAAGTGGGGGTTAAAACAAAACATTTAAAATCGCTCAAGCACCCGTACGTTTTGCTTTTCTGAAATAAACTCGGCATTTAATGAGCAATCAACAAACGATTCATCGATTTTCTTAACTAGCAAAATTGAACCATTGGGGGTCCTGTTTACCTAAAGCAAATATTTAAAAATCACTCTAGCTGCAGCAATTTTATTTCTTTTTTCAATAAAACTGGGTATATGACATTGAAATAAAACAAGAAAAATATTTTTTGAAAATTAGTGATATTAAGACTATTAGGGGCAGGTGTTTACCTGAAAACCAAAATTTAAAGAGCGGCTGTTAAAGCAAAAATTTAAAAATCGCTCTAGCGGCAGCAATTTTTATTTTTGCTTAACGAAACTCAGCATATAATGAACAATTAATAAACGATTAATTGAATTCGTAACCAGCAAAATAGGACAATTGGCAGTGGGGAGTTAACCTAAGGCAAAAATTTAAAAATCGCTCTAGTGGCCGTAATTTTTGTTTTTTTCTCTACGAAAATCAGTATATGTACATGAAATGATATAAGAAATTTTGTTTCCGAACACCAGCTAAAGACTGTTGGAAGTAGAAGGTTTAACTGTAACCCAAAATTAAAAAATCGCTGTAGCAGCACCAATATTTCTTTTTTAGCAATGAGACTCTGTATATACCATTTAAATAAAATAGAAAAAATAGCTTCTGGAAACCAGGGAAATGAGGCCACTAAGAGTGCTGAAAACCGTAATTTAAAAAGCGCTCTAGCGGCACCAATTTCTCTGCTCTGAGCCCTCTGTAACATCTTTCACAAGACTTGCTGAGGAATTCGCTTAGTTTACACATCCCCTCCGTGACAAACTTTTTATATACGACAAACAATTAAACTGAAAAAAAACATATTTTAAGTTATCTGTACTTTGAATTGTCAATGGCTGTATTTCTTAAATTTCAAAACAAATCTATCTGCTGATTATTTTGTGGACAATGTTCGTATTGTGTTTTAAAACGATTTACTAAAGGGAAAACTTTTCTTCAGAGTTGTTACGTAAAGAACGTGATGCTTATTCGGGAGGTAGAATGTCAAACACATTAACAGAATGGCGGATTTCATGGGTTTTATTGCCATCTCTACTCATAACCGCCGCTTGCTAGGAAAAGATTATTTTGAAGTTCTTTGTGACAGAATTTATATATTTCTGAATTTTCTATCTACAATGTTGTATAACTGTCTAGCCAAAATTATGTCATGAATTTCACTCTTAGTCACCGAAAACTCTAGAGCATTTGAAGTTTATGTATAAATACGAACCGTTTATCTTTCCTGAACCTTTCGATGTAGTAAAACACATTTATTTTTCAACGATTTTATTTCGGTTAAATTACGAACTATACAAAAAATTTAAAGTAGCAAGAAGCTTTAATTAGTGAATTTCTGAGAACTGGTTACAGGCGATTGCACAAGTGTCCCAGCTACCACAGCCCTGTTCTTCCACTCGTTGACAGCTGACACGTGATAAACATGGTAGATGCAACAGGTGGGAAGGGCAGGAGGAGGTGGGGGGCTTTGTGCTATAGTTTCCAATGCACTTCACAATAAACAAAAAAATCCCACAAATGTTATTAATTAGCTTCCGTTGTAACATTACTGAGATTTGCAATAGTAATGTTAACGCATAAGCGTCAAATACGCCACATGAAAACTGGTCGCTTCTGGTTGGCTGGCACAGATGTTGACGCGGACCAATCACGACGAGTGACGGAGCACCAGAAGTGTAACACTCCCTTGCATGAATTGCACACATTCAAAGAGCCACTGCACTCTGTCATTAAGCGAAAGGTCTTTGGTTCACACGCGCAACCCAGTTAGGGCAGACCGTCACCTGCAAGGGAGTTTTTAACTGGGTTGATGACGCTAAACAACATTTAAAACGTATCCTCTATAGTCCTATGCAGCTACAATACAAGACTCCGGGATGTTTGACCGTTAGGCAGGACACAACTCCTTTCCTTGAGTATCCTCGGGCACACAACTGAAGTCTGAACTCCTCAAACACAAACCTTATATAGTCAAGGCAAAGCCCCTCTCTCCACTACTCTACCAACCAGAACAGACAGACAGACGCACAGACAAGAGTTGCCGAAAATTTTGTGGACCACTTAACTGTAAAACTTTCCGCTTACACAAGCCAGCAAATGCAAAATTACACGTTCAAGTTAGCAACCCGTGAAAACCGGTATAAGCGAAGCTTGGCTTGGCTTGGCTCTGGGTGGAGATGGTTGGATGGGCGCGGGAAGGGTGTACCCATGCATCGGCAGCAAAAGGGGAGGAGAAAGCCCCCATGAAACTAGGCTGTTAATTCAGCGTGTACCGTGTAATGGCTTGGCAAGAGAAGCAAGAGGATCGATTGCTCACAACACAGAAGTGTGCGATAGAGACGGCGAGATCGTCTTTATAAAGAGTGAAGGAGAAGAGAGATGAGAGATTGAGTGGACCTAGGATTCTGTGTGTATGTATGTGAGTGCCTCTGACCGAGAAATTGCTTACGCTCTCTTCTTTTGAGAGAGCGAGAGAGAGAGGGGAGGGGGCAGAGTAGAGGGAAGATTTCCTGCTGATGCTGGTTAAGTGGTCAAATGGACGGACATCGGCTAAGGGTTGCTCAACACAAACTCAACCGACCGGACGTCGCCCGGCGGATTCCTCGTGGTGTACCTCAAGGCGATGCATACGACACTGCCCTATTTCAACACCTCCCCCCTACTACCGCCTCCTAATGGCCCATTGCTCAACTGGGAACTGAGAAAGAAACGCAGCTAGGAAGGAGCTTGGTAGTTCTAAGTCTTCCAAATTTTATTGCTCTTTTTTAAAAACTTGTAGAGCAATAATAAATAATATAGACCCCAAAGCTACTCATTTTGGAGGTAAAAAGAGCGAAACTATCTATGATCATGCACCTGCAGGGGAGGGGAAGTACTCTCACATTCCATGTGTGATTTTCTGTTTTTAAAATGAGATCGCCGTTCTAAACGCGTGTAAGAAGATATATCATCAAATTCTTAACTCCAGTCATTATGTCACTGTAAGCTGGGGTATAGTCTTACCAGGGCGCCATAACTTGAAACCGCCCTGCTTCTTTATATACCAACAATTAGATATCTATTAAAGTTTGCCTGTTCAAACTCAGCACGCGGGTAAGCTTATTAAAGTGTTTACTATCGTGACCAGCGGGTTACGAACTCGCTACATTTCCATATCACTTGAACGTTATGAAAAAACATCCTTTCCTCTTTCTGTAAAGTGCTACATTTTTTTTTTTTTTTTTTTTTTTTTTTTTTTTTCCCCCAAGAGCGGACACAAATGTGGAAGAGTCTTGATGATTGTTGATTTGTTTATTTCGGCCGCTCTTTAACATCCCAGGTTACCGGCGACCCCCTTATTTCAGGAGTTAAACGGCCGATAAATTTTGCTCAGAGGCCTCTTCTTTCAAGCTTGCGGCTATTTTACGTGCCGTAAATGTACGACACGGGACCCAAGGACTTATTTTCCTTACTATGGAAGCCATACTTTGAATTTTTTATTCTGACCGAGATTGAAACATGGGTCTTGGAAAGACAACAAGACAGCTAGAAAGAATTGTACCTAATACCAACTTTGAATGTTGTCCAGACAATTGGTGCAGTGCTGTTAGGACTGAGGACAGTTTGAAATGCCTAAATGAGATACAAGTTATACAGTACATTATTGGGAACATGATATGCAATGATAATAATTATAGTAATAATGTAATTATGCAGGAAGAGTGGGCCGTTATATACTTAGTCCTTTCTTGGGTTAATAATATGGATGATGAATTCAGAGCCCGGAAGGTTAGCATTTAAGTTGGTTAAAACAGAGCGGCAAAGAGGCATTTAAAATACTGAAAAAGTGCAGTTATATAATCAAAACTGACATTTATTAAAAGTGAAAACAGAGAGTAATATCACTCATAATTAATGAAAAAGAGTATTTAAGATACTTAATACTTTTTATTGCATAATTAAAATACTTAAACTTGCTTTTTTTCGTTACAAGCAACAGCAACATGTTTTTTTTTTTTTTTTCAAGGTATCAAAAATGCGCATTGGTTTCTGGTTGAGTTATTTTCTGTTAATCGGTTTATAGGGGAATCAGGTTATTATTTCTCTCACTTCCGTACTTAACACATTGTAGGGACTGTTTATTGCACTGCTGTACCGCTCGCAGCTGAGAAGTTAGCCCACCTCAAATTTCGTAGAATTGTCTCGCCCAGATCGATACAAGGTCATTGGTCAGGACTATTCAAAACCATATTATTTCCCTCATCCTCTCTACTTCCTAGTATTCGTATGCCCGAGGTAACCATGCGTTCCTTTCACTAATAAATGTTCTGCTTTCTAAAGAGTGAATAGGTTAAGGAAAAAGTTTTGGGCTGCTTAAAAAGGAATAAATGTATAACAAGATTCTCAATTGATATTTTTGTGAGGGGAACATAGCATTTAATTTGTATAACTCTTTTCAATTGATATATAGAAATTCTTTACGTGCTTTTTTATAATGCGCAAGTAATCGCAAAAAAAAAAAAAAAAAATCGATCCAAAACATGCAAAAAAGGTTTTAAAACTTAAAATAGACAATAGAAGACAAAATAAAAACTGGGCCTACCGATTCCAAATGTACGGAAACATGTTCATTTCTATCTGACTCTTAAATATAATCATTCAGATAGAAAAGGCATTTTGCCTAACTTCCGGGCTCTGCTTATCCGTATAATTTTCAAAATTAATTTATCAGGTTTCTTTGTTATTAAAAGTGCACACACGGTATTTATAAGTTCGCCATAGATTGATCAAGACTTGTGAGAGAGCTACATGGTGAATTTTCTCGCGATAATTTATCTAAAGTTTATATGTTACATAACTTCTATATGACTTTTCAGAAACACTTATCGAAGAGACAAAGTTGCGTAAGAGATATCTTACGTTAATCTATCGGGTGGTCGAGGTCGTTAAGGCGCGAACTCGTGGTCAGGGGTGTGAATTCCACAGAACCGTCCTCCCTGATTGAGGATTTTTCCAGGTTTTCCTCAGTCCTTATCAATGGCAAATGCCGGGTAGATACTCTAAACTTAGGCCTGGAATGCTTCCTTCCTTAAAAAAAATGATTTTCCAATTTACCATTTCATTTCATGTGTTATCGGTGCCTACCGTCTGTGGTTGATTTGATTTGTTTATTTACGGACGCTCTGTAACATCTCAGGTCACAAGCGTCCTATTCTATTCAGGTCGTGAAACGGCCGACAAATTTTGCTCAGAGGTCTCTTCTTTCAGGCTTGAGGTTCTTTTTCGTGCCGTAAATGTACGACACGGGACCCACGGCTTTACTTCCCTTCCGAAGGAAGCCATACTTAGGATTTTTACGAAAAAATCCATCGATCCTGGCCGGGTTTGAACCCGCGTTCTTGGGTTTAGAAGGCAAGTATGGTTACCACTACATCACCAGTACTGACACCGCCTGTGGTGCATCAGTAGTAAAACGGGCGTTAAACACTAATAATAATAATAATAATAATAATAATAATAATAATAATTTATCTATCCGATTACTTACTGAACAGATATCTCACATTTTTAAACCGTAGCAATCGTAATAATAAGATCTCATTCAATGAAATTCTTTATTTACGATATCACATTAGCAGTGCATGGAATGTCTTTGGGTAGTGAGCGGTGTTGCAGCTTGAACTGCCTTTGCTGTGTCTTAATGTATGAAATTGTTAAAATTGTATTCACTATACTTGTATGATGTGATTTCTCATAACCATGATTTACGCACGTGTCCTATAATTTTTACAGTTGTATTTAATGGTGAAAGTAAGTCTTTGCATTGTTAAATAAGGTGAGTGTTAATTTAAGAATAAGTTAGCCTAACATAAAATTCATTTTTTCGAATGCTTTATTTGAAGAGCTGAGGTGGCGGCGTCCAAAGACAGAAACTTCAAGACTGTTGCTTTTGCACTACAATGCGTCTCCTTACAGAACAGTTGCAAATGGAGGAAACTGAAAGTCGCCAAAGTTAGTGACTTGAGCATCCACCCTACAGCCCTGACTTGGCACCGTGCCACTTCTGTTTTTTTCCTCGAGTAAAATCTTGCATTCTTTCAAAACTTTTAAACAAGTGCAGGGCCTTGCTCAAACTATAAATTCAGCTCTGTTGGCAATATCTCAATCCGAGTGCTTTTAACAAGTGGTTGCACGATCTACAACAGTGTGTGTGTGTGTGTGTGTGTGTGTGTGTGTGTGTGTGTGTGTGGAGAGGACGTCCCTTTTAAGTTGTTAACTATTCATCTATAACCCCCCCCCATTTCTATTTGATTCAAATGGGACGGCACGATTTTATTAAGATTACACAGAAAGAGCCGTAAAATGTTTAGTGTAACATCAAGAATTCATTTCAAGAGCATTTTATGTATAAGCATAGAAAAGGTACCGGAAGATCATAAATAAATATATTACGGATGAGTTATGGAACATCAACTTTTCGTATATAACCTAATTTAATAAAATGATACATGAAAAATTCCGCTAAGCGGTAGCTGTGTAAACTAAGTGAATTCCTCACCAACTTGAATATCTTTATAAATGAGTATAAAATCCAAATTAGGCGTTATTAATTAATGAGATGAAATGTTATGTCTTTACTGTGTGGTATTAGGGGAAGAAAATTATAATTCGTGGAATCTATATGTATTACAAAAGATAAATCACATTTATCATTACTATTATTGTTGTTGAGATTAAACCACAAAAATTAATGGTATACTATTAATTAAATGAAATATATGAACACTGATAGACGGAGCTATACTGTGTGGATATTTATAAACATTTTAAAATGGAGCCACGTTTATAAATTGAGTCCTTGATATTTTTAGATTCACTAAAATAGAGAATGACAACAGAAAGTTTCGAGTTACATTGTGTATTTAAGAAGATGATGCTCATATGTTTCAATAAAACAAGAAAATGTTACTATTTAAAAACAATTACAAGTTAATTGATGGTTGTATGCCGAGTTTCGTTGAGAGAAAAAAAAAAATTGCGACTGCTAAAGCGTTAATGCACACACGCAATATATATATATATGGTAGTTAGGATCGATGGAGATTTGAAGAAACTTTTCAACATCTTTTAATGGGTACAACCGCAATTCCTTCCGAATTCGCTAAAAAATGCATACACTTTTCGTATTATATCTAATATAATTTAATTTGGACATCCCATTTTTCAATCTATCGTGTATGAAAGGTCGCGTTTGGCAGTGAGGTAAATAAAGACAGTACTGGTCGTTACGCAGTACGTAATCGGAACGCATATCCAGTCAGCCAGCAGGAGATCAAATTCGGGAATTCCAAACTCAACAGTTGAATTCCGGTGTTCAAGTAAAACTATAACCGAAATCAGTATTACCATTCTTGTGTTTTAACATTTAATATAAAACACCATAACTAAAATATTATATTTAAATGATACCAAAATTACGATTACCAACTCATTCGATACGGGACATTTGCGAGACGTGCAGTAAAAAACGGAACATACAACATTTTTTTCGGGACTCTTAAGAAAAATGTGACCAGACTCTAAAATACGGTTAGGTTGCATGACCTTGCGTTTGCAAAAAATGAGACAACAATTCCGCATATTCTGATAAATTTTATATAGTTATAAAAACATATACCTAGGTATTTTATCCCTTTAGTTAGGAATACTTGAAAAGCAACCGCAGGCAAAAGGCGGAAAAAGAGGGCGCGATAAGATTGGAAGGGCTGATTAAAGGAAACACAAAAGGTAAAGTAAGGGGTAATATTCCCTCTCCTCTGTGGAAACAATTTTTGCGCCTGTCCCTTCCAAAGAGCTTCGTCCCTTGCGTCTCCTCAAACAATAAAAAATGAAATAATGTGGTCAACAGCTGTCCGCAGCGCCATCTTTACGCGCCCCCTGCACTATTATCCTATCTGTAGGGTGAATCCTCACCTGGCAGGATTGGTTCTGGTACAATAGAAAAACCAACCAGGGATCTTCCCCCGTGAAAGGGGTTGTGACCACAACAATGTCCCCAAAAGACTTGCAAGGGGGAGGAGTTAGGGGGAAGTAATAAAATGTCGGGAACAGACCTTAAGCTTTAAACTAACTGATCTCTCATCGAGGAGATTAAATTTGTACCTGATAAGGATCGCAAAATGGCGCTGAATGCTGTTGGGAATAAAACAAACTAAGAATAGTTACGTTCATTGTTGGAGCAACGGGTCTCCAAATGCGTTCTTTGCATGTGGGACATTCGTTGCGAACTTTTTAAGGCATTTCATTAATTTATAAATTCAGTGGTTGTCTTTACAACGCTACAAGCAGCTGATGATTCTTTGGTAAGACAGCGGTCACCAAACTTTGTGTAATTTTGCTCCGTCAATGTCATTTATGTGATGGCAGCATAAAATCGACCAATGAAACGAAACAAATTTTTGAATTTTGACCAATCACAGTGAATTTATCGTAAAGTTCTGTCGAATCCATTTTATCACGTTAAGTGCATTGGTCTTGTGGTCAGTGCAGTCAACTCTATACCTTCACTATAATTCCTGAGCACGCATCATTGACCACTTTTCTGTATTTCCAGTAATTGTACATTTAACTACTTAATGTTTATCACTCAAGCAACTGTTTTTCCGTAGTCAGCCAAATAATTTTGTAAATTATGTAAATAATACCTGCCTAAACAACCATGCATTTTAATAAATAAGTAAAAGAGTGCACTTTCGTTTATTTCATTCTCACGGTGTCTCAATAGATAGATATTCTAATGTAAGTATAACATTTTATACAATTGTTAATAACTCATGCGCAAATTTCAAATATATATTACTTTTATTCTCATTCTATTCATAAAATAGTCCCAAACGCGTATTTGGTTCTTCTCTATTGGCTTTACCGACAACTGACATTCGCCTTTGAAGAATGACTTGAAAAGATTGATATAGTAGAAATACATAATTATTACAATATGTTAAGCCAACTTTACGTGAATTATATTTAAATTCTTATTTTATTCGCGAAATAGTCCTAATAAATATCACTGGAGGGTCTGAACTTTCCAGATAAATTCGTTCATTATGTTCGTGAATTTATGGACAATCTCACACTCTTTTGTGATCTTTCTTGTGATAATTGCACGCGAAGCATCTTTCAGTTAATGCACGGTTTCATTGACACCTTATTCATCAGTCGGGATGTTTTAAAACATGGTGCTCAAAATTAATAAGTGATAGCTTTTTCTCCAACGTTCATTTTTTTTTATTATTAATCCTATAATCTCTTTTCGATTTGACTAGGAATTTAGGAAGCTTATGCTCATGCATTTTCCTGTTCGCTATTTTTAAATTTACTCTTCAAGTAAATACATTTATTATGAACTGTTATTATAATCTCAAATGTTTATTTGTTTTTACTCAATTACAGATATCTTCATACCCCTTCTTGGAATAAAAACTAATAACAATGAATTCTATCACTTCTGCTTCGATTTTAATATCTCATTGTCTCCTAAAATAAGTTTTCATCACAACACGAAATATAACATAATCAATACAAAAATAGCGGTGATTATTATAACAGTGTTCAGTTGTATTTTATTTCATTTAGATCACCACACGGTTCTGCTTGGAAAAAACTAATACATTTTCAGAATGATCAAGCAGGTAAGCCAAATTACTTCAATTATTATGTTATAGAAAAAAATTCTACCGAACCTCCGTCTTCTTATAATTGTTTTATTGACCTACGGTTTCGAAATAATTACCATGACAACATTCCATAACCTCAATTAAATAACCTAAAATGATTAGCACCCATTGTATTATTGACAATAGTTCCCATTTAAGTACTGTAGTCGCATTTCAATTCATTGCAGGTTTCAAGAATGACTTCATTACAAGTCCCAACAGAACATCACATTCGCCATGTCACTGATGTTTATTGAAGAGTATCTCAGAGACATTTAAAAATAATTAAATATATGTCTGAAGGGAGCTAGGAAGAGATCTAGAACTGGCCAACAGGTAACATTTATTATTAAGTTTTGTTTATTCTTTTTATAGTGTAACCTGCAGACTTTGATCTGCTTCTTTAAGAAACATTATGACATATGTATAAATGAAAAGTATATATATATATATATCATAAATAAAAAACATGTGTCTTAAAATTTAAAACATTATAAATTTTTCGTGAAGACATAATATTAAAATCTGCTTACCAAATTACGTCACCCTTGTTCAGAATCGTTACAAAGCTTTGGAATTTGTATGCGAAAGGGTTTGAAGTTAAAAGGTTTTCTTTAAATTCCCAAACCTAGATTTTTTAAAATTAAATACTTTCCGACTCAATTGCGTAAGAAAATTTACTTGGGAAAATCGGGTCCTGATTGGAATAGAATACAGACCTCCGGTTTACGAGTTCGTGCCTTAGCGGCCTCATGCACATGTGTCGTTAGAAAAGAATATCTTACAATAAATAAATGTGCCACTTCTCCAAAGAAATCTACCTATAAAGCCTCTGTTCTTCATCACATCACTTTTCCGTTCTTTTCTTCTTCCCGGAGGGTTCGGTTAATAGATCTGTTGGGGACATTTCACTTTTCCATCCTCATCAGATGTCCAAAACATTTTACCCACTTTTCTCCATTCTACCTGACATTCTCCTCTGCATTCATTCTGCCGGATTCCTTTACATAAACTCTTGCATTTCTTCAGAGTTAACAAGTTATATAATTAATGTTCTTTCCCCCTGCCCCCTCTCCTGTCCAATATTTCATTCCACTGAAACGAATTCATGCACGTTCCACTTTTCTTTGCCCTTTCTGTTTTATTTTAATCTTCTATATTATTAATAATTGCTTATATATTATGTTTGTTGATTTCTTTCTTGACATAATTCTGGAATGCAACAACTTTTTGCAGAAGAGCATAATGTTTATGAACACGTGAGTGGAAAAAATATATAATTACAGATTTTCTAGTTTCCAGAAAATAAAAATTAAAATTTACAAATAAAACCAAAAGATTATAAAAATTTACTATTGCCCATTTAATTGTTTAAAATAGCAATTTATGCGAAAACTTCATGCTTAGAATTTATAAATATAATACTTTTTATATTACTATATCGTAATGTAACTAATGCCTACCTAATTTTAGAACTGAAAGTAGCAGCCTAGCGGCACTGGAATAAAACAAATGAAGATTAGTGTTGCCAAGTAAACTTTACACCGATATTTTATAAATAACTGAAAATAGCAGCCTTGCTATATCACACAATTTAATAGAATAACTTTATGCAATTATTTAAACATTGCAAATTACTTACTGTTGATATAAATAGTTATACTACACGAGGTGTATGGGGAAAATTAGTTCTGGCACTTTATAAAAATAGTAGAATCTGAAACTATAACATTCTTCATAACTGGGGATGTAAAATCCTTCATGGATCCCTGACGTCAACTCACTGCTGCAAAGCGACATCATTTTTGCTGTCTTCATCAGGTGACTCGCCCTTTTCAATAATTCTAGTGTAGACTTCGACGTTGCTATTCAAGAAGTCGTTCACATGTCCCTCTACAACCATCATGTTTCTTTAATTTCAGTACATCTCCTCCAGCATACACAGACAATGTAGCCGAACTTCTCCGAAAACAATGCCAAGTATAACTAGAGGGGTTGTCTCGTTTAAAAAGTTCTGCAACTTTCTTTCCATACAACTCTATTATATTAATATCACTTGCTGCTTTGTGCACTTTCCATTTCTGTAATTCACAAATAAACGATTGTGTTCAACATGTTTCGGACGCAGAGTGACAAACTTTCTGTAAATGTTCACCCACTTTTCCTTTCCATCCACAACAGTAAACCTTCTCACCTGGTGTGTTTTGTCTTCGGAACTGACACGATGTTATGTTTCCTTTATCTTCTCTATCGTCGAGTTCCATCTTCACAAGCGACGACCAACATTTATATCTAAATATTCTGCATCAGGAGCTTCCACCAAAAATGTACTTAAGTCCTCTCTTGTGAAAACACTGAAGTTTTTGTTACACATTCAACAGATTTTCTTTTCATGAAGGCGATCAAACTTCCAAACTTCGATATATCAGCACAATGACTCAGATATAACAAAGACTTTAACATGGAACAAATAAACCCTAATGTTGAAGATTTCCTTGCCTTCGATTTGTCTAGAAAATACGCCAACATAATATTCCCACTAATTGTCCTGACATTTCTCTATTTCCACCAAGCTGTGAATAAACCACGTTTTCGTTCATAAGGTTCGTAGATTTCTCAGGCAGCAAAACGTCCCTTATACCCATCCCTGCTTCTATCACCTTGGGTGCAGTTCTTTCAAAGTCTTATGACTTGTGTCAGTCAAATTCCATTATAATTTTCAATTAACCTGCATATCATGGAGCTACTAAATGTTTCAATAGAATGAAGAATAACTAACAAAACACTAACGCCTAATTATACAAACATATGAACAAATACTAATCGATTTGATATTTCTAATTATCGTTATTTTTAACTTTCCAAATTAAAATAAGTTACCTTACGATATGATAGTATGCAAGAAAAGGTATTGCGGTCCTGGAGTGAAATGTAATTAATCACACTCCGACGCACAATGTATGCCTTTCAGTACTTATATTACAATAACTATTGTATGGGGGCGTAGTATTAAACGCAAATAGTCTGCAGTGTGTAAAAAGACCTTGTTGAAATACTGGTGATGTGGGTGAGATCATCAGATAAAAATTCAAGAACATTCAACAGAAGAACTCTGGTTGAAGTGGCACGGAAAAGACTGCTGACATTTTTTGTTGACGGTTTGGGTAACCGAGGTCGTTAAGGAGAAGACTCCTGAGCGTGGGGTCTAGGGTTCGATTTCCACTAGGACTGTCCTTCTTGACTGAGGTTTTTTTTTCCTCAGTCCTCATAAATGGCAAATGCCTGAGAGGTACTTAAACTTAGGCTTGGAACGTTTCCTTCCTTAAGGGGAAGAAAAAAAACCTTTACCAGTTTATCATTTTATCTCATGTATCATCAGTGTCCATCACCTGTGATGCCTCAGCAGTAAAACCGAGCGTTAAACATTATTTTAAAAAATGGTGACTAGAGCGAACAGGACGTTCAGGAAAAGCTACTATTATTTTGAACAGAGATAGGTGTCTGTTTATGTACAGAAATGGCAGAGAATTTATATTTAAAATATATGCGTTGTGTTTAAGTGGTTAAAATTTTATTTTCATTTACAGTGGTATATTGCTTAGTTCAATATGCTTTCTACATATTAAAAATAAGATAAAGAACTATAGGCACATAGGAATTGATTTCTATATAGGCATCAAGGTTGAAACTCAACAGGCGAAGGGCTTTCTCTACCCGTTCAGAAAATGTACCACCATTAAAGACTGTCAACGAGCCCTTGAAAGAAGTGGACGCCATTAACTGGTGACATCATTACAAATGTGCCGCGGGCCAGCATAATTAGCAGGGAAAAGAACCCAAAGAGACGGACGGGTCGGTGGGGTTGCGCCGCATCGTGACAACAGAATCAAAGCAGAAATTTCGTTCACACAACTACTACTTCGAGTGGTCAGACGTGATTCAAAGGGTGGATGTAGAGAGGAGGGATGGGTACTTGACGCGAAAATAATCACACAGCTGCGTTGTGAGCAAGTTTGCAGGGGGTGTACTGCAGGTTCGTTATCACAAATATATAATATGTGTGTGTGTGTGTGCAAGAGAGACGTTCTAAAAATTCCCGGCTTGAATAAGAAATCATAAAATATAAGAAACATGTTTTATTATTTTTTTCAACATAATCACTTTGTAAATTAATACATTTAGTCCACGAATTTCCAACTATTTAATACTTTCAGTAAAATAAGATTCATATAAAATGTAGTGTACACGGCCTATCGAGGTTTTTGCAATGTCAGCCAACTTGAATACCTTCAATCGGCGATCATTGAGTACGGTATTGCGAATTTTTGTCACAATCTTGTCGTTCGTAGCAGTTTTGGGAAGCCCTGAATGAAATTTGTTATACACATTTAACTTAACTGCAATGCAATCACGGTAAAATTTCAGAAAAATCAATAAAACATATGGAACATTGAAAATTCCCTCGCAGTGTACCTTAAAAAAAAAAAAAAAAAAAAAAAAAAAAAAAAAAAAAAAACTAACCACCTCCCCACTCCTTTCTCTCCCTTTGCACTACACACGTAATATTGATAAACCTTCTAAACCCAGACAGAGATAAATCAATATTGGCGTTTTAGCACTCATTCGTTGTTATCGTCTACTATTGATGCTAAACGCAGTAGTTGGTGAAAGCTATGGTATCATATTAAACCATGAACCACGCCAAAACAGTCCGGAAGAATTTTCAGTTTTAAAGGTATCCTTTTTTCTGCCCAAACTAATTCTGTTGGATTAAAGGAGGCTAATGGGGAGGATATTATTATATTATTGTCACGCAGAGTTTTCTTTAATATGAGATTTTTATGTTTGGATATATTTGACTATGAGGAATAGGGGGGTTACCTTCCACATATTAGAATCAAAGTAAAAAAGTTCGGTATTATTTCTAAGCCTTTCAAGTATTTGCATTTTCAGTTTGCTGAAGTTGATTTTCGGTTAAACTGGACATTATAATAACTGGACCCATTCATAACTAAAAGTGTATTGGATGATAGGTTTGGAATAATTTGATGACCAAGCCATTTAATAAAATGTTCAAAGTTCATGCCAGTATAATAATCACCCATTTTTATGGAATTTAAAAATAATAAATCCATTTTTAATAAAACCAGTTTCACCTCTTGCGCGACTAATAATTACTAGAGGATCTTTACTAACTAATAGATCCCAAAACTCTCAGTTCTGCTGTAGATTTCCAGGTTGTAATGTTTGTTTAATTTTATGCGGTGTTGGGAGCTGTCTATTTATTGATTAAACATATTAAAATGTTTATTTATATAAGGTTACAGTTTTATGTTGTTATCTTTTTGGAGTATTCAGTAAGCATTCAATTTAAACAAATGTGTGTGAAAATGGATCAGAAAATTTATTTTTACATCATATACTTGTCATATTTTCACATTTTTCAGATCATACATGCCAGGATATTTCTAATATGTTAGGTCATAAACTCCGGGCTCTGCTTATGTTGCATATAACATTAAGATACCAAGTTTGGTAACATAAAGATACGTTGTTCAATTGCAAAACTAAGCATATATTACAGCATCGTTTAACATCGCCTCTCAGCATTTTTACTGTAGCCAATTGCATTCATACACTTCTTCCGCCCCATCCATTTCCCAACTAGCGGACTGCGCGTGATTTCTACGCATAATATTTAACAAGTTGTTCCACTATAGTGTCAAGGTTCAGAGCAGAATCCTTTCTCAAAACTAATTCCTATATCTACTTTCGCCAAATTTGAAACGATTAGTCTACTGCATAGCCATTTAAATATCTTACCCTTTAATCTAGGACCAAGAAAATTACTTCGTTTATTTTATTTTTTTAAATCGTGTTTAACGCCCGTTTTTACTATTGGGGCACCACAGGCAGTTACTTCGTTTAGAACATTAAAAGTGTTAATTTTACCCTCCCTTTCGCTTATTGTTGTTTATATATGTTAAATTTCGAAAATACAACAATTTGAGCATCACATAACTCATAAGCAAGTCATGAATTCCCCATACGCTGATAAAGATTGGATTTTGATATTCAGTTTAGACACGTCGAACAGTGAGTTCATTGTTAATGAATGAATTAATTAATATAGATCGATATATTTTAGAGAAATTGTTGAGTATCTGGTAACATTAATCTCACATAAGGTTATTGGCAACAAGATGATGCAGAAACATGAGCCAATGGTACGCCAATGGCATCGACTTTGAAGATAATCAAATCTACCATATGAAAAGTGGCTGGTTGGGAAACGGTTTAAGGACCATTGTTATATATGAATTCCTATACGTTTAAAACACTCTCGAACACAAATGTTGATGTTTTTGCCTTCATCGGAAGAAATGCGACAGGTCTGGATACATCTAGCAACTGAAATTACCGAAGAAAGGTCTACAGGTAAGGATATAATTGCCCAAAATTGGTGCGGTTATAAACAACTGCAATTAAAAAATGTTATAAAGGTACACCCACTAGTGAATCATATCTCAGGGAAAAGAAATTCGTTTTCTCTCTTGAAATCGCGTCCAAGAGGATACCTTGCATCGTAATCCTTGAAGGTAATCCCCTTGTCCAGAGAAAGACAGACTGGGGGGGGGGGGGGATACACCCAGCTAAGCACTTGGAAAACGTACTGGCATTAACCTGCGACACACTAGGCATTGTGTTTATGGCCTTGGATGCTTAAAAATCCTGGTGCTTGAAAACAAAGCTAGTTTTAGAGAACAAAGACAACTGTAGGACAAAGCCACAGAAACTGGCAACGAAATGAATTTCAGGAGCATCGTAAAGCATTTCATATATGTAAATATGCTTTTTACCCTAACCGAAGTACTTGTTTCTCTGAAGTCAATGTTGATATCAGTCATCTGCTTGAGTTTCTTCAGATTCTGCATCTCGTATAGCTAGCTAGCTCTTCTATGTAATCGAATTACATCAAGACCATCTACAATTTATTGTACCTTAATGTAAGACAAATGTGGCCCCCGTATAGGTTTGACGTTAGCCTTTATGTATTATCTATTTTTTTTAATTCAGCGTTACGCTATTCTTTCTTATTTATAAATATGCACAAACATTAAAAATCTTATTTTCTAAACAGGAAATTCGTAAAAGGTGTTTAAAATAAACATATAAACTTTTTTTAACTAAATACCAACTTTGGGCAAACACAGCCTGGGCTCTTATAAGGGATTTATAATAAGGGGTGATATCTGTAATTTAAATGATATTGTAAGCAAACTTTAAATGCCATGCTCTAAAAATGAATAAACGCTTCTTGCATGCTTCTAAAAAACAGGGTCCCGCGGATCAATTCTAATATATTTACTTGCTATTTGGAGAGTTGGGTTCTATAACAGCGACGCTCCGATCAGGCTGCACCAACTGACACAGACAAAGCTAACAGCTGACGAAACTCTTGAGATAACCCTTAGGTTGGCATTACTGATGACGCACGCCTGTCGAGGGCCACCTACTGATATTAGCAGCAATTATACATCAAGTACACTCTCCGCTGCAGTGATTATTGAGTTGGGACAGACGATCAATCAATCCACTTCAGTCCTGCCATTTTTCTTTTCACCCGTAAATGACGAAGCACGGCGCACTGCCATTAAGTCCCTGCCAGGGAGGGGCCATGCGTTCGTCTTTTTTTTTTTTTAATTCCCCCATCCCCGCTTCTAAACCCCGGATGAATGTCCCAAATAACAAGTTTCAATCACCAGTGAACTGTAGTAAGGCTTGAGTTCATGTTCCCAAGTTCTAAATTACTGAGGTCAAGTGAAGATTTACCGAGGTGTGATCTGGCAAGATTTGCAACAATATGTCAGTATCACTTGCTCGCCTGAGTGTTCCTAAGTATAACAACTTTCACTTTCAAATATAAGAACTTTTTACAGAACTACAAACGAAAGCCAAGGTCGACACAGAGTGCTCTACTAACTTACAAGTGGGTAATCAGAAGGGACCGGGAGTTAAGCAAAATGCCTTTTTCTATCTGGGTACATATATTTAACAGTCAAATAGAAATGAACATGTTTACTTGCATTTGGGGTCTGTAAGGGCAATTTTTATTTTGCCATTGTTGGTTTCTGTTACCTAATTTAAAGTTTATTTATTTATTATTTATTTATTTCCTGTTTTGGATCGTTATGGATTTTCTCTGCGATTATTTACGAATTTAAAAAAAGCACATAAAGAATTTCAGTTATTTGTTTACTAATCGATGAATTGATTAGGAACGTGAACATCGGGAAATTCCTCTTGACATAATCTCCTTACAACACGCGTTGATCCTGTACGGGCATATGAATCATGCATGAATACTCTCTGGGAATAGAATATTTGTATTGCCCCATTTTACTTGATACAGTTTCACTCAATACACTGCATTGCATCACCTAACAATCACGTGCTACTTGCGTAAGCTTTCTACTTACACTGAAGTCTCGAGCAGCGGAATGGAAATATACTCTCTGCCTCCGCCGACATAGGGCTGCCGGCCGGTTCCGCGGTTGCGTCAAGCATTGCTCATTCAGTATTAACTTATGGAGCTGAATGGTGGACGTTAGTAGAAAGGTAGAAGAAAAGTAAAATACCGGCAGTGGAGATGAATAAAATACGAAGATGGCATAGATATCTACAAGTAGGCTTGAAAAGAGGAGGAAGAAGAAGTGAGAGAGTTGAAAGAAAGAAAATCACTTAACGAGAGGATTGAAAGGTGAACTCTACGGTGATAAGCAATAGAATACTTGGGGGCGTTGGCGTAAGTTGGATGGAGGAAGCATAGAAGACCAAGAGCACCATGGAAAGTTTATGTAGCCCAATTTTTTTAAATTGTGTTTAATGTCCATTTTTACTGCTGAGGCATGGACACTGATCATACAAGAAATGAAAAGATAAATTGGGAAAGGCTTTTTTAAGGAAAGGAAGCGTTCTAGGCCTAAGTTTAGATACTTTCCCGGCATTCACCATTTATGAGCAATGAGGAAAACCTAATTAAAAAAAATTCCGGATAGTTCTGGCGGAAATTGATCCCCAGATCTCCAGCTCACGAGTCCACGCCTTAACGACTCGGCCACCCATGGCGGCCGTAGCCCAAGTGATGAAAGGATGTAATCTGCAGGGGCGACTGGCAAAATCGTGAAGAAAGGCGGCTATGAATACAATGTAATTGCTGACAAGTAGAAAAATCCTAAAATGTAAGTAATTAATACTTTTTTTTGATTACTATTATATTGGTTTTGTGTTTTTATTGTGTAAGCGTACATACATTATTTTAACCCCGTCTTAATATTGCTTTTCACCGTATCTATTATATCATTCAATGACACCTAAATTCATTATCTCTCTTTTTAATATAAATTTGTATATACTCTCGTCTTTTATCTTTTATCAAAGTGCATATCCATGAATTTACTTTATGTATGACTGTTTTAACCCGACTGAGTGTTAGAGAAGGCCTTGTGGTCTTAAATCTGTTAAGCAAAACAAATTATTATTATTATTATTATTATTATTACTATTTTGTTAAGTACATATACGTAATTAAAGGGCGAATTTTAGTTCAACCACTCACAATTTATTGTGATTTGACAAGTCAAGAAACCCTTAATGGGAGTATACAAGGTTTGTCCTTGCAGTGTTAAAGTTACTAACTTCAGTTCGCATTTTCTCAAGGACTATTAAAGCCAATTAAACGAAACTTTTTCAGCATACAGATGCACTTAATTGAATTTTTTGATCTATTTTCATTACTATCCATGACCATGAAGCAATTATAATTTATTTTCAATTGTTTGTTGTTTTTTTCTTTTTTCCAATATTTTATTTTATTTATTTATTTATTTATTGTTACATTGCCACATTTAGTCCTAGCTCTACCATAATAGATCCACATCATCACAGTAATATCATTAATAAGTGATAGCTTATACAGATCCTAAAAAACATGGGAAACTTATGCAAGAAAGAAAGAAAGAAAGAAAGAAAATGTATTCACAGAAAAACTACTTCTTGAGGAATATACGAGCTAAAACCCTCCAACATTGTAAAACAACAATGGATGACGTTACAGAAACAAACGCTAACAATTTATGAAGTACAACATTTTTTATCATTCAAGACAAACCACAGTTTTCTAGAGCAAAACAATTTCTGAGCTGCAGAATTTTAACTAAACAAGTGTTCACAAAAAAAAAAGTGCTTCTGCAAATTAAAATTTTATTAAACATACTTATAACAAAGGAATATTAATGAAA